>JAUMJK010000128.1:2602500-3202500 GCA_033558105.1 Coccyzus lansbergi
CGTATTTGCTGCTGCTATTGGCCTCTCCAGCATCCTGGAGCAATAAGTTGTAGAAGTTCACCATCTTTCATGAAAGAAAAGTGAGGGGGTTATGTGTTTTGAAATATTCTTTCAAAACCCCCCCATCTTCTGCTACTAGAATTGCAGGATTTTGTGAATGACATGCTACAATCATAATTTTAATCATGTTTAAAAGCTCCTTCAACACTCTCCAGTCAGCTGAAGAGCCTCAGACTTTTTAGTTTCTCCTTATGAAGCACGGCTTTGTCCCCTTTCCCCTCCTTGCTGCCGTAGTGTTGTGGATACATAGGTTTTCAGTTTCAAAGCAGGTTAGCAACCATATTGGATCAAAGCTCCATCTAGTTGAGTTTCTTATCTACAAGAACTGCCAAAAGCGAGTGACAGAGCAGGATATGAAACAAGGCAAGTTTTTGTCATACTTCCCCCAATTACCCAACCTCAAGTCTCAAGCATTTCCTGAGCTGGATATAGTTACCACACATTTTATAACTTCCAGTGGTCTTTTCCATGGTAATTTCCATTGTATTTTCTTGTGGTTGCCTAAGTGAAGGGAGCTTTTAACATCCTTAACATTTTATGGCAAAGCAGTCCTTAGCTTAAACACATTATTTGAAGACTCACTAGTTTGTTTTGAAAGTGTTACCTGCAAATTGCACGGAATGCTTCCTATATCTAGTGTTGGAACTGCTTCTTGGTGGTTTTCTATATAGAAATCACAGACCTAGTATTTCACTCAGCCTTAACAGGTCTATTTATATTTTATTAGGCTTGAAGGATTTTATTTTAGGTTGGATTTTTGCATCTGTCAGTGGTAATTTTATTCAACAATCATTTCTCTTATAAGAGAGCAACATAGATTCACACTGATGTTTGTATCTGCCTTCTATATGATTATATTGTTTTACGGTCACTGAAGTTTTCCTTAACACTCTATTTTTTTATTACATAAGAATTTGGCTCTCACTTGAAAACTAACAGCATAACTGAAATAAATGCAGCCAATGAACAATCTTGGCCTTAGAACTCAATCTATGATGAAAAATCTACCCCAAATTTGAGTCTTTTGAACCCGGATATTAAGTTGTGAACAATGGAACTGGCAACATTGTTACTGTATACTGAATTCTGGGAGACAAAATCTCCATTAAAGATGTACCAGTCCTATCTGCCTTAGGACTGGGGACTATATCTCATTTAACCCTCTGACACTGATTAACAAGTGAATGTTCTCAGCATAATTCATTCACCTGAAATTGTCTAATCTTTGAAAATACATTTGAAAATTTTACATCCCTACGTAGCCACTAAGCAGCCAACCCTTTTGAAATGCACAGCCTCACTGAACCCCTCTAGCAATGTCCCTGATGATAAGTGGCAGACTGCCAAGTCATGCTAAGTTCACATGGATATGAGCTTATACTATTGAATATAGTGAAGATGAACCCAGAGAAACGATTTTAAAATTGTTCATAGGATTTGACATTCTGAGGGCAAATCAGATGTGAATTAGCTCCAAAATGTTACTGTGTTGAACTCTCTCATCATCTCTGATGTATGCTGAGTCAGTGGCATTAACTCCAGTCTGGTAGTTCTTCTTTCTAGCCTCACTTTCACCCCTTTAGTGAGAAACTCAATGAAGTTTGAAATCATGCACATTTTCCTCTGCAAAATTTTAACTGGCCAGCCTCAGTCACTCTTCAGAACATGTTTAAATTGCCATTAAGATTTGTTCTCATTTATGAAAAAATAAATAATAGTCCAAAGATCATTTGCTATTCATCTCATATTCAGGATATGTGGAAAAGTGAGGCATAAAAGCCGCACAACACTTTTGAAGTACATGCATAAGGCTTCTCAAAGTCATGCACTGTGCCATAGGTATAAACTTACAGAATTTCCTTATTAAAGATTCAACGGGAAGCTGGCTGGAGGAATGCAATTTTTAAAACTTTTCCCACTAAGTTACTTTCTGCTTGCAATGTACATGACAGACTACATGAAATCTGTGTAGTCTGGGGTGATTTGAAAAAGCCATTTGGCAGAGACTCAGAGGAATGTGGCCATTTGCCTTTTCTTCCCTTCTCTCTGCTACCATCTAATTGTGATATGGGTTCCTTCAGCCATGGAGATTAAGCAATGACTCCTTTTCCTGTGATACCTGCATTTAGTTAGGCACTACAGAAGCTGTTGTGCACTGCTTTATTCCACAGCTAAATCCAAGCAGTGTTAACACACTGCTTAGTTCAATGTAATACCTGGTACATGAGAAAGGACCCAGGATATAGAGCTCTGTTTTGACATCTAGTTGCTCATAATAATATACAGAAAGGACAAACAAGTACAAGACGTGAAGCTCAGGCGGGAAAAAGTCCTCTTGAACTGAAATTTTGGAAACAGTATGAAGCAGCCAGTATCCCAGCATTTTTACTGCAGTAGTGACTACCTTTCCTCTTCCTATGTACAACGGTTGCGGTAAAGAGTTCTCTTAGATGCTAATTAGGAAGAGTCCTGTAGAAAACTGAGGTGTAACTGTCTCTTTAAATATTCATACCATGTACAAAAATCTTAAAAAATGTAAAAATGCAAGTCACTGGGCTTAAAAGAGTTGAAACTGTTCGCTGGTGTGTCCAGGCAGGCAGGGCTCTGCCTGGACATCCCTCCAGCCCTCTGCCACTGCCAATAAGTGCAGAGGGTTCATTGCCCACTGCCTCGGCTCTGACTTAATCCCAGAGGCAGCTTCTCCCTCTGCCCTCAGCTCCCACCAAGAACTGTGTGCAGTCCTTGTGACAGCACAGCCATCCACCTGCCTACACAACACCTTGATTTCCCTCCATAGCCATGTAGCAGCCCTCTAAGCAACAGGTAAGGGCAGCCATCACTGGCTGTGTGTTGAGCTAGAGCAAAGATGGAGTTTTTCCAGTAGTACCTATCTGGTCCTGCTGTGTCCTGCTGTGGGTACAGGAACTTCCCATTGCTGCTGCATTGGCAGCAGGACATGGAGGACCAAAGCAGAGCCCATCTTTCCAATCCATCCCTTACCTTGCAGAAAGGCATTTTTAACAAAAACCATCAACTAGTGTATACAACACTTCACATGTGCTGTTTTGGTTTATTTAAACAAGAAGAAATCTAATAAAAGGAAGAGAAAACAATGCACTGCAGGAGAGGCAATTTTCATTGCAAATTAACTATTTAGATCAGTGTGAATGGATATTATGCTATAGGTGTTTTGTAACAGGCCATTATGCTGGCACTCTAATAGGGATCATCAGTTACCATGCTGTCACTTAAATATCAGAACTTTATATTTATCTGTCAAAAAAAGAGAACGTATTAGTGTGCCAAGATCCTTGCAGCTTTTTATTCTACATTGTATATAGAATTGCTTAAAACCTCTGCCATGCCGAAGCTGTATGTGACTCAATTATCATTTTCAATAAGCCTTCTTCCATAGTGTTTTATTAATGAAGAAATAAACTGCAAATCCTCTGGCCACCAGGAAGGAAGTATACACCCTGAAATGTGATAGCAGGCTGGGCTGTGAACACTGATTCTTATTATGGCAGCCTAATGCCCTTTGTCCCTTATAAAGTTCTCACCATTTTTTTCTGCCACGTTCAGGTGTCTTTCTGGGCTGAGAGTCTTAGGAAGAAAGCATCAAGAAAAAGTAAGCATGTTTTTTGAGAAAGCTGCTGAAAGCTTGCAAACCATTTCAGCAAAAACTTTTATTGTGTCTCCCATTTGGAGAAAGAGCTTTGAGTTTGACAGTAGGATGTGCCTTCTTCCTTTTGCCCTTCAAAAACAGTTCAGATCTGGCCAAATTTGGGGCCACTGAGAATTTAAGTTCACATATGCATACGTACAGACTTAGAGGTTGGCAGGTACATTTCCTGCAGACTTTGATCATGATCTAGGTTAGACAGTCAGAGCAGCATAATCTTTTGTTGAGACTGCTGTTCTTCCAACAGGCATCGCAGTAACATCAGTCATTTGTTATACTCTTTTCATCATTGGCAGCAAACATGATAGCAACCTCCCTCACTTAATAACTGCATCATGCCCAAAGTTTGCTCAATTCTGTGGACTGAATGAGGTTGAGATCTTGATCAAAGGAAAAATCACAGCAACCTGTCACTCAAGAATCTAGTGGAACATAGGATGTATTATTCCCTATTTGAGCACAGGGCTAAGCTGGCAAAGGGAGTGCCTTTCCCTGTACTCTGTCTTCCACAATGACATTGCCAGAGCATATCTGCTTCATTCCACAATATAAAACTAGTCCTCAAGCAGAGTTGCAAAACCTAACATTAGACCTATCATATTAAAGGACTGCAGATTTTCAGTCTAGGTCTATATTCAGTTTGCCTCTCATGGCAAGCCAGGATTAACAACTATTGCTTCACTGTGGTGGAGAAATTTAACCTACGTTTGTCATAAAACACCCCAGGAAAAAAGTAACGACAGCAGGTTTGGCCCAGCCAGCCTGATTAGTTCATTTTAAATCAGCTGTCTGGGTCGTCTGGTAGCAAGTCTCTGGGCTGACTTGTGTCACTTATCTTTCATCTTGCAACCTGCTGTAAGATGAGTGACCATTTGGGACTTGCTGCTGTTACATACACACTCTTCTGCTGCCACGGACCTAATTTTATAGTTATTGTATACTAATAATACCATTTTCCTTCTGAGGTCCCTTTTTAGCCTGATGAGACTCAGAAAATGTCAGGCTGACGGTAAGCTGAAGCAGATGCGATAGCAGATAGGCGTCACAAGTACCTGAGAGTGTGAGGGGTGGCTCTAGTTGGAGACTAGGAAGGATAGATATCACACATGTCTTCACAAAATTTTGTGCTGCTGCTATCACTATCCAGTTACTGTCCCTAACATTCACAGCAGAAGGCGGTTGAAGGCTAACCAGCAAAAAAGATTCAGCACTGGGAGCAAATAATGGGCACAACCATACAGGAAAGGCATTTCATCATTTTGCTGCTGATACAATTTTTCTAGATATGAGCCACATTTAATAATGCATTTCCATGAATTGTTATGAATCATTCCAATTAAATTTCTTTCCATTATCATTTAAACAAGGGAAAGAATATTGGCATGATGTTCTTTTTTAACCTCTGTTTTTACTTTGTGTAATTGCAGGACACGTTCATATCACTGACTTTAACATAGCAACCATAGTGAAAGGCTCAGAAAAAGCTTCTTCTATGGCTGGCACAAAACCCTATATGGGTAAGTTTTCAAGACCCTTTAAAAATGTAAGAAAATGCACACATTATTGTTGACTGATGGTATAGTAAAAGGATTTGAAGTCCTAAAAGCATACAATAAAAATGATCAACTTTTTTTTTTTTTTTTTAATTGAAAGTGTATTATGTGTTAGCAACTGAAAAAAATGGAGATGGAGTGATTGGGCAGGAGCTTGTTCTCGCCTCTACGTCTAGTCAGGTCCCATTCGGTTTTGTGAGGCAAATTCAGGAGAGTCTCAACTGTTTCACTCCCTGAAAATTCCCACAACTGGAGACAAGAATATATGATTATATTTGCACCACTATGGCTATAGTCTTGCAGAGAACATGTAAAGAAATTTTAAAAGTATCTAGGTGCACCCTTAATTGCTTTTCTATGCTGAGTTGCTCAAACCTATCTGTTAGATTCCTATGTAACTAACACACAAAGTGCTTGCTTTTAGGAGCATTTTATCTTTAAATAATGTCATTTAAATGCATATATAGATTGAAGGCTGGGATAATAAAATTCAATTCACCTAGCCTCATATGTCTAAATGTTAAACAGTTTGGCTAAGCTAAGAACTCAAATTTCCTCTGGAGCTAAAGGAGAGAAGGAATTTCCTGAAGTTCATTTGTCCTGCCAAAGTTAAACTACCTTCAATGACTAAAAATAGATGTGATTTACCCTATTTGTGGTTTTCTACACACCTGCAGTTTTGTAGACTTGAGGATGTTGGCTTTAGAGTTGGTAGTAAGTTTTCATTACCAAGAACATGAACCACATTTAACCTCAGTGTAACAAGACAAATCCACCTTCAAGTCACTTGCTGAGCACCAGAATGTAGGGAACTTACTGGTTCCTGTAAGACTGCAAGTCATCTCAATTATGTCAATTTTCGTGATGATGAAGGCATGAGATGTGCTGAAAACTTTTTGCCCTTCTTGGAGGTTTATAAAGCTCTACTCCTGTATCTATCCTGTTGTTTAACCAGATATGAAGGCACTTTCCAGCCTTTCCTTTAGTAGAGGTACTTACGGGATTTCTCTCTTCTTCCTATGGCCAAATTAATGAAATAGAAAAATGTTATCCCCAAAACCTCCGTTGCTCTTTGAAATGTGATTGAAATAGACTCCCATGAAACCTGACTGCATAAAACTAGTATCCAGGAAAAATTGCAGTGAATAGATAAATGTGTTCTAAAAATGCTCTGTCTGTTCTGATTAAGATACCTATCTCGTAACACTAAGCACGGTGTGAGTCAGCTTTTGCAGCCTTTGCTTAAATCCACTTCATATTAGCCTTTTTGCCCCTAAGCCTTTCTCAGCCTGAAACTTTCCCAGCTGATTTCCCTACTTATTAAATGGTTACACAGAATGTAGTGTATCTGAACCTAAAATGTTTCTGCAGAAACCCTGATAATTTCTCTAGGTTCTCTCTTCCTAGCTGTTTCATTCAGACAAGGGAGATTTCTATCATACACAGGCAACAGAAAACATGGACAACAGTGAATCTGAAAGGAATCAGACCAACAGCCTTGCAGGACAAGATGCTTCCAGCTTCTTCTGTGATTCTGATTCTCAAAACCATTGAGCTGAGATGTCAAAGTGAAATCAGCTTTTTAGTGTACAGGAGTGTTTAGAGTTTCTCTCTTGTACTGTTCAGACAGCGGCAGCCATGAAATACAATATGTACCTTAAGCTGGTTTAGGAAACTTGTGTGTGTCACCTGTACTTGATTTTATCATTACAAATTCACTGCTCAAACCTTCTACAACACCTGTGACTGAGGGTGTTGTCAAAGACTGTATTGTATGAACGGCCCTTTGAAAGCTTATAGGTTTTCAGGCTGTCATCCTATGGTGGCAAGCAATGTACAATGTCCTAGCTGACTTTTAGCAGGCATGCCTGCTGCCAACAAGTGAACACAAGTGCTTGTCAGGGGAGCCCCCTCCACTCCGCACCAGGTGGTGGACCAGGAAAGCCAGTGGAGGGCAGGACACGGTCCCTGGCTGCAGCTTGGATAGCCCCTTGTGTTTAAAGAAAGTCTGCGTTTGCCTGGCTGGAAGTATCTGTGTAAGTGTTTGCCCTTTTCAAGACTGTTCCATCTTCACAAGAACTAAAAAAAATGTTTCTTGCATTGGTCTCTCATATGGGCTACAAGAACTAGTTCTGTTATCTTAAAGAATGTGCTCTGAGCTGGGCACCCATTTGCAGTAATGGCCCTGCCCTCCTGCAACAGCTTGTTCAGCTACAAAACAAACTGTCAAGTACTAAAATATATCTTTATAACATTACAGATGTTGCCTATTTTTAGTTCCTCGTTCTTGCCTAATTTAGATGCATTTGAATCCTATAGTGCATGCTTTTTACTCATTGAAATGTCTCCTTTTTAAACAATGGAATTTCCCTGTATCTGGGTATTATTTGTGAGTGTTGAAAAAACTTCCAGTTCACAAGTTATAAATTTTGAGGATTTAGGGTTTGTTTGGTTGGTTGGTTGGTTTTTTTTCCTTTTTCTAGTGGTAGGCAGTTTAGGGGTAAAGTACAGGCTTTGTGGTTTTCTTCAGCAGAGGCTGAAGTTATCCAAATAACACACCATGCCTTTACTTCAGATCAAACCAATAAAATACATTTTATGATATAAATATACCTGGCAAAATTCCAGAGCCAATAAAATCAGCTGTAAATTACATGAAAAGTTTTGACTACCCATCCTGTCCTGCAGACTTGTTATCTCAGAATTTCACAGCTACTTTCATAGGTTGCTGTCACGGTGGAAAATGGCTGTAAGCCTTAGATTACCACAGGAGCATGGATTTACAGAGGTCCACTGATCTTCTAATACGTATGAGTCATCCATACTTATTAATTAATATGGTGTGGGAGTGCTGTTGAAGTCAGAGGAAAGAGAGTGAATGTCCCAATATCAACATTACCTGTAAAGTAAAAATATCCTGTAAGGCTAAATTTGTTCTGAGACATTTACAATATAGAAGGGACAAATTTGAGGTTGGGTTATCAAATATGTTCAGCATTGATCTCCCTTACACTAATGCTAAACAGTGCTCTGAAATTAGAGTGTTTTACAGCTCGCTGCTTTTTTAGTGCATCTGGGGCAATGTTGCCTATCTGCAGACTTGCACTAGTGATGTTGTTTCCAGCTCTTTTGATTCCAGGGAAATATCATGATACCAGCAGGAGCAAGGAGGCTTCTGTTTGTTCTGATAAGCAAGAACCAAGAGCAGACGTGTCAGGCTTTGAGGTGCAGAAATAAATACTTACCATACTGATGGGCTTTTCAGCTCGCACTAGGAGCACTGTAGCTGAGGGGAATAAACATTGAGTTGTGAGTGCTTATTCAGGTTTTGGCTCTTCTCTGACACTGACAAGCAGGCACAAAAGTAGTTGCAAAATCTTGGTGTATCAGGAAGGAAGTTACTGTCTGCCTCTCATTTCTTTGTGCTCTCTGACCTCCTACCATCCTTTGAGGTCTTCCAGCAAAACTCCTTATATTTAACTATTTCAGTCATCCTCCCACCCCTGCCCCCAAATGAGTTCAAGTGTTAGTTTAGGCTTTATTCCCCACCAAAATGTGCCTGGAAGGTCCTGATCTGATGCAGACTTCTGTAGGCAGATCTGAGGGGGAAGACACTTCCAGCAGAGGTGAGAAATGGGAAAATGAGCAGGGATTTCCAGCAGCCCAGTAGGGCATTTCTGCCCTCTCCTGTTCTTTGGTCAAGCCACACAGTTCCCCCAGGCTTCTGCATGCAAAAAATGATGCAAAGACATTTAAAGAAGTGGTCAGGAGCATGTGAAGCAGGTGGACTTTATAGTCCTTCTCATATGTCATGTACAGTTTGTCCTGCAAATCCCCAGTTATCCAAACCAGTTCATTTCAGCACTGGGGCAGAATGTCTGCTGTACATACACTGGGCTACTGTTCCAAATAATAAATGGATATTTTTAGACAAAATCCCTCCCACAATTTCCTAGATAAGCTGGCACTGTGGAGTAAGGAAGATGCTTCTGTATAATTTCCTATTCAGATCATGACACAGTCACTGTTGTTGGGCTTTCTTTCACTGGGGCTAACGACTTGATGTGGAGCCAGATGTTCAGCCACTAAGGGCTTCTCTGTGCAAATGCAGGGCAAGAACTGGTTCAGTGGTTAAGTAACAGAGAGGATTTTGTAAGAACAGTACTCAAAGGGCAAGAGAGATTGTGTGGCCATACGATAAACTGGTAAGGCATTCTATATGCTGTGTTTGTAGTCAGGTAATGGTATCTAAAATATTTACTTTGATTGAATAATTGCATTAAATATAAGTATTAAAATTATTGAGGTGTATTATGTGAATAATGGTTCAAAATCAGTTATACTACTGTAAAAAATCTAAACCTCACACGAGAAAATTGCCAGCCCAGCATGGTCAGACTTTAAGTAACACTTTGCCTTATACAATAGAGGTTAGACGTTTGCTTATCTAAATCTGTGAGTCAGAAAGCTGTCCGTTACAATTTAGACCCTTTTAGCACATAAGAAAGTAAACACTAGGAGGTAAATTGATAGTTTACCAAGTCCACGTTTATATTCAAGAGAGGAAAGTAGTTTTCTTTCATTTTGTGGTAAAATCTCTTCTCAGTAGAGGATCACTTGTCATCACTGTAGTTTGGTTTTTTTTTTTTTTAATATAAAACATGACCTCAAAGAGTTACTCTGAATTTACTTTTCAGAGAAAAGTGAAAATTAATGTTTTCTCATCACAATGCTGATAAAGCAGTTAATATTTCACTGAACCGTCTCTGTCCAAGGATCTTGGAATATTATTTCAAAAATAATATTTTTTATTCAGCTTAGTCTGTCATCCATTATACCTGATTCAGCAAGGTGAAACTATGAATGTATTATATACATCAAGGTATTCAAGTATTTAATATTTGTAAAGGTTTCAGCTTTTAAGAGCATATCCTGTGCTAATCAAACAAAATATTGCTTATACTGTGCTCATTGTATTATGTGTATACATCCATTCATGGTTTTTTTGTTCTTTTTTTTTTCAATAATATCAAGAATGAAAATGATACCTGGCAGTGTGGTATCATGCTGAACCTCAGTTCATGACACTGAATTATGTTTTCATACCTATGAAATCTCAGGCATTACAGTAAAACCTGTGCCACTGCAGTGTGTTATGTAACTCGTAGAGTGCATTTCTTTGCAACCCCTGCCATACTCCACAAACCCCTGATTCCCTCTACTGACATGCAGGGTCTCTGCTGAGACCCAAATAGACTACAGAGAGTCTGGCTTGCCAACTGGATAAATACTTTCATTCTTGAGATCTGTTATGTACATGACCATCTGAACTTGATAATCCAACAAAACTGAGGCCAAATCACTATGGTTTTATTTCCTATTTTATTTTCAATTTGTCATATTGATAGAATTGGCATAAGGCATTTTGTATGAATTAATTACTAGCTCTCATCAGCAACATTTGGCTATGAGTGGACAATCACCTCCTTACAGTTAAACCATCTTGCAAGACTCATTTGCAAGTTATTGTTTAAATATATTGGCTTGTTAGTATGTAGTTAAGGCCACGTGAAAAAGGTTCTAATGCATTTATCTCACTGCGCTTTCCCTCTCACCAATTCTGCAAAGTTCCAAAGAAGCCTTATGGAAGTCGGTAATGCTTCAAAGTAAGTAATAGCCCTGTAAGCTTCTTAATCAACACTTGGCAGTCTCCCTGGTATTGGTAGGCAAGTACACCAGGCACTCTTTGATTAGCTTCTTGCTAAAGAAGTGAAACCTAAATCAGTTCATCAGAAAAGAAATGCCTCATCCTAAATTGTGTTATTTAGGATTCCTATCAGAGCCACTCCAAGCTCTTCATTTTATGACTTAGTGTGATGAATTGTCTTTATAATTAAAACAGTATGCTCCATCAAAAATAATAATCATTCTTTGTGTGAATCATTCCATGTGATAGACCACAAGCTGACTATTTTTTTCATAGACAGCCTTTTCAAACTCACCATTGAGCACCAAATTAGAATGACCTGAATTTCAGAGACCTGGAGCACTTACAGGTTAACTAAGGAGCAAAATGATACCTATGAATCCTCAGCAGATTTTTAGATACCCTATTTAGAAGTACTTAAGCATTTATTTTAAAAATGCTTTTTTATAGTAGGAAGAGATAGTGAAAATTGAGTTCAGTGTTGTTTGGACTTACATTGATATTCTCATTTATATCAAGCTCATCAACTGTATTATTGCATAATGATAATTTTCTACAAATAGGGTAGAGAATTACGAGCTGGTTAAGTAAAATTTCATTTTTGTACTTCAATTTTTACAGTTTTTTTATGGCAATATGCATTCCATAGATATGAATCCTCTGCATCATTTACAATGTAGATCATATGACTGCTGTGAGAACTGCAGCGAGTAGTTATATATATGAATTAATTTGTCAACAATTACTCTGTTACACAAAATTATTTAGAACCCAAAGTGTGGCTACACTCACAGAGCAGGATATCCTAGATATGCCAGGAAGTTATTGACTGTTTCTGAGATGGATGCAGGACTTCCAGGTTTGCTTTCATGTTCATTTTTTAGCCATTCTCCAGTTTGGTTTTATTTAAAGCAAATCAATCATTTATTTACTTCCTTTGAATCTTCTTGGTACAGAGACAGTTTGCAATGATATTGTCGTACTATGAAGATACAAAGCAAAAGCATCAAGAGACAGAGCTCTTAAGAGGATTTATTTTAATTAGTTGAAAAAAAGAACATTAGCTGGAAATATATATTAGGGACAAGAAAGGAATGAACTGAGGCACACTTAATATAGTGCAGCAGAGGGTTCATTTTATGTCGTTTTTCAAGAAAGCAAAGCAGATAAACATTGAAAGCATGAAAGTATGTTCTTAAGAGAAAAATATAGATGTAGGAAAGAAAGAAGAAAAATCAGAGGATTTTTAGCTTGGCAACATGCTTATGTGAATCTACTCATTGTCATATAAGCCACAAAAAAAATTCTGGTCCCAACTTGAAATGGCATCAGTTTTGAAATGCTCTTTGTAGTTAGCAAAGCCTTGCATGAAAGGTGACAGTTCACTCTTCTACCACACATGAAGAGTAATGCTCCAGGCCAAAAAACTGCATTGCTTCTGAGATCTAGACTTTCAAAAGTCCCTAGTAGTTTTGTGTGACATGTTTTCCAGGTGTCTGAAGAGAGGTGAAGAGCCCCTGTGGTTAACAGTGACAGCTGAGAGGGAGAGGCTGTAAGGATCTCATTGAGCCTTCTGGCCTTATACTCCTTCATCACCCTGCTCAGATGGGCTGTGACAAGATGGTTGTTTCAGCTTCACTAGCATTGCAGGATTGTAGGGTGATTCCTGGCAGCAGATGCTTCAGGTCTCCATAGTCCGACTTGCTCAAAGCAACATGAGCACTGAGGCTGGACCAGATTACTAATGTTGAAGGCTCTCAAAAGAGAGTCACACCTGTAAAGCAGTTCTCCATTATGTCAAAGATGCTTGTTCGCAGGGAGCTGTGAAAAATTGATAAGATCTACTGATTACATCACCTCTTCACTTGTCTTTGAATTCACTTTTGCTGCTAGACTTGCTGTGACTTGATTTGGTTTTACTATTTAAAAGCTGTGCTGTCCTTCCAGCATGCAAACTTCGACTGCCTTCACACTGACTGTATGGGATATTAACTACAGTCCTCAGTCAAAAGGATCTCCAGGATCAGGCCCAGTATTAAATACACATCTTTTCCTGAAAAGCCTTTGTTCAGTAGAACTTGCTTGAGGAAAGAGTTCTGAAGCTCCTATTCTTGCTTGTGCTTTCTCACTTTTCTTCATGTGAATGGCCTTTTCCAGGTAGAATTCCTGAATTTAGGAAGATGCACGGGGTAAAAGTTTTAAGTATTCTCATCCTAAATCTCTTATGGTAAGAGAGGACATGTGCAGAAAGAGTGTACAGAGCAGAGCTGTTGCACTTGGTCTAAGCTGGCAAGCTCAAATCCTACCATCCTTTGGAATAACCTACGCACAGCAGGCTGCAGGATGGCTGTTCAAACTAAAGCCCAAGATCAAATTCAAATTTTAAAAGATTGTAAGTAGTCTATTTCAATGACAATTCCAAAGAAAATCCTTGCAAAATTTTAACTTTCCTTTTGGATTTTTTATTTGCTTTTAATCTAACCAGATTCTGCGCAGAGTTGGTTGTCCTGATATACTTATTTCTTATAGAAAACGTAATGTTATGTTCTGTATTTCACAGTCCTAGTTCTTCAGAGCATGGCTAACCCCATCACTTGAAGGACCTGCTGTCTTTCTGCTAAATCATGCTACATTTCTGAATGAGTATGCAAACTCCAGAAGTCTGCAGTACAGACTGGAGGTCTTGGTTTGCACCTAATATCTCTATTCAAAAATGCTTTTAGACACTAACCACAAACTTAGTGTGAGATTGGTATTTAACAGCCTTGCTAAACATGTGAAAGGTCTTTTGGCTTCTGGAGGGTTGAGATTTTACCCTGAGAAAAACCCTGTAGGTAGAACACTGTGAATGATATTGCACCTTTGGTCAGTCCCCCCTCATCTTGCAAAGCAGGTGCTTACAAACACTTCATTGGAGCAGACTGAATGCAGCTAGGCAGTCCGTCTGGACTGTGAATAATTATGCTAAAGCAGGGTCAGACAGACTATCTGCTTGACCAATCAGAAACCTAACTGTCCATTTTCTGATACAAAGATGCAATCAGCTTAAGGCAAGAAAATAGAGCTTCAAAACATGAGAGCTGGTGGGCAACACAAAGCGTTTTCTTCTGAAATGCTTAATATGGGTTGAGTTGACCTGGAAGCTTTTGGAAAGCAAATGAAATAAAAGGTGATAACTCAGTCACTGAATTAGAAAAATAGCTGCACCATTCTGGTAAAGTTGTGGGTTACGTCAATAAAGTACTTTCATCTCTACCTCATAGAAGTCAGAGTAATCCATCACATTATTACAGTGTCAAAACTATAAAAGAAAGAGTGAAACCAGTATTATTCCTATATAGCTCAGTAAAAAGGCCACAAAGGCTATTTTCTGTAATGAGATATTATGCATCATCTAGGCACAGTGGGCAAAAGTCATAATGAATATAGCTAAATAAAGCAAACCTTCACTACAAAGTGCCTATGGTGGTATTCAAAATATGACTCTGGTGCCTGATCTTCAATTTAGGTGTATTGATTCACTAAAGTAATACAAAAACCCCTGCTTACCCTCTTAGCAGCTATGTATGTGATGGACCACACTCACGTAAGTTGTGCCTGCATGAATCCCCAGCAGCATGCAAATAAAATCTGAGGTACATCTGCAGATACAACACACCAAGTGAAGCTATATTATTTGGAAGTGAGACAGACCTAAATCAGTGTAATGATTTTTATGGCATTGTTTATTTATACCATAATAAACCACAGCATGAAACTTACTTATACCAGAGATCCACTGGTCAGCTATTCTTTAAACACAAGCGTTCTGGCAAAAAAAATGTCTTTAGGTGTCTGCAGTTCTCCTACCAAACATATTTAGAGATGATCCTGCTGGGTAAAGAGTACAGGACCCCTTTCATTCATTCATTGGTTTTTATTCAACAGATTAGGGGTTTACTGTATCTGATTCTCCCAAGTGACAGGGGACAGGACAAAAGGAAATAGCCTCAAGCTCCACCAGGGGAGGTTTAGACTGGACATTAGGAAAAAAATTTTCACAGAAAGGGTCATTGGACACTGGAACAGGCTGCCCAGGGAAGTAGTTGATTCACCTTCCCTGGAGGTGTTTGAGACGCAGGTGGATGAGGTGCTGAGGGGTATGGCTTAGTGATTGATAGGAACAGTTGGACTTGATTATCCAGCGGGTCTTTTCCAACCTGCTTATTCTATGATTCTATGATTCATGGATGCCAAAATCCTCGATGAAATTTGTCTCTTCTAGACATTCTAAAGTCAGATCTGGATTTTCAAATTGATACGTTGCCGTCCATAATGTAAGGACTGCAAAAGTTCCTCTGAAATTAATGTCTTTCCTTGAATTAAAGAGGTTTGACTAAATGGCATACATATTCAAATCCCAAACTGCCAGTCAGAAGTAAGTGTGGCCAGACTACAACATTCATTGTTGTGTGATGTGATGTCAATGAGATGGTAATGTGGTATATTAGACCTAGTATTTTGTTCAGAAGAGACTAGCATAATGTTATGGCTGGTGATGGTACCATTTAGAAAATCCCCAGGGAAAATGTTGTTTTCACAAAGTGTACTGAGATTCTACTGTGAAATAATTAGAAAAGCATGACTCTCTTTTCATTTTATTTCATATCCTCTTTTATTTATACATGGTTTCTGAAGAAAATACAGTGGCATTATGTTCGATCTTATTCTTGATGAAATTAGCCAGTTTGGTATTTGTTTAGAAAAGATCTTTTTTTTTTCCCTCAACCTCCCCCAGAAAGTTATTTTTATGGAGTTTATTACTTTATTAACAGTAATTTTATTTCCATTCCTGATAGAGTTTCTTATAGTGTACAGTGTCAGGATTTGTATTTAATAGCCATTTTCCTGTTGAATACCTTTAAAACCCATCTGATTATTATCTAAATGTAAAATAAGGATGACATTTGCCATGTTCAGTACGTGAACATCATTCCCACCAATCTCTAAACCATGTCCCCATGTCGTCCACCCATCCCTTAAACACCTCCAGAGAAGGTGACTCAAACCCCACCCTGGACAGCCTCTGCCAGTGCCCAATGACCATTTCTATGAAAAAATTTTTCCTAATATTCAGCCTAAATCTCCACTGGTTGAACTTGAGGCCATACCGTTTCATCCTGTCCCCTGTCACTTGGGAGAAGGAAGTGAACTTCCTTTCAGGTAGTTGTAGAGAGCAATAAGGTCTCCCCTCAGCCTTCTCTTCTCCAGGCTAAACAACCCCAACTCTCTCAGTCACTCCTCGTAAGGTTTGTTCTCCAGGCCTCTCACCAACTTCGTTGTTCTTCTCTGGACTCTCTCCAGAGCCTCAACATCCTTCTTGTGGTAAGGGGCCCAGAACTGGACACAATATTCAAGGAGCGGCCTCACCAGTGCCGAGAACAGAGGGAGAATAACCTCCCTGGACCTGCTGTTCACATGATTTCTGTTACAAGCCAGGATGCCATTGGCCTTTTTGGCCACCTGGGCACACTGCTGGCTCATGTTCAGTCACTGTCAACCAACACCCCCAGGTCCCTCTCCTCCAGGCAGCTCTCCAGCCAGTCACAAAGAATCACCTTTCTTGAATATATTTGTCCCATAAAATATTTCCATTGCCTTAAATATTCCAAGTCACACTTCATTGCAAGAATTCTTCTTTTATTACATATTTTATTCATTAACTTAAAACTTCAGTGGACCAGATAAGAAATAACATATAAAATTATTGAATTCTTAAAAATCCTGACCAGTGAAGGTCACTTGTTGCCAGCAAAGCAAGGCACTAAGACAGTATCCCAAAAATGCTACACTTACAAATATATTTAATTCCAGTTAAATAGGTCCTTATTCATTTTTAAGGTGTTGGCGTGAATGACCTATAGTGTAATGCCTTTTGTTTGATTTGATTTATTGTTTTAGCTCCAGAAGTGTTCCAGGTTTTTATGGATGGAGGTCCAGGATATTCGTATCCAGTAGACTGGTGGTCGCTAGGAATTACAGCATATGAATTACTGAGAGGTTGGGTAAGTATGATGGGTTCTGTTGTTATTTAACATATTGACTGACAGAAGTCCCAAAGTTTACAGTGTCCCTGAGTATATTCTTCATTACAAAATGAGGCTGTGGATCAGGTCAGAAACCCTGTCCCGGGTCTTTCTGAGTGAGAAACATTACTGGGAAATTTTCATCCCACTTTCAATTAAGTTATGAAAGTTTGCCTACGTCTGGCTGGGGAAGTGCCTAACATTTTGACAGCTTCTCCAATTAGTTCTAATTGGAACTAATGGTATTTTTTCCCAATAGAAGCTGAGTTACTTCCAACTTTATTATATATTTGATTCGCTTGGCTAATACCTTAAAAGAGTTAATGTAATATCCTAAGATGCTTAGCCCAGCTACAAAAAAACTTATCTGTTAGTGTACTTATTACTTATCTAATCAATTATGTGAATGAGCTTAATGAAAAAGCTTCCTGCGTATGTTCAAATATCACAGAGGATAATGGAAATTCTTTTCCATTTTGTTCAAAGGATTGAAGTTCATTCCTTAAATATTTACTACTCCCTATGGAAAACAGTAATTTAGACACTATTTTAGGATAATGAAGCAGCTAAAGTAACTGGGGGTTTCTTCAAATTTTAATTCCTATTTTGGAAAGAAGATATTATTGCATTGCAATACACTGTTTTTAAGGAAGGAGTAGTTGATATCGTATGACACTAATGCAGTACCACTACACTGTCCTGCTAGATAGGCACTTTGTAACATGAGAGAACACATCCCATAAAGACCTCAAAGTTTCATGTAGGATGAAAGTAAAAAGAAACTACTATAGAGCTAAAGAACAATTATTATTCCCATCTTTAGATGGAAAACTATATTTCAGAATATCTACACATTGTAACTTCAGTTCAGAAGATACATTTTTTTAAAGGTCAAAAGCTTGACCAATCTATACTGTATTTCCATAGAAATGGTAAAAATCATGCTTCTGATACAAAGACCTCTCTAATACGAAAGCTCAGTTGCTGCTCTCAAAGAGCAGTAGTATTAAAAACCTTTTTTTAAAAAGAGAGGTCTTGGCAATTTTTCTCCACCATCATTCTCATAAATTACTGAGATTTTAAGATGACATTCTCCCCAGGATGACAAATTTGAACCTGAACAGTTAACTCCAGCTGCGATAAATGTAATACATTCTTAGCCCTAGTCACAGGCAGTAGTACTAGCTGCACGTATTATAAATTAAAAGAACATCCTGCTGCTTTTGTATCAACCCTTCCATCAATAAGTGTTTCAAAGAAAGCAGCACAATGAATGATTGTGTAAGGGAAGCTGACCTCCCAACATTCATCAAAAAAGATAGTCACTTTAATAGATGAAAAATTATATAGGATGGTATCCATTTACCAAGTTCCGTATAGTCTTTTCTGAATAAGTCTATCTGGCTACACACAAAGCAAAGGTGACTAAATGTATTTTTTTTTAAACAAATACTTTGCCACCTGTCCGTGCTTCAGTCAAACCAAACCAGTTACTTGTTTTTTTCCTGAAGAGCAGCTCTTGTTCACTGAGAAAGCAGAAGGGTGGTTTGGCAGCCTGTGCCTTTGTATGGACTAGGAAAAGGTATATTTTTTTCTGAACTGTCTTTCTGAAGTCTTCTGGACTAGACAAGGCCTAAACTGACAGTAGTGTTGGCAAGAGAAGTAACAGAAGGCTGAGGGAATGCACTTAACCTGAGGCATGTTGCTGTCGGCAACAACAATGAGCTTCGCAGCTCCATCTGCTGCAGAAGTCCTGTGCAGATGGCTGCAAAGAAGCAGCTTGCATCTACAAGGCTGTAAGCAAATCTGATGGCAGGCAGCCCCCTGCTCCTCCACACTCCCACAGCACTTTGGTTAATGTTGATAGGAGAACCCCATTTCCAGAAAGCAGAGAGATGGGCACTTCATGCAGCCTATATGATCCGGCTGTGGCAGAAACCCAAAAATATGACTTTCTGCAGTTGGAGCATAGTGCGTGCTAGTGCATGGTGAAGACAACAAGAAAGGAAAGGGCATTAGAAATGAGGACAGACATCTTGATCATTTTCTACCTCTGAGCTGTGCATAGCGTATGACACTGCCTGCCTGAATTCCAGACGAGCTATATAAACAGTTTCTTTCTGTTGAGCTGAATTGTTGTTTTTATTTGCCTCTGCTGTTATCATATAGAAGAGTATTCAAAGAAGGTTCAGGATGTCCAAGGCATTGCAGTCATTCTAATGCCTTGGTGTCTACTACCAGGCAGCCAACACAGGCTGCTACAGGAGTAGGTTGCATCCAATACAGAGCTGTTTGGACCATTTTTTCATTATTCACAGTCGTGCTAGTGTTTCTCAATATATTGTAAGCACGTTTCTCTCCTCAGCCAATTGCTAATAAAAGAAATAAAAATCCAAAAAGTAAATTCCTGGAGTTTTGCATGAAACATCAATTTTTCCCCAAGTCCATGAAATTAAAATGATGATCCAAACCATGACACAAATCTGTCCATTCCTACACTATAGACAACTACTAAAATATTGTAACTGTATATGGCATGACAACAAGAGAGATAAGATGAAGGAAAGAGGTAGTAGGTGGAATTCTTGAACTTCAGCTTTCACTGTAATGTTAATGGTTTACAACAAATTTTGGAAAAATATCACAGACAATAGCAAAATAGATTTTTTTTCTTTTTTTTTTTTTCACAAAACAGAACAGAAGGGATCTGACCATTAAGTAAACTGAATATCTGAAAAGCATGGTAGATGTGAAGGACCTCAAAATAACCGAGCTTATAATGGCTTTGTTTGATTATCTATAGTTCGAAGTTAACTAAGAAAAATATTAAAAATCTCTATAAATCTCAAGAAATAAAGACTGCAGAATACTAATAAACTTTAAAATGAGGTAAGTTTTTTAACAGGATTTTTCCAGTGAGGAAAAAGGCATGTGCAGAAACATTCTCAACAGAAAATCTTTCTTGTGTTTATTCTCATTTTTTACTTCTTTCAAAGATCATTTTTCCATAAAGCTGCTATTTTGATAGCTATATCACCATTTTCAACAAGTGATGTAAACTCTGGGTCAATGATCATGTTGGTCACATTGCCATATCAAGTCTAAATCAGCTGTAGCTTACTTTTTAACAGCAGACAGAACATTTACCTTATGGCAATATTGCCTCAGGTAGGGAAAAGCATATGACAGGCAATTTCAAATGACAATTTTGAACGTGATTCAAGAAAATTATGTGTTCAGAGCACGCATTCAGGTCCTGTTGAATTCATACAGACATGATGTAACTAAATGACACAGACTAACTCTCTGTGAAACAAAGAAAAAGTTTTGAGCAATACTCGTATTAATTTTTAGAACATCCCAATGCCTTGGAATGTGCTTGTTTTCATATAGGTGTTCAGACATAAACATGTGCATGAATCTTCCCGAAGTAAGAATATTTCTAGATCTTTATGATGAGTGACTCTAATTCACTATGAGATTAGATAATTAACACCAAAAATATTATTAAGCAATAATCTTGTACGAGTACAAGGTAGAAAATGTCAAGGGATGATTCAGTTCTTAGTGAAGAAAATGTTTGCGCCTTTTGCTGTTGAGGATATTGGATTAGAAGGTAACTCTATGCTGTGTATTATATGCATTAATTTGCATATTGCAGCAATGATAATATTTGGCTGCAGATCTCACACCGCTTACCATATTTTTGCCACCAGCTAGGTGCAACTTAATTCATAAGCAATCCACACTCTATCCTTGTCTTAAAAAATAAAATAACATGGAGTATCTTTCTAACAACTTGTATCACAAATATATCTTAAAAAATACGTGCACAATAATTAATAGGAATATAAATTTATATATAGTACTTTCATTTCAAAATGCCATATTTAATGAGAGATAAATCACAATAATCTTTACGAAGAAAGTACTATGAAGTCTGGGGCTTCTCTTCAGCTATGGAAGAATTTAGGCACTGCAAATGTGGAACAACACGTCCATACAACCCATAGGTTCATGTGTTAATTTTAGATTTCAAAAAGGGCAAAGGAGAAGGATTGTGATTTGGAGTATACACTTTTACTGCGGTGCCTGCACAGACTTTTATAAGCATTTTTAAATTTCTCTATCTACTACTCAGTAACATCAGGATGACAAAGCACCCTTCAAAAACTACTTTTCCATTTAGTCAGTTTCGATCAGAAGAACATTATAGTGCTACAAATAAAAAAAGTAAATAACCCATATTTCATATAGAATGCCCCAGGTGCAAAATTATTCAGCCATCTCATTTGAACTGATATTTCTTTTCATGAGAGACAAATTTGCAGAGAAAATGCATCTATGAGTAATTACACTCATTATAACCAAAGGAAAGCACGCAGACAAAGAAGGATTAGCCTTAAAATCATTATAAGATGTTTCGGTGGTTTTGATATTTCCAGCATAAATAATACAGAGCTCAGGAGAATGTGAATTATCTACTCTCTTTTATCCATTCTTGCTGACTTGATACTGATTTAACTTTTTCCCAGAGACCCTATGAAATTCATTCAGCCACCCCCATTGATGAGATACTCAACATGTTCAAGATAGAAAGAGTTCACTACTCATCTGCATGGTGCAAGGGCATGATAGCACTACTGAAAAAGGTAAGAAAACACAAACACCTACCTTCCTTTCTTCTCTCCTCTTCCAGGAGCCACTCCAGCAATACAGAGGCATCAGACAAGCACACACATTAGGTAGTTAAATTTTCAAGGGTAAGAAATAGTACTTATTCCTAGACTTTTCTGAATGTGAGTGGTGCAATATTTTCTCTTGAGAGGCTTGATTATTCTTAGGCTTAGACTCAAGCTTTTCATGGCCTCTAAGAAATAGGAATCTAATATTTTGTTTATTTAAAAATAGATTCACTAGTGATAGTAAAATATCAGAGATCAATAATTTCCAATCTGTGCCCTGGCCCCATTCTCTCCAGCCCTGGCTGAACATGTGAGAGAGGCAAGGAAGGATTCTGTTCTCTGAATTTCTGCCACAATTTCCAGCCAGGGAGCTTAGAAATGAAAGGGGCTATATTTCCCCCTATCCCATGTTGCTATAATTTTAAAAAAAAAAGTGTTGTGCCACTTTGCTGTAAACTTCACTAAGGTACAAGACGGGGATCTTTCTGAATGCATCACAATGCTGGAACTCACCTTCCTAAAATCCCAATTGTTTGTTTGGTTTAATTTTCTAGCCATGCTGCAGGGATTATTTGTCTTCTTTAGGTGTTTCAGATCATCAGCACTGATGTTTGAGCAGGAAACATTTTGAATGTGTGAACAGAGCAAAAGAAGATCGATTTCCTTTACAGCAGTGAGCAAACCATTTTTGATTGATGAAGCAATGAGGGGGTTAATTTTAACTGTGATGAGGATGCTCAGTGTAACTATGTCTTCATTAAAGATGGAATACAAATTATTGGGTGGCATTGAATGTTGATGTTTTGTGTTATTTGGACTCTTGTGTATTTGTAAACAGGCTTTTCTGATTAATGCACAGACTAATATACTTCTTGCCTGCAACAATTGCAGGTGGCAAATTATATACATATCCTATGAGTTATTACTTCTTTTTTTTTAGACTGAAGTTTCTAGGAGTTGTTAGAGTATTTCCTAGCCATTTTCCTGCTCTAAATTGTGCGTCATACAATTTCTGTGTGTGATACCTATATTATTTAATATGGCACCTCATCCCTTAGGAAATGCTTTGTGTTTGGTCATAGCTCCTCACTAAGGACCCAGAGTGCCGACTTTCAAGCCTTGCTGACATCCAAAGCTCTCCATACCTAGCTGATGTCAACTGGGATGCTGTTCTTGAGAAATCTGTGACCCCAGGTTTTATTCCTAATGTAAGTCAATATTCTAGGTGAAGTGTGTTTGCAAATTCTTTCTTCAATTATCACTGCTCTTTTACTAGTTTGCATTTCCATTTATTACTCTTCAGTGATTTAGTTCTCAGAAGTGAGATTCTGTTTTCATTTACTCAGTCACAGCTAAGAGAAAATATGGACCATTTTGTTAGATCACAACAAAAACTAATTAACCTTGCTTCACTTTTTGTTCCCCTTCAAATACAAAGCTTTTTTTCAGAATTTGCATTTCAGCTGTTGGAGGAAATGATTGTCAAGAGTTAACTCTGAGCCAAAGTATACCAAGAAGACTCTACCTTTATCCAGGTGCACATTAGAGTTCTTGCTAAATGAGATGGGTACAGCACTCAGCCCTGCAGAAGCTGAGGGAAAGAGAACTAGTCTGATGGAGCAAAGGCAGTAAGGTGGGTTGCCAAGACAGTGCTGGCAGCATTTGCTCTACTTCTTGGCACCTAACCAAAGCCTTTCCTGGAACCAATATTCTACAGGAGAAGAAAACTGTAAGTGGGCAAGCAGTGCTTTCCTTGAGGAGCTTGGGAGAGACAAGTAATATAGCAAGTAACTAACACAATAAGTGAAGAAAATGACAGAGCCATCTTGGGTGCCTCAGAGCAATGTTAATCAAGACTGAAAGTCCTTTTTCTGCATTTTAACTTAATGGCAGCGCAAGCTGAAAACTTGAGAAGTGAGCGTCATATCTACCAAACCAAGGCCAAGACTCCTTCGCTCTTTTTCAACTTTCCTGCAGCTAGAATAACCACTATGCCATACCACGCCCTTCCCTACATTCTCACAGTTTGATACCTTAAGTAAAGTTCTGCAGAACAAAGCTCGTCCCTGGCCTGTGGAACTGTAAACTCGGTTCTCCATCGTGGCATGGATCTGCACAATGAATGGAGACTACTCCTCCTTTTTGGTGTTTTTCTCTGAGTTAGAGGTGCCCTCTGAGGTACTGGAGGTGTGGGCTGACTCCTTATACAAAACCCAGCAGATTATTCAGACCTCCAACACCTCTATAAAGTAAACACTGCTATTCCAGGAGACCACATTTGGCCAGGCATTTTCCAAGAACTTTTCTCTGTGTTGCCCCAAGTAAAGCCTTTTCTGATTAACTGAGACTGTATAACAAAATATATCTCGGATTTCAAGCTTTGGATCAAAGAGTGAATTGGGGCCAACATACACTGTAATCCAGAAAGAGATTTATAAGTACAATTTGCTATCACTCTCAGGACGTTGCCTGCCGTCTACAGGCAGGAGAGCATGGGAGAAACCTGTGGTAGGAAGGGCCCATTGTTAAAATTCTCTGTGTAGCTTGATTGCATAAACATCATTCATACTTGACTAGTGCATATATTTCTTCATGGCTTAGCTAGTTTCTTTACATTCGCCTTGGAGTCATATACTGTTAGCATTTTTTTTATTGTTAAATTTTGATAAGAGAAGTAAGATTTTTTTATGTAATTTACTTTCATTTTTAAAACTTCAAAATATAAGTGATGTATTTTTTAAGTGCCCATGCAAATCTTAAAACTGTACACACAAAAGAAAGAAACTGATATTGATAAAATGTAAAGAATTATTTCTTTTAAGTAAATATAAATAAGCTAAATATAATTAAGCTAAATATGCCTATTAAGATATAATTAAAAACCTAATAAATTTTATGAAACCTGACTTGATAGTGTGCAGGAAAAGGCATCAGAGAGCTTAATATTACCCTTGGAGCATACAGACTTTTCTAGGGGTAACAATGTGGATTGATCTCTAAATTAAATGTTTCATTGTAGAGCACAACGAGTTATACGAGTGATTTCTGAAGGGGTTTTACTGTTAGGTGTCTTTTGTTGCTAAATAATGTCTGCTATTTATAGATGACTTATCTTAGTATTCCCACCTTGATGGTGAAAATGGCGTGATTGAACACTCAGGCTGCTTTCAAGATCTTCCCCCACAAAATTCAAACTATTTGCAAATTCTTTTTTTAAACGCTTTGAGAGAATGAGAAGAAGAAAGGAACTCATGTTATTCTGATTATGGGAGTAGCAAAATGGTGATCTAGTAATTACAATGTCAGGAAGTGACTTTTAAAAAATACATTGGATTCAGCTGAACCATAGATTTTCTGGCCACCATGATTTTTATCCCTAAATAGGAGAGAAGTTCATCCCAAATGTTGTCATGAGATGGTTTTACTGCACTAACGAGTAGAATTTTAAAAAATCTGAAGGCATACACTATGCTCCTATAAACCTTTATGCTGAAAAGATGTGAAAGAATCATGAACCTGAAAAGAATTAAGGAAGAATCTGAAAAGAATCAAGGAAGGAGACGACCATATGGAAATGGGATTTCCAATCATCCTACTTAAAAAAGGACTTCCTGATACAAAAAAAGAATCTTAAGAGTCAGTTCAAGCATCATAAGCTAATGTCAAAATGGACAATCCAGACTACCTCAGTAATGTAAATAACATGTAAGAAAAAACATAATAGAACCATTTTTTTAATACAAATGCTACTAAAATGCTATAAATGGGCATGACTTAGTGTTTGATAGGAATGGTTGGACTCGATGATCCTGTGGGTCTCTTCCAACCTGGTTATTCTATCATTCTATCATTCTAAACAAAAAAGGCCTGCTCCTTCCTGTGTTATAGTGGACAGGAGCTATGCCTGCAGCTTTTCAGAAAATCAGATTTTAAAAAGTAAGATTTAAAGTTACTCCCCATTCCTCCTGCACTATTACAGTTATTGATTATATTCTACAGCATTAACTGATGAAGACCTTGGGCCAGACGAATCTCTTTCATTGGGGTGGCATAATTGTAGTCACTGTAGAGCTAAATCTGAATGTAACTAGGAAGAGGACCTCGCTCTTTATAATCATTTCATAATATGATTTTTGTCTTACCGCCCTTACTTAAACTTCAAACATCGTTCTAGGCCTAAAAAGACAGTTTTCATTTTACAGATGTGATTAGGAAGCTGGATCATTATTAATGCTATTAACACTTGCCAGGCAAACTGAAAAACACCCCAGAACGATTCTCCAAAGAATAACTTCAAATCCTTTTTTTTTACCAGAAAGGACGACTGAACTGTGATCCTACATTTGAACTTGAAGAAATGATTTTGGAGTCCAAACCTCTCCATAAAAAGAAAAAGCGACTTGCCAAAAACAAATCCAAAGATGGAGCTAAGGAAACCTCCCCACTGGTAAGTTGGGGGCTATGACTGCAGTCAGTGCCATTTCAATTACACTCTTTAATAGACAAGCTCAGTTAAGTTCAGTTTTAGCATGTTTGAAAACAGATCCAACCTCTATGTCTGTCATTTTACATATAGTATAAAGCATCTCCAAAGCAAGATGAAAAGCAAAAATTTATTTCAGTCAAATTGTCACAGCATGTTTAAGTTGCAGTCATTTTTAAGATTCTCACAGATGCTCATTTGAAGTATGAAAAAGTGTTGCCATTTGGCAAATACACTTCCTACACATGGGCAGATAGTTATAAGAAGTATTTATCCACTGCTAGTAACAAAAATGAAAAGCATAAAGTGAAATGCTCATTATTTATAAATGTTTTAAAACTGTCTTTTGCAGTCTTAACTAATGTGTCCCAAATAGAAAGATTCATTGTATAAATAGCCTAAACTTCTAAGAAGATTAAGAAATAACCATTTCCCAGGCCTGAATTTTTATTTCAGTGTGGTTTTATACACGGCATTGCTACCGATAACGATTTTGAATGCTTATGGAAACTTTTCTTCTTAGAGTTATCAGATGAAAAATTCTGAGGAATTCTTTATGGGGTCCTTCTTCCAAAAGAAAGAAAAATTAATTTTGCTATCATGGCCCACTTTTGAAGAGCCTTCAAAACACCTTCTGAAAGTGTTCATTCATGAGCCTTTTTGTTTGGTGTCATTTCTGTTCTTGTGATTTCTGTGTATGATTTTCCATCTTTTTTAATCAACGTATTCATGCTGTTTCTTAAAGAATGTACACCTGCAGCAGTGCTTGGAAACCGTTAGGAAAGAATTCATCATATTCAACAGAGAGAAGTAAGTGCATTTCTTAATGCCCATTTAGCATCAATACTGAAATTAATTTGAGAACTATTTTGCTTCCTCACAGAGTAAGGAAAAGTGATTAATGATCACAGCAGCAGGGGCCAAAAGGCTGCATTTCCATTGATTTCTTCCTCTTACAGTCTCTGGTGTGATAGTTTTGCAATTCTGTCTCTGAAAGCAAGCAAAAGTGGTTGTGGTGTAAGTGTACTAGTGAGATAATGTCACCAACACTCTCCAGAGAAACTGTTAGCAATTAAGAAATGGAATATAATACAAAGGACTACTTTTTCACAGCTCGAACAAAACCAAGAGAAGTGGTAACTCATGACATTTTAGTGATATGAACTTCAGTGTTCTGACTTGGAAACTCTATTCACTTCACCACCATAAAGCAATTTATTTTAAGATTAGTTTTTTCAGCAGAGTTAAATAGGAAAACTATTATCAGACATGAAACCAACACTTCAAAGACTGTCAGCCAGAATCCATAGAAAAGCAAGATTGAATCCCCAGGATGTCAATAATCCTCCTGGTCCAATTAATACATTGCATTTCATATAGTTTACTGTGTTTGAAGAGACCCACAAGGATCAACAAGTCCACCTTCTGTCCCTGCATACTCTAAATTCACACCACATGTCTGAGACTGACTGCTCTGAATCAGTACTCTTATTGGTGAACTAGGGAAAGACTGAACTTTGTAGAAGATGTATTAACCCCAAAGATCAGAATTATTAAGATTGTAATAACAAGCTGAGTAAAAGATTACATTGATAAATCAGTCTAATGTATTTTCAAGAAGTTGTTCTTAAAACCAGTGCATTTCCAGTTATAACTCTCTCACCTGCTCTAGAATCATATATCAAGGAAACCAAATATACAGCAGTTTTTGAAAGATAAAATGAAATACCAGATTTTGTTAAAATACTTCAAAAATCCCCTTGTGTATTCGCCAGGACTGAACAATTTTTCACATAATTTTACTGATTATTCTTAAGTCTTTTTGAGCAATGCATAGGAAGGTTTTTTGAATTGTGCTGTTCCCCCCTTCTTCTGAAGTGGCAGACCAGAAGTCCTCACCAGCTCACGCCATTCCCCAAACACAGGGATGCCATTCCCAGGCTTTTTTCTATCAAACCTTATTTTGTCACCATCCCCCTTCACATCTAGTTTAAAGCTCTAATAATGAGCCCTGCTAGCTTCTGGGTAATAATCCATTTTCTCCCTGGGGAAACGTGTACCCATCCTTGGACAACAAGCCTAGTACTGTGTAGACCAACCCATGATTAAAGAACTCAGAGTTATGCTCCTCACACTGGTTTGGAGCCTGGTATTTATTTCTTAGCTCTTTCTATTCCTCTCCTCGTAATTCCCTGCAGCTGGAATGATAGATGAGAACACTGCCTGTGTTCCAAATCCCTTCACCCTACGTCCCCAAATGCTACATTTTATTGTGATGAAAGCCATCTTCACAGTTTCAGTGACACAGTTTCAGACAGCTTCAGTGTCACAGAACACTGCATAAATCCTAAGAATGTGTGAACTGAAAAATTTAACCCATATTTCAAGAGAAAAAGATGAGAATCCCCAGACTAAAAGGATTCTGTGTAAAAGTACAGATGTTTCTTATTGAGCAACAGCAAGTCATAGTAATGTGTAGTCAAAAAGTGCGATGTTAACCATTCCATTTCCATAACATACTGAAATCCAGTACTTGCAAAATATATTCTAAAAAAGCAGAATCTGGTTTTACTTAATGTCTTGCTGATACAGGACGACATTTCTTTTTCATTACATATATATAATAATAGAATGGTTTAGTTTGGAAGGCACCTTAAAGATCATCTAGTTCCAATGTCCCTGCCATTTCCACTAGACCCAGTTGCTCAAAGCCTCATCCTACAACAGATATGCAGATCTTGAAATATGCCGTATTTATTTTTTTTTTCCCCAAGAAGCTCAGAAGGTTCTTAGACTGCAGTTAAAGATGCAGGGAGGGTAATAGAGAAAAGGATTACCAGGATGAAAAGAATTAAAATAACCTCCAGAGAATGAATGATGTAAGTAAGTGTGGGCAAAACCAGAATGTGCATATTTTCTCTTTTCTGTGGCTTTCCACACTTAAATAATTAGAAATTGCTATTTATAGGAAATGTTTAAACAAGGTAAGTGTGTGTGGAAGACAGAGTCCGTTATAGCTGAACCAAGGTTTCAATCAAGTAGGCTCAGTTAAAAAGGTTGGTGTTTCCCCAGATGGCTTTACCAGCAGCATTCAGAAAACATACCTTCTCAGTAAATCTTACATTGATTTTTATTGTATTTCATTTGGTTTGAATATAGTTTAACAGAGTAGCTGATACCTATAGTTTGAACAGTTATGGGATAGGATGAAAGATTTCAAGAATTACAAATAGTTTATTGTATATGGTCAGAAAGCACAAACATACACTACAAAGCAGTAGAGCGAATGTGTTTTACTTAAGTAGGAATTAGGAAAGGAAGACTTCAAGCAGTAATATTAGCTGTTCTTTATGTGTTGGATTCAACTGCACAGGGCTTTCTGGACAAAGAAGTATGTAGTCAATAATTATCAGCAGTGGGTAACAACAGTTAGATTTGTATATCCTTACTTAAGCACTGCTAGTAATAGTGTCTTCTGTTGAAACTACTCAGAATTTACTGGAGAGAGAAGGAGGAATGAACAAGAACTATTACCAGTTTCTCTGTATAAAACACCAGAAAATAATTCTATCAGACACACACATTTGCAGAAGATGAAACAAAACTGTTTTCCATTTTTCTAACATCTGTTTTAATGCGAGATCAATATCCTGTACACTAAAACTGGCAGTTACAGAACTCCAGATTTAGTTCTGTGTTTCAGTTTTACTAGGTGTGGTCTCAGTACTGTTAATCCTATAAAAGAGTCTGGGAAATCTGAAGGTAAAAAACTTTCATGTCTACAGCATGGATACTGAATATCGCAAGGTCTTTCCATGATCCAAGTCAACAGTTGTTCTTATGATACACCATCTCTTCTAATAAAAGGAAAACTGAAGCTAGGGTATGTTCACCCTTCACACTGAATGCAGTTTCCTATTGGAACACTCATATACAACTCCAGGTAGTGGAACAGCTGACCAAGAGCAGCTTTAGGAATGTGCAACATTCATGGGTTGAAAACACTTTCTTCTTCATGCCAAATGGCTGAACTGTTCTGAAGAGGTAGTTTTATACATTCATCTCCATTTGTGCAGGAAACAAAGTTTTTGGAATTAAATCCCTTACTCTACAAGTAGATTTTATCTTGATTTGATTTTTGCTAGTGCTTCAGATACAAGAGTGGCTGAAGTGTCACTAGAAGCAAGGCTTTATTCTCATTTACAATGATATTTCAGTGAATGCAAGCTTCAAATTAAAATATATGTTTGTCTTTTGACATGACATTGGGTGTATGTCATCGGACCATATCGATATTATTGTGCAATTCCTTTAAGAGAGGGGTACACACCGTCCTGATCCAAAGTAAAATAGGAAAACAGTTTTACATTCCAAGTTTGATTGTGGTGCAGGGAATCTTTTCTGTTCTTAAGAACATCAGTAAAATATCTTATTTAGTTTTGAACATATAAACTAAATAAACTGTTATCTCAAAATGGTCCATTTACTGTGTCTTACCTGGAGAATATGATCTGAAGTTGATTTCAGGGACTTGTTTTGCTCCTTTTTTGACAAATGATTTTTTTTTTCTCTGTTTTTAGTTCTATTTCTATAGATAGATGCTTTATTACATCTAGAAATGCAGCAACATATGCTCTGCAGTATCTGAATGTGTCTTCCTGTAGGCTTGCCATAAATTGAGAAACTGATCTTATTTAGAATCTGCAGGCTGGATTTTCAATTTATTTGCAGGGGGAAGAACTATTGTAAAGATGAAATCACACTGTTTGTTCACAGCTTTATTAAAAAGCTCAATACAGATTATTCTGCTATTTTTGTGCTATTATCATTAAAGGAATCTTCATGTACATCTATGTACATCATGAATGTCCAAAACCTGAAATACCTCAAAATGAAGAAATAAACTTCAATATTTACTAGCAGTGGAACCACATTTCTCACTCTTTATGGTTCCTGAGCCTCTTCATCTCTCTGAAAGATGTTTTTAAGATTAAAGAGGTGAGCAAACAAAGAACACAAGAGAAAACACAGGAAATATTTTCTCCTTAGGCAGAATAATCTTTCAGTTAAATGCTTCACCAACTTGTCATCAAACTTATCGGCCTACTAATGAAAGTAAAATCATACAGCCACATTATTCTGAGCAGAAAATGTATTTCATATTATGTAAAAATGTATTTGAATTCTGCAGAGCTAGTTTAATAAATGGGATGGAGGGATGAACAAAATATCCATATTATTAACAATTCTAGTGGAAACTTTGGAAAACTTACTAATTATTTTGAAGTGGTAGATTTTTTTACTTAATACTAATGTCCTGCAATAACATTACTGTGATATTTAGCTGCCTAGTCCCCACTCATCTAAAACATGCTTACCCCTTTTGTAAGATACTGGTACACTTCCTTTCTGTTCCCGTATTTGTTCAATGCAACCACGCTAAAAAATTCTACTACTAATTGAAGTAGTCAGATGAATGCTGCACATCACCCATGCTTTTTTTACTGCAATTCCTACTGCTTGGCCATACCTAGTTCTTTCCTAAAAGGTACAGAACTGCCCTAGGTGAGCAGACAACTCTCTGTTCCTGGAATAAACAGCAAAAGTTTAGGGAGTATATTTTAACTATATAAAGATGCTTAAAATCATGTAGCTTGATTTTGTCCATATTGCAGGTGAAAAGGTTATTTAATATTATCTGTAATTTTTTATAAGGTCAAATTTATTACCACTTTATTATTAGTTCCCTTTCTTTCTTTTCAATTGTCTTTTCAGATTCAATTCCAGAGTCCCTGAGTGCTCTCTTTCATTTCTGTTTGATTGGAATTGAATAGTCATAATTATTTGCAGTATACTTTATTGAATGTATCTTTCTTAATAGGTATTTTATGTCACTTAGTGTCTCTGGAGATATTATACTATCATAATGCCTGTAATAACTGAATGACTTTTTGATGAGGCTACAGCACAACTTTTCTTTTCTTGCCACTTCTTCTGACCTTAATTCAGTTTAAATTCATCTTTTTCTGATCATTTCAAGTGGTTGCACTGCTCTTCACTTGACTTTTTCTTGTCCCTTTTTTAATGGATATGTCTGCTTTTGGAGATTGCTTCTGCAGTCTCATCTAATTAGAAAGATGCCTTTCTGAACATAATTAAACCTAGCTCGGTTTTGGGCACCAGCTGCTGCTTGATCACACAAGCCTTTTCACTTCTGTCTTTGATTCATGCTTATAATTACTGGCTTAGAATTATCAGGCCAAATATTGTTGTCCTCATAGTGAGTCAAGTTGCCTAAAAATCTGAGCATAGCAAGTCCAAGTCAGTTACTTTTCTGTAGGTATATCTTCAAATTCACTTTCTTTTTGAGAAAAGAGTGGTCATACAAAGGCCACAGTTTCATGGAGGGAAAAAGAAAAAAATAAAAAAAGCTAATGAATCATAGAATCATGGAATCATAGAATTGTTTGGTTGGAAAAGACCTTTGAGTCAGGTCCAACGGTACCTGTCTACTACTAAACCATACCCTGGAACACCTCATCTACACCTCCAGGAATGGTGACTCAACCACTTCCTTGGGCAACCTGTTCCAGTGCCTGATAAACCCTCCAGTGAAGAATTTTTCCTAATATCTAATTCAAACCTCCACTGGTGAAACTTGATGTCATTTTGGCTCAAAGAGTATCTGGAACCTTATTTTCAAAGCCTTACAGGAAAAGTGGCTAAAGTTTTCACAAGCAAATAAACACATTGTAGCTGTTGCTATACTTCACCAATTGGACATCAGAGCACTCTATATGCTGAAACACAGTCATGGAAGGATCAGGATAACCAGTAAAGATCCTCAGCACAGCAGAGCAGCAATTTGTTTCCATTCACAGAAAACTAAATGCATATACGCCACATAAAAATTAATCAAAAGTCAATTCATGGGCAGAGAAAAGAAAAACCTTCATCTGCACATCTCAGACATTGGAGAGGAACCAAAACTTTATGATTGTGAGTACCAAGTAAGAAATTTTTTTTATGAGGCTACATGGAACAAATCATGTCTATGATAAATGAAGGGTGCATAACAGGTCATGACTGTTCAGTGACCTCAGGGGATTGCCTTCATATTTTCACTTCATCTCTCTTCGTGTTCTAAACCAGCATCAATTCTCACTTGTTATGAGTCTCCATAAATTAAGAAAGAGTGATGGAAACTGAACTCCTCATCCTATTTCACTAATGCATTTTCAGGCCAGTTGCTGAAGCAATGCGGAAACAAGGCACTAATGATTTAGCAGAGTTATTGTCAGATAATATGACACTTACTGCATTGGTTGAATATATTGATAAATTACTTGGAAGAGAGGTGAAGGGTGAGGTCATGAAGTCCACTTCTGACTCCAGGGTATTCTAAACAAAATCTGACTGCAAAGAGCTGCAGTAGATCATGATAATCATGTTCTGAGTTGCACATACATTAAAAAATGGCAGCTGATATTCAGTATTGATAAATGAAAATACATTAGTAAGAAAATAATCTAAACTTCACCTTTCAGACAATGGACTTTAAATTAGCTTCACTTATGGAGAGAGACTTTGAAGAGACTGTTGATAGCATAATGTTGAGTGAACAACTAACAGATCTTAATATGTTCAAAACTGCAAGGAAGCTATGGAAAAATGAACATCGGGTTATCATTATGTGTATATAGATGTATTTATATATATATATATAACTGCAACTTCCATTCTGTGTACAATTCTGCTTCTGATGTCAAAAGACATACAGGGGACTTAGAATGCTAAAAATAAAAAAAGCCAGGATTGACCAGAGGTGTGGCATGGCTCATGTTGAACTATTTCATAGATTTGAACTACTTCAAGATCAGAGAAGAGATATCTAAAAAGATAGAAACAGACTAGATAATAATATGTTATGAAACTTATTGAGAAGATGACTAATCAATGATTATTCGCTCTTTCTGGTAACTCAAAGTCACAAAATCATCAGGCTGTAGGTTTAAAAGAAAATAAACCATTCTGTGATGTGCAATACAGCACGAGGCGAAATGCTGCTATGCATGTTACACGTACAGAAGATTTAGAAAAGAATTAGAGAAATTAATGAAGAAATATCCATCAAAGTCCATAAGACATGATACTCCCAATGCAATTGTTGGTTTGGGAAGCCTGGAAATGTCAGAGATGATTTTGGCTTGTTCTTTGGCCGTGTACACTAGTGTCTGAAACAGGCCACTCTAAGAGGTGGGAATCTGTGATGGAATGGCTGAGTATGTGCCTGCATGCTTTCTCACTGCTTATAAGGTCTCCATCTTTATAATAGCACAAGATTTGCACAGTAAAATCTTCATAAAGGTGTGTATATAGATATGCAAGTACATATATATATATATAATATGTATTTTTGAAAATATGGAAAGTAAAGCAGATTTAAGACAGTAGGAGATTTAGTTGAGATTTAGATTGTCCTTTGTAGTGTTTCAGGGAATGTGAGGTTCCCAGCCCCTGAGAAGACCTCAGGATTGTGAAACCTGGCTGCAGATAATTTCCTTGTGTCCAACCTGGGGCACAATGCACACTCCTGTTGTTAGTCCAACTTAATGACTAACCTAGATGGCTCAATGCTCAACACAGTGGTCTCCATGGATTCTTGTGGTAGGTACCCACCTTCCCCATGCATTGTGTAGAGAGATTTGGTGATTAACTATAGACTGAAAATTATGCTATGCGATCATAAGTGAACTACCAGCTAGGTCTCCTTTGGTAAAGGGTCCATCCTTCAGGGAATAAAAGAGCTCTAAGTTTCAGTAAACTTTTTGTGAATCTAAGTTCTGGACATTGGAAGATAAATCTTGTGAGAAATAGGTGGAGAGAGGTGAGCCAGCAGAGGTGTCAGTCAGGCCATGGTTGCTCCCTGGAAAATCGCTCATTTCTAGTAGCCTGTTGCTGTGAAAACAGAAGGAGGGCTCAGCTGATCCTGCCTACTCCGAGGTTCTTATTCCGGTCTGAGAATGTTTATTGTCATGTCCCGACAATGAGACAGAGCTAGACTGGCTTTCCACACACCTTAATTTTTAAATTATTCTCTGTACAGCTCGCATGGATCTGCAATTTCAATTAGAGATGCCACATTAAGGAAATCAGTGCTGCTATGCAAATAGATTGTCACAGCTAATATTTTTCTCACTCATCTCTGAACCAAGATCCTTTTCTCAACACCAGGGCTACATTTCATGATGGCTGTCTGCCCTTTCGTCCAGTCCTGCTTTGTTGTGACAATCTGTCACACCAGTTCACTGCCACAGAGCTCCAGACATGTGCATCACCATCATTGCAAAGGCAGCAGACATTTCACATGAGGCAAGTCATCATTTGTCTTTAAGTTCTCAGCCTGTTAGCAAAATTATGCTGGTTGTTATGATCTGCTGTCATAGACAAGCCTCTTCACTCCAACTCTTCTATAAAATCATCCTGCCCTGGCGTCCAGGGTCTTGGTGGGGATGGTAGTGGTTGAAAAAATACTTCTAGTACAGTAGTTCTAACTCTAGAAGTGGACAAAGAACTGTCCTTCTCTTCCTATATTTCATTTACACTTGACCCAAAGGATCACTTTGTCTTGAAACTTTCACCAGAAGAACAAAGGAATAGAATATTTCACAGCAAAACCTGTGATCAGGCTATCTGCTAAAAGCATTACAAAGAGATCACAGAATCACCAGGTTGGAAGAGACCCACCAGATCCTTGAGTTCAACCATTCCTATAAATTACTAAGCCATGCCCCTCAGCACCTCATCCACCCATGCTTTAGACACGTCCAGGGAAGGTGAATCAACCACCTCCCTGGGCAGCCTGTTTCAGTGCCCAATGGCCCTTTCTGTGAAAATTTTTTTCTCATATCAAACCTGAACATCCCTTGGGGGAGCTTTAGACCATTACCTCTTGTCCTGTCACTTGGGAGAAGAGCACAGCTCCTTTCAGGTAGTTGTAGAGAGCAATGACATCTCTCCTCAGCCTCCTCTTCTCCAGGCTAAACAACCCCAGCTCTGTCAGACGTTCCTCATAGGGCCTGTTCTCCAATCCCCTTCACCAGCTTCGTTGCTCTTCTCTGGACTCACTCCAGAGCCTCAACATCCTTCTTGTGGTGAGTGGCCCAGAACTGAACACAGGATTCAAGGTTTGGTCTCACCAGTGCTGAGTACAGAGGGAGAATAACCTCCCTTGACCTGCTGGTCACACTGTTTCTGATACAAGCCAAGATGCCATTTGCCTTCTTGGCCACCTGGGCACACTGCTGGCTCATGTTCAGTCGGTTGTCGACCAACACCCCCAGGTCCTTCTCCTCCCGGCAGCTTTCTAGACAGACTTCTCCCAGTCTGTAGCTCTGCATAGGGTTGTTGTGCCCCAAGTGCAGGACCCAGCATTTGGCCTTGTTAAACCTCATGCCATTGGTCTCAGACCAGTGGTCCAGACTGCTCAGATCCCTTTGCAGAGCCTCCCTACCCTCCAGCAGATCCACACTTCCACACAGCTTAGTGTCATCTGCAAACTTGCTAAGGGTACCCTCAATACCTTCATCCAGGTCATTGATGAAGACATTGAACAGGGCTGGACCCAGCACTGAGCCCTGGGGAACCCCACTTGTCACTGACCTCCAGCTGCATTTAACACAATTTACCACCACTCTCTGGGCCTGGCCAACCAAGCAGTTTCCCACCCAGGAGAGTGTGCACCTGTCCAGGCCAGAGGCTGACAGTTTCCTGAGCAGAATGCTGTGAGAAACTGTGTCAGAGGCTTTACTGAGTCCAAGGAGACCACATCCACAGCCTTTCCCTCCATTCCCAAGGCAGGCTCGGATATAAGTCTTTCTTGAGAATAAGTTTTGGCCACACTGCAAAGAAATATTCTTATTCATGGGCAAGTGCCTGTAGTTTGTAAACTGGATTCTGGCTAACTAGAATGAAAATTTTCTCCTTGTCATCCCACAAATTCTAATAACCAATACACTAATGAACAATTTCGTAGCTGCTTTGCTGTTGTTTGTAAATGTGAATCTACACACCTATCTAAACGAGGAAAATATGGTTCGATTTTTACAGTGTAGCTGAACAGGGCATATATTGTTGAGGACACTCCTGATCTTTGACAGACATTAACCAATTTATAAGACACCTACATTTTTAATCTGAACACGGCTTTAATATTAGTGTACACTGGTTGGTTTTGTTTCATTTTCTTAAATGGCTGCATATTATTTGCTGTTTTCATTTATTTACTTCATGTCTTCACTCTTAAATTACTTTATTAATCCCCTGAGTAAATTTGAGATCTTAAGATATTGTAGGTCAACATACAATATCATTCAGTATAATTTGCCCTTCTACATACTAGCATTTCATATGTCACTCATGCTGTATGTGCACCTGAACCTATTATGTTTGATTATGAATTTCTGGTTGAGAGAAAATTATATCACAGGCATTTACTGAGTGTAATTACTCAGCAGGAACCATCAACCTGAATCAATTACCCATGGTGTAAGCATATTTCCCCAAGGATTTTTTTGGAAAGTGGGTGAGTAAATGCCATTAGTGTCAATGGTAAAAGAAGACATCTGGGCTACATGGAGACACTTCCTCAAAAATTTTACTTTTCACATTCAGCTGTAATGAAGCATAACTTTTAGTTTGTGCTTCAGTCATTTAAATTTAAATGGAGTTCAAACAGAGTTATTTAAATGATTACATGCTAATCTACTGAGCTATCAAAATACATACTTCACAGCATATTAGGAAAACAGACATGAGATTATGAGTGTTCCTATTGAAACAGTGAGAACCAGAGTACATGTTTGGGGTCAAAGACAGCCTGAGTTAAATATTGGTAACACGCAGAACTCCTACAAGTCTACACAAGATTTTCAAAGGTATCTGAATTAAATGGGAATTAGTCGATGAAGTATTTTTCAAGACATAGTCTAACTCATGCAGAAAAGCCATTGCTGGCAGACTCAGAGTATAAATATGCTATAGGCATACCTGCATGGATGAACAGGCAATTGCACCCCTGTGCTCCTTGGTGACTTCATTACCCAGATCTTGGCAGGGATTATTGGAGTGTGCTGTGTACCAGGCTGATGGGACTATTCGATTTCTGCTTGCCTGAACAGTGTGGGTGTAAATTAGCTCTAATCCAGAAACAAATTGTCTCAGCTGGGCAATGCATCGTGTGTTGATCTTATACAGGTGGTAGACATAAAGGGTCTTGAATCTGTCATTCTGAGAAGGAAGGTATCTCTATTTTTCTGGAGATGCAGAAAGACTGTATTCCTTTAAACTGGCTAATTTGAAAACTACTCAGTTTAAACTTCTTCAGTAGTCAATGAGGAGAGAAGTGTATCTCCCAAAGTTGATCTGTGACACATACAGTAGATAACTTAAGACTGAAGCTGATTATTCTGTGTTAATGCCTCTATCTATACTATAGAGAGAACTTGAACTAATCTTTCCACTCTCATAGTTAACTGGCATAAAATTCAGCTATGGTCTCCTTCTATTTCTGCAAATATAAATCCCTAAGTGCCAGTCCAACAGTCACAGGTCATCTGTGGTCTAGTGTTTCATCTGCCTGCTCTCTCTGAGTGTCAGGTAAACAAGGGCATCTCGTAGGGCATCAAACACCACTTGTGGGTGCAACTGCAGGCAGGAGGCCAAGAACAAGCAAAGTGTGAGTGTGAACATTGCCAAGGAAGAGCTAAAGACTCATGACATCAACTCTTTCTAGGGATATACTGAAGTTACTGCTTGGACCCAGGTCTCTCAAAATAGTACCTGCTATTACACAAACACAAAGTAGCATTGTGTTTCATTTAAAACTGCTCCCTGCATGTTGGTTCTCTGCACAAGTTGTAGAGCAAAGGGAAATTAGATCTGAGATTACAGACTCTCTAATTTTCTTGTGTGACTCAGCCCTGATGTAAAGTGATGAGTGTTGAGTCTGCTCCATTCAGTCCTGAAGTCTGCCCTGCTCTGCCCCAAGCCTCCCCTGGTGCAGGCCAAGATTGGGCCTGTCTTGTTTACTTGAAAATGCTTAGCAAATCCATACACTTTTTACTGATTTCTGTTTTCATGGAAACACTACTGAGATCATTCTGTGCATGACCTAAAGAGAAGAAAAGCCAGCTATACAACTCTGCAATAATTACTGCACCTTGGCTAGATGTAAAGAGGCTTTTTTAATAAAAAAGAACATTAGCTATATGCAACTGTCTTTTGAGATAGTTTTAATGTGCTGTATAATTAGTTAGTTTAATTAATTAGATCACCACAGTTGGCATTGTTTTGAATCCTTCCTCATTTTTTGAGTGTTAACTCTCATTCATCCATTTCTACTTTTTCTTCCTTATTCTATGTTTTATTATTATTTATTCATATATTTTATTTTTATTATTTTAAACCTTCATTGTCATTTTGTGCCTGTTTTTAAAGGCAGAATATAGGCAATCCTTCATACTGCTCAGTCGTTATCATAGTCCCTCACATAATTTTTCCCAGGTCAATGTAACTCCTAAACCAATTGCCTTCAGATTTCAGGGGTTTTATAGACCAAAGCTGCCTAACAGGCAGGTGGAATAGAATTTTGGTTTGAAGATCAGAGCTCTTAACCGTAACAATGCAAGCTATGCCATTTATCTTCCAGGAATCAATCCCCACACTATTCTACTTTCTGTTGCAATTGTAACTAAGGCCTAAAATACAGACATTACATTCCCGTGTGACACTCTGTTTGCTACATATGATGACAGCCCTGTTGGGTGTTGCTGGGGAGTGGGAAGTGGGTGAATAGATGCACAGATGTTCATCTTACCGGGAAACTTATGCAGAATTATTGTATCTATTAGTTCTCATATATATTTCTATGAAACTAGAGCACATCTTTTCAAATGGAGGAATTTTGTAGAATCTGGTCAGAGGCTACCTCTGTTCATGTGTCCTAATCGTATCCCAGCTCCTCAGTCTGCACCTTGCTTTCCTTAGGGAGCAAACCTGAGAGTGAAAGGGCAAGATGGGATCTGCAGCTTACTCCAACAGCCTATGTACAATCCAGGAGTGTTGTATTTGTTCTTTTTTTCATTAACATGTTTCTTTAAAATTTACACTGAGCAAACGTTAATGTTCTTTATGTGTAAAGTAAGCACATTTCCTGAACTTGTGATCAACTTTTTAACTTATTTTAGTTATCTTTTTTAAAAAGAGAGCAGCACTGGAACTTTATAACGCATTATGATGTGTTTGGTGGCTATTTTGTTTTGAAAAGTAAGAATAATCTTCCCAAATACTCTTATTCAGTTAAAAATAACCCAATCAGAATGTTTTCTTCACTTTTTTCTTCTTCTGTATTTTACCTTTCCACTCAGAAATTGTAGTTGAATGAAAACGTGGCAGACAAGAACTAGTAAGCAGAATAATGGAGATATAAAAGAGAGGGTAACACTCATTTACAATTGTAAAATGCTGCCAGCTTCTTCAATTTTTGCAAAAATAGAACACAGTAAGAACCAATTTATAAGAGAAACCTTTAAAAATGCAGACAGAAAATTATTAAGTGTTCATGTATCAAACTCAATTCTTATTCGTCACGGTGGCAGACAGATGACAAGCCAAGCTGCTTATTGTCCTGGAAATCATGCTTAGTTATCAATATTCCTACAATCATTACCTGCAGCTGGTGATAAAATAATGGCAGAAAAATAATGAGGGAAGTTTTCAAAGTCAAGTATAAGATGTGCATGCATATAACCCATTATTTTTTAAAAGATGTGTGCACACTGCAGGACCTACTGCCACAATATTCCCCTGATTTCATAATATGTGCACTTCTATTGATGTATATGAGCTCCTATAAAACTTTAATAGGGGATTTTACAAAAGATATATCTCTGCATGAACTTGAGGAAGTGACTATTTCTCTGACTAAAGCATGAGAAATTGTGAGTGCCCTGGGCATTTGTACTCTGTGTGAAACCAAGGGATCAGAGTCTTTTGAGGGCTGCTGGATGAGGTGATCTGGATAAAGAGCTGCGGTTACCAACACTGTTAGCTTTCACCTGTCTACTACCTACTTGCCACTGAACTTTCATTATTCAGCTCAGAGAGGTAAACCAAAACACATGCTTTCTCATGATGGTTATGCAGGTATGTAAAGTTCAAGCTAGCTATCAGCTTTTTGTTTATACTTTCTACTATACTCTGGGTTACCAATACTGAGGTGTGATGCTGGACTTCGCGGTGACAATGTGAGTTCTTTAGAGTTTTCACCATACAAATCTTTCTTTTCTTTCTCAGAACAAGTTTTTCTTTATAAAACTACATTGAAATGTGAGGAACACTGGGATATATTCTGTATATGTCTCACAAGGAGGAAATAAGCAAGTCTTATGGCCAGAGTTAGACTTCAAAATCCAATTAAGTCGTTCTTTTTATGCCTTTTGACTGGAAATAAATTAGTCAGGTGGAGATATTATTTGAAGAGTTCTGGACTGCTCAAACTTACCAGTTGTTTAGATTGAGTTTCATCTTTGTTTTTTGCATAACCAAGCAGGGAATCAGATCTGATGAGGGCTACAACCAGCCACTAAATATCTCCATTTCTTTAGAAAACCAGTTTGGGACAATTTGGTAAAACAATGCTTAGTTGTCATGAAGAGAGATTAGTTGTGTTCAGGTAGAGGCAGTGGACAGTGGGGTTGGAAGGGCTAAAGCATCTGCACCTTGAGGAAGCAGTCCTGTTGACCGTGTCTGATTCATTCACCCAGGCACTTACTCTTTGTTGTGTTTGTGTACAAATCCTGATGCATCATTACCACACTGAATAAAAACTAAAATAAAAAACAAATAGTGGACCATAGCAGTGGGCACCAAACTGACACCTTGCCTGCCCTTAAGCACTGAGATGTCTCATTCCAGTGTTGGTTGTCTACAACTAATCACTATCTTGGCTAGACATGCTGGGTATTCCCAGCTCTGCAAGCATCCCTGTGAGATACTGCTACCGAAGGGCTCCTCATGCTTCAAGGAGCCCACATTTGCAGCACTACCACACTGTGTAAAAGTTCACTTCAGTTTGGCTGGATTTTTTACATTTTCAGCACACACAGAAATTTCAGTTACATGGTATAACTTCCACATTTGTATTTTCTGTGACCAGGGCATAACAAAATCATGCCTATGTCTGCCACTTTCTGGCTTCTACTAACTCCTTTACAAAATATCATTGCTAGATGTAGTCTATTGAGAAGGAAATGTTTTCAGTATCAACTGATATTTTACAATATACTATAAGGGTCTTTGTTGTTTTTTTAAAATCCCCCTTGTAACTTCTGTGTCAGTGACATGCAGAGACAGGTAGCTGAAACATTTTCTTTTTGAACACAATCATCTCCCATGACAGATCATTTATTTTTTCTCTTGAGCTGGACATGTTCAGAATTAGACACCTAGCAAGGCCATCTGGACAAGACATCAGCATTACTTATGTATAGTTCCTAAGTCATAGAACTGAGGTGGGTTTCAAACTATTTAGCAAGCTGTCCCCTAGTATTCATGAATCTGAAAAGCTAGTATAGACATGCCAGGTCTGTTCTGTCTTCAGACCTCCTCCCATGTGAAGAATAAATGGAACAAATGTTCCACAGATTTATCTACTTTTCAAGGCTCTGAGCCTACGTTTTGTAAACCAAATGCCACTGGTCTGTATTGCTGTAGGGTTTTTTTGACCAACAATTTTTCCCTGTCCTCTGAATACCCTTCCACTCATGAATATCTGATTCAAGATCCAACAGTGGAAATCAATACAGCAGGAACTTGACTATAATATCCGAGCATCAAAATAATAAGAATTTTAAAAACTTTTCCATAACTCATGTAGATTCTTTCTCTTTACTGAAAATACTGACAAAGCCAAACACTTGGCTAAAGGTTCAGTTTCTTTTCTTGATGCATTCCTGTAATGGGCAATGCAGCTTCTTTCTATCTCACTACTGGTGAGGAGGTTGTTCAATATTCAGTGTCATGCATTGTCAATATTGCAGGTGTCAATGGTGAAGGGAAGGCAAACTCAGCTTCTCTCTCTGTTAGTTCAGGAGAACCACTCTTAATTCACAGCATAGCTGCCTCTGAGGCTACTTATGTATTTGTACAGAATTGTCATGGAATAAATATAATAGACACTGTTCAAATTCATTTTCATCCTCTTTTCCCTGCAGTTTTTTCCCATGACTATCCAGTAGAAGGACTTGTTCAATTTTTTCATCCATAGCTGACCATTTTACTATTAATCCTCGGTCTTTCAATAGCATTCAGCAAAGGAACAGCTACCTGGTTCAGATCCACAGCTAAGTCTTTATCAAGCCATTCATTCTCCCTGGGCTTTTATCAAGTTATCACAGTCCATAGCTGCATCAACTTAAAGGCACAATAACTGATTCACTTAAAGGCAGTTCCCTACAAATGATTTATTGCACTAGTGCCATTTTTAAACAGAATGGCCCAGCCTGCAATTGTTTTGCTTTGTTTACAAGAACCATGTCAAGACACCCATGTTTTTGAAAAGCTGAGAATATCTGATCAAAAGGTGCTCCAGCTCTGGTACCAAAGAATCACAAATGCACGAAGAAGAGATAAATTTCACTTCTGTATCCATCCGACATTTTAACTGAAAAGACACACACACACAGCTGCTGTGGTGAGATTTGTTTAAGTCTTGACCTGAGCATATCTGCAGTTTGGACCAAGTGCCTTATTTTATTTTTGCTGAAATTGCAGTCGTTAGTCTCTTGGCAAATCTGAAATGTTGACAATCATATTGAAACTGCAACTTTTCATCCTTTTTCATTGAACATATCCTACTAAGCAGCCTGAAGACTAACTTTCAATATTTTTCTTCATGTAGTGAACAAAGCTGAACTGTAAACTCTTCCCTGGTGGTCCCCTGCTGCTGTGTTTCATCAGATGTTCGTGATTTTGACTCCGGTCTGCTATAGTTGCAGCAGTCCCTTTTTGCTTCAGTGTTATATTCTCCGTGCTAGCTTTTAGCTAGTCTGCTCTCTTTACTTATACTTCATACATTCAATAATGCGTATAAGCATAATTATCTATGCAGTATAATTACGTTTTGCTTGATTATATATGCCACGTTCTTTTCTTAATCATCACAAACAGCAGACTCTAATTACCTGTTTTGTTCAGGCCTGTGATGCACAGAGCAGTACTTAGAGGCACAAAAGCTTTCAGCTTCCATCATTCTCAGTAGCCTCAACATCCGATGTGCAGCTGCAAGCAAAGCCCCACATTGGCACACTTATGCTCATTGCATCCTTTGCTTAATAGAGAGCTGCAAGTAAGAACCTATATATGTACTGTCAACATTTTATCCAGAAAAATCTCCTGCAGGCATGGCTTTGATAAGAACACAAGGTCATCATCAGTCCAGGCACTGCTTCAATGTTCTTTTTGTTGAATTTATTAGTCACAACTTATCCTGTTGAGATTTATGACTAGATCCAAATCATGTGAGATTTCTGGACAAATATAATTTCCCCTCAGCTTCTCCCCCAACACTGTATCCACTAGTCAAGAGAGAAGTTGAAACATAGGAAAGTGCTGTAATTTGCCCAATGGGTGGCAAAGGAAGAAAGAGAATCAGCACCTCCTGGTTCAGTTCCTCAGTCCCCAGGACATACTGATAAATGTTAGCAGGCCTATTATGGTGAAGTCTTTAATCTAATTTTAATTACTGAATAAAGTGATTGATAAATTATTAAGTATTTAAATAACAGTTGAATTTTTACTACATCATCAGGTTAATAACCTACTGTTTATATTAATTAATATGACTACTAAATCTAGACACAGAAAGAGAAAATGTCTGATAAAGGAATACAATGAGGCACTGGTAAAACTATGTATTCTTTTAGCACTTTCAAACCCTCATAATCTAATTATGGTTCAATAACAGAACTGCAGAGTAGGGACAAGATAAAAGAAAATAAATGTAAATCAGCAATAGAAACCACCTTTGCTGAGAGTGAGAAGTGTGAGACTGGTCAATGATATCTTTTGAATTAAGCATGGGGTTTATTTCTCTTCTTTCCTGTTCTGCTCTCCTCTTTACATGTTGCTTTTGTGCTAGTTTGAGTGGTTTGAAGAAAAAAGAAAATGGTGTTTTCCTGCTTTATACATTTACTGAGAGACTCTATATTTCCTTATGAATTTTAACAGTACAGAAAATGAGTTCCTTTTCAGTATTTTGTGAAAAAAAATAATATTAAACAAACTTACGGAGTAAGGTCTTGTGTGTCTTAGACCAACAGAATGATTCTTCAGATCTCCATAGAGCTAAAATTTGTCTTGCTTGCTCCAGTTCGCACAGGTTTGCATCTCAGTTTGCAATGTGGGTTTCCAAGCACTGCGACTCTTGATACCTACAAATACCGTAGTCGTATAAAGGTCACTAGATAAGACTATAAGATAGTTCAAGACTGTCCCATTCAATTACTGTCATGGTGGTCCCCTGGATCTCTTTTGAAACACATTAAAAAAAAGACATCATCACATTTACTGTCTTCCATTCCTTGGTGCCAACGCAGTTTCAAAAGTAAATTACGTGGTCCATTTGGCTGGGCAGAAATTATATACTTCATTTTTCTCAGAACCTTTTGGTCTAAATTCACTGTCTTGATGATTTGTCAGCATTTGTTTGAATGACTGGTTCTAAAGCTGTTTAACAGGAGGCAATTTTTTCATAAAGACATGAATATCCCTAACATTGTATGTCATCAGTGTTGGTGAAGATAATTCATCAGCTTTTCAGCTGGGGACTGATACTTCTTGTTCTTTCCTGTAATATCTCAGTCTCCCATTGACCTATACGCACACTGGTAGTCTTCCTATTTCTGATGTACTTGGAAAATTTACTCTTAAGATAAACATTTTCAGCAATTTCTAATGCTTTTTTTCAGTCTGAAAGCTTTTTAAGGTGCCAGTGCTTGTGCTTTTCTAAATTTAATCTATTTTGAGAGTGCTCTCATTATTTTTACTTTGAATATTCCTGTACTTATCTATGACAGCTACTTCACGTTCTTTCACATTCTTTTCTGAGTCTTCAGTATAGTGCCTCTATAATCTTCTTGCCACCTGGAAGTGTTTTACCATTTTAAACTGACCCCTTACATTTCATTTTTGCATGCTTTTCCATTACTGACTATTTTCTATACATTCAATATTACTTGTAAAGGGGTTTTTTTTGAAATATCATACCTAACACTTATAATCTCTGTAACAAAGAGCTGCTTCCATAGTGCTAACTCTAGATGCCTTTTTCCAGAATACATCAACAGCTGTTTGTTTTGAGGAACTGTCAGAGAAAAAAACCCTCCAAAACAGCAGTTGTTCATGTTTTTTTTTCCAAGAAATTGGTCTCTGCCTCATAGCTTCCCCACAAATCTTTACACCTTTCCTGAAAGTATTTACATTGTTTCTGTGCTTGGACAAAACCACTTAATATCATGTGACTCACATTAAAATCAAGGTTGATACCACTGTTGGACACCTGATGAGAAGCTTGATGGTAAGACAATTGGAGGTGACTGCAGATTCTTCTAGGGCTGTTGCTGTTCTCTAGAAAAAGAAGATGACTTTGCAGTCTTTAAACAATGTGGAATTTTGTTGTTACCTGAAACCACCTAGGAGGCTTTGACAACTTATAAAGTAATAATGAGCAAATACTGACTATACTTTCATCTGGTTTTCTTTTCTCATTCTCAACATTGCTGATACTTTTGTAGGAGAGTACAGGGGCATAGATACTTAATACCACAGTGTGTTCAGTCAACAACTTTTATTAGCCTTGAGTTACTTGGAGGAGGCTTTGTGAGGTTAACAGTCTAAGGAAAGGTGCTAAAGCCAGAGAAAGTACTCTTCTCTGTTTGCTAATTATGATATCCTTTCATGAGAGCGGTTATTTGACTGAGGCTCAACTGCATATATTTAGGAGGAAATAATGATTAGTGTTTGGAAGAAATGGAAGCTTAAATAATTAATAAAGGTTGAATACTGCAGGAATCTGTTTTATATGCAGGTGTATGTGGCTATCCACGTACAGGCAACAGCTGTCATTCTGATGCGGTTATCTGCACATGATAGCTATATCAGTGTTTGTAACCTTTGGCAGATTAAGAAGACAGCAAGATCAAAGTGGACAGACTTCCAGCATGGACAGCAAAGCATCCCTTCAGGCTCATGAGAAACTCCAGGATGGACGTAACAACAATTTATTGGGACATGGCTGCACAAGAGGCTGCAGTAGCTAGTTGGCCACTGTCCTGCACACACTTCCACCCTGGCAGGGTGAGGAAAGGTCGTCTCTACACATACCTTCATCTTTACACCTTGGATCCCAGGATATCTGGCTCCTTGAAAAGCAGGATCCCCAGCCAAGGACAAAGTAGGACAAAGTACACCAGCTGGGACTCTAGACATACAACCCTGCTTTTCTTCCAGCTCTGCCACTGGATAAACAATCATCAGCAACAAAATACAGTTTTATAAGTAAGTGTGACTTCCCTTTTCAAGATCCTGGAAGAAAACTTGAAACAATTCATTAGGCAATCTCTGAAAGATTGCCACATTTCTGGCTACTTTCAAGATACAAAGTTATTTTGAGGCCAGCTTTATCTTGAAGGTTTTATGTTTATGTCTCCGTTAATCAAAATGGTGCAGTTCAGAATCTTGTGAAATTGCTGCACACAACCATTTCTGAGCACCTGCTATTGAGTTTAAGACAAATGTATATTATGTAAATACTTGAATGTACTGTCAAATAGGCCAAACACTTAATAATTTTGTTTAAATACATGAAGCCCATTGGAAAAGTTGTAGCATGAATGTATTCACATTGTTCTTTAATGACATGCATTCTGCTTTGTTGTAAAAGATGTGACCCTGGCCAAGTCAAAGTCTTTCTAGTGACTTTAGTGGATGCAGGAGCAGACACATTAGTAGTATGTGATAACCATGATAAAGAAAGAAACTTTTTATTTGTAACAATAGGCTCACTGAGCCAGAGTTGAAAAGCAGCTTAGTAAGGAGAGCTAAAAAATTAGAGAATTTTCTCAAATCCATAGTTAAGTGTTATAAAGTGTGAAAAAGTTACATGTTTGTCTGTTTTCATGGATCTATTCTGGATGAGAACCATCTCGAATAGAAAGAAACCTATGTTATCTAAAGTATTGCTGATATGAAAGCCTTTTTTTTTCTGGCTTAAGTAGCAGCCACAGTTCCAAAAATTTATGGTATTTTACGACTTGTACGTCCACATTTTGATAATAAATGTGTGCTTGTTCTGTCTTATTGTGCTTTTATTTTTAAGGATTTCCATCCGTAAGCAAGTTTTATTTCAACTTTTAAAAATAAATAAATAAGGCTTTTGGATGTAAAAACCACTTTATTTGTAATAACCTTTTTTTACTGTATTTTTTCCATTCCATCTTTTACAAAACAAACTTCTTTGTAATTTAAACACTTTTAAAATTTGGTTTCATATTATATGTAATTTTTGTCACAGATTTTCATAAAATATGGGTTTTTATTGCTCCGTGAAATGACACGGTGTTCCTATCAACAACAGAGCACTCGTAAGTCAATGCTTGCGAGATCCATGATGCACGAGGTAATATAGATTAGAGCTATGGAGATTTTGGATGGAGCACTATTTATTGTTTCCATGTAAAAATTCCAATTGGAACAAAATCTGGGGGGAAAAGGCAATGCCACCATTGTTCTTTTTCTATGATTAAAGTTGTTTTCAGCAAGAAGAGTTATTGTGGGTGATCTTGTTCAACATTCACCACGTGGGATGCAACTTTACTGGCATCTCAGTTCAGGCAGGGAAGGCATTTTTGAAGTTAATGTCTCAACCTTAAACCCTATAGGATTTGGGTTAATACTATAGCAACCAAACCAGATTTTCTTTTTGATGATACTAAACCAGAAGATATGCTCCAAGACAGCACTTACCATAGAACCATGGGATGCTTTGGATTGGAAGGAACCTTAAAGATCATCCAGTTCCAATACTCCTGCCATAGGCAGGGACAACTTCCACAAGATCAGGTTTCTCAAAGCACCTTCCAGTCTGGCCTTGAACACTTCCAGGGACTGGTCATCCACAGCTTCTCTCTGGGCAACCTGTGCCAGTGTCTCACTCCACTAATAGTGCAGAATTGCTTCCTTATATCTAATTTAAAACAACCCTCTTTCAGTTTAAAGCCATTACCTTTGTCCTATCACTATGTGCCCTTGTAAAAAGTACCTCTCCAGCTTGCATGTAGCCCTCATTTAGGTACTGGAAGGCTCTGAATGCCATTTGCCCAACCTTGGGCCTGTAGACCACAGGAACAGCTGAGAAAGCAGGGTAATCATAAAGCCAAAAGAAACTCCTTAGGACTAATTTATCCTATACACCTTTATTGTCTTGCAAAAGCATCCAGTGATCTTAACTCCCAAAGTCTCATACAGCTTCTCCAAGTCATTTCAAGGGTAAAATACTTTTTCTCATTTCTGTTCCAAGGAGCATGCAAGGAAGTCTAACACAGCTGGAAAAGAAGTTTGCTGCTACAACATTTTATTGAAATGGCACTTGCTCTGCAGTGTTACAGTTCTGATCACACATGCACATTCCCACAGCACCGTCACAGATTAAATTTTGCCAGATTTACCTTCTGTTCAGTTTGCTGCTTCTACATTGTGTATTAAATATTGGCACCATACTGTAAATGTTTAATTACCAACTGTGATAAAATACAAATGGCTCCTTTAGTCTGTAACCTTGACAAAAATGATTGATGATATATTTCCAGAGGTTTTTCCTTTAGCTTTGCGGGGTGGGAGGGTTGGCTGTAGATCTTGGCACAGTAGTCAAAATGACCTCAAAGTACATAACAGAAGAAATACTAGGCACCGATCCATTCATCCATCCATCCATCCCATTCATTTAGATGTTTCCTGCTTGCAGAAATATGTGATCACAATTTCAAATTGGTTTCTCACAGTTTAAACTAAACCTTAGTGTGTTGTGAAGCACTGAGGAACTGTGGTTGGCTGAATGAGACCCAAAGCATTTTTCTGTTTTCCGCTTGGGTAGCTATGCCAACAGTTCTGTTATGAAAAGAAGTATCTGCCAACATAAGAGAGGCTTAGAGGTTTAAGACAGGTACATTTACAGTTTTGGTCAGAGATGGAAATCAAGCAGATATTTAAAGCACATTTAATTAAAAAACCACAGAATTTCCACTGCTTTAGCAGCTGCCTCATGAGAAGACTTGGAACAAGCAACTGTCCTGCAAAGAATCTCCATTATTTCTGTAGCTGGCCCAGGTTTCATCCGTTGCTAAACAGATTTACCTACACAGGTTCTGAACAAGAAGAAACCAAAGGCAAGAACCCACTCATTTGCAGTGCTGGGCTGCTGAGAATCTGCTTCCTTATACAACTAAAGAAACAGCATAGTTCAGCTGCTGGATCCAAAGTCATCAGTCCAGCTAGAAAAAGCAGAGATTTTTTTTTCCTGCACAGCAGTTATAGTTCACTCCCCTGGTGCATGCAGCAAACAAGTCCTGTGGTAAATTTTGAATGAGGAATAACATATAATTTTATAGATCCTTCTGGTGACATGCAAAAACCTCTATGATAGATCAGTGTGATTCGTAAACAAGAGCATTGCAGCTTTTCTTCTGGAGAGTATACTAGTAGTTAAATAATTAATACTGTGCATATTGTGCTTAATCATCTTAGCTTCCATCAGAGTAGTTAGTTTGTTTTATCTGTATTTTAATGGCTGGATCAACTACTCTCTGGCCAGCAGGGAAAAATGTTTTGATATTTTTAGCATTCATTTAGCAATGCAAATTAGCCTGCTATAATCATGTTTGTGAGAAAACACACAGTGCAATCAGGACCTTAATAGTGACTGATGCTAGCTATGCTGTATACATCAATGAACTCGGCTCAGAGTCAAAAAGTCCCTTTTTTTAGTAATTTTTAATTGGGAAGGAGGAATGTATCTAATTAGAGTAGTTTTTACAAAACAGACAAACAGCCCTCATGAGTCCTCCCAGAGACTCAAAATCGTAATGCAGGGCAGAAAGCTTTGTTGTTCAATGTTTAGGGTTTTAAGTCTGTTATAAACAATAAAGTCAGCTTATCAAAACCTCTGTAGTTTTCAGTACTCATTAAGAGAAACATAATTCAGTACAATCCTAAAGGCCTAGTCCTGCTAAAATGTATGCCCATGAATACAGAATTATGTAAAATCTGCATTAAATTATATGCAACATTTCCTTTAAGGTCATAAATTTTCCGTTTATATTCGAAAGCTCAGGCTATGGGATCTGGGAGAGTAGGAAAAGGGCTGAAGAAGTGGAGTGGAGGTGGAGTCAGCTGCAGTGACACCAGTGTCTGTCATCTGTGCCTTGTTCTCTGGTCGGCTTAGGCTAACTAACTAGAGCACAAGAGGCTAGTTTCACCAACGGGCAGGTTTCTGCAGCTGCACAATCATATCAGAGAGACCTGTGTAGAGTTGAAATGAAGAAATAGGCAAAGAGGATGAAAGCCGTCATCAGATTCAGCTTGTTGTTTCAGTACCACCTTGCGAGAAGCAAGGGTCATTCCTTGAGTTTTGATTTTCCTTCCTGCCTTGAATACATTCCCTGATGGGAGCACACGAGAAGATGTGGTGCCTGTGGCTTGCTTCTTCCTGATGTAACTCAGACGGCTCCTTCCTCTCCTCTTAAGACACCCATCAACATACCTATGCAGTATAATACATCAAAACACCAATGCCTAAGTGCTGTAACCTTCCCAGAAGGCATTTAATTATTTTCTGATGAGATGTTATCTATAAATCCTGCCTTTTGCACTGTCTGACAGAGGCATTCACTCCACCAACCTTTAGAGTGTTAACATACACATGTAAACATTGCAGCATGGAAATCAGTGTCCACCGAACACCATTTTGACTGGTACAGATCAATTACTGCCCTCCCAGAGTCCTACTGAATAGCGCTCACAGACATACATCCCCAAGTCCTTGTCTCAGTCCAGCAGACTCATCTGATGAAAGACAGTTTTCCACACACATTGTTAGGATAAGTCACAGCCTTCAAGAATTACAGATCTCGGAAATTCTTAGAACCTGCTGAACATCCATGAATTCCACTGATCAGAGTGTTTCAGAGTGTTTTCTTGCAACTAGCACTCCTCTTACTGCAGTACCAGGCTTAATTTTACATTTTTCAGAAAGGCACACATTAATATGGAACAGCTAATAAAAAAGAAAGAACACTAAATAGGCTAAGAGAACCAGCAAAGAAATATGTATTTTAAAGAGATTTCTGAAGTATGTTTTTGCCATCTTAGAGGCACAGCTATTTCAATAAGCAATGTGGCTTTTTTTACAAATAAGAGGCATAATCACTCACTCTTGGCAGACAAATGCTCCTAAATGTAAGTAACTGATAGTGTGTGTGTCATTATTACAGCAGAAACTTTCGTTATCTTCTCATTATTATCTTCAAGATAAAGGCTTTGCTAAAGCTTATAGTGCTGACATTGAAACCTACAGGTCAAACTATGTGAACTATATTTAAAAAATAATTCTATTATATTTTATAAGTCTTGAATTTTATTCCACTTATTTTTTTTTCCGTTCTGAAGATCCTTTTTCTGGATCCTTCTTTGCTTCATATTACCTTCACTTATATTGTCAAGAGGATGGGGACAGATGATTTTCAGTGGTATCCAGTGGCAGGACCAGGGGCAATGGGCACAAACTGGAGCACAGGAAGTTCAACCTGAACATGAGGAAATACTTCTTCACTGTGGGGAAGACAGAGCACTGGAACAAGCTGCCCAGAGAGGTTGTGGAATCTCCTTGTCAGGGAGAAGGATATTCAAAACCTTCCTAAATGCATTCCTGCTGTAGGTGAACCTGCATTAGCGGGGAGTGCAGACTGGATGATCTCCAGAGGTCCCTTCCAGCACTGACCATTCTGTTGTTCTGTGATTTGTCTCCTCTTTAAATACATAACCATACCCTTAGCAACATGTAACACAAACACCCTCCTGGCATGGGTTTTCAATCTTCCCACACAAATGAAGGTCTCTGTGTCTCCAAGACATCATCCTATCTCTTGCTGGAAAGACTTCTCCATGAATTGTGCTAATTGTTTAGAATTGCCCCACCAAGAATACAAGTTGTTCATGTGAGGCTGTTTAATTACTTTTAAAATGCATGAATATGCTAGTATTTCATACTGGCATGTTTCATACTACTGCAGGATCTTGGGAAAGGTTTTTTTAATAAATATATATATATAATTATTAGTATGTTTTTAGCATAGGTACTACAGACAACAACGAAGCACTGGGCTATTTTACTGCATGGTTTTAGCATATTTGTACTACAGCAATGCATCTAATTCCCTCCTCTTGCTCCATTCAACCTTGAATGTTTCAATACTGATTTTCAACTTCCACACTTTTGTACTGCTCTGTTTTATCGGTAGGAACAGGATTATTGGCTTACTGACCTAGGACATATCCCTGCTTCTCCTGAAGAGCATACATATTTATGAATCAATTAATTGACTGTATTTTTCTCTTTAAAGAATAAGGAGTGTTTTCTTTATTTGTACTAGCTGCTAATAACAAATTAATCATTTTCCATTTACCACGCTTTTCTCAGTTTCCATCAACATTTTAAGTCAGTTCACAAAGGAACATTATGAGATTTAAAATGTATTATCGGCCTAAAATATGCTTGCATTTTTCTTGAAGATTGTTATTCCAAAACTCTTTCCGTAGAAATAATGCAGCCATCCCTATGATCTTTTACATTGTGATACACTCATTATGTGGTATATACATACTAATTTACAATTGAAAGGGTGGCTATGAGAGATGCTTCTTAGTTCATCTGACTCATGCTCATCAATATTTTTGGAATGTATCCCTTTTCAAGTTACAATTCAAATCATGGACAGGAAAACATGCATAGGAAAACATTGGTAGCATAACCCCTAGATGTTTCCTGTCAATGGGTGGCAGAATCCTCACTCTTTCAAGCTAAACAGTGCACTTCAGTGTAATGGGATATAATGTAACCACATCTGCAAGTATGTTAAAAAATAAAATCTTTCTTGCCTTCTCTGTAAGGATTTTTACTCTGCAGATTTCTTGGCTGAAAATACAGAAATGCATTTAGAGTAGGTCGCAGAGAAAAGAGTGCCTCTAGAAGATAAAAAACCCACTCTGGCTCAATATTTGGAATCTGATAATGTTTTGTTGTTAAATCCAGAGTCTTCCTGAATAAGAATGATTTTCTTGACATAACAAGGGAAGACTGGGCACAAAATAGACATTTTAACACATTTGTGTAGTTCCAGGAGTAGCTTATTATTACCTGGAAGTACTATAGTAATAGGGAAAGTGGTTTTTTGCAACAAGCTTGCACGTGATGCATTTTCTTTCATGCTATCATGAGTCATCATGGACAGATAAATTTCTGCCTGATGTCAACAGAATTTTCTGAAGCAGTGTCAAGTTCCCTTATGCATCTCTACATTTTTGCCAACTTTCAACATCCATGTGTTGAAGCTCTCTTCCTCTCTCAAGAGTTTCAGCTTAACTCTGAACTGAGCACCTCTGTTTTCCACCAAGTCTTATCTTCAATTAAAATCAACTTTTTATTAGATTTAGGGATAATAAATCTTGTACTTCTAATGAAGGTCTTCTTTAACCATAATGAATGTAATTTCTGCCACAATGATATAAAATCACTTCTTTGGCAATCCTTCCTGGATTCACAAAATCCAGAACTGTGTGCTTAGAGCCTACTCTTTTATTTTAATTCACAGGGAGACCTCACAGGCACCTCAGTCACCTGAGCAGCTGTATCAGACATACCAAATTTGCCAGTAAAATGTCCTGAGTTCTGGCATGTGTCTAAAAGTCATACATCTCTTGAGGCAGTGGGGCCCTCATCTAGCCTGGATCTACAGCTGTCCTAGAGATAGCATACTCACAGATCAACAATATCTGTGACAGTTTAACAACAAGAACATTTATCCAGAAAATGGAAAACTTGATTTGAAACTTTCCGCAGCCTAGGGATCTTAAAAAAAATGTCCTTCCAGGAGAGTAGTCATACAGTAGAAAGAAACATGTCTCTTTTTTTTTCCCCCAGTCTCTGAAGGATTCAAAATTAACATGAACATCTTACAGATCTTCAACTAGTGGGGAAAAAAAGCTATGAAAGAAGACCTTACCACTATACAGAAAAAGTAAAGAAGAGCATAATGCATACAGTTCAGTCAAGACAAAATTTAAAAAAAACCCCGATAAATACGTGCTGTTCCAGTTCCACATTTATGTTACTTGCTCTCAAGATCAAGGACAAAATTTTATTGCTCTCTGATCCGTATTTATGTGAAAATGTTCAGGATCCTGAGAGACTTCTCAATTCCATCTCTTTAAAATGAGAACGACTTCCATTTCAGTGTTAGTTTTGATGTATTCCAGGCATTTTCCAACTATCAAATATTAGTGTTCGTACATCTTGAGTTTTGTTTTTCAGTGTACTGTTTCTTGGATGACAAACACTTTTTTAGGAAAGTCCAAACCTTTTATGAAAGCATATTTATAAACCTCTATCTCCTGTTTGAAGACATGAAAGAAATGAGGTTTGCATTTGATACATTATTCAAACCAAAATTATGTTGAACCATCCCCTTTGTTGCATGAAGAATTTGGTGTAGTATGTGAGGTAAAAGGGGAAATGGATTTTTGACATAAAATGCAATTGGCAAGAGTTCTTCATTAACATTCATGCACAATTTTATTGTGTGAAAAGAAGAGTGTGTCACAGGGTAAGATGGGGTACATAAGACTAAGAAAGTGGATTCCATTTGCTGCAAAAACATATTGGGAAGCAAACACCATTCACCCAGCTTTTAAGGTCCATCAGCAGCAAAATGTAGAGGAAAGAGAGGAATGCGCAGTGGGCCCAGAGTAAGGAACACTAAGTCCCCTGCTCTTTTATCGAGAAATCATGTTACCTGAAAAGGTCTCTTCAATTTAAAGGATGCAAGAGAAGGTACCTAGTGCTATTATTGATCCATTTCCATTGGAAGATCAAAGCAGCAACATAAAAGCAAGTGTCAGACAAAGTATTTTCTTTTACTTTCAAGGTAAATGCTAAAAGGTGCTAGGCAGAAACCTAATGTGTCAATGGTAATTATCATGACTGATATTAACCTTGTTAAATAGCCATCAGTGTCTGCTAGAAAAGTGCAGAACAGAATCCCTCCCCACAATCTACCTAAAGGTAAGATGGCTAATAATAAAAAAGTCAAGTCTTTTGCTTACCTCTAAACATGAAGGGATGCATGGACAGTCATAATTTATAATGTGAGTAGTTTTTGGTCCCTTACCTATAACTTTGCATTTTCCACAGTTTTTTTCTTCAACCTCTCATTGATTAATGTTCTATCCAAGTCTGGTATATGGCTCATGTTAATTTATTTTTAAGATAATTTTATCTTTCTGCATTCCCTCCTTTCTGAGAATGATGATAGAGAGCTATATTTTTCTTTACTCCTCTTTAAAGAAGCTGCTGTCTCTGCCTGCTGTCCCCACCGTACAGATACAAACTGATGAAAAGAAATCATCAGATCCCAAAGTACAGACTTTGCTGCAAAGGCATAGTCCAAACTCACACATCACCTTAGCATTATTCCAAGTTCATGCTGTCTAATGAATCAGTCAAAATCAAAACCAAATGCCCTACAGTTGCAGCCACAAGAAACTCCCAGGATCCCAGTTTACCCAATTCCTGTGACAGATTTTTTACCAAATTAAAGCTAAGTTACCACCAGCAGTATGAGCAGAAACAACACAGGTAATAGAATGCCTGATCCTTTCTGTGATGCCAAAACCCACTAGTCTGTTGCATCAAATTCAATTATATGCTAATAAACCTAAAGCCAAAAAAGTGTATGATATCAAAACCTCCTTTGGTATGTGGTTCACTTAATGCTGCTGCATTGTGTTTGTGATCCAAGAGAGCTGGTCCGATACCCGCACAGGAGAATTAGCAAAGGTGGTTTTGGTGAGGTAGAAGAACTGCAAAGGACCCCTGGGTGCCGATTAACAGTCAGCTGAATGTGAGCCAGCAATGTGCCCAGGTGGTCAAGAACGCCAACAGCAGCTTGGCTTGTATGAGAAAAAGTGTAGAATATAGGACCTGGGAAGCGATTCTACCCCTGTTCTCAGTGCTGGTAAGGTCACACCTCAAATACCTCATTCAGTTTGGGGCTCCTCACTACAAGAAAGACATAGAGTTTCTGGAGCTTGTCCAGAGAACAATAAATACAGTGAAGTGTCTGGAGAGCAAGTCTGAAAGGAGGTAGTAGTGAGGTGGGTGTTCATCTCTTCTCCCAAGCAACAAGTGATAGGATGAGATGAAATGGCCTCAAGTTGCATCAGAGGGGGGTTAGATTGGAAATTATGGAAAATCTTCTTTACTGAAAGACTGGTGAAGCATTGAAACAGGCTGTCCAGGAAGTCACCATGCCTGGAGGTGTTAAAAAACATGTAGGTGTGGCACTTCAGGACATGGTTTAGTAAGCGTGGTGATGTTGGGCTGGTGGTTGTACTTGATGACACAGTCTTTTCCAGTTTTATGATTCCATGAAAATACCTGGAGGAAAAAAATCTGAATCTGGAAAATGAGAAAGAGAAAATTAAGGAGAAAGGCTCTTGTCTGCGATTACAGGAGGAGACTCTGCTGGAGATCAGAGTTGAGACATAGCCAAGAGATGAGCAACACGGTAAGCTTGAGACCATTGGCAGAGATTGGGGGGGGAATGGTAGCACCAATTAAGAACCCCAGGGATGAATAAGTGAGGGAGAGGAGGAGAACAGGGAGCAACAACAAGGACAGATTTGGGATGAAGGCAGCCTGACAGGGCAGGACAAAGCAGGTTCATGAAGAGTGAATGGAAGAGGTGGTGTCCAGTGGGATGTATTCCATAACAGATTTCTCATTGTCCCTCTGTTGGCAGAAAAGGTGATGAATTTTCCAGCAATGCATATCTCATCCCTCTCTAGTTCTCATGGAGAAAAAAAAGGGGCAATAAGGGGAAATACAGCTACTGGGAAAAGAAGTTTGTGCAAGGGAACCAACATTTCCAGACTTGCTGAAGAAACACACGAGTGTGAATGAGGTACTCACTCTCTGTGAATTCTCCAGTCACTGAGTTGTTGAAAGGGAAGAACAACATTTGTCTTGGAACAAAGGTTTAAAAAGAAAGCTCTCACCTCCATGGTGGAAAGAACAGCTCTTGCTTACTTGTGGTCCACTGCTACAAACTTCAAATGAAAAATGTGCCCCTTTGATCCTGAGACAATCAGAGGGTGCATGAAGCCTGTTGAAGGTACTCATTGCTCAGGTTATGTGTGGTGAATGAATCCCTTCAGAAATCTCATGGGTACACATCAGTTTTGAACACAAAAGGCAGAAAAGAAATTGAGTTTGTTCATCTTTGATTCTATTTTCTCTGAAATGTTCCCAGTTTTTCTTTCATTTGTTTGCAATCGTGCATTATTTCAATAGTCAGCATCTGGTCTTTAAAAGCCTGACAGAAACCATTTACAAAAGCGAGCAATTCCCAGAGTACAAGTCCTGTGGGACTTTGGCACTCTGCAACAGAAAAATGTTCCAGCTCATTAAAATATACTGACGGGAAAGGGAAACCACAGGCAAGAGCAGAGTCCTGGGTCCCTCCCAAGGCAGAAGATGTAATGACAAAACTACACTTGCAAAATCCCATAAACTTGACGCACAACAAGGCACAACAGTCCTGCATCATGTGAAAATGAACAGATGATATAGAAAGATTTGAAACAGTTTTCCTGTGAGTAATCAGCAACCACTTAACCACATGGTTGGGTTCTTGCTGTGCCTCCTGCTCAGGGAGAAGCAGCTCCTTAGGTAATTCAGAGAAGGAACTAGTCACCCAGCTTTGGTCTAACAGGAAACAAGCACTGTGCTGGCTGATGCTATCAGGCCCTAAGTATAATAGGAGGAGTGTGGGATTTGTGTGTCTCATGCTCTTTTAATCAGCGTCTGAATTCAGCAGGAAACAAAGTGAAAGAAATTCCAATTTTCTAGTCTTCCTTCATAGTGATTTTATGAGGTATTATGGGTAAGTATTGATAGCCTTTTAAGTATATCTGTGTTTGGATTAACTTCCTACAGCCTTGTATTTTAAGCCAGTATTCAGCACCCGTCTCCCTCTAAATCTGATTCCTTCTCTGAATAGCTATTGCACTTTTTTTTTTTTCATACACTTCTATCAAAGTTGAGATACTCACGTGGAAAGTAAGCCACAAGGAGGAAGGATTCTCAAGCACTGTCACTGCCCCCATGGACACTGAATTTTCAAGTGTATGACTAGACAATTATAATGTCTTGTTTAGGATTCTGACTTGCACTTCAGCAGTAAGCATTAAAGATCACTGTTTTGGAATGCAAATTGGTTCCTCATAACAGGAACCCCAACAGTAAGCACACAAAAACATGTCTAGCACTGTGCAGTAGATTTTGCATAATAATGCTTAGAGGTAAACAACATGGAAATCTGAGGGGAGGAATAAAAACAAGTTTTATCACCTATAGCTTCAGATATCCTTTATTCCTGCTACACACTACAGACACTCTATGAAATGAGATGTGCGAAGTGCCTCTGTTTCACCTCTTTCCAGAATTCTGGTGGTTAGAGCTCACTCTTCTGAGACGTGAAAATGTGTATGCCTGGGCCTAAGGTGGGGGCGTTGAAATTTGGGAGTGAATGTTATTTAGTGAAAGGTAAAATGTGTCTTCTTTTCAGGTTACAGTTTGAAATTAAAAGAAGTGAGCTGACACCTCATAAAGAAAGAACAACGTAGGTAGCACATTCCAGAAGGTCAAGGGAAGCAAAGCCCAGAAGTGAGTCTTCCAAGCACCTCCTGTCCTGCATGGACTGATGCTGGTCCCCACAAGTCCATGTGGTGGGCTGGAGGAGCCCCCTCCCCCAGACCCTGCTCCCCAATTCTGCACCGGGAATTGGGGGGAATGCCTCTGCAAAGCCAGATATATTGGATCTGATCACTTATGTTTTATTTTGACATTGTACTGTCATTGTAAGCCAATATTAACAACTCTCCCCTTAACTGTATGCCCAGCAATGAATTCTTCTGATTTTCCAAGTTACCTTGCATCCCTGTGTTCAGTTATATTACGTATCACTTTGAAATTCAGCTGCAAAGGACCTTTTAGGCTCTTTGGAAAAAAAGTTAATGACTAGGTAGCAGTTTTCTATTTTTAATATTTTGCTGGAATCAGCATTTAAAACACCATAGATTGCTTTGTCTGAATCACATATTTCTGCTAAGCTCTGCAAATAAAATCAACAGAGTATTGAATTCTCAGATATTTAGAGGTTTAGTACACACAGACTCAACTTTCATGCCCTTCCCTGTAATCTTCTATCCGTCGGACTGGCCCAGATTAGACTGCATTTCTAGTCTTCAGACTTCATCTAAAGTACAAGACAAAACTCTGAATGGAAGATGAAAACTAACAGTGAAAAAATGTTTTTCTTATACTGTTAATGTCAAGTCATTGTGTTCACTATTTTTGATTCTCCCTTTATCTTATTTTTTTTACATTATGATTTTTGTTATATATCTTCATAATTCTTTTCACAGTTTTAACGTTTTATCTTTTGGAAACAAGAGTTTTATGCAGGGCATTTCAAAATTCAAGGAAAAAGTAATTGAAATTAAAAAAAATTTCATAGAATGTAAATTATGATCATAATTTTTTCTGACTAGTTCCACTGTATTACTGCAATTTTAAATCAACTCTTTAAAAATTATTTTACATATTTACAACACAGAGAATCAATTGTTTGGTTTGGCTTAGAAATGTTAGCAATGGTCCATAGGTCCATAAACACTTTTGAAAAAATAGGCTTTGTGCATTTCACTCCTTCAAGCTCCTTCTGTGCCACTTATTATTGTAATAACTTGGCCCCGTGTTAAAGCAAATATGCCCTCAGCCTAGTCCTATTAAAATACAATTTTGAGAGCTGTGTTACACAAGTGCATACAACAAACACGGAGAAGAGGTCTAGTACTAGATTGAGTCATTAACTAAGCAATTTATTTAGAGTGTGCATAGGAATAACTCAACAGCACTTCAAGTATTTTAGATGTACATGTCTCCATTTTTTTTTAATCTGCAGAAGAATGCTAGAATGTAATAAAACAAAGGTTAGAAATTGTGTTCTGATCCCCTAAAGCCAAATTGGTTGATTATACATCAAAAGCTGCTGTTTGTATTATGGCTTGTACCACTTCTGTATTGCCATCCAAATTTGCTGTACTGTTGACCTTAGTCAGATGAATGCAGCTTCAGCCCAAGCTGACCTGACAGAGGACAGAACTGCTGTTATCAAATATGAAATACCAAGGGGAGAGGATTTGGAAATCTTATTATGGAATGCATTGGAAATCTTATTTGATTTGAATGATTTGATTTGAATGAGAACACAACTACTATATGACATTTCTTGGGCACATATAAAACTCAACTTTACATGCTCTATTGCCACAAAGAACAAATCATTACAGGATTATTTATCACTGGAGAAAACCTTTAACAAACATAGGATGTATAAGCAGTAGCAAATATAGTAGCTTACAATACCATATCTATTTCAAGAACAGAAATAACAATCTGGTGTTGCCAATACTATAGATAGCCCAGAGAAAATGAGATTGAGTCCTCCACCAACTGGTTCATCATTTTGAAAACTGCTCTTTCATGCTGATTGCTAATACTGAGCTGAAAATACATGACAGTTGCCAAAATATTTTGAAATTTATCATCTTAGAGATGTAGATGAATGAGTGAATTCTGACAAGTGAAAACATTCAAAAACTGAAATGATAATGGAAAAAAAGAGAGATAAAATGGTCCAGAGGCTGACATACTGAGCTATTATTCTGTTCTCGGCTCTGCCTCAAACTCCTTGTTTGACCTTTAACAAACAGGCTTATCACTAGATTTCCCAAGTGCCAGACCAGACCTTGAATGCCAGCTCTCCCAAGAAAGCAATTTTGATGATGCACTGGGAGAGGCTTAGACACTGTGGTGATAAGCACTGTACAAAACCAAAATATGTTGATATTAATCATATACTGTCAGTCACTGACTTGTTAGGAGGTACTTTTCAAATTGATGTTTTCATATTATTTATTATAAAGAGAGGATTTTTTTATTTCTCTTCTCAGCATAGACAGCTTTGGTACATTAAGCATAGTAAACGTAAACAGTGTAGAACTAACACAACAAAAGTAAACATGTAAACTCTGAGTTATGGAAAGCAATGCTAAGATTCATATTCACACCTCGTCCTTTGACAATTAGGTCTGCTGAGAAGAAATGTGTCTCCAAGTAAGCAGCTCTTGCTAGAGCTGGACATGAAGATTAACAGACTGCAGAAAAGAAGCTTTGAAGGGGCTTGACACACTTTTATTCATGTCTTACACAAACTCCTATTTATACAAGCAAAATTATATATTAATTAACAAGTAAATCTGTGGAACTTCTTGCCAAAGGATGCTAATAGTGTTAAATTTACATAGGTACAAGGGTGGGAAAATAAATGAAAAAGAAACCTGCTGAAAACAGAGTAAGCACATCCAATTGTCATAGAGGTAAAACAGTTGCAAGTCAGGAAAGAGTGATTTGTACCTGTCCAGTTCTAGTTTTTCCCTTGGCACTAACTTATGGTACCACTAGGGGCATGACATAGACTTCAAAAGACTTTCAGATGGGCCAGTTTTAAAGTCTTTCTTAAGGAATTTATTGATAAACGTTCTAAGACATACATATTTTCTCGTTGCCAAGACCTAAACCACAACTGGCTCCAAGAACAGCATTCAAGGTGATCTGCTTAGGCTGAAGCACTAACATCGGGAGCTTCAGCAGGGACATTCTGGATCGAGTCCAGAGGAGAGCAACAAAGCTGGTGAAGGGGCTGGAGAACAGGTCTTATGAGGAACGGCTGAGAGAGCTGGGGTTGTTTAGCCTGGAGAAGAGGAGGCTGAGGGGAGACCTCATTGCTCTCTCCAACTATCTGAAAGGAGGTTATAGAGAGGAGGGAGCTGGTCTCTTCTTCCAAGTGACAGGGAACAGGACAAGAGGGAATGGCCTCAAGTTCTGCAGGGGGAGATTTAGGCTGGACATCAGGAGGAAGTTTTTCACACAAAGGATCATTGGGCATTGGAACAGGCTACCCAGGGAGGTGATTGATTCACCTTCCCTGGAGGTATTTAAGGCACGGGTACATGAGGTCCTGAGGGACATGGTTTAGTGTTAAATAGGAATGGTTGGACTCGATGATCCGATGGGTCTCTTCCAAACTGGTGATTCTATGATTCTACAATTCATCTCCATTGACTCATGGTCTACTCTTTCTCCTCTAATACAGGCATCTTCTCCTTAGAAATAAGGACGAGTTTTTAATTTTTTTTTTTTATCAACAGCAAACATCCTTTATTTTGGAATGTATATGATAATCGCATGAGGAAAATTTCCATGACATAGACAAAAATGCTGCCATGTTAAATCAGAAAAATTGCATATCTCATATAATACCAAGTGAGTTGTATTTCTTCAGAGTGTAAGATTTTCCTTAGAAGGGAGGATAATAAATATGCCCTAAACCCACTGATGGCACTTACTTAATAAATAACTGATCCCAAATAGAGGAACAGTAGGGAACTACAGAAAATATGTCTAGTCATCCAATGCATAAAGCTCTTGATGTTGAGGCTCTGGAAAGAGTCTAGAGAAGAGCAACGAAGCTGGTGAAGGGGCTGGAGAACAGGCCTTATGAGGAACGGCTGAGAGAGCTGGGGTTGTTTAGCCTGGAGAAGAGGAGGCTGAGAGGAGACCTCATTACTCTCTACAACTACCTGAAAGGAGGTTGTAGAGAGGAGGGAGCTGGCCTCTTCTCCCAAGTGCCAGGGGACAGGACAAGAGGGAATGGACTCAAGCTCTGCCAGGGGAGATTTAGGCTAGAGATTAGGAGGAAGTTTTTCACAGAAAGGGTCACTGGGCATTGGAATAGGCTACCCAGGGAAGTGGTTGATTCACCTTCCCTGGAGGTGTTTAAGGGACGGGTGGACGAGGTCTTGAGGGACATGGTTAGTGTTTGATAGGAATGGTTGGACTTGATGATCCGATGGGTCTCTTCCAACCTGGTGATTCTATGATTCTGTGTGTTAACATATCATGTATTAGTGTACTTCAGCCCACCCTATAGAAAAATGGTACCCCTTGAACAGAAAAAGTGGCACCTTTGGATTTAAATGTGCTTCAGCTCCCAGATGAACATTTTATCAGGAAGTATTTGCTACAGATAAATGATACAGACAGCCGTTTAGTTCTGCAATGTTTCAAAGTGTCTTCTCTCTTTAAATTCTGCTATAGTACAAAAATGCTGGTATGAGCCCTGAGCATAGCAGAAGGTTTGAACAGGGCAGAATCTTCAGAGGCAAAGGTCACCTGCACCACTAATGGAGCTCAGCAGTATAGCAAGCTCCCTAGCACTAAGGCTGGACTTGGAGATCAGCCTCTCACCTCTGGTCAGGGCTTAAGTGCAAAGTGTGTGAACAACTGTGAATTCCTTGGACCTTCTCCTCTGCTCTAAGTCCAGAAGAAGGACTGGAGACAACCTGATCTTTCAGAACTAAATGCCCGCGTGATGTCTGCATTACAAATATTAAGCCAATATTAAGAAAAGGCTGATACATTGATACAAGACCAAGGAACTATGGCACAGATCAGATTCACACTAAGTGGGGTGGATTCTATTTTTTTTCTTTTCCCTCTACAAGGTTCCAGTCAGAATGTCATGGAAGAGTATCTCTTTGTGAAGCCAGCTGGCAAGGGTTGCACAATAATTCACAATGTTTTGTAAAATTATAAAAGAAACGTCTAAATAATTTGTAAACGTTGCAAATTATAGCATCTCTCATGCCTGTCTCATCACATGCACATTCTGAGTCTGTGAAAACACTTGAGAACTGTTAAGAAAAGGCCTGCAGGTCTTTCTTTTACAATGCATTTTTATGCATCATCTCAAGGCAAAAAACCCCAAAAGGACAAGTTCTCTACAGCTGGGGTGCATGTGTTAATTTTGATAGAGCAAATAGAGCAGACAGACAAAGTTGTAGACCTGTACAAGCACTAACCAAGCTTCAGAGGTATGTGCAGACACCTTGGTATGAACACCATAGCAACAACCTCCATGAATATTTTATCCCTATCTTAAGGAAATAAAAAAGGAGAGGAAAATTGTTAAAGCATTTGAAAAGTGAAAGTGAAATTCAGTTTAACAGGGCTGTTTACCTCTTTCCCTTCACCTGTAGAGAGAAATTCTTTTAAACAAAAAATACATTTATTTGTCAGTCTTTTTAAGAGCATTAGAGCATTTAGGTGTATCTTTGGGGAAAAGAGAGGAAATAGATTTTTTCCTGCTCTTTGAGGTGTATTTTGCTTTCCTAAAGGCAGAATGAGAGCAGACAAAAGAATAACAGAGATGCTCAGATCTGGTAAATCTCAGATTAGGGAAGAACTATATAGAGAGATGTATCTGCTATCTCTCTGGTTATGGTGTTCCTAAATATATCTGAGCTTTTTCTTTTCTAACTTTTCTTCTCCTTTTTTTTTTCTCTATTTTTTTCCTTCTCTTTCCTTTCTTCATTCCTTCATTTCTTCCTTCCTCCATCCCTCCCCACCTTTTTCCCTTTACCTTCTGTTCTTTTCCTCTTTATTTCTCTTCCCTTCTCTTTCTCTCTTTCTCTTTTAATTTTCCCTTTCCCTCTTTCCCTGGCAGAAATCAAGAGGAGACAAATGCTGCACCAAAAGAACAGTTCGGGGAAGGGACAGGACATTACAGAGGGGCAATACAGGTGAACTGAGTTGGGAGGATGGTAGGGAAAGGAGCAGGACACAAGGCAGCATCTCCCAGATGCCCTCTCACTTTGTCAGTCCTCACTGAGGACCAGAATGATCATGTGGGGATGCAGCAAAATGGGGATCCCAAAAAGCCCACAGAGACAGAATTTCTGCTGTCAGCCACCTGCATCCTTCACACCACTGAAATAGTTACAGATCATGAGAAATAACTGAGACAGGGAACAAGCTGTCTAATCAGTTTGTCAACCAGTCAAGTGTAATTCAAAGCTTGATTTTTTTTCGTGTTGTCTTCTAGGTAGCTTTTGATCTTGGCAGTAGAAGTAGGCCTTTTGTTTTGACAAATTCAGAGTTTCATATTGTTTGCAGAAACTTTTTTATGATAAGGGCTCTTGTACTTCAATCAGCCTAGGTTTCAAGATTTTTTATTTCTTCTGTTTCCAGTAATCCCTTTTACCTCCTTTTGGGAATAAGTACAGCCCAACAGTCACGGTTTGAAAAACAATGGAAATAACTAAAGTCCATGCCTTCCCCTAGTGCCTGAATAGTGAGCCCTGCTGATAGCACAGGACCAGGAATAGAGCCCTGAACAGCAATCCCAAAGGAGCAGACACTCACTTTTAACCAAAACACTTCAAGTGTGAGCAAAATGCTACTTTTGTGATCTTTGTGGAAACAAATAAAGATTTTCTTCAAGAAAAAGCAATCAGAATAGCTATTTTCCAATCAACTACAATCAACACATGATTATAGTAATTTAAATATCATTATTTCATGCTATTAATAACATCAGTACTTCAAATAAAACATGAAGTGACTAATCAAGACAATGTAAGCAATAACTCTGAACTTATTGCTTACTCCTGATTTAGTGCTTACCCTACTGACCAAGAAAATTATTGGCATTCCAGAACTACCACCTGAAACAAAGCTTCAGGAGGGCTTTCTCCAGACACATCTTTTTAAACCTTTTATACTCTGCATACTAATTGCAACCCTTCCTGATGAGTCTACCCATACTTGTGAATTTTAGATGCGGCATTATATTCACTCAACGTGAAGAGGTTTACAGTCACTGAAAAGAAAGGAAATCACATCCCATGCCTCTATCTTTTTCCACATTTCACTGTAATAAAATTGGCTTGATAGCCCTTAATTCCACACTAACTTATCACAATGACACAGAAACTAAAGCACTTCGAAATATATGGTCTTCTCAAAGAATAACTGAAATAATGTCAATAATAAAGATGTTCTTTTTAATGACTAGCCTGCATTATCTTAAGTGACTTTCAGTCCTTCGTTCAAATCATTGCATGTTTAAGAAGTACTTTTCTTATTGCTTTCTTTTTCCCTCAGCTGCTCTTGCAGGTTTTCATGTTTAAGGCACTTGTGAAGCAACATTAGCTGTTCTTCATTCGTCATTTGAAAGGAGTAGCATCACCTACTCATAACGAAGGTTCACGGAGTAAATGTTACATGACAGTGCCTGCTGGAAAGACCACTTTTTCTTTCCCCGAACCTACTTATTCTGTGCTTTGTTTTCCTCTCTGTTAAATGAGAACATCAATACATCTTTACCATATTTAGTCAAAACAGACAGTGGAGGAATGGAAGTAATGCGAAGTCCGTATTACTGAAACACAAAAGGATTGCTTTATAAACTGATAAAAATCACTCAAAGGGAGCGAAACGAAGAGACGTAAATTACGCTTTGACGTATGCACCTGGACTATGCAGTATCAGACTGGTAATTGTCATTCCACCTGCAATTCCCTTTATCCTGCTCAGTATTACCAGACAGTCCAAGCACAAAGGAGTAGCTAGAATTATTCAGTTGAACTGCAGTGGGAATCAAATTAAATGAAAATTCCCTTATCAACGGGAGAATACAAGGACGAATAGAGCAGAAAAAGATTTCAGGTTTAAGGATTTGTTTCCAATTACAATATAGAAATAATGCACAGATGTGTTTACTTCTTCTGTTTACATGTTTATGCTAAAGCAAAAATAAATAAAAAAACCCTGAGTCAACAGAGCAGAAACTATGAATCATCAAGAGAGCTTCAAGGAGTATCAATTAGGATACATCTGCTAACATCAATGGGTCTGTGCTCAAGATATAGCTTCAAGTGAAATTTTCACAGATGTGTAATATAACATCATTGTTTCATAAAGTACATACACACATTTAGCTTGCTGGTTATTTAATTCAAGCCTCAGGAAGAAAGAAAAAAACAAACCATAAAATTTCCTCTTGGGACTGATGGAAAGATATGATCAACACTTTTAATTTCAGTAACACAATTTCATGGTGTGTGAGTAAGCACTTGCATTTCAGCCACTGCAGCAGCAGTTCCTGTGCACAATGGCAGCATCTTCAACAAGAATTAGCAGATTTCTTATGTTAGCAATACAGCCATGCACTCCCAGACAAATATATCTCCAAGACAGTTTTTTAGGCTTTGCAGATATTAACTGTCATGAAAGGAGTCTAAAGATATGTTGGTGTTCAGTTTGATTAACACAATCTGCAATAATAAAACAAAAGTTCTGGCTTATAGCACAGTTATTTACAGCTGAGCACTGCAATGCCCTAAGCACATTGGCCTCATAATATCCTTTGATCTCCTGTAAAGGGGCTGTGTACAACTCCCACAGGGCTCAGGTGCAGTCTTCATGCATAGCAGTTGGAGAAGAAGCAAGAGCTGTGGGCACATGAGCTGGGAGCAGCTGCTCAATGCAGCAAGTGAATTGCTTTCAAAAATGAGGTATGTCTAATCATGATAGTGCAGAACTTCACCATTCACCAGAAATGTTTTGTTCCTTCAAAAATCCTATGACAGTCACATGGTAGTCTAAAGTATTGCTTAAGATCAAGAGCAAAGGGATTGCTCAGCATCCCTTCAGACTGACTGCACCAATGCTCCTGAACAAGTCAAATGCTGAGGCCACATGACTTTGTTGTCTTGCATTTCTTCACCCACTAATTTGTGTTGGCAGTTTCAGTTCCTGAAACTAAGATGTTTGGATTTTTAGACTCCAGACAATTGTATTAAGGATTTAAAGGACTCAGACAGGGTAAAGGCTACCCCTATGGCAATAATTGTATCATAACTCTACCTCATTCAAGGAAATAGCTCTGCTTTCAAGCATACATTGCCTCTAATAGTATAGGCTCTAAAGCTGCATCTTCACATGATTTCCAGGGCTGTTTTTACACAACTGACTGTTTCCTGAGGAGGAAACATTAAGATATCTTTTTTTCAAAAAACCCCACTCTTACCTTGTAAAGCTCTGCTGGCTTATCTGGAAGTCATCAGAAGAAAAAAAAAAACTCTGTTAAATAAAAAAGGCACCTGTATGTTTTAATTCCTCTAGCAAGTGTGATCTCTGTCAGTTGGCTACCTCAGTGTCAGCTTAGCTTCACAACTTACCACATACAATAGGCTGATCTCAGAGATGGACACAGCTAAGCTATAAATCCTCAACTGAGCCACCCCCATCTAATTTCTAGATAACAGACTTGTTCCAGGACAAATAAGACTCCAACATATGCAGCCCCAGCGACACTCGACTACTTCAGGATCATTGGTACACAATTACCATTAAACATGTAGGTAACTGTGGAAAATAAAGGTTTAAGGCATCTGAAATAGAATCATAGAATCATAGAAACATAGAATCACCAGGTTGGAAGTGACCCACTGGATCATCGAGTCCAACCATTCCCATCAAACACTAAACCATGCCCCTCAGGACCTCATCCACCTGTGCCTTAAACACCTCCAGGGAAGGTGAATCAACCATCTCCCTGGGCAGCCTGTTCCAGTACCCAATGGCCCTTTGTGTGAAAAACTTCCTCCTGATGTCTAGCTTAACTCTCCCCTGGCAGAGCTTGAGGCCATTCCCTCTTGTCCTGTCCCCCGTCACTTGGAAGAAGAGGCCAGCTCCCTCCTCTCTATAACCTCCTTTCAGGTAGTTGTAGAGAGCAATGAGGTCTCCTCTCAGCCTCCTCTTCTCCAGGCTAAACAACCCCAGCTCTCTCAGCTGTTCCTCATAAGGCCTGTTCTCCAGCCCCTTCACCAGCCTCGTTGCTCTTCTCTGGACTCACTCCAGAGCCTCAACATCCTTCTTGTGGTGAGGGGCCCAGAACTGAACACAGGATTCAAGGAGCTGTCTCACCAGTGCCGAGTACAGAGGGAGAATCACCTCCCTGGACCTGCTGGTCACACCGTTTCTGATACAAGCCAAGATGCCATTGGCCTTCTTGACCACCTGGGCACACTGCTGGCTCATGTTCAGTCGCTGTCAGCCAACACCCCCAGGTCCTTCTCCTCCCAGGAGCTTTCCAGCCAGACTTCTCCCAGTCTAGCTCTGCATAGGGTTGTTGTGCCCCAAGTGCAGGACCCGGCACTTCGCCTTGTTAGTCCTCATCCCACTGGACTCAGCACAGCAGTCCAACCTGTTCAGATCCCTTTGCAGAGCCTCCCTACCCTCCAGCAGATCCACACTTCCACCCAGCTTAGTGTCATTTGCAAACTTGCTAAGGGTGAACTTGATGCCTTCATCCAGGTCATTGATGAAGACATTGAACAGGGCTGGACCCAGCCCTGAGCCCTGGGGAACCCCACTTGTCACTGGCCTCCAGCTGGATTTAACACCATTTACCACCACTCTCTGGGCCCGGTCAGCCAACCAGTTTTCCACCCAGGAGAGTGTGTGCCTGTCCAGGCCAGAGGCTGTTTCCTTAGCAGAATGCTGTGAGAAACTGTGTCAAAATGTAGGTGCCTTTAAAGTTAGACTGTAGTGGAAAAGAATTCATTAAAGATTACATTGTGCATACTGGATATTTAGATACATACCATGCTAATAGCACTAACACAAATCCCAAAATTGTGGATCTAGTCGTAAATGACTGGTTTAAAATGACCAACTCTTTTATCCAAGTATTTCACAGCACGTTTTTCCTCTATTAAAAAAGGATTTGTTTTCATAAATTTAAGGAGAAAGGAAAACATAAGATTTTCAGCTACTTAAAAGATTAAGCAAAAGAAGAAAAAGGAAAGGGGAAATAAATCAGACTGAACTTCTTTATTTTTGATTTTGTTTAATATAACAAGTTTGAAACAAAAACCACTCCTTCATTACAAATATTAACCAAATCTCCACATATTTATTTCAAATTGTTCTCACAGCAACTGTAGAGTTGAAAAGATCTTCTGATTTTGTTTGAAGAAAGACTTAAATGCTGAAAACTTCTCTGTTTTGCCCTAGTGTACTAGTTTGTCTAATAAAATATGGTTCTTCTCCCTCATAGCCGTGACATCTGACTCTCAATATCTTTTCTATAAAGAAGTTCTGAGACCCACAATGAAAGCATATATCTACTTTGCAGAAGTCACCCACATAAAAGACCAAGAAAAGGAGAAACAGATTTTTATCTGAATACTTTTACCTACTTGGTAGCGTGGAGTCAAGTTTCACAGTTTCTCCTCTTCTCTACTTCCATTTAGTAACAAAGCAGAAAGAGAGTTACCTGAAACACAATTAATACCACCTGGTGTGGGTGTCAGATGAACCCTCCTATAGTAATGCCTGTATCTGTCTCTCAGCTATGGAGAAAGTCACAATATTTAACTTTGATTACACACCATGACATTTAGATGGTCAAAATAAAGCAAAGCAAGCTGCAGCACGTACCCTGTGTACAGGGTGCACTTTGGCAGTCAGCGCGTGCTAGCAGGATTTTGTGCCACACTGAATTATGCTCTTGTCTGATACAACGATAAATCATACAGGAGTTGCATTAACCAAATCCTGACATCTTTATTAATGTAAATAGCATTATTGCATTTAAGGAACTATTCATGTGCATAAAAATTGGAAGAGCCAAGAAGAAGGACAGTCAAAATTCACAGAGCTTTTTTTACCAGAATTTTCTTATTGCATGTTCCTGGCAAACATAACATTATTTCCAAATGCTAGATGTAGAAGTGCTTTCTTCATATGTTTCAGTTAGGAAGAAAACCTCTCAAACATACATGCAAAGGCAGTAACACAATTATTCTAGGAATAAAGTTATTTCATAAACTCTTTTCTTTTTCATTCTACATTCTAGGCTTTGAATCAGAAATTAACCACTTTTGACATCAAGATGCTTTTAAAGGGCTTTGTCAGCACACATTGCATTAATGTTAAAGTTTGCTGCTCTGCATCAAAAGCCTACAAGAAATTTGCTGAACCAGCAACTTTTCTGTTCCCAGTCTGGAGGAGACAGGTGGCTCACAAACCTTCTACCCCAGTGCAGGGCTATTCACAAGTCAATTATCACAAAAGACCATGTTCCATATTCTGCAGTTGGTTGCAAACTGCCTTATCCCAGGGCTGGTTTGGGTTTTTGCTGGTCTTATTCACAAGTGAAATGTAGTGCACTGAGGCTTCTCTTTCCAGATCTTTATTTATCCAGCACCAGTATTCACACAGGTTTCTTTGTTTAACTCACAACAGAAAACCAAACAGAGAAGAATGGAGTTGACCTGGAGTTTTCCTTAGGTATTTTACTCCAAGTGCATGTGAGAAATTGTCACATCGTGCAAAGAGGTAGAGGATGTGGAGGGTAAGGTAGGAGACGACCTGTAAGGAACCAATTTGTCCCTGATGCTTTGTGATGGTGTTGAGCAGAGGTGGAAGAAAAGGGGTCAGACAACTGATATCGTCAATGGATGCAGCATGATTACCTGGACTTGGAGACTAATTATATGGACCCTATGCTGTAAGGAGCTCCCTAGCACTGATGTAATTGGGACTACATGCAGAAGAATGAGATGGTAAAGTAAGCCTATATTTAATATCCCTCCCCTCCAAAGAGTCTCTTCCTTAACTGGGAACACAAGGAGTTTTTTGGACACTGCAGCCATCACTGGCTGTTGCACAGAGCCACTCTGTTCACACCAGGAGAACCTCACAATTTCAGCTCTACTGCTGCTAGCTGGGTGGAATGTATCTCTTTGAGACCAGCACTGTACTGTTGATGCTAACAAATTTTAACTGCAGAAAGAGCTTTTCACCACCATCACTGTCTGAGCTGGTCCTCCGTTGAACCCAGGACCTCATTTACTCCAGTATCTCCCAAACCAAGAATATATTCTACAAAAAGTACTACATCCCTTCAGAAAGACAACGAGGTTAGCAGCATGCTGGCTTACTATACAAATAAGGTCAAAAGTCAGTAAACAGATTTATGAATTTAATATTTATATAAATTTAATTGGCTAGCTGTCTAGAACTTGCCTCTCTGAAGCTATGAGCTGAAGGTGTGAATTCCAGTATTGGATTACTTCTGATTTTCCTTCTACATTGTTACGACTGCTAACAACTATGTATTCTTTAAGTGAAATTTTCCCGATGTTTCACTTCTTTTTACTAATGACCTAGAAGATGCAATAAAGGGTATTCTTACTGAATTTGTGAACAATACCAAACTGGGAAAGGCAACAAGTACACTGAAGGATAAGATTTTGCCTGGAGAAGAGGAGGCTGAGAGGAGACCTCATTACTCTCTACAAGTACCTGAAAGAGGTTGTAGAGAGGAGAGAACTGGCCTCTTCTCCCAAGTGACAGGGGCCAGGACAAGAGGGAATGGCCTCAAGCTCCGCCAGGGGAGATTTACGCTGGAGATTAGGAGGAAGTTTTTCACGCAGAGGGTCATTGGGCATTGGAATAGGCTGCCCAGGGAGGTGGTTGATTCACCTCCCCTGGAGGTGTTTAAGGCACGGGTGGATGAGGTCTTGAGGGACTTGGTTTAGTGTTAGGTAGGAATGGTTGGACTAGAAGATCCAATGGGTCCCTTCCAACCTGGTTGTTCTGTGATTCTGTGAAAATTTGAGGGAGTTTTAACCAGCCAAATGAATGGTCTGAAGAGAACAGATGATAATACCATTAAGAATATGGGGAAAGTGTGGTGCTGAGCACAGCTCGGATGATGAATCAAAAGACATGGTTTGCAATCTTACCCTGCTGTAAAAAATTATGGGCAAGGGAGGAAATTTTGCACATGATTTTTATGAAGTTGATGAAATCTCCTAGTACGAGATAAAGTTTTCTGAACACCTCAGTTCCCCTAGCTGGTGGGACTGTGTGTCAGCTGGGCAAGAGGGAAATAAGGGCTTGGGTGGTATTTGAAAGGTGTGTGCTGAGAAGGCAACATGCAGTATCATACCCAGACTCAGTCATGGGCAGATCACCAGCTAATCACATAGCTACATGGCGTTCGTCAAAGGACATTCCAACCATACAGCTACAGTGAAAATAAAAATAGTAATAAAAAAGAAAAAGGTAGGTTGGAACCAGTAAGGGAGCATCACAATTGCTAACATATTCATTTTCCTGGAAAAAAAGTGAGGTTTCGGAAGGATTTGACTCTACTCTCTCAGCTTTCAGGATAGAAATGTGGTTTCTTCTCTGTACCCTGGTGAAAGGGAGGGACTTTTTATAAAGGCATGTGGTGATAGGACAAGGGTAATGGCTTTAAAAGGAAAGAAGGTAGATATAAACAAGGAAGAAATTCTGCACTATGAGGGTGGTGAGGCACTGGCACAGGTTGCTCAGAGAGAAGTGTGGATGCCCTGTCCCTGGAAGTGTTCAAGTCCAGACTAGATGGGGCTTTGAGCAGCCTGATCTAGTGGAAGGTGTCCCTGCCCATGGCAGGAGTGTTCGAACTGGATGATCTTTAAGGTTCCTGTCAATACAAACCACTCCATGATTCTATGAAAAGCAGACATCAGAGACAAACCTTTTCACAGGGAAACATATTTTTTCTGTAAGAAAAACATATCTTATACATCTGGAAAAATACACTGTAAAAAGAATTATTTTTATTGAAACTGTCATTGAATTACTCTGTTCCTTCTTGTTTGAGAATCTAGGAGCACATGAATATTTAATCATTATATATGGGCTGTAAAAAGATGATGTTGCATATTTAACATTTTGAGAATATTTGCTCATTAGCAGAACAGATAATTCATTAAAAATATTATAATAAGGCACACAGGGCATTCCTATTATTTTAGACAGTTTGAAGATATAAACCAGTAAACTTTTAAAGACAGCTTATAATTCATGGTATCTCCTTGATATTCTCCAAGACATAAAAGAGTTAACTGTCAATAATGCAAACCAGAATTACCCATTTTCTACACAATGACAAACATATTCCTGTGTATGCAATATGCAAAAAGACCAGTTTGCAGATACAGCCAAGTTGATAATTTTAGAGTGATAAATTACCACTGAACAACAAAAAATGAAGAAAGGTCTGCTGGCAGACATGACCAGATTTAATTCCTAGTGACAGTCAAGCCACAAGCAGAACATAAATGAGCAATTATACATTTATTCTAAATAATATAGACACTGCATATCTATCCACTAAAAATATTTTCTAATAGCCTTTCAATTTATAATGCTGAAAATATTTTTTTACTCCTTCTGAAATATTTTACATAGTGATATTTTTGTTTGGTTGAGTAACTACAAAACCATTCACATATTGTAACCAGGTGTCATACTCAACTACACAAAATCAAGGACCAAAGCCTAACACAAATGCTCAAACTTAGAAAGTTCTGCCCTCAGATCCCGAGTGCTATTTTAGCTTGGAATGATAACTGCTACTTCCACATTTTTATTTTCTTGTCCAGCTACCTTTCTTCAAACAGAAGTAGTTGAAAGTACACAGCCTCTTTTCTGCAGGTAGCTTTGCTGTCATAACAGTTGATGCTCCATAGAAGCTGACTATTTTAAAAAAAATCCCTTTCCCTGCATATGCTATACCCAAATGCCTGTCTTCCACTCCCCAGAGGAATGTCTGAACCTCGAGGAAAACAAATGGCTTTCTGTCAATGTGGGTCTCGAGTTGAATTAGCAAAAATAGTAGGTTTATATACCTACAAACACAGACTGCTCAAATATAGAGACAAGCATTATCAGTTCTCGTTAAATGGTTCATTTATATCACAACTTGTCACAAAGGTGAATGGTGAGCACAGAGTACTAGTCTTTCACTAGCATTGACATTGACTTTCCCTGGCTTGCTTCCTATGAATGACAAGAAAACAAAACAAAAAAAAAAAGAGAGCAATGTCATCCTGAGCTGGTAGCCTTTGTCAGCCACTTTGCAGAAGAGGACCTGTTGAGTGGAGAAGAGGGTGGGAATGGCTGGATCTCACCTAGAGCACTCAGGTTCATCACTTGCATGATACTGCTTGGCTGGGATAAGTGTTTGTATGAACTCTCATAGCACTCTCAACAGCCTGTGACAATATAGCCTTTGAAATTTAGCAGAGCGGAACACAGCTGAGCGAGTGGACTCGGTGTTTGGCACTTTGAAAATGCTGCTGTCACACTCCTGGTAAGTGAGAACTGTTGATGAAAGGCAATGTAATTGTTGGCACTGAGCTGTATTAAGATAACAGCATAAAAACTTAACATTCCCCAGAAGAAATAAAGGTGTTAAAATAGCAGCTGGGTAAATACAAGATAATGAAAGAAAGCACTGGTGACTTCCCCAGGATCAAATAAAGCAGAGGAGCAGTTTGCAGAATAAAAGACACATTGTCACTTTAAAAAAAATCCAAACCTCAAACTATTACATCAATAAGTGAAGATTCAGTTACCTATTAAATGTAACAATTCATTCCACAAAAATGGCATCGCTACTACTTCCATTTTTACGTTTCTCTGCAGTGAAATGCCAAGTCCATTTGTATTTTCACCTTCCTTTACAATTGATTGAATTTTTACACAATGTTGTGTCTAGCAGAATATCTCATTCTTGGTATATTTATTTTTGTACTAATTATTCATCATTAGACTTAACATATGTATTCTATTTTATAACAATAACGCAGGGAAATTAAACAGAAGCTTATAGTAGGAAATCTTAACTCACTTGTTTCATGGAAGGATTTTCAGCTCAATCACCACAGAAAAACACTTTCGCACAAACCCCACTTTTTCTTAAGATGTTTTACACCGTGTGGGATCCCTTTTTTTATTAAAGATACCTTGAAAATGAAATATTTTAAATAAAATCTTGATTTTATTGTTAAACTAAACAATCGAGTAAGCCACATTTCTTGAGTGCTAATTGAATATCTGTATCTCTCTGATATGCCAAGCCAGAAATAAGAAGAGAACAATAAACAATCTTTTAAAATCCTACCCTTTCTAAAGGGCTTCACGCTATGATCTATGACACTAATTTTGTTTCAACCTCAATTAAGGGATGTAGGAAAGAACTTTATTACTCTAATTGATTAGACTTCAGCAAAAGCATTCATGAGGAAACTACAGCATACAACATGAACAGCAAGATTATAATATGATACAGTAGAAAATAATTACCCACATCACTGCAAATAGTTGCATAGGTCCAGAAGCACATGGATACTGATTCATTTTAAATCTATGGACACTGAGAGCCTTGAAAATTCTAGTAAGCGTTCATTTAATCTTGAATCTTAAAAATATTTAAGTATCTTAAAATAATTTTCTTCGAGTCTTTATATGGTGCTAGCATTTTGTCCTGTACCAATGTATGTCTAAGTTTTGATGAAGAATACACGGTGCTTCGTGACAGAAGAGTCTGGGCAAAACACTGGACTAATGATAACACTGAGAAGCCTGTCAACAGTCAGAGACAAGATAAGAAGCAATGAACACCCAGGGCAATACAATTAATTGCGGGATTAACTAGAGGGTCCTTCTTTTCCAGTACTTTCTCTCTCAGTAAAATGCACTGTGTGCCAGGTAGAAACTAACAGGAAGAGCTGCTAAACAAATGAGGCGTTTTTTAGAGTCCCAATTCTAGAACTAGCATGATATTAGCACCCTTACCAGATACTTTTTCCTTTTAATTTGGCTTCATGTGTTTAAAGTCGGAGGCTCAGCCAGACTTAAGGTGTCCCTTTCTGACGTTAATTTAGCATGGAGGAAGAAAAAATTGCTCCATGTGGATAACGTTCAGAATCCTGAAGAATATGGCCTCATATTACTCATTTAATTTATGGCTATGAAGACAAATATGTTTCATTTAAATGGCTTGTACACCCATTGGAAGGCTTCCAACTGTGAAATGCAGATGCTAATACCTATGGCACACATACAGAACTGCCCACATAACAGCTGGCCCTCCTAGGTCACCTGAAACACTCAAAGCTGAACATAATTCAACCCTTTATTGAAGTAGGCTGTTACCTATGTAGTACTTCTTTCGTAAAGCACAAGAGACATTAAGTTCCGGATAATTCTTTGAACACCGATTGCATTATATGCAACAGATTCAGAACAGGGCATGACTCTCTGTGTTAAGCTGCTTCAAAATTTGTGATGAGGTGTGCTACAAATCTGCTTTCTAGAATATTACTGGAGAATCAATATTCAGATGTTGCATCGTATTACTGTAACTGATTAAAATTATTAGCCCCAGCGTCTTGTCTGTGATTAGTACTGTTATTTCCCTTTTATATTACAACAGCCTAGAGCCTGGGTTTGTGGAGAAATCTTGGCAAATTCACATTCCAGAGAGGGTATTTCAGCTTTTGGGCACTCCTTGCAGACCCAAGCACTTCTTAGGTTTTCTGGCTTTTCTTGCACAAGGTCACATCATCCCTTTCTGAAACACCTGAGCCACTTCTTACACAGCTTTGAACCACCTCAAAGACAGGACAGACGGTACCTTTTCCTATCCACACCTTGGGGATGATATACCATATGCATTAATACATAGTGACTCTCAACTCCTATAAACACGAGACTCCTCTTTCTGAGACAGAGATGACTTCTACGAAAAGACTGAAGAGTGCAATCAAAAAATAACTAGGATTGTCAGTTTAATCACTGCATACATTTTCTAATGCTAATGGTGATATGAAACACTAATTGTTGTTTACTGTAGGATGAATATTTAAACTTGTCAAGAGAGGAGGGAAAATTTTTTTTTTCCCCCACCTTGGGATACAAGCCAACTGGAGACACACGTATGTTGTAGCATTTTATTTTTTAAAATGGAATTGGCATCTTATTAATACAAAGACACAGAACCATCATACATGAAAAACTGCAAAATACATAATCACAGTACTCTCTGAGTATGGCATTCAAACATAGTTAAAAAAATCTCCAAACAGTCTTGAATATCTTGGAATATTTAAAAAATACATGCATTTTTTGTTTATCTTTTCCCATCACTGCTTTTAGAGTTTGTATTTGCAGGATGCTTTCTGCCAGCTAGAAAGGTCTGAAAATTATCTCTTGAAATATAGAATGCCCTTCTTATTGATTCAGAGAAACCTAGAAATAAGAGCTTCAAAAATACCCACTAAAAGTACTTTGCAGTACCGTAATCAAAAAAGCTTTTAAATTTATTAACAAGCCCATTTGCATTTTCCCTTTTCTAATGAGCAAGTGTGGTCATACGGCTTCTCCAAGAAAAAAAAAAAACTGCAACAGGTTGCAAATATTTAAAGCCGTTTCGAACCATAGCCACATTCACAGTTCAACTGAAGCTGATCTAGGAACAGCAGCAGAAAGCTGAAGTTACCCCAGGGCGTAAGGCTAAGTACACAGGTATACACCAAAGATCTCAACTGTCAGCTATCACTGTAGAACACAGACTGCATAAGTAACATTCAAAGACTATTAACAGCACAGCCCTACAGTAAGTTAGCTAGAGTAACAGAAAATCTGAGAACAGAGGACTTGTGGGTCATCCACTTCAGCTCTTTGTGTCATTTGCTCAATCGCAGCTTATTACAATAATATACAAGAATAATAAATCAGTACCTAGTTTATATTATAAATAACCTTTCCATATAATTTATGACAATACAGCTACAATAAAATCAGTGCAAAAATTATCAAAATATGCTGAATGAACAATAAGTTCTGCCCAACAAAACACTCAAATCTCACCTGTTGCATCACACATTGGTAAGAATTATAAAATACATACTGCATATTGCTATCTGTGCCATTCTAAAATTACAGCTATTTACAATGTCAGATAAATGAGATAAAAATAGTGCAAGTGTTATTTAAACTGCACACTTAATTCCTTCTCATTATTTTCCTGAATTTTAATAACCTCCTCTTTTCTAATTGATATTCTGAATCGAAGTTGCCCTCATGAGTCCATAGTTGCACGAGCAGCCTTTTTGGAATTAAGAAAGTTCTTTTTCTTTTTCCTTGTGGAATTATGCAAAGAAAGTATTGGATCACTCTTCTCACGGAATAAAAACACCTTCTCCCCCGTGTCTAATAGCTCTATGGCTTCAGCAGTCGCAGTGTTCAAACAAAGAGGTGTGTCAGACTGTTCCATAGGAGGATGTGTAGGTGAAAATCCAAGATGGATGAATGATGTTTTTTCCAAGAGGGTAAGTTGCTTCCTTTTTATTAAGCTACATTAATGAAAAAAAAAGAATTGAAAAAAGAAAACTTGGGCAAAAAAACCCCACATAACTTTCTATATCATACCCTGACCTACAACTGGTGACTTTGGAAGCTAAAGAAAATTATTTTTCAGATAGAATTGTAATTTTCATTCCAAACTTCATTAATTTTCATATCATTTTATGAGATAACAATATTGCATAGGGAAAGGTAACCTTATAACAAATAACCACAGGGAAGAGGGGCAACGTATATGAAATATGCATGGATTTTCTGTCTACAGAAATATCTTTTTAGGCGTTTACTCTCATTGCTTATTATGTGTAAATACGGTGCATGAAACTCAAGCACCAAATGGCAGAACAGGGTCAGAATATGTACTTTTTATGAACTTACTCTGTGATTTCTAACAGATGCAAGAGGAAGACTTGGTGATGCAATTAAATATATATTAAAAAAAAATCATGTAGGTTTCTTCCCATTTTCTCCTTACCTGTCTTTTCTCTTGTTTAGAGAAGCAATCTTTTCCAAACTTCTGTTTATCAGATCTTGCCTTACTTTGGTCTCCAGTGCCTGCCACAACTCCTGGTTCTTCCTGAAAAAGCAGGAAAGAAAAGAATTCCCAGCAGCAAATACCCAAATATACACATTTTCCTTCCCATCCTGATTTTAACTAATAAAACTATGACAGTATTACCATGAATACAATCAGTAAAAGCATTCAAGGATTTTTGCTGCCCTAACACAAGAGATTTAAATTGGGTAAGATCAAAACTGAGGGCATGGGTCCTTGGAGTACCACAACATATGCTTTTCTACCCTTCCCATATCATTGTTTGGGTTTAGAATAATGTTGCTTATAGAATATTAAAATTAATGTCTTAAGAGTTAATTTTATTTGGAATTTGCTTATAGCTTGGATGAGTGGATAGCTTGACATAACTGAATTTTGTTAGCAAGAATGACTGAATAGAAGAGGTACGGAGCATCTTGGCTCACAAAGAGAACAAGGACCAAAACCTAAGCCTCAAGGGACAAGGCCTCCAAAGCAAGCAATGGATGGACAAGGAGACATGGTACAGATAAGACTGAAGGATGAACATTGACAGAATTAGACAAGAAAGGGCCCCAGGGCCAAGTCAAAGCTGAAAAATAAGGAAGTTAGGCCAGCTGCAAATCTCAGAGATAAGAAAAAAGTGGCATGCCTGGAAGCAGGAAGGAAAAACAAATAAGGAGTAGGGAAACTCCAAGCACTGAAATATCATTGGATCAGTTGCTGTGTGGACAGTGCATGAAAAGCATGGGGTGGATTGTAAAGGTATAATTGCCCAGGGAGGCACCCAGCCTGGGCTGTTACAAACCTAATGCTGTGCAGAACCTAGGGTCCAAACTCTTCAATATATTCAGTGACTAAGACTGTATCCAGCCGCACCTAGACTCCTCTCTGAGAGGACATTTAGAAAGCAAAGGGATCCTGTCTGAACCTCACAACACTGTGAGCGGGTCTTTCAGGGCTTTTCTGTAACAGCCATGGCAGGGAGTTGGGAGAGGGGATCCAGGAGCACCCCTCAGCATTAGCTGTACAGCAGTTTAGCTGGTGTTAACTGGGGTAAACAGGAGGGATGAAGGCTCTGGCATTTACACATCTATAAAATAATCATTTAATCTATAAATCCATAAAATTTATTAACTCTTAATCAATCAATTTATTATAGTTAAAATATTCCACAAAATAAGGTAACATAGTATTTTTACTTCCCAAAAATATTTCATAAGGAAACTTAAGCACTTGTGATTTTTTTCTATTGCTGTCAATCTGCTTGTCCAGCAAATACATCTACAAATAAAGCAACAAGCTTCTCTTGCAATGATCTGACAAAACATATCGCACTTACCTTTTCTTACAGCTGCCAGACTCATCTGTGTTACTGTCACTTTCAGCAACACCATCTGAATATTTAGTGATGGAATCCAGGACAGAAAGGACCTCACTTTGTGAGTTAGTGGGCAGCAACAAGTTCAGGATCCTGTGCAATGTCCCCACTGGTACCCTCATTAATTTGGCTAAATAACCTGTTAGTCGGAGCTCCTAGAAGATTCATGAGTAGACAGATAAATTTAGCATTGAAAACAACAAAAACGTGCTAGTAAATTTTAATTGCTATCATGAAATAGCTTTTGATTATAGAAACAAAAAAACAATTGAAAATCATGTTAATGGTGACAGGGTTGGTATCAAGCAGTCATAATCCTATGTTCACTGTTTCTACCCCCGCTGGTCCAAATATATTGCAGTTGTCCCTTTCATTCTGGATATAGGCAATGTAAATGTTGAAGAACCAATCGACCTTAGCGTATGGGTTTAGAGCATGTACTCAATGCCCTTTGGTCTGAAAAAGTCATAATACAACCATAATCTAGTAAGGTTTAATTAACTTATGGACTGTACGATTATAATGATATCCTTTCAAGATAGCTGTGAAGCAATACAGCACTCCTTGGTCTGTAAAAACATGTTGCCATGGTTGAGCACTTCATTATTCAGCCTTTCCTAACACCAGATTTTGTGACAAGCTCATAGAACAGCTTGCAAAATTTATTAAGACGTGAAGGAAACATCTGGTTTTGTTTTGGTGTTTGGTTTTTTCTTTTTTTCCAAAACGTCATCTCTTTTTTGGCCCAAAGGTCAGTGGTAAGGTGTATTCACAAAGTGTTCAAATAGCCCAAGTTCAAACTTAGTTTTTCCCTAGACAAACAACCAATCAACCCATTTCTCTACACCCCTCTAAACCCCAAACCTCATTGTTATTTTCTGCTCTTCTGTCAAAACTGTGTCCCTAGGGTTATTTCAGTGGATTTCTCATGCACATCAAATATGAGAACTCTACAACATATTGAGAAATACACAGGCAAAAAAAAAAAAAAAAAGGGCAAATTAAAGCAATCAAAGTATGCCAGAAAAAAAAAAATCTGTTATAGTCTCTTCAAACCATATGTGTACATCAGGTAGCTGAAGTTAGGTAAAATATGCCAAACATTCAAAATGACTCATGACAACTGAGTCACCTCTACTCTGTAGATGCCCCTATGAGCATTGATGAGGAGATGACTACAAAGCCTATGTGACATGAGAAATCCACAAGGTCCCACAGTGAAGGAAGACAGTCAATTTCTTTGTCCACAGTGGATTCAAAATGTCACAGCAAACATTTGAACTCTGCATCTTTCTTTCATGATAAATTTTCAGAGGAGCAACGCATCCAGGAGAACCCTGTATTAAGTGAATCATCTTCTTCGAAAGAAGTCATTTCACCAGAAAGATGATCTGTAAAAGGCAATCCTTTCTGCTAAATCGACACAAAACTAAAGCAAGCCATCACCCCCAAAGCAGGCCTAAGCCAAATTTAAACATACACTCAAAATAAAGAAATTAATCATACTCCTTTTCCCATAACCATTCTCCAAGCAGAGAACACCTCTCCAAAAGGCAGGACAACTAGCCACTTCCCAAAGTTTGCTGGGCTCTTCACTGCTTTCCGTGGAAAGCACTGGTATACTATAATGAACAAGACAAAATCCTAATTTTGATGAGAGATTAGTAAATTGATGAGGCATCTAAAATGTCCAATATTTTCACTAAATGGGTACTGAAGTTAGGTAAGAGAGTTATCTGTTCATGCTACTTAAGGCAAGAAATAATGATTCTTCTCTCAAGAGTAAATGAGCTTAAATCTTGATACAGACACTGAAGTTTAATTTCTATAGTTATACACAGACTATGTTGTGCTTTTTCACTTTAAAAATTGTTCTTCTAGAAACTTACAAAAATCAACATTAAGTGAGAATAGAATGACAAGTCTCTGTGACCTATTCTACTCTTTTTGGATAAATGTTCTCAGGACCTTTAACTCAGTAATTTATACACAGGTGACTGAAACATCGTGACTTCAATACTGCTTTCCTCTGTAACGGTCTCCCTCTTCAGCATGTTATTTTCGCCATTCTGACCCTTACCTTTCTGCATCAAGTATGATTCGAACTAAGAGGCAATGCATAATGCTTTTCTAAGACATCAGAATTCACAATTAAATAATTCTTCAATGTGCCACAATGCTGCCAGCAGTTCCAAAAGTGGCACAGATGCCCATCAGCCAGGTACATTTAGCATACTTACAGTAAAGAATGTGTTGTGTGGACATGCACTAGCAGTAACCAGCACTTTCAGATGCTCACAGCTACCCAGACCAGCTGGCATAAGCAGGAAGAAGTGAACATGCATGCAGACAGGTATGGTCACACTAGTGATACCAAAACTCTCCAGCACAGGACAACTTTGAGTCTTCCAGTATATTACACATTAAGGTATTGTAAAGATTAGGAATTCACTTTTTATAACATCTAACATACAAAAGTTACTTGTGCCATAAATAACCTAATTCATATTCTCTGAATTCGTTCAAAATAAAACCAGGAAAGTATAAATTGTAGTTCACAAACTACAGAAATACTTTTAAGTATTTGGATTGAGCAATGTGTATTTAAACAACTAATGCAAGAATCAATGAATTAGACCATGTTGCGTTTCAAGTTGTTTCCACATGACAGTCTGTCTGAATCATCTGTTGTCACAAAACCACAACTAGTGTACCTGGGGCTATAGCTACTAGCATATTTGAAAGTAACTTCTCAGCCAGCATCTTAAGATCCCAAACTCACTACCACTCAAGAAAATCTCTTATTGACCTAGATCTGCCTTAATAACAATGTAATCTGAAACACAAATGTAGGGAAGTAAAACTTATCTGGTTTACCAGAGAGGGCTGCACTCACAATTCTGAAAATTAATATATTTCTTTTTAGAGAAAAACACAAGTGCGAGATACAGAGGTGCAACAGCTATAACTTCCTAATACTTGGCAATGTAATGTATTCTATAAATTGTAAGAAACGGGGTAGGGGGAGAAGTTTCAAAATTAATTCCTATTTCAGCTCACAGGATAAGCATGTGCAAAAGTAGGAACATGTTATACTGTGAGCCTTAATAAGTTAACAAAATTAGTCTTCTACTAAGCACACACTTCTTCACAGTTGAATTAAGAGTAGTCAGATTTGGAATTACAGTTGGAGTTGTTATGCTTGTTTTGAGCATCTGCAGGGTATCTATGTATAGGTTTTATGGCATTTCAACAAAGTATGTCCCAGAATATCTCTGGGCAACACTTTTTATGAATAAATATAAACACAAAACCCTCAGTGGTATATCAAATACATATTTACACAAATTAATTATTTCTTCAGGGAATCTTACGATAAAAAAACCAAAGCACAGCCTCCCAAGTATACACTGAACAGTGTGCATCCCGTTCTTTCAAGTGCAGTGAGGTGATAGTGATGCTCTTAAAGCTGTCTTCAAGATGCCAAAATCTATAATTATCAAGGGTCATTGTTCACCTGCTAGGGTGCTAACAGGACTGGGTACTATGAAAATTATGACACATTATGTGTGCAAAACAATGATTTTAACTTCTCAGCTTGCAGAATACATGCCATGTGTTCAGAACCTCTTTTGCATATATCTGTGCCAATGAAACCTAATAACCATCACAGGAAGACAATTAAATTGTCAACAACTTAAGTAACATGGTTTACCTGTGCTGTAGGAAAGCAATATCTAGCTTCCTCCCAGCCAAGTGATGTGATCTTGGGGAATGTAGAACAAGGACTGTCAGTATGTAATTATAAAACTTTCCAGAACCAAAATAAGCCACGATAATGTGCAAAAGAAGCATATTCCTGGTTAGTTCTGGGCAGTACAATGTTAAATATGATTAACAAGTCCAAAAGAAAGAATGGCGTCTATGACCTGAAGTGCTAAGGAAAGAGCCAAGCACTTGTGGGACAGAGTTCCTCTCAAAATGATTTACAGCCAGCAGTAGCACTCAGCCATCAGATTTGTCCCTCTTTCCTCCAACTAAGTACTACACAGTTGCTTCAGCATTCATCTCAATATGCCACATATCTTGAACTCATGCCTTCATGAGGGAGGTAGATACTGAGGCTCTCTCAGGGACAGTAAAAAATCAAGATCAGCAGAAAAACATTTCACAATATCCTTCGCAATATAAGAGTTCTTCTGCTGAGCAGCTGGCTTTTCACATGCATTTTCTTCCTACCCCTCTATGCCCAGGAGTATGGTAAGCTAAGAGCCACAGTAGAAGATTAATACAGTCTTCATGCTCTCTTTTAAGATTTCCCACTTAGCAGTGACTGGTTTTGCCAGCCTATGAAACTGCTAAATAAACAGAGTACAAGGTCTCTTCCATTAGTCCAAGACTGCAAGGCAATAGCAGATTTAAAAGCATTGAAATTAAACTATGATAATGGTCTCAGTAGTGCTATCCTGGAGCAGTTGTTGAGTGCTGTTTAAAGACTTTATAACATCCAGCATTTCTGGATGCAGCATATTTTGTCATACAAATGTATAATGAACTGGTTAAAAAAAGACCCAGCAAAAGTACAAAATGAATTCACAAGACCATGACTTAAACCACAGCAGTACAGGGAAAGATCAGCAAAGCTCAAAGGGCATCTCAAAGTGTTTTCAATTTTTGTGTCTGTTCTTATGATTATTTTCCACTGATATTGAATGGATTTTAAATATGACTTACATTTATTGTATTCAGCATGTATCTGAGGCTCTGCACGTTACAGCAAAATATTCACACAACCTTGTTTTACAAAACACAAGACAAGAAGATCCTCTTTTCTCCTAGAAAAATCTTTTGAAATCTGCAGCTACTAGACAAACTGCAGCTACAAATGGGCAAATACAGCCTCCCATTCGGTATTAACTCTGAAAAGTGTTATGCCATTGCCCATATCACCATTCCATGACTGAACAAATAACTGGTGAAGCAGCCACCCACTATTTTCAGAATTATGCAAGTTATTTTAAGAGTATAAATGAATACATATACAGTTTATTAAATCATAAGCACCCCACAAAAGCCTACAGCAGAAATTTTTATCTGTGTCAGCAGCATGTTATTATTGGCCCAATAAAACATTACTAGCAGTAGGCCATGGGGACAGAAAACAGCAAGAAACTGAAGGCTGGATCAGAACTCAGCAGCTCCTGACAGCCACACCTGCTTACAATATCCCTCCCTGTCAAGGCCAACAAGGTGGCAAGACAGTTTGAAAAAAAAAACCAACAAACCCAAAATCCCAAAACAATGGTTCTAAAGGGGAGCCAGGGAGAAGGACGACAACATCAAAATGGAAAATAACAATACTACTACTAAAAAGAACTCTTCAAACTCTAGGGGAATACAAAGTTTGGATTTAAAACTAGAAGGTTGGTAATGCTGGTCATGATCTCCAGAGCAAGCACCTTCGATGCTACACTCTGCATGACACACCAGGATGGGTTTTGGTGTTTAAGTTATTACTATGCCAGAGGATCAGCTATTCTTGGAAAGTGTTAAAAGAATGTTTGAATTCCCACTCCACCTGATTTAATTCATTAGCACAAAGTGATATCCTCCATTCCAGGACAGAACCTGAGCCATCAGGGTGATACTTACTGAGAGGTAAGCCTTCTCCAGTGAGGCTTATGGAAGGTCTCTACTGTGAATGGAGGCTGTGTCCCCATGAGAGGCAAAGATAGAAGTAATTAACACATTCCTGTGAGCCTTAGTAGTTCTCAATGCAAATTCCTTATCCAAATCAGAGCAAGTAGCTGAAAACATGCACTACCTTCCAGGTGAACCTCCTTACATAGGTATAATAGACAGGGGTCTCACTCCAATTCCTTATGACAGCAGTTGACCTCAAATAGACGTCTAACTCAGAACAGGATAAAGAGTTCAGAAAGCTGAGCAGAAACAAGCTGAGGCACAAGAAAAGGTTAGAGATCCTTAATCTAAATGGTTATTCCTTGGTGTGCTGGCCTCTGAACCTCCCAAATTATCATACAGGTGACTGTGACCACTCCTGTCCATGAGAGGCAAAATACTTGGATGTGACATATCTCTGCCAAGGCCTGCAGGTAAAAATTTGGCAACAATAACAATTGATTTTTAATGACTTTTGTGGCACTGACAGGCAGCCAACAGGCAACAAATTACCTGAAGGGGTGATGCTCTTCTTGAGAACAATACAAATAATGATACTAGAAAATTTATCTAGCAGTCCTTCTATCATTTAGTTTTGTAACACAATCAATGCAAATGCTTTCTAAGACCGATGAAAACTGAAAAAAACCCTTTGTCTCATTATATGAAAATGTAAATCTGTCTGTAAACCAGAAAGTCACACAATTTAGTTCTCTCTACAGAATGAAATGCAACATGACAACACACAGAAAGGATTTTGTAAATGAAGAAAAAGAAGTATAAGTCAGTAAAATTCAAAAGGCCAGGAATAGGTCAGCATTAACTGAAGTGAAAGATAACACACACTACAAACACCAGAACTGGGCCCAAATACATCAGTAACAGTTCTCAAAAAAGTAAGAAAAGCTGATCTCCAGATACAGCTGTAATTTAGTTGGAGGCTTTGTTCAATTTCATGCTTACCTGACTATAAAGTGCCCCAAACGCATCCATTTCTATATTTTCCAGGAGGTCTTCAAGCACTGCACAATTCCACTGCTCATCTCTCAAGCTGAAGTGAAAGACAGAATAAATATTGAAAACCTCTCAGGCACAATGACAGCATTGTAGGAAACAGTATCTGAAAGTCATCCATTCAGGAAGTTTAACTTTCTGTCAGCCAAGCTGGCCAAGTAGCATAACTTCTAAAATAAACCAACTTCTCCTCCTGTCTGCCCTGAACCACCAAGCCAATAAACCTCTTTGTAATGGAAAGCACTCTCTTAGGATCTTACACAAACCTTAATTTGCAGTAAGATTTCATATATGCAATGCACGCAGAAATGTAATTTCTAAGTCTTGTAACCCCAGTGAATGCAATGCAATACTTTGCAGTTTTGCAAATTATCACCCATTTTTGCTAGGCAATCTTCACAAGACAGATATATCTATTTAGCTGCTAAGAGGCATTTTATTTATTTTGTCACAGATATTTTTACTTAAAAACTGGCCAGGGAAAAATGAAATTGAGCCTGTCTCTGACAAAGAATTTATATATCCCTTCAAAGATGACTATATGACAGTTAATTCAGTCTACAGTGTGATAGTGGAGGTGGAAATTCAATTTAAATGGTTTCAGCTACTTCCTCTGACCCCAGAAGATTAAGTTTCATTGAAGTTCCTACTTGCCTTCTTGGGAGACAAAGGAACAGGATTAAAATCCTTTTCCTCCTTGCTACTAAGGAGCATTGCTACTTTTCCACTGTTCCCATCAAGAAATGGTGATTGCCACGCAATACATCACAATCTATATGCAACCAAGTTATTATTTCTTGTTTCTTATTTCAACATTCCCAAGACTCCTTGGTTATGCTCTGGACCACATCACAAAAATGCACTGTTGAAAGACAGATATATAGCTCCGTGCTAGAACAGCAGAACATTTATTCTGTTCTGTGTGATACCTTATGGACTATAAGGACTGCAGTAACTTAGAAAAAACTAAGACAGAAGCACTTACCTTTGCTGGTGCAGATTTACAAATTGCCTACACTTATCCATAGCCTGTCTTAGCAGAGCTGTCACCTGTCTGTCTGCATCCATATCAGCAGCTTCACTTGAAAGTCCCAGTCCATCTGGAGTCCACCTCTGCCTACTCATTAGATGCTGATGCTGCTGTTGAGCTGACTCCTTATGCAACATCTCATATTCCAGCTTCCTGTCAAATTCTTCAATCTCCTATAGGTTGAAAACACGTAATGATAAAAAGTCATAATTTGTGGAAGAACAAATTTCATTTGGAGAGAAAAAAAAATATATGGTTTCAGAATTCCTGATATTAGTCTATTCATTTCTTATTCTACCCAGCCACTTGTAGTCATTATACTTTCCAATTCATTGTATAGCTTCAGTAAATACAACTTGTATGCACACTATGAATATCAGAACTAAGTCAAAAGATATGAATCCATTTTCACTGTGTTTAATGTCAATGTTCACTTGAAACCTACCATTGTAGAGGACGTATAGAAAGTACATCACCAGCATGTCCAAGAGCCAAACAAAAGAAAGGTACCATTAGAATTCACCTATAGGATGCATAAAGCCACTGAAACAGCTGACTAGTTTTAGTCATTCTGAAACAACAACTAATATCAAAGAGACTGATGTTAAATACAATAATCCACTTTTACTAGGATAAAATTAAGGTTAAAATACAATGTTCTAAAACCCAAATGGTTAAACCTCCAAGTCTTAAGTGGACTTGATCCCTTATGCCAAAGATCTCTCTTTGGTCAGAATCAAAATAGATGTCAGGAGGGCTTCATTCTCCAGTTTTCTGATGTCACTGTTAATTATAGAATAACAGAACAGTTTGGGTTGGAATAGATTTAAATATCTAGTTCCAACCTTTAAATTGCTTAATATCTCAGTGTTCTACTTCCCAACCTGTACCTTGGAGAAAATGCTGAATTTTAATCTATTCCTCCTCAGCTGTATTCAGACTACAGATTCATCGGAGCACAGCATGTCTAAGTAAGTGTCTGCTCCCTGGTCAGCACAACTTGGCAATAGACCTTAGATCCACTCTCCTTACACCAAATTCACCTATAGCCAGACATGGCTGTTTCACTGATTGGCAAAACTGTCACTGATGACAACAGTATTAGAGTGTTGTGTAATCTGATAAAATTGTTTTAAAGTAACAGATGTCAAAATTTGCCAGCTAGTGGGAAAAAAAGTTGGACAAAAACACAGCAAGAGAGAGAGGTTTAATCACCAGGAAAACAGTCTCTGTAAACTAAGACTAACAGCACTTTAAACAATGCCTAAAATAAATTCTTCCCCACAAATAGGGCTTAACTCAGTTTTTGCACATCAGATAAAGAATCCGGTGTTAGCTATTGTAGGTATCTTTTCAGTCTCTCTTTCAATTCTTTTTCTTCATCAGTTCAAGGACAAAGAAGCTAAAAGTAGCCTCTCTGCAGAGCCCCCTTACACTTAGCTGCATAGAACGCAACAATTCCAAATTCAATTATTAATATTCCATCTAGAACTTTCACTATTTCATACAGATTCAATAAAAATTTAAGATAAACTGGAAGCACATAAGCATTCTAACTGCCATTCTAAGAAAAAGTCTGTAGAGATGACAGCATTAAAATTTAACCAGGAGTTTTCACAGCAACAGCTGTCTAATGATGCCCTCTAGCAAAGAGGTTTTGCTCTTAAAAACCCATTTTGTTTGTTCTATTCCAGTGCTCTCCCAAGCCCCATTTGGATGGTTGGAAATAGCAGATTTAAAAAAAATAGATTCCTTATGAATACAGAGTATTAAAGGATTAGAAAACTGGCACATACCACATATGCAATAAAATCAATAACAAGAAGGGTCTTTTCAAAAGTTTCTGCTATTTAAACTGTATGAGAGCGCTTAAGAGGAGATAGACAGGTAGGAGGCTGTATATATAAACTTTCAAAACTCAGAAGCATGTCATGTGGTTATGGATTTTATTATATGGACAGTTCTACAACACAGGTCTCAATTACTTCCCAGTTGTCTTCCTTGCAATCAATAAAACTTAAAATTAAATTAGCTACCAAAATACTTCTTTTTATGACTGTAGATTTCTGAGGCTACTATAATGAAAATAAATAATAATAACGCACAATCCTCCCCGGCACCACTACTCCTCTTTGTTTCTTTTACTGAGTCCATTAATGTGCACAATTACTGAAATTGAAGGCTGGACTCCCAGAAGCTGCAAACCAGCCCAGCTAAATCAAAGTCAAATAGGGAACTGAGATAGTTGCCGTCTCCTAAAAGGAACTGCTGTCTCCTAAAACAAAATTTTCCTTGTCACAACTTCATTACTTACAGGATTATGTGCTTCTAAAATCTGAATACATTCCAGTTTTGACAGGGTTTTTGATGTGCTTAGCTGTTCAAAAAGCAAAGTTTGTATGCTTGTGACAGCAGTATACAGGTCCAACATTTTTGATTTTTTAACAGCCTTTTGAAAGGTTAAGGCAGCGATATACTCTCCAAGTTTATTTTCCAAATCGTGCAGCTGACACTCTCTCTCAAGCATCAACTCATGTTTAACCTAAAATAACAAAACACAAAAGACAACAAGATTAACAGAAATCCTTACACACGCTCTCATGATTTTACTTCTCTGTAATTAACAGGCAGGATTAAAGCAGTAAAGAAATCAATGCTGTTATCTTATAATGTAATATATTGTTTTAAAAGAACTTTTAGCATCAAATTCCAATCTTTTAAGCAATCAAAGAAATATTACAGTAAGATTAGACACTTCAAAGTGATTAGGATTTATTTTAGGATAGTCATAACTTTAATACTAAGCACTTACCCAAAACAGGGGGTCTACACAATTTTTTACATAAAAAGGAAATTTAAAAATATAAATAAACCTATGCTTATCTACATGATTACTTAGGAAAATAAAAACCATTTTTCAGTTTAGCAAAAATCAAAATTTCTAGAAAGACTGTACTTAGTTTCAGGTTGGCACATATCAGTTCATATCAACCTATGAAATTCATCCTTTTGTTCCTTAAGAAAATAATCAAAAATCCTCTTACACAAAACAGTTAAACTGTAAACCAAGAGTCTACTGGTAATGGATTTCAAACAAGCTTAAAAATGGATTGAATGGACACCAAACAGGATTCAATCAAAATTAAATTTAACTCAGTAACTATGTTGCTGCTGCACATCTGATGGAACATTCACAGAAACTATCCAAGGGTGAAAGACAAGCATGGCATGTGCAACGCAACGTGACTGATGAGCAATCCATGCTATACCAGTGACATTGACAGCCAGTGGTATTGCCACTGTGTGTCCTGTTTCTGCAGGACAATGTGGATAGCAGCCAGCTGCAATTACCCTCTTTTGATGCTTCCATCTGAGCTTGTCACTCTAAGCCCCCTTTGTAGTCAACAAAAGGGAAAAAGGTACTTCTCTATGTTTCATACCTAAAAAATGTGCTTACACTGACGTATAAGTATGGATGTTTAGATTAGACATTGATGGCTACACTACATATCTAACAACTGAGTAGATGAATCCTCAAAGATAGTAAATAATCATCAGATTATCTTTATTCTGTCCCCTGTATTATCCAAAAGGGCCCGTAAACTGGATTGTAAAGGAGAGAAGACAGACAAAGCACATGCAACCGTGACAGCTCCAGCTCCACAACTTGGTGTTGATGCCAACTGCTACCCTACACACTTGATTTAGAAAAAGGTTAAGCACAGAAACAGCTCATCTGTACACTTCCAGGTATCAGAGTGCAGGGTGTTTCCTCACTCCATCTCTAAATTCTCTTCTGGTCCTGACAAATCTAATCTGACAGGTTTCACAGTATACAAAAAAAATCAAGAATCGTAACTTTCAGAAGTTTTCAGTATTATGTAATTTAACAGCAATGCTGATAAGTGACTAACACCTGTGTCACAATGGAAGAACCGAAGTCACAAAGGGAAGCATCTCAAGAGCCTTTAAATAAGTTTCTTTAAAGAGCAGAAACTCACAATTGTATTCTATGAAAAATTGTTTCGTCCATCCAGTTTTGAATCTCTCGAAGAGACTGAGATACCTACCAGGTTAGTATCCTAGCACAGTAAGCACCCTGTCGTATAATTTATATGTGCAGTCTTAATCTCTACAGAGTTTTACCAGTATAAAATAACAAACACAAATAGTACCTGCCCTGCAAGCATGAACTACAACACTAACAACTGCAGTCTTTAGACACTGTATCCCATTGGCACAAGAGTTGATTTTGCCCCTCAGAATACCTTTGCACAAATAAGAGATAATATGTGCTCAAGACAATAAAGTCTTACTAGTTATCTATTATTCACGCTAATCAGAATTATGTGTCATTGACTCTATTCATGTTCAGCTTTAAAGGAGCATTTAATGAGACTTCCATCAAGTTTTTAGATCTCTAATATGATAAATATGCAACATAATGCCCATGAATTTTCTCAGGAAATGTTATTAGTAAGAGACTTGCTGAGAGTGATTGTGTATCATACAAATTCTTTTATACAGTAGATGAAGATAAATTGAAAATGTGATTTGGATGCTTGTGATATTCTCGTGGTCATGTGATATTCTCCAAAGTCTCCATTACATCACCAGGAATATTCTTGAATGCCAGAGATATGGAAGGTTACTTTCAGAAAATATTTCCTACTAATGATTAAGCCAATTACAAGACAAAGGAAGAAATCATTCTACAGACACAAATTAGAGGCAAGATACATTTTCTTGATATTTATAACTAATGTCCATCTCAATAAATGTTATCTCTTAACATTACCCTTAATGCAAAAATTGATCTTGAACAACATAGTGTGGGACACTAAATAATAAATAAGCATACAGCTTACAAATAAAAATATGAATACTTGACTAGGGAGGAGAATTCAACTCAGGGAATACAGTAAACAAAATTCTAAAAACTAAGCTGTTATTTTTTAACATGAGGGGTAGAGATTTCCAGTGAAAACCAAAACTGAGAGTTTACAGAAAGAAAAGATGAGCTGTCTTCCAATACTTGTTAAAAAAAAGTAGATGGCATTTACTTTAGAAAAGATCCAGAAATACCTATTGCTTCTTTCTCTGTTCCAGTTTTCAGTAGGAAAAAACCCCCAAATCAATAATAATCATAATAATACGGGGGTTATTTATATCTTCTACATTCACTGCAGGCAGGCAAGAAATCTATTAAAGTGGATTTGAGGTATTTTAGTTTCTGCAGGATGCTTTTTTATTGAAAAGCAAGTAACTTTAGCATCTTTAGCATTTCTAAGTTCACAGTAGTTCACAGGCATTTGAGGGTGTACAGTACTCTGGTCAAAAATCAAAGATAAAAACTTCAGCAGAACATCCTACAAGTCACAACTTTGATATAGAATGCACAAGACAGCCAATCACAAAAAAACTGTGTTTTGGGTGAGGAATTTGTTTGATGGTTTGTCTTGGTTTATTCATCTCATCAAAAGCAAATTTATTTTCAAAATCCAAAGTGTTAATTCAAGATATTCTTATGAGTCGGTGACATAAGACTAAAGCCTAGAAGAAAGACTATTCCACATCTCAGTGCTAAGGCAAATATTTAAAATAATTATTTTTTTAAAGTCTTTCTTCTAAAGCCTGTGCATGACACTGATTTCTCAAATAAGATTCTAGTTTTCTGCTCTGAAAGGCAAGCTGAATTGTTGTACTAATGACCACTGTGACACAAGATAATGTTCTCAAAAGCAATTAGCAATTTTCAGAGCTGTATTGTCTACTATACTATTTTTAAGGTCCCTGCTGTTTAGTTTTCTCTTGGTTTGCCCCCATCTCTCTTTTCAGTGGTGAATGTTGTTGATTCTTAGGTGATTCTTAAAGACAGAATGGAATGGAAGTGAGCCTTTATTAGTAAAACAGACACATTAACAAATATCAGAAGAACTAGCTTCTAAAGGTAGGCAAGGAAGTTATATCAAAATTCAGCTAGCCACTTAATGCTTTGCTAACAACGGCTGCTGCCTAGAAAGGTTCAGGGATATGCATTACTACAACAGAGCACAGAATCACTAGGCTGGAAAAGATTCAGTGGATCATCTAGTCTAACCATTTCTATCAATCACTAAACCATGTCTCTCAGCTGCTCATCCACCCGTCCTTTAAACACCTCCAGGGAAGGCAACTCAACCACCTCCCTGGGCAGCCTGTTCCAATGCCCAATGACCCTTTCTGTGAAAATTTTTTTCCTGATGTCCAGCCTGAACATCACCTGGCAGAGCTTAAGGACGTTCCCTCTTGTCCTGTCCCCTGTCAATTGGGAGAAGAGGCCAGTTCCCTCCTCTCCACAACCTCCTTTCAGGTAGTTATAGAGAGCAATGAGGTCTTCTCTCAGCCTCTTCTCCTCCAGGATAAACACCCCCAGCTCTCTCAGCTGTTCCTCATAAGGCCTGTTCTCCAGCCCCTTCACCAGCTTTGTTGCTCTTCTCTGGACTTGCTCCAGAGCCTCAACATCCTTCTTGTGGTGAGAGGCCCAGAACTGAACACAGGCTTCAAGGAGCGGCCTCACCAGTGCTGAGTACAGAGGGAGAATAACCTCCCTGGACCTACTGGCCCCAACATTTCTGATACAAGCCAAGAAGCCATTGGCTACCTGGGCACACTGCTGGCTCATGTTCAGTTGGCTGTCAACCAACACCCCCAGGTCCTTCTCCTCCAGGCAGCTTTCTACACAGGCTTCTCCTAGTCTGTAGCTCTGCATAGGGTTGTTGTGCCCCAAGTGCAGGACCCGGCATTTGGCTGTGTTAAACCTCATGCCATTGGACTCTGCCCAGTGGTCGAGCCTGTTCAGGTCCCTTTGGAGCTTCCCAACCCACCAGTAGATCCATGCTTCCACCCAGCTTAGTGTCATCCACAAGCTTGCTAAGGCATTGATAAAGACATTGATAAAGATATCACTTTAAGGGGCAATATATGTTAGAAATTAAGCAAGTTGTACAACTAATATCACATATCACCTTTCAAAACTTTGGCAATGTTGAGTTTACTTAAAAGCAGGAAAATGAAGACGGATAAAAAACCCCCAACTTATTTGCTGAAAGAGATTGAGCCATGTATATTATGATTTTCAATAGGTGCTACTGCAAGTAGCACCTATTCAAGGAATGGGGAAAAAAAAAATAAGATCTACAATTTTCCTTCCAACTCAAACCATTCTATGATTCTATGTGCTTGAGACATGATTTGTTTTATGTGACACATAATTAGTAAGTAATATCTGAAGTCTGCCTTTGTGGTTTAGGAATAGCACATGCTATAAACCTCTAAAACTGCAGATAAAAAAATACACAAATATTTTGACAGGTGTGTGCACATAGATAAATTTAAAGTTTGCTTCTTCCTTCACAGGAGGCTCCGTTTCACACACACAGATTTTAAATGAATTATACATAGATGAAATCTGGGGATGGATGAATGAATAATGAATAGATGAATGAGTAAATGAGTAATCACCTTTAGCGTAAGCTTGGACCCATTAAAATGAATAAGGCTGGAAACGCAGTTTGACAACTCAAGTTCACTTATATGCAAGAACGTATATTTTAATTGCAGCTGAATTCAAATGCAGAAGAATTGCCACAGATGACAGAAACACTTATACTTTTGTCAACCACGCCAAGTAACAGGAAGCTTTTATGGTAAGTTCAGTATATTCCATAAATTATAAGATTTATGGTCCAAACTGCAAAACTATAGATACTATTTGCATATTACTAATTACAAAGCCATACATTAAGCATGCTCAAAAAAGCACCTCTCTTACAAAGAAAGGCTGAGACAGTTGGGGTTGTTCAGTCTGGAGAAGAGAAAGGGAGACCTTGCTGTGGAATTTCAATAGTTAGAGGGGCTCATAAGAAAAATGAAGACAGACTTTTTACCAGGTGCTGTTGCAACAGACAACAGTACCTGAAAGGGGCTTCATAAAGGCTTGTGGTGATAGGATGTGGGGGACTGAGTATAAACTGGAGAGGGGCAGATTTAGCCGAGACATTAGGAAGAATTTCTTCACCATGAGAATGGTGAGACACCAGCCCAGGTTGCCCAGGGAAGCTGTGGCTGCCCCACCCTTGGAGGGGTTCAAGGCCAGGTTGGATGGACCTTGGGTAGCCTGGTCCTGCCCATGACCAGCAGGTTGGAACTAGATGATCTTCAAGGTCCCTTCCAACCCTAAATATTCTATGATTCTAAAAAAGGATAGATTTAGGCTAGATGTAAGGAAGACATTTTTTACAATGAGGGTGATTAAACACTGGCAGAAGTTGCCCAGAATGATTGAGGCCCCCTCCCTTGAAACATTCAAGGTCAGGATGGATGTGGCTCTGAGCAAGCTGATATAGTGGAAAGCGTCCCTACTCATTGCAGGAGGGGTTGCACTAGATGACCTTTAAAGGTCACTATCCCATGCTTCTACGGGAATACTGTTCAGCTTTATCATTCAGCACCTATTCAGCATTAAACAGTAAATTAACTGCTTTTAACCAAACACTGCACTGCTCAACTGGTACTACTATCAAACCCTAGCCACTTGAGTTTCTTTCTGCCTCTCATAAGTTAAGAAATCACAGCTCTGTAGACGAATACATTTGTGAAAAACCAAAGCTTGCAAGTAGACCCGATTTCAGTGTGACATAGAAGGCAATTTCACTATAAGCTGGATCAAATACTGAATACAAGCTAAATTATAAATTAGTTATAAACTAATATCCCAAGTCATTCTTGAAGCCTTTTATAACACCAAACAGAAGACTGTACAATGCCACTTGACACTGTACTATTGGACTTACTATTATCAAACTACTTTACATATTTTAGTTATGATGATGTCATTCCTGAACACTTGGTGCTGATTCCACACAAAAACCTGCCAGTACTGTAAGTGAACTATGATTAGTCCATTGCTTGAAATGTGCTTCATTACCTGCCAACCCAAAGACATTTCTCATGCAAGTATTATTATTGAGTTTATTAAAAACAGGAACCAGTAAGACCTATAACACCATATGAAGTCTGTAGCAGTAAAAGCAGGAGAAATATAGCAGAGCTGTATTGCTCCACTGTCCTCTTCCCCTGCCTTGAATAGGGTGTGTAACTTGAAATGGGTACTTTTCAGTGAGATGATAGAAGTGTTCAGATTAATGCAAAGTTTAGAAATGGAAGATTCTAAGTGAGGAACAAGGTAACAGGTTGCAACAGTCAAAAGAACAGAACTATAATTCTGTGATCAACACAAGACTTGTTGTTTGTACTTCTGTGTCCTAACAACAATGTGTGAACTAACAATTTTCCTTAGCAATAGTTGAGCTACCTTACTGGGAAAAGCCCAAAGCATTTGGCTTTTTGTAACTAACGTGCAGCCATACAATTAAAACAACAACAAGTATGCCAGGTATATATAAAACTGAAATGATGAGGCTTAGAGAATCTAACTTCCAATTCTAAAATAAGATTCTAACAGAAACATAAGGCAATATTTGTACCAAACAAGCATTTGGTACTTTTTACAACACAAAGCTTAGCCCATATTCTGTTGAGTTTGCAAGTAACAGTACAAAACAAATCTGAATTTTGGGGGTCAGGGCATTAAGTATAGAAGCCAAAAAATTAAATGCCTCCATTAGAAGACTAGAGCTTTCTTAGACCAGAGTTATTACTGCATTAAAGTGCCAGGACACACTTGTCCACTTGTTCCATTCTTGCCCAAGCACTTGTTCTCACTTTCAAAGAGTGGGTGCTAGACTAGACAAACATTTGCTTTTATCACTTGCAACTAACACTAACAATGTGTTGCTCTCACATAGAAGTGAAATTATTTCCAAGAAAACATGTTGATACCATATTAAAACAAAGCCAAAACTAACAAGCTTGAAACACAACACCTTGATAAGTGCAGGCAAGAGTAGAGATGCATCATCCCTTCTTTAGCTGGTTCTTAGGCACAGTGACAGAAAACTGTTGATCTTTAAGTAATAAAGGTCTAGGTTTTGGCCTCAGTACAGAAGAAGCATGCACTTACCTTATCCAAATTTTCATCATTCACTGAGTCTTCATAAATGAAAATTTTGTCCTGTAAAGATTTCTTCAGAATATCTATCTTATTTCTATTCCTGGATCCTGATTTTCTCATTTTACAATGCTGCTGTAAGAAGATGAGCACAAAATGCTTTATTTGTATGAGCTATATGACGATGCTGACATTAAGATTATTACTTGCTATTTGTGGAAGATCCACCAATTAATGAAACACTCAGCAAGGATGACTTTCACTGAGAAAATATTTCTGAAATGAAGGTGCTGCCTGTTAATTCAAAAGATCCCTTTCAGACATTCAGACAAAATTGGAAATTTTTAATTTCTTTCACGCAGAATTATATATTCATTCTTTCCATGGCAACTGTTGGCATATAAATTTGATTTTAAACAAGCTTTACCAGTAATAATAAGAGAAGACTAACTGATACATTGTCTCCTCAGCACGGTTAGAAATGAACAAAGAATATTAATTTAAGAACTACATTGTTTTCAAGACACAGTATATGAATCACAAATGAACCATGATAGTATTAAGGGTTACTGTTCCATGTAATCAAATTATTCTTGACCTTTATATTTCTTTACAAGAATATCAACTAAGTATAATGTACTCTTGGGGAAATGATAACATCTGTTCAGCTATAAGGCTTTGCAAAGTCATTTCCCTTCTTTAGTACTTTAGAAACTATTAAGGTTTTGAGCTAGGCTCATTCTGGGTATGATTAACTCAATTTATGCATTTAGAAAACATAACTGAACAAAACCAAACTAAGCAGGAATCCTCCACTTTTATGATGGTATTGGATACAATTCATAAAGGAAACACTTTTTTTCTTCCTACTTAAGAACTGAAAATAATTTATGATTCCACAAGTTTTACACTTTCACATTTTACTGAAGGAATTAAACGGTCCCTTACCCCTTTCCAACATGGATAAGACAGCGTAGGACATTCTCCTAAAAAACCTCCTCAAATCTCTCCTCTATGTAGTGTCAGATTTAGTAATACATGGGGGCTGCCAGAGAAATCTCAGTTTGGGCTGTAAAGGACCCAACTTGTCCCTGACATCAGAGTCAGGCTCTGAGTGCTTCAATTTTTTGGCATTTCAGTTGACACCCTCAGATACTGAGCCTCTTTTGGCCATCCATCTGCTTCTTTGTACCTGTGATGACTTCTTGGAAAAGCTGGAGGACATGTAAGCAGCAGAAATACGCAGATGTGTGGGGGAAAAAATACTTATGAAACCGCTTCCTCAACAATTATCTTTGAGGTGCACTGATCCACACAGATAGGAGAGGCTTGCATCACTGTCATACCTATGGAGAAGCTATGGACACTCATGAACTCTTCAAACATCCTCAATACTGACCCCACATCATTCCCACCTGTTTATTGGTCATTGCTAAATTCTGATCAATTTTCAGCAGTTCTGTCTCCCTGTGCTCCATCTCAAAATCCTGAAGCAAGGTTCTTGCTCTTATCTTCGGCCAAGCCAAGTTGCTGTCTACCTGAGAGAAGCAGCAATGCAGCTCTTGCCTCATTCTAAGTACCTCCTCTTCTGACAGTGAGAGAGGTGAACTCAGAAGCTGCCTGTTAAAAAAAATGAAAGCCATTTGTTGTTCAGTTCTGTGATACAGACAACTTTACAAAAAAGGGAAGAGACTTGCACCCAAATACCTCACATGACAACAATCATCATTTTTTGTCTTATTCATACATCAGTTAATAATTTCACACATAGGTCTAAGCTGCCCAGCAAGTTCAAAATATCCTTGAGAATACTTTAAATTCTGCATACAGAACTTTGTAGACTGTAAAACTTTATTTTCAAGGAGAAACAACTTTTGAATATTTTACAAAAAAGAGAAATATTTTTAGCACATTTCCTATGCACAGAATCCTACCACCTCTTCAGACTCTACAAACCTGAACTTCGGGCTGAAATGGAGACAAAAGCTTTCCATAAAGCCTCCCTGTGCTGTTTCCCAGCACTTAGCAGTCACAGCTACCAACCAGCGCCAAAAAAAACCCCAAAAAACCCTAAACAACAAAAACAATCCAAAACCCAAATATATTATAAACTCATTTATGTCATCCCTCCCCCATCACCAAGTCACAGGAGTTCTAGTTGTTCTTTCTAAAAAAGCTTTTAGCAGTGTGAACAATGGCAAATATATTTTAGCAGTAACATCTATCACCAGAAATTCCAATTTTGTATAAGGAAGGTTCTCAACATCGAAGTTTGGGAACCGATCTTCAGGTAGACCTGAAGTTGACTTAAAGCAAGCTGAAGTCACATCTTCCACTTGTGACTAACCTCAGACTACATTCATCATCTTATCTTGTGACTAAAATATTGCCTTTTCTTTAAAAAAAAATAAATATATATATGTATGCTTCTTTAGGACCGATTCTTTAATTCAGTATATCACAGGCCTATACCACCATCATGATTTCACAAAAATATTTGCATTTAGAAATCCTTATTTTTTTTACTGATTCAGCTAGGTATAGAAAACCCTAAATTAAAATATTTTTTATGCATAAATTTTTTCCCATAAAAATATTACTTCCTTTAATGCAATATTTCTTCAAGAGAGCATTTACAGTATACTTAATAATTTCCCATGTTGTCTTAGACTTTCAGAAAAAAATCTATACTACAATATGTATACAAATACATAGACAGAGACAAAAGAAAACACAGTAAATCAGTTTTGTCATACCAGTGTTCAAAAAGGACTTTAAGCATTAATGATCTTTATAAATATTTTGGATTAACTTGTAGTCTCTTTCATAACTAACAAAAATGAAAAGCTATCATTCAAAACAATTATTTGTGAAACCTAGATAGCAGATGTGAACATAAGCATGAGAGCTGGCATCTGCCTTCAAAATATCAAAACTGACAGTGGAATGACAGTTTTTAAGGGGGTTTTCATACAACATGCAAATGCTCTAGTTGTTTGCATATACTTTCCAGTGTTTTACTGAAAAAGACTCAAATGGCTTACTGTTGCTGTAAATAAAGACAGCATCCAACAAATAAAGCAGGTGACACTGCAGACTGAAACACAATTATGGAATCATAAGTTAGAAATAGGAAAGATCTGCTGGGTCACACAATCTACTTTCCTGCCCACGTGGGTCTGCTCTCAGCAATATAAATAAGAGATCATAGGATAAGTTGGAAATACATTAAAATGGCTTACAGAAAAGTAATTAACATGCTGAAAAAAAGTACAAAGTATGTAAAATTAGAACAAAACCAAGACACAAATGGATGTTTTTTTCTTTAACAAGGCAAACATAACCGGCAAGGTTTCTTTTTATATTCTTGTTATATGGTTTTACACTGTGCAGCAGGCAAACTTATAAAGATGCTGCATGCACAAAAGCACCCATGCAAATCTCTTCTGCTTTAAAGAAGAGGCATAAAGGAGAAACCTTTACTAATGCTTGCCCACCTCCCCTTGCTCCCCCTTCTCTGTTCAGTCTCTCACATGGTACATTTGCTCCAGGGTTGCTTCCCCTAGAGCTGTGATTTTTACAGCAGATTATTTTTTCATGTTCACATGTCTCTAACAATGTCTGTTATTAAACAGACACTGCATAGGAAATGCAGTACTGTAAATTCTCAGTTGTAAAACAACTAGTCATAGAAGTACTTCAAAGCTAAGAAGAAAGCCTAACGCGGGGTGCAAATCTCTCAAGGACCCTGCTGCCCAGTCTGTGAAGCACCACACAGCTCTTGGCTGCAGCTGTGGTCTTTCTCCACACAAGGTCTCCCAATGGTGGGAAGGTTACCACCCACCTTCCCACCTCCCCAGGCAGCAATGGCCACAAGGTGCAACCATGGCCTGCAAACCTCCCTGCAATGTCTCCCATGCCGCGATGCCTCTTCTCTCCAGCTTGGGGTTCACTGCCAGGGGCACTTTGTCCACAGGTCATATCAGCCAAGCCTGATGCATGGAGCCCATGAGCTGGAGAGGCAGGTTACCACACTGTGTATTTATGGAATATGTGGAAATACTGTGGCAGAGCTTAAAATGCACCTGATGATTAAGACTTGACTTGTGGATGGAAGGAATATATTGAAATTGGACATGGGGCTAAGCAGGCCTCACAAAGTACTTGACATTTCCAAAGTGGGGGACTCTGAGAGAAGACGCATAATAATGAAAGATGTGCATGTGAAACCTGCCACAGAGCAAATGGTAGTATAAAAATACCACTTAACACCTCTGGTTTGGAAATCACTGTTTCGCAGGTTTTTCACTGCATGGTTCACCTGTTGGCACTGCAGGAGCTGAGCACTTACGAAAACATCACTTCCCAAGTGCCCGACAGAGAAATGATCATTAGGAATCAGATCCAGACAGGTGTGAAAACTCCTAGTTGATCTCTATTTACAATGACAACTAAGAGTGCAGAGAGATACTTACATGAATACTGATTGTTCCCAGCTCCTTAATTTTTTTTGTTCCAAAATGCTTGCTTCCAGTTCTTGGCTTAGCTTCTGCCTGGTGAGCTGAAGCAGCTCTTCAGCAGCCATGGTCTTGTCATGCTCCTCCCTTTCAAGCTGTTCATGTTTAACAGCCATCTCTTTTTTATGCTCCTCCACAGCTTCTAGGAGGTACATCTTTGGCACACTGAGCTTGACCAATTCTTGCACAAATACTCCACACTGAATACATTTAAGTTCTTCAACAGCTTTCTCTGTTACACTAAATAGAAGCTCTTTCAGGTCTTCACTGGCCTCATTGTCAAGCTTTTCAGTAAGTTCTTCAAATTCAGTGACGTGATCGCTCAGTTGATTTCTCCAGCGGCTCAGGTAGTGAGTGATCTCCTTAGTAGTTTTGAAGGGGTCACCAAGGGAGAGCGGCTCCTTCTGATTCTCTTTCTGCTGATTTATTTGCCAAATGAGGAACAAGGTTAAGGGACAGAACATCTCAAAATCTAGCTTTTAAGTACAGTTTAAGTATATATTTCACAGCAACACAAAATGTCATACTTCTGTTTCTCAGTGTTCCAAAACTGCTTTTCAGTGTCCAGAGACTTAACTAGCCCTCAACATGATGGGGTTTTGTGCATCTAGCAGGCCTGTGATAAATGAGATTATTGTCAGATAGAAAGGCTAACACAGTCCTGTGATAATTTGGATTGTTGCTAGATAGAACAGCTAGTACTTAAATGCATGATCCTGTGGTTTCACAATTTCAGCTTGCTGAACTGTAACAATCTGACAGCATTCCAGAAGTGAATGTGGATTAAATACGAAGGAGGAAGAGAAATAAAAGAAAGATGCTGGGAGGAGGGTGGAAAGTTGGGTTTTTAAATTTTATTTTCCCCACCTTACAGCATGCAGTACTTTTATTAGAAAGCTAAACCAAAACTACCTATGCTAAAAATAAATACAATAGAGTCTCCATCATCACACGTGCTGTCTCTCCTTGCAATGATATCTGCTAAAGAGGGGTAAACACTGAAACACATATCCTGCAAAATGTTACAATCAATCTCACCTAACTCTGGTCATCTAAAGAAATATCTCCTAATCCACCATAGTTTTTTTTCCTACATCCTTTAGACAGAGAAAGACAGGGACCTCTGAATAACAGCTTTCTTCCATTTATTTTAAATCATCTGCAAGTCATCTTGTATTAAGAGATAATTTGGAGCTCTCGAGTTAGCCTTGACTTTCAGATGGCTAAGGTGAGGTGATATGAATCCCACCACAAGCAATCAAAGCTACAGCGTCATTTAAATAATTTTAATTTGCAGCTGAACTTTAAGTGTGCTGGAGAATTATCCAAGTTACACATAACCAGGAAATCCACAGAAAACAATGACTGTCACGTATCTGTGTCATTCACCTTACCAGCCCCAGAATCTCAGTTGGCTTTTGCCTGTTTGCACATCCCCTCAGACAGGGTAAACTAAGCAGAGGGCTTCACAAGTTTCTCCAGTTATATTGCTTTCTTGCAGGTTTTTCTAGAAAAACAGCTATTAACTACTGCATAATTAATACAGCACATAGCTGAAAACAACAGACCCTTATTCTCATCCATGCTCCTGGCACTGTTGACCTTTGTCCTAAGAATTACACTTTATTTTTCAATTAATTTCATTTTGAATTCATTATAAGCCCTGTGAAAATATATATACTGAAAATAATTACCTTTTGCAGCATTTCCCGCCTTCGCTTGGTAATGAGTTTTTGGCGAAGCTTTCGCTTTTCTTGTTTTAAATCATGATCAAATTTCTGTTTAACAGAATTAACTTCAGACTCGGCTCGGTCCAGAAGCACTCCCAAATGACTTTCATGTAGATGGCCTGCTCTGCAATAACAGTGTTTGAAGCCCGTTATCCCAAATTCTTAAGAGCAAAAGGATATTTGAGGCGATTAGCACCATAATAAGACTCAACAAAGCAGACACACAGAATGATCTTTGTGCCTTTAGCAGTGATACCCTATGGATCAAACAAGAAACTGGATAACAGAAAAATAATCTCAGAAATGAGGGTAGAATTGAGGAAGTCTGTGAAGGCACAGTGAATGTGTATGGAGGAAAGAAGGCAGGAAAGGAGGAAGGAAGGAAAGACAGACAAATGCAAACCCAATTACATATCAGTTAGTAACATAAGCAATATTCAAATGAGAATGAGTTGTCATGCCAGAAGGATAGAATATCACCTTGAGGGATCTGTACAAGATGGAGAACTGGGCCTGTGTGGATCTCACGAGTTTCAACAAGGCTAAGTGCAAGATCCTACACCTGGGTCATGGCAATCCACGGCTTCAATTCTGGACAGGGAACAATGTGATAAATACCAGCTCTTAGAAGAAAGACTTGGTGACATTGATTGATGAGAAGCTCAACATGAGCTAGCACTCTCTGCTCACAGCCCAGAAAGCCAACCATATCTGGGGCTGCATCAGAAGACTTGTCACCAGCAGGGCAAGGGAGGTGATTCTCCCCCTCTACTCTGCTCTCATGAGACCCCCACCTAGAGTCCCATGTCCAGTTCTGGAATCCCCAAACATAAGAAGGGTATGCAGCTGCTGAAGAGGCTCAGAGGTCAGCCATGAAGATGATCAAAGGGATAGAGCACCTCCATATAAAGACAGGCTGAGAGAGTTGGGGTTGTTCAAACTGGAGAAAAGGCGGTTACAGGGACACCTTATAGCAACCTTCCAATATCTGAAGGGGGCGTACAAGAAAACTGGGGAAGGACTTTTTACAAAGGCATGTTGTAACAGGTTGAAGGGGAATGGCTTTAAATTGAAGTGGGAAAGATTTAGACTAAACATCAGGAAAAAGTTTGATGATGACAGTGCTGAGACACTGCAGCAGGCTGCCCAGAGAAGTTGTGGAATCATAGCATGATTTGAGTTGGAAGGGACCTTAAAGATCTTCTAGTTCCAACACCCCTGCAGGTTCCAACCCCCCCATAGGCAGGAACAACTCCCACTAGACCAGGCTACTCAAGGTCCTCTTTTCGATAAAACACAAGGTATTGTATTTTTTATGATTAGGACGTGAGGCACATAATAACCAAGATATTTTTAACACCTTCAAGCTGTCTTCTATTGATGAAATAAACCTAGGCTTGCCACCTCCAATTAAAATCCCTGTCCAGAACAGTGAAAAGGGGCTGTAATAGAGAAACACATATATGCTGGGACTATGCAGCTAGTGAATTTTTAATAAAAGCTATGCAACACAGAATGACCAGAAGATGATACACATCTATCTAGTGTCAGAATGGAAGAAAATAAAGCAGGGAGTTGGGGGAGTGTTTATATTACTTCAGTTTCAAATTTATTTAGAAATCCAGTATGTCCACAACTCAAACTCTAGGTGATGTAGTACTGTAAAACCTATTTATTTATTTGGAATGTACTTATTTAGAATCCCAGATAACAAAAATAACCAACAAAACACCTATCACAAACAAAGCCTATGGGAGTTCACATGGCAACTAATATTAATCAATATTAAGGCAATTCCTAGAAGGCTCAAATCACAGCAAGAGACCTCCATTTCTGGTTTTGTACAAATACGGTATAAGAAACAATTCCAGTATTAGAATAAAAGATGTTCTGTTCAAAAAGGACTCCAAACGGAAAAACAAGATAAAAGAAGAGGAGAAAGATAATGAGGCAGTATAGACTGTATGAGAAAACTGCTTGGTCTTGGCACACCAGACAGCTAATGTCTCTGAACAAGGAGAATTTTAATGAAGGAGAGTACTGCAGTAACAACAAGAATGTTTACAAGAGATCTTTCCCCAAGTACAGTGAAGTGTCATGAAAGGAACAGAGATAAAGTGTGTGGCCAATAGCAGCAGCATGCTCAACTCAACTTCCATTTGAGCTCAACTCAACTCAATTTGAGCCACAGATACAGTGGTCATACACGTGAGAGTTTCTTATGAAGGCTTTTCACACAAAACCACAAAACTTGGGGAAGCATCTCAGAACATTTCTTATAATCTGATTCCAATGAAGGCAACTCTGTGAAAGGTGTGTCTGAATTATATTTCCTACACCAAGAGATTTATTTTTGTCTTTGAGACACAATGCTGCAGATTTCAGCAAATTAGGCAAAATGTGCAAGCATACTAGAAGCAGCTTTCTAATCAACGCATCTTGAGACTAAATTTAGGATGATTCCAGTGAGGCAGTACACAGGACAACTAAAAAGACAAGCAAGGAAAGGTTACAAATATATCAGGTAAATTGCTATTGTATCAAGTGATACAAACTTGGGTAACTTTTAATAGACTTCCTGCTTCCTAATATTAAATTATTTTTAACTTGAGTCAACATCATGAAAGAAAAAACACAATGTAAAGACTGATATATTTCTATAGTGCTGTCTATTGCCGTTGATGCCAAAAGGCTGGTACTACATCACCTATTTCATACTTGTTCTATTAATACATGCTCCATATTCTGCCGGTGACTGACATCAATACAGATGTCTAAAATATACAAGTAAAGGTGGACACCGAATCAACAGCAGCAGTGATAGGTTGTTTTATCATAAAATAGCTTGGGTTGGAAGGGACTTTCAAATATCATCTAGTTCCAACCCCCCTGAAATGAGTAGGGACACCTACCACTAGACCAGGTTGGTCAGAGTCTCATCCAACCTGAGCTTCAATGTTTCCACGGACTGATCATCAATCACCTCTCTGGACAACCGGTTCCAGTGCCTCACCACCTCCACTGTAAAAAAATTCTTCCTTATATCTCACCTGAATCTACCCTCTTTTAGTTTAGAACTATTATCCCTTGTCACATAGCAACAGGTCCTTCTAAAACGTCTGTCCCAATCTTTCTTATAAGGCCCCCTTCAGGTTCTGGAAGGCCACTATAAGGTCTCACTGGAGCCTCCTCTTTTCTCCAGGCTGAAGAATTGCCAACTCTCTCAGCCTTTCCTCATAGGAGAGGTGTTCCACCCCTCTGATCATTTTTGTGTCCTCCCTCTGGGCCCACCTCAGTAAGTCTGTCTTTCTTGTGCTGAGGGCTCCAGAGCTGGATGTAGTAAATGGGTGGAATCTCATCAGTGAAGAGTATAGGGGCAGAGTCACCTCCCTCAACCGGCTGATTGCACCTCTTTTGATGCGGCCCAGGATGTGGCTGGCTTTCTGAGCTGTGACTGCACATTGCTGAGTCATGTCCAGCTTTTCATCCACCAGTCAAGTCCTCCCCCTAAGGGCTGCTCTCAATCCATTCACCCCTCAGCCTGTATTGATAATAGGGGCTAACCTGACCCATGTGCAGAACCTTGAGCTTAGCCTTATTGAATCTCATGAGGTTCACACTGGCCCACTTCTCAAGTTTGTCCAGGTCCCACTGCATGGCATCCGATCCCTCAGGTCTGTCAACTGCATCACACAGCTTGATGCCTTCTACAAACGTGCTGAAGGTGCACTCAATCTCGTTGTCTATGCCACTGAAGATATTAAGTGGTACTGGTCCCTGTACGGACCTTATAAGAACACCACGTTTCATCAGTCTCCACTGGAGCGTTCAGTTGTTGATCACTACCCTGTGGATGCAACCATCCACAATTCCTCATCCACCAGCAATTCATCTTCATGCTGTACAAAGCAAATCGAGATAATAACACCTCACCTTCATGTATGCTGGATAGCAACAAAGCCATCATCTACAAGGTGTTTTTTTAGAATTAACTTAAAGCATAAAATTAATAAACTTTTCCTGCTAGGTAACACAAATACAAAGACTCGACAACTATTCTATTGTCATTGAGATAATGTAGTCAAATGCCTCCCAAAAAAACAATTGAGACATTTACCTTTCCATCTTATAAATGAGACTTGATATCTGGATTGCTGCTGCATTTATAAGAGCGAAGGCTTGAGAATTCCTCAACTGTACCTTGCTTATAAGATAATTTCTGTAAGCAAATCTTCTTTTCAGATGATATTTCTTGCTAGCTTGCAAAAAATCCATTAGTTCTTCAATGTCTCCCTACAGGAAAGAATGTGAACAAATATATTTAATTAGATGTAATGCTAATTTCAGCGAGTACACATGAATATCAGACCAGATTTGTTCATTAACAAGGCAAAGTTAAAACGCTCTTACAAGTAAAAACCAACAAGTTTATATCAACTTAACTCTAATGTTCACATCAAATTATTACCGTTATTTCAACAAAACTAAATAAATATTGTGGTATTCAGGCCAAAAGCTCAGCACATTATTGTGTGTACTCTCTTGAATATTCAGTGCACACCTCCCAAGAGCACTGCTTTAGCAACTCATTTGATAAGGTACTCACAATTAAATATACATACAACTCTCCCAGTTTTAGTAGAACTGTTTCTGCTCAAAGCTATCCCTAGGTTGAAAAGTCTTCTTGAACTGTGACCTGAAGACAGCATTAACAGGACAAAGTGCCATCAAGTCCTTCTTTCTTTCTTTTATTTATTTTTTCCTTCACTATGTATTGTACAATAAAATAAATGGTAACGTTTTCATGGGTGTCTACGCTGACTTCGAAGACAAAGGTAAGTCTTCTACACATGTCCTATACGGCATGAAAAAAACCCCAAGTCCAGTGTACACAGATTGTCTCAGAAGCTCCGTCTTCCAACAATGCTGAATGGTAAGGGATTAGGTACCTACAAGTGGCCTGCTAGAGAACAAAAGTAGACACAAGATTCTGCTAGCATCAGGCATCCAAGATAAGGCTTGAGACTTAGATGACCCACGTCTAAGCAGCCAAAACATCATCAAAACTTTTTTCACTTGCCCTGTCATTTGCTGGCTGCTCAGCTGTCTCTTGCACAAGTGCTTGCTGCACCTGAATCCGACAGTGGCTCACTTTTCTGTACTGACGTCTGACAGTACTTAATGTTTTGACATTTTTCCAGATGTCACTTTAAAACTTCCAGGCCCTCAACCTCTAGACTGCAACAATCATTCTTCTTCAAACAGCAGCCAGAACAATTCCCAAATTTTTGGAATCCAGAACATTAACTGTCGACACAAATACAGTAAAAAAACACCTGAAAAAACAACTCAAGCTACTCTGTTGCAAGAGTAATGTAACTGCAACCAAAACTGCAGTCCTGAATATACTCTTCATCAGCATCATCAACCATATAAGCCACTGACAGTCAGGTTCTCAAAAGTACACACCCATTGTACTTCAGACACACCGCAATTTAAATAATCTACGTATTTGGACTCAGGGGCTCAGTATATATTATGAAGTGCAGAAAAGCACTTGACACCTACTGGTTTTTGAAAATGCCCTTACAGGCAGACCTCTAGAAGTATTTATCTTTCACTAGACAGCATCTAATCTGTTTCAGAAAATGCCTTCATGTAACAGATTTACTGACATAACTCAAGTTCCTTCAAGTGGGCTGAAATTATTTTTGAAATGGCACTCTGGCATTTCTGTACAATACTGAGGGTCCCATTAAGACCAGCAATGGTAGACCTGGAACTAGAAGTTCACCACATGAGCCCAAATCTGCTCTCAGACCATGCTGTGGGGAAGGGCTTAGGGTCAGAGCTGCACCAATAGAGCTAAGCATAGGCCCAAGATGTGTAAAATATTCACTGCAAAACTGGAGATTTATATATCGCAACTTCCCACTGTACAGTGTAGACACATTTTCAGACTTCTTTCTTCTGCATGATACAGGTAAGCTATTAATATTATTTCCCTTGAGCAGTAAAGACAAGCTTTAAGCATTTGGGTATTTTGGAAATCACCTGTGAAAACAAAAGACAGCACTATGTACATAACTTTGTGCCAAATAGACCTAACTCACTGTTGTAGAAAAAAGCTGTGTATATGCATCAATATAGAGTAACGCAGATGCGTAGATATGCATAGTGATGGTGTTACACTCAGAAAAATTATTCTTATGACAATTATAATTTTTTTACAGTTCTGTATTTCCTGAAACACTTCTCAAAAGTTACTGTGGGTACTCTGTCATAAGCTCAGGAAGGGAGTTATCATCCTATTACCTGTATTTTAGAGTAATCTTCCACTAATGTTTTAGCTGCTTCCAACTTCAGTTCTCCCTTGAAAGTTGCATTTGTTATCTGTGTATAAAAGATATTATGGAGCTCCTTTCTCTGAGTAACAGCCAACTGTCTATAAGCTTTTGCAAAATATTCCTCCTGCTTTACCAGGAGGAATCTCTTCAGACGATCCTGTTCCAGTCTGTGAAGCCTATCCAGAAGACTTCTGTATTCCACAGCATGCTGCAGAAAAGAGTGAAATAAGGAAACGTGAATGAATTTTCAGTATTTAACATGTTTTAAAGTATCAGTGCTACCAGCTCATTTGTATTTTACACATATTTTACTGTCATTTCAGGTTTGAATGGTGGCCAGTATTAAAAGAGTGTACACTTTCCATGGTTTTTATCTGTTTGCAATGACAGGGGTTGTACAGCCATTGGTCTCTAATCCAGATAAGCCTTCAGGATGTTCAGATCCTATAGATATTTGAAAGCTCCTTAGAGTCACAATTTAAAATTTACCAGGAAACATCAAAGAAATTCAGCTGGCTCACTCAGCTTGTGCAATTAGCTTTCATAGAATCATAGAATCAACAGGTTGGAAGAAACCCACCAGATCACTGAGTCCAACCATTTCCATCAGTCTCTAAACCATGCCCCTCAGTACCTCATCCACCAGCACCTTGAACACCTCCAGGGAAGGTGAGTCAACCACCTCCCTGGGTAGACTGTTCCATTGCCTAATGACTCCTTCAGTGAAGAATTTTTTCCTTATGTTGAGCCTCAACTTCCCCTGGCAGAGGTTGAAGCCATTCCCTCTTGTCCTGTCCCCTGTCACTAGGGGACACTTTCTCCACACAACAGCCTGATAAACCAAAGCTCTTCCCAAGAGCCTCAACATACCGTAGTACTTTTGATGGGTAATGCTCAGCAAAAAAAAAAAAAAAATTCTTTTGTCAAAACTGTAATCATTAATTGTCATGAAAGTCCTTAACAATTTTAGATATGTGATATGCAAACAGAAGGAAAAAAAAAAAAACTTAGGTGATGTCCAGAAAGAGAGCATACACAAACCAGGAGCATACTGGTCTGAGGGATTATACTTTTAACTTTTGTCTCTATAATCAAACTGAAACACTGCTGAGTTTCCAGCTGTCTATCACATTCAATACCTACATATCCAGTTGTGCTTCAGAAAGAAAGCCCTGCTAGTAAAGAGGTGCACTATTTATTCCCAGCAAGTCATCCTCTTAATACAAGTTTTAACATTAGACAGCCATGAAACATTAACTTGGATATTTTAGCATTGAAGCTTACAGAGCTGAAATATTCAAAACTTAACATAAACCTTTCCAGACACATGAAGTTAAAAAAAATAAAAATAAAAGGGTATAGAACCATAGAACAACCAGGTTGGAAGGGACCCATCGGATCTTCTAGTCCAACCATTCCTATCAAACACTAAACCAAGTCCCTCAAGACCTCATCCACCCATGCCTTAAACACCTCCAGGGAAGGTGAATCAACCCCCTCCCTGGGCAGCCTATTCCAATGCCCAATGACCCTTTCTGTGAAAAACCTCCTCCTAATCTCCAGCCTAAATCTCCCCTGGCGGAGCTTGAGGCCATTCCCTCTTGTCCTGGCCCCTGTCACTTGGGAGAAGAGGCCAGCTCCCTCCTCTCTACAACCTCCTTTCAGGTACTTGTAGAGAGTAATGAGGTCTCCTCTCAGCCTCCTCTTCTCCAGGCTAAACAACCCCAGCTCTCTCAGCCGCTCCTCAAAGGATCTGTTCTCCAGCCCCTTCACCAGCCTTGTCGCTCTTCTCTGGACTTGCTCCAGAGCCTCAACATCCTTCTTGTGCCGAGGGGCCCAGAACTGGACACAGCATTCAAGGAGTGGCCTCACCAGTGCTGAGTACAGAGGGAGAATCTCCTCCCTGGACCTGCTGGTCACACCGTTTCTGATACAAGCCAGGATGCCATTGGCCTTCTTGGCCACCTGGGCACACTGCTGGTATTGAATGGGTATTGTATTTCCAGTTAGTGACCACCCATGAAATACTGAGTAATGAATGATCCTTACCCATTTGGACAGAGAACTTTGAATGAAAGTGTCATATATAACACTAAGGTTTTACTTTAAGGGAGACTTTAGGCTCATAAAGAGTCATACTGTGCCGTAAATTATGTATCACACTATTACCTATCTCCAAGAGAAGCATACTCCCTGCTCTGTCTAAAATACAGATAGCTCTGCTTGCCTTCACACGATTTGGAGGAAATTTGCCTCCAGTTGCACTTGATAATCTCATTTTCTTCAAAATAAGAATATAAACTTTGGAAACTTCTAAAATACATTGCAAGCTTTAAGATGCAGAGTGTTCCTTCTCTCTGAATGTGCAAAGTACTTTACACTGTGTCTGATTGGAGTTTTTAGGAAATGCTGCAGCAAGATATAGTAAATAAAAATGCACCAGCTTGCAACAGTATGAGTGACTAAAAAAAAAAAAAAATCAGTAATGACAACTTTCAGTTTTCAAGTGAGTCTGATACACCAGAAAATTAATTTACCTCAAGAGAAGTAAACATTGTTCCTTAATAACAGCTACCTCAATTATCACATCCACATTTTTTAACATATTTAAAATGTACAGCTTTGCTCTTAGAATCACTAAATGGTTTGCATTGGAAGGGACATTAAAGGTTGTCTACTAATACCCCTCTGCAAAAAGCAGAGACATCTTCGACCAGATCAGGTTGCTCAGAGACCCATACAACCTGACCCTGAATGTTTCCAGGGATGGGCCATCCACCATCTATCTGGGCAACCTATGCCAGTGTTTCATCACCCTCATTGTGAAAAACTTATTCCTTACATCTCATCTAAACCCACCCTCTTTTACTTTAAACCCATTACTGTTTGTCCTATAAGAACAAGCCCAGCTAAAAAGTCTGTCCCCACCTTTCTTATAGCTCCTATTAAGCACTGAAATGTTGCAATAAGGTCTCCCTGGAGCCTTCTCTTCTCCAGGCTGAACAACCCCAACTCCCAGCCTTTCTTACAGGAGAGGTGTTCCAGCCCTCTGATCATCTTTGTGGACTGCCTCTGGACCTGCTCCAGAAGGTCTATGTCTTTCTTGGGCTGAAGACTTCAGAACTCTTTTCTCTTCTAAGAGGACAGCTCTACCATTCTAGTCCAATAGAGAAACCATTGATAAAAGACACATATAATGCAAAACATCTTGATTTTATACCAGAGTTACCTTTTCATTCATTTTCTTCATTAATTCTTCAGCCTCTTCACTTGCATTCCTCGCTTTTTGGTGTTGAGCCTCCATTTTCTTCCTAGTTTCCAGATTACATTCAGCTGTTAAAGCTACCATCTTCCTTTCATACTCCTCTTGGATCTCTTTCTCCATTGCAAGAAATTGCTTGTTCAACACTGAACTCATCCTCTTCTCCACATGAGGGAGGAGGTTATGACTTAACACCATGTTCTTCACCATCGTAGCAATCACTTCTTTATATATCTGCATGCGATATGCCTCTAGATCAGCATCTGCCCGTGTCAGGCTGGCAACCTCCAAACTGAAAAAAGGCAATCAGGACTGTTTGAAATCACAGATTACAGGAAATTTCTAACAGAAAAAAAAGGGATATCTAGATTCATTCAATACCAGGTAACTGAATGGCATTCAGGGAAATGCATGAATATCATGGCATGAGTTTGCTAACCATGGCAGTAATCCTCCATTAAAAAGCAAAGAGAGATAACTTTTAGTACAGCAGCTATATGACCATTCTTGTATTTCCATTTTAGATAGTAAAAGGAAAAAGCTTTAATTTAGAACTCAAAACAGTCCCCGAGTTTCAAAGAAAACAATAAACTCCCACACAAAAAAAAAAAAATCTGTTGGGAAGCAGATGAAGTGAGTATCTAAATAGACTATAAATTCAATGACTTTGTAAACAGTTCTAAATTGACCCATCTTCGCTAACACATCACTGCTTCATGTTCTGCACGAGTGTATTCCCTTCTCTGCAGGGAAGAACTGAGAATGTTTTGATTACATGCTGATACAAACAAATTAAAATAGCCAGTATCTTTATCCCATGAATATTAACAGAGTTCTAGAAAAGAGATTAAAATCAGAGAGAAATGCAAGATTTTTTACAAAACACAATAAATGTCATCTTGCAGATGAATACATTCTCATTTGTGTTTAATTGAACTGGAATCGTAATTATTCTCATTTCATATAGTAGATAATGATTACAAATTCTATATCTTTGCACTCAATTTAGGATTGGAGAATTAGTGGGGGTTTGCCCTTGCATGTAAATTTACATGAACACATAGGACTGTGTACTTCTTTGGGCAAGTTAAGTATAGAACAATTTCTTTGTGACCTACAAAATACATTTTTAAGAGCTTATTGTCCATTCTTTTTTCAGTTTAGCTAAATTACTAGTTTGATCTGTTCCATAGTCAAATCTTAGAATAAATTTCACATCTATAGCAAAAGCTTTGGCAAGATTTGCAAAATAGAACGATGCTATATCCGAAATGGTATATATCAGTACATGCAAATCTATAAATAATTCACCTTTCTGTCAAACAAACTTTCCTTACGTAAGCAAATAAAACTAAAATTTAACTAATGATATTATCACTGACCCTCTGTTAAATACAAGGGATTAATTTTTCCATTTAGAAATACAATAGGATGGAATTAAGTTGTTTCCTTATCACGACTCAAACACTTTAGGTATTTAAGCAACATTAGCTGAAGCTATGATAATCAATCACAAAGAGGCAGAGACTTTTTCTGTTGCAGTCTATCAGACCCCTCCAAAGTGCACTGCCAATGCTCATACTCATCTTACTGATCTGCTGCAGGGTAAGCTGCAAAAATTCATCCATTTTCCACCTCCTCGTCCCATTCTGGAGTAAGAATCACTGAGTATGGGGCCAGATGCCTGTGACTGAAAACACTATGTGCCCCAAACATTCTTCACAGGAATTTGAAAATCTTGTAAGAGCTAATATTTTCTATAAACTTCCCAAGACAACACAACAATCCAGCTTCTCTGTACTGCATACAGACAGACACATTGCAGGACAGCACCTGCAGGAGTTTAGCCTCTTTGTGAGGCATTCAGCTACATCCATGGTCAAGTCCCCTAAGGTGCTGATCTGCTCCCTCTGCTTGGAGAGAATCTTGGTCCAGAACTGTGGGGTAGGCACAGAACAGGTGATGGAAGAATCAATGGAACAGGACTTTTGCTGACATACCCAGCTATTACTAAGCTGTTTACTTATGGGAAATAGTTTTTTAAAAAAAAAGTGTTGCAGTTTTGTGCAAAAACACTTGAAAAGAAGGATCCAAAAAATGGGAGCTTCATGCTATAACATTTCCCTAATGACTGTCAGGCAGTTGTAGGAGGCTTTTCTTCACAGATGCAGCAATTCATTATCAGCCAGCAAAATCCAAGCCAACAGATTTAAGCTTCTGTTTTAATGTCTGCCTCAGGTCCAGTAACTCTGATTTAATTTAAGCATATCTGCCTTTTATAAGAAACATCTCACCTTGGTTTTTAAGTTTCTGCTAATAGAGAACGAAAAAACACTTTAATTAATTGTTCCACTTGCTAATTCCCTTAGGACCTAAAAATGATCCCCTTATCCTCAGCTTGAATTTGATTAGTTTCAACTCCCAACTCTATTTGTTTCCTGGAATAACAAGTTCTTTAGTAATTAATTTTCTATTCATCATGCATGTACTGACAGAAGTTGGTCACAGCACCTACTAATCTTTTCTTACTGAGGTGTGAAAGACTGAATTCCTCGTCTCTCGTTTAAGTGAAGCAACACTTCATAGCTTCACTGTGTTGATACACAGTTCATAACACAACATTTACTCCTTACCACAAATGCAAGATTTTTTCCAGCACACTTTGAAGCCGTTTCTCACCCACCTCCTTACTAGTTACTTTTCCAGTCTTCAGCAGCAGCGAATCCAAGAATGAAAGACAAAACTAAACACCATCACATTTCCTGTTGTTATCTTTCCTTGAATCTTCCCCAAGCATTTCTTCTGTTTACTTGCAATTCATTACAAACTAGATATGATTTCATTTTGAGCAAGATTCCCATATTCATTCTGACCCATGAAAAGAACGAGGGTACCCAATTAATTCTGTTTCTGCTCCTCAAGATCATGATGCCAAATGCAGGAAGAGCAACAGGTGTAGTTGACCTGATGCTCACATGTCAGCTAGCGAGTGATGAGGCTGTTAAGATCTCAGGTGTATGTAATCTGCACCTCTCACCCTCCATTCTCCTGACAGCACACCTGTGAAGAAGGCAATGAGGCAGAAGAAGCACCGGAACTATTTCACTAATCCAAGGGTAACAGCGTGGAGAAAAACTAACCATAAGCCACAGCTCTCCCAGGTCACATCCTGGAAGATAGTGACCAGACCATTCCATTTTTTTCAGTGGCAGCTGAAGAAAGGTTGTGTCTGTAAAAATTTGGAATCTATCTTCCACATGATGTCTTGTCTGCCTTCTCTGCACAGCAGCCAGTGGGAGTGAGACAAGTTTATCACATACACCAGAAACCTTGTTCAAGTTCTTACTCCAAATAAGATGTCAAGGGCAACCTTAACAAGCTGCAAGTCTTGGAGTCATAGAGGACAACAGTCAGTACAAAACAGGAATCCTGTACATATAATAAACCAAGTGCTTTCAGACACAGATCCATCAGAAGAACAATGCCCACAATCAGACAGATTCAATGTGCAAAGTTTTGTAACATCTGAGGAAAAAAAAATCCTCATCTGACACTCTGTGCCTCCTCAAACCAAGGTAGATTTAATAAATTGCTCTAAATGCTCTGTGCTCTGCTTGTTAAAGTCATTCATGTTTAAAAGGTCTCACACATCTTCCTGAGCATATTCAACATAATAGAAACATGAAAGCCAGTGAAGTATGGGTAGCAGATGGCAACCTATTGATGAAAAAGATCAATGCTTCTGTTGGACAAAGAATGCAGAGAAAGGATGAGGACAGTACAGAAAGAAGGTGGTACAAAAGTATGGGGGCAGGAAAGTGAACAGACATAGAAAATGAAACCACAAACAGAAAGTGTAAAGATTTTTCACTCACTTGCAGAGGAAGAGGATTTAAAGATCTGTCAGAGAAGATCTGGGAGGGAAGAATCCCAGACACCAGTCACAGAGAAGCAGAGAGAGTGGTTGAACATCTGATGTCCTCCAGAGATCTAATAAAAGAATACAGGAAAGCAGCTAGAGTCAGGAAAGAAAGAAGTATAGTTAATTTAAAAAAACCCCAAACACACACAAGACACCACACCACAAAAATGGACACCTCTCATTTACTGCAAAATAATTGTTGTTTTTAAGTCTTATTATTCAAATTAGAGGTCTGTAGAGGAAATTTTTGAACAGGAAAGTCAATAGCTGCTGAAATTAACAGTCTTAAAATGAACTAATGGCTTTCTGAAATGTTTTTAAAATGAATTCAGAGACAAGAGGGAAGATAAGAAGCTACCATGACATGACCTTCTGAAGTCTAAAGGGAAGAGAAACATCAGATAAACAGCATCCAGAGGAGACTGGAGCCCTATGGTAACAGTTTCTGCAAAACCACCCCTTTGTGACACACAACACTAATGAAAAGCATGGAATTTTGGTACATTTGTGGATTGTTTGTCTCCATCATCCCAGACGCCCTGCTGCAGCAGTGACTAGGAGCACCACAGCACAGCAAATGCACCAAGTCCCGCTGGAGTGAGGAATTCAGCCAGGGAAGGACAGACAGACACACATTTGTCCCATGCCTAGTCACACCGACTGCAAACACATGAGGCACAGCAGCACAGCTCCTGCACCCAAGGGCATGGTGCCCATGGGAAAGCCGCAGCAAGATGAGGAAAAGGAGGACAACAAAGCAGCATTGTGTTCTGTGTTGCCTTATCACACTTCAGAGGAGCAAAGGTGCACAGAGGGTCAGACAGGGCCAAGACGTGAAACAGTATCTGCCAGTGCTGGCTTTAACAACAGCAAGTGAATAAAGCTAATTCAAGTATAATGAGCATCAGAGGTCTTAGGTTGCAGAAGTGGATTGTTTCCTAAAACATCTACTTAATGAGGGGTTAGTAATAAAACATCAATAAACTGCTCTGTGTTTTGTTTTCTTTCTTGTTTTGGTTTTGTTTGTTCTGTGTACAGTGCCAGAACTTCCTCCCTTTAGTCTCTCCCTCCATTTTTAACTCCTTTGCTTCCCAAACTCTCCTGCTGGGTCCAGTCACAACTGAAACTGCAAAAACTTCAGGGGAGCGATTCATGCAGACTGCAGCACTACAACGTGCCAGTCTTCACAGGAGACCAAAACTCTGCTGCAGTAGAGGCAGAAAGAATCATGTGGTCTGAACGGGTACCAACTGACTGCTGAAGTTCTTCAGTCCTCCCATGTTGGAGCTGGGTGCACCTGCCTATGTCACAGGAGGTCAGAAAATGCTCTGTGCTACATCAGTAGCTGTAATGGCCCACAGGCAGCTCTGAGTTGGGGCAGTTCATCCAATAGTGCTGTGACACTTACAGTTAAGTGTAAACTCAGCATAGCTGAAACACATGCCTACAGAGAATACAGGACATCTTATCAATATATAAATTTGGTAAGAAAGGCATATGATGATTATCTAAGGATGCTTTGACATGGACGAGTCACAGGTTAAGTTTAGTTTTCCAGAGAAAGCCAAGAAGCTGACAAAAGCAGAAATAGTACTCTTATGGTACATCACCAAAACATTTTAAAGCCCCAGAAAACTGAAGATGATAAATTGAGCTGAAACACCAGTGGCACTCCAGAAAAAAATGACTAATGAAAACCTGCCAAAAGTCTAAGCACCAGATTTAGCAGCAGTTTCAGTATAAGTATTTAAATTCTTAGTCTGTTTAAAAAACATTTTAAAAAAAGAGCATTTAAGAGACTGACAACCTCTGCTTTGATTGCGGAAAGTATGAAAACAACTGCTGAACCAGTGATCTCCAATAAATCAATTTAAAAACCACAGCAAGCTACAATACAGCTGTTGCAACCGGGCTCAGATGATTTTCTTTCAATGAAAATCTAATATGCAAAAATAACACTAAAAAGACCCAAATCTTGCTTCCAGCCAAGTCATCCTCCATTTTACCATTGATTATAAAAGCACCAACTTCATCCTGCCTACTAAAAAAAATATAAATAAATATTCTGGCTTTATGCATTAATGCCCAAGGATTTTCCAGCTTTGCTCTGATCTACTCAGATTCTTCTGATCTACTCAGATAGGGTGAGTATTCAGATGACAGAAACAGTATAAGATATCAATATACTTTCAAAATTTCATGTGATAAAGCAACCCTAACTGCACTATTCTCAAAAGTAGACTGTTTTCTGGATTAGATAAATTGTTCTATGTGGAGAGCAGAAATGACCCATATAATTCTGAACACAAATTCTTCATAGTTACCCAACATCAAATATAAGTGTCGTTTATTCGATGAAAAAAAAGTATTAATTATTTTCAAATTACTTGTTTCCTCCAGTTCCCCTTTCTTATAAACTCATATCACATATTAAACATTTGAATTTCTCTGATGGAGAAAATGTGTAGTTCACACACTTGTACAGTTTACAACAGTATTCACAACATAGAACTACGAATGCATGGTTTGGAGTCCACTGCATGTGTATTCACTGTATCTTACTGTTGTATCCATATAATTATTATTTATTGTTGTATTCCTGCATTGTACACATTACAAAAAATTCAGAATTTCTATAATTTTGATTACACCTTTTAGAAGTGATGAACTACAGAAATTTAGCACCTCATTTGTTTTTTTGTACTAGCAATATAACTGTTTCTTACCATTTCTATGTAGGAATAGTCAGGCCTAGCTGCTCTGACAATGTGATCTTTTATTTTTGCTTGCTACTTGAAGTCGGGGTTAAAAAAAATACATTTGCTCCTCGGCAAATTAAATTGAGATGTACTGCAAGAAATTTACATTTAGAAAGAAAAAGTGAACTTCTAATATGGCAGTAAATTGTTTTTGACTTTTCTGTCAAGGCTCCCTGGAGACAGATTGATCCTCTTCTCAAGTACATTGTCCTCAATGCCTTCCACCATCAGAAAAAAATCAGCTATCCTGCATACATATTGCCTAGTGATTTCCCAAAATAACTGGCAGTATGTATTGTGCATCAGCAAGCAGGTTCAAGTTCAGCAAGAGTTTTGTCAAACTCAAGGAAGAATAGCTGTACAAAATGAAGATAAAAAAGAAACCTTGTAGTAGTGGAAAGCCATTTAAAGAAATTTAGTTGCCTTTAGCATATCTTTATTGTCTAAGACTATGAGCATGGCCAAACTTCATCACATTTGGACACAATCCCAAATTTCTCAGTCCTTTTCATATTCTGCTCTAGATATACAGAAGAAGAAACCCACAACATTTTAGAACATGATCTTCTGCGGCACACATCAAATATTCAAGTCATAGTTTCTCCTCATTAGCATTTAGTGCCAATGGGCCAATATTCAGGAATACACACAGTAAGGAACCTACTGAGAATAAAAGCCCAGCTACTTTGCTCTATAATTTACATCAAGGATATGACCTATTAAGACAAAACTCACAAAATGAGAATCTAAGAAGCTTCCTTCTGAAATATTAAAAGTAAGTTTTGTTCTCTAGCCAATTCTCCTGACATGGCAAACTGTCTAAGCTCCAAAGATGTCCCTTTCCATAAATATTAAATACATGCTCCAAAATGTATTTGCTAAACAATTCGGCACTGTCACTTCATAAAAGAAATTAACTACTAACATGTGGCAGGACAAATGAACAAAGCACCATATCAATTATGTTGGCAAGCTTATGCCACGTAGAGGAAATGACAGATTGCTGTATCAAAACATGCAGGAAATGATCAAACTAGCATACAAGCAAGATGATGCTGCCTGAAAAAAAATATCTGAAGCATCATAAGTTCTCCAGACACTTCACCAGCTTTGCTGCCTTTCTCTGGTCACACACCAGCAGCTCAATGTCTTTTCTGTACTGAGGGGCCCAAAACTGCACACAGTATTCAAGGTGCAGCCTCATCAGTGCCAAGTACGGAGGCACAATCACTTCCCTGCATGTGCTGGCCATAGCTTTTCTGATACAAGTCAGGATGCTGTTGGCCTTCTTGGTCACCTTCTAGATAATATTCAGCCAGCTGTCAACCAACACCCCCAGGTCCATTTCCACCAGACAGGTTTCCAGCCACACTTCTTCAAATTTGTAGCGTTGCATGGGGTAGTTGTGACCCAAGTGCAGAACCCAGCACTTGGCCTTGTTGAACCACACACAGTCGACCTTTGCCCATCAAACCAGCCTGTCCAGATCCCTCTGTAGTGCCTTCATTCCCTCAAACAGATCAGCATATCTGTACAGCTTAGTGTCACCTGCAAACTTACTGAGTGTGCACTCGATCCCCTCATCCAGATCATCGATAAAGATATTAAACAGAACCAGCCTCAACGCTCGGCCCTGGGGAACCTGCCTGTGACTGGCAATTGAATGGATTTAGTTCCATTCACCACAATTCTCTGGGCCTGGATACTCCGCCATTTTTCACCCAGGGGTGAATATGCTCATCTAAACCTTGAGCAGTCTCAAATTACAAACCCTGAGTGAAAAAAGGGAACTCAGGGCAACTTGGTGTAGGACTTCCCATTGCAGAGAACCTCACTCAGGCAGGTAAACTGCACCATCAATAAGGTAGGAGAGGAACAGGTATGTAGTATTTGAATACACATATTCAATGACTGCCAATAAAAAGGTGGGAAGAATAGAAAAAAATATGGGAAGTGCACGTGTGCATTACCTCTTAACAGTACAAGAGTCAGAAGGTCTACTTTAAGACTACAAGAAATAAGAAGAATTGGAATAATCTAAATAGGGATGAGGAAGCATTCTTTGCTAACAGGTAGAGGTTGGTTTGAGCCCTTCATAGTAATATCTATCAGCCTTCCAATCCTCTTTTGCAGTAGGAATCACTGCAACTCTAGATGTCTTTGTGGTCCACCTACTATCCTCATCCTGGAAGACAGAAAAGATAATTCAGAAGATGAAGGTTAGTGACTGTTCACTAATGAGCATTATGCTCTCCTTCGAGGCAGAGAAAATAGAAACTGTGAAGGAAGAAGCAGGAGACACATTTGTGCTAGCTGCATAAGAATACAAAAAAAATTTAGCGCCTGGATACATATTCAAACTAAGAAATTAATCTTTTTTTATGGATATACAAATAATGCAGTTATAAAAATAATCCTATCCAAAGGTTGGTAAGAATATTTACCTTTCTAATCCATAACATCTGAAAATAGTCCAGTTTTTTTTGTTTCAACTCAGCTATATATTCACTACCCCTAAAATAAATGAGTACTAAACCAAGTTTAAAAAAAACATTTGATCCTCTTCTTGCTATTCACATAATGACTTTCAGAATAAGACTTCTCAAAATCTGAGTTGCTATAGAGTAATAAAAGCAAGGACCAATGTGCGATTTACAGAGACAGGTAACCCAATTATCAAGGAAATTCAGGAAATAAAAATGCTGTTAGCTATCCTTTAAGAAAGAAAATTATTTCCATGATCCTGTAACTTGTCCTTTTCAGCTTCTACAGATTTTATAGTTGCATAATACTGCCTGTAACCTGACATGCCAAGAACTAACAGTAAGACTGAACAAAAAAAAATCTGCTCTGTTCTCATATCATAACTTTTTATAGGATTCAGCTGAAGAACAGATGACCTTTAACAGTGGTATGTTTCTGTCAAACAGCCCTAACTGGCCTTTCAATAACATTGGAAGAGTTCCTCTGCTCTACCTAGTTGTCCCTACAATTGCAGATATGTGGTATCTTTCTGGCAGTACTAATTAGGCTAATATCTCTTTAGGCTCTAATCCAGATGTTTCCAAAATATGCTCCCACACAGCAATGCTGGCCCCCAGTAGGGACACACTTTCTTAGGACAAAAGCCACTCTTTTGAAAGCAGAATGTGTTCAGCAGTAGTTGAAGACACCCTTTCAACATTTTCTCGTATACAGAAGTTTCCCTTTACTTCATGAATCACAGAGAAACTATTATAGTTGTTAATTTGGATTGGAAAACTTGTGCATCTAAAGCCTAAAGCCTAGAAGGAACTGTGAGTTCTGTAGGCAAAACAACATGAAATACAACAATTTTCAATTCCCACAGACAGCTATTTAATACAGTTAAACAACCTAAGGTAGTAAGGTCATAGGCATAAACAGATACTATGAAAAAAAAGTAAGGGGAAGTTAGTCAAAACATATTCAAAGGTTCAGTTGATGATAAATGTAATAAGTATGAAGTAATAGTAGTGAACTCTTACTCTTCTAAAGCATGAAGCATGTTCCCAGATTCTTCAAAGGAGAGAATATCAATGATTTGGTCATTCATAATTGTATCTTCACTAAAGAGATCACCTGAATTAAACTGAGAATGCTCCAGTTTGTGATTCTGGTTGATTTCATACTGTACCTCCTAGCAAAAACAAAAACAAAGAAGTAAGCTTCGGATATATATAAAAAAAAATTACACTGAGGGTCTGATCTAATTTTATTGCGGATAACTCTGTGTGAGAAGGTTCCTACTTATCAAACTGTAACACTGGAAAGGGTATAAAAGCATTGTCCAATTCAGACACGCAACTAAAACCTACTACTGTTGTTTCGGGCTGAACTTTTTGTATATAACTGATCTGGAACACAAATGAAGACATGAATGAAGATGACAGACTTCAGTAGGCTTGTGAAAGCCGTCTTGGAAATGTTGCACTCTAAATTTTCTAGGCCAATTTTTAAAAAATTAAAATGGTATATAAATTATATTTGACAAGATTACAGTATTACAGAGTGAACAACATTAAAAAGTAATCCTATGAGTGATGGAAACTACTCATTTAGTTCATAGTTCAGTGACACTCCCTCGAGATTGAGGGCTAATAAAATTACTATATAAAGAAATTCACTATAAATATATATATATGCTAGGATGAAAATGGCCCTTTTCTCGTGTTTTCATTATCACAGCTTTTCCTGCAAAAATAAAGAAGGTACACCCTTCTCATTTAAAGGGATTATTTCTTAAGACCTAAAAAAAATTAAAATTGTGATGGACTAATTTTTAATCACAGAAGATAAGACTGTATGTGATTTGTGAGCTCCTTTGGTTCAGTCCAGAGGGATCCACCACCATCTGAGCAGAGGAGGGGTTCAAACCTCTGAGCACACCTCTCCTAAAGTACCGCTTCAATCCCTGTAATATTCTGTATGAAGTCCCTAGCTCCCTCCCATTGAAGCTGCTCTCCTTTACATAAATACATAAATAATTAATAGAAGCATGGGCTGGAACTTAAGCCAATTTATGAATATTTATCAGAGACTATTTTCTGTCTCCAGTCCAATATGTACCTCAATACTTTCTCCAAACTGGCACAGTGTGGATCAAAAATACTCAAAATGCTCAAATACCCAAATGTTTTGTTTAATCACTCAAGAGATTAAGATACATCCAAGACACTAACAGACCTAAATCCCAATCCCTGCTCCTTGATAATCAGAAATACAATCTGGACCCAAGTCTGGTGTGCTCATGGTAAATGGTCCACTACATGCGTAACTGAAGGGTGGCTGGCAAAGTCTCCTGGGAGACAGCACTTGAGTGCAAGGGAGCCCATGAGGGCTGGGAGTTCCTCAAAAAGGAGATCCTGGCAGTTCAGGAGAAAGCCATCCCCGTGTTCTGGAAAAAAGGCCGGCAGGGGAAAAAACCAGCTTGGTTAAGTAGGGAAATCTTGAGTCAAATTAGAAAAAAAAGGAAGATTTATAGGATCTGGAAGGGGGGACAGGCCTGTTGGAGGGACTACAGGAAGGAAGCGAGGCTATGTAGGGAAAAAATCAGGGGGGCTAAGGCTGAGCTAGAGATCAGATTAGCTAAGTCTGCAAAACACAATAAAAAATCTTTTTATAAGTATATTAACAGTAAAAGGAGGACAAGGGAGACCATACAGTCCCTTTTGGACTCAGAGGGAACAGCAGTGACAGGGGACGAGGAGAAGGCTGAGGTACTTAATGCCTTCTTTGCCTCAGTCTTTAATTGTAAAGAAAGCTGTTCCCTCTGTGTAGATACCCGGGAAACAGAGGAGCAATATGAGGCTCCCGTAGTCCAAGAGGAGGTGGTCAGAGCCCTGTTTGGCCAACTGGACACCCACAAGTCCATGGGGCCAGATGGGATACATCCTAGGGTTTTGAGGGAGCTGGCGGATGTATTGGCCAAACCCCTTTCCATCATCTTCCAGCAGTCCTGGAAGACTGGGGAGGTACCTCTGGACTGGAGACTGGCTGATGTAGTTCCCATTTACAAGAAGGGTAGCAGGGAGGATCCCTGGAACTACAGGCCAGTCAGTCTGACCTCAGTGCCAGGGAAAGTCATGGAACAGGTGATCTTGAGTGCTATCATGAAGCACTTACAAGAGAACCGGGTGATCAGGCCCAGTCAACATGGGTTTACCAGAGGCAGGTCCTGCCAAACCAACCTGATCGCCTTCTATGCCAAAGTCACTCGGCTGCTGGATGAAGGAAAGGCTGTGGATGTGGTCTTTCTGGACTTCAGTAAAGCCTTTGACACAGTTTCTCATAGCATTCTGCTACGGAAACTGTCAGCCTCTGGCCTGGACAGGCGCACACTCTCCTGGGTAGAAAACTGGCTGGATGGTCGGGCCCAGAGAGTGGTGGTAAATGGTGTTAAGTCCAGTTGGAGGCCAGTGACAAGTGGTGTTCCCCAGGGCTCAGTGCCAGGTCCAGTCCTGTTCAATGTCTTCATCAATGACCTGGATGAGGGCATTGAGGGTACCCTTAGCAAGTTTGCAGATGACACAAAGCTGTGTGCAAGTGTCGATCTGCTGGAGGGTCAGGAGGCTTTGCAGGGGGACCTGGACAGGCTGGACCGCTGGGCAATGTCCAACGGCATGAGGTTTAACACGGTCAAATGCCGGGTCCTGCACTTGGGGCACAACAACCCTATGCAGAGCTACAGACTGGGAGAAGTCTGGCTGGAAAACTGCCAGGAGGAGAGGGACCTGGGGGTGTTGGTCGACAGCCGACTGAACATGAGCCAGCAGTGTGCCCAGGTGGCCAAGAAGGCCAATGGCATCCTGGCTTGTATCAGAAACGGTGTGACCAGCAGGTCCAGGGAGGTGATTCTCCCTCTGTATTCAGCACTGGTGAGGCCGCTCCTTGAATATTGTGTCCAGTTCTGTGCCCCTCACCACAAGAAGGATGTTGAGGCTCTGGAGCAAGTCCAGAGAAGAGCAACGAGGCTGGTGAAGGGGCTGGAGAACAGACCCTATGAGGAGCGACTGAGAGAGCTGGGGTTGTTTAGCCTGGAGAAGAGGAGGCTGAGAGGAGACCTCATTACTCTCTACAGGTATCTGAAAGGAGGTTGTAGAGAGGAGGGAGCTGGCCTCTTCTCCCAAGTGACAGGGGCCAGGACGAGAGGGAATGGCCTCAAGCTCCGCCAGGGGAGATTTACGCTGGAGATTAGGAGGAAGTTTTTCACGCAGAGAGTCATTGGGCATGGGAACAGGCTGCCCAGGGAGGTGGTTGAGTCACCTTCCCTGGAGGTGTTTAAGGCACGGGTGGATGAGGTATTGAGGGACTTGGTTTAGTGTTAGATAGGAATGGTTGGACTAGAAGATCCGATGGGTCCCTTCCAACCTGGTTGTTCTGTGATTCTGTGATTCTGTGATTCTGTGAACTGCTTATGACTCACAGACATATTGCATACCATTTTGAGGGAGGAAGAAGAGAGGAGGAAAGGACTGTGAAAAAAAATTAATAGGCAAAGGCTAATCTCCCTTCAGTGTGAAGCTAACATCCAGGAACTGTCAGCATTTCTTTAGATCAGATTAGCATTCTTACAGTCCTCTCTAAATCCAGCTGTGCTGAAGATTAGAGATTGTAGAGACTACATGACCTGTGAATCCAATACATCACTTGGCGTTTTTTTATTTATCTTAAAAAATTCTTTAGACAATCTACATTACTTAGCAAGTTATATCATCAGATATGATCAATGAAAAAAGTAAGCAAAGTACCATTAAGAAAAGTATGACTTACCTGGTTTTCATTACAGAAACTCCGTTTTAGTATCTGAGTTCGGTAAATAATGAAATAAACTACACATGTGAATACAAGGGAAACAAAAAAGCCAATGAAGAACCCTGAAGCATGGATGGCATGGCTGTACGAAACCTGAAATGAAATGACTATATTATTAAAGCTACGTTTTGAAAATATATAAAGATTAGACTAAAAGACTATAAGTGTAAGCAATGTAGTAAATTATTTCTAAATGGCTTCACACAACTTCTGGGTTTCTCAGCTACGTTTTTATTCATATTTTCAAACAAGTGTCTGTTTTTCATAGGTTTTCAAGTCAGCATAATTTGTTATGTTCAGCTAGTCCAAATTCCTGTGTAACTGCCTACAAAAGAACTCCCATAGATTGAATTTTAGGTGCTATGACTTCTGGGTGTTCAGTACTTAACAATCTGTTTTCCATTGTTGCCAGTCTCTAATGAGTCTCGTTAAAATTACTAGTGTTTGTTGTTGCTCAGAGCTTCCAAAAAAACAGTCTGATGTTGGCTACCTTTAATTAATGGCCATTTCTGTGATTAAAAAAAACTCAGTAATCACTACAGGGAAAAAGCATCAATAGGAGTTCAAAACAAGTACGTAATTGACAGTTGACAAAACCACCCTGTGTGTGTGCACCTTTGCAGATTCTGCATAATTCAAAGTCAGGAAAGAATAGCAGAAGAACTAGAACCATAAGCCACATAATAGCTCTGTAGTCCCTTTCTTGTTAACCCCCTATTTACTCTTTTAATTTAATTGCATTAAAAATATTTTTTACTTCGTGCTTCATGTAGCAAAAGTTAATTCAGTGTTTGTTTAGTTCTTTGAGAGGTGGGGGATGAAAAACATAGCACAGCTATTTGTATGTTTCACCACAAACTAATCATTCTGCAGGGGCTGGAAAGCGTAAATTATTAACATGCTGCTTGCATGCTAGGTTTGGTCATCTCACAGAACACAAACCTGAGAGCATTCATGGAATGGTTTGATTCCAAAGGGACCTTAAAGATCATCCAGTTCCAACCCCTCTGTCATGGGCAGGGACACATCCCACTAGATCAGGCTGCTCAAGGCTCCATCCAATCTTGCCTTGAGCACTTCCAGGTATGGAACATCCAGAGCTTCCCTGGGCAACATGTTCCAGTGCCTCATCACCCTCATCTTGAAGAATTTCTTCCTCAAGACTAAGTCTCAGGTACTTACATGGGCATAAGAACTCTATACGTTGACACATATTCAGACAGCTTAGAATCTTAGAATCATAGGATGGTTTGAGTTGGAAGGGACCTTAAAGGACATCCAGTTCCAAAACCCTGAACATGAGCAGGGATGTCTCCCACTGGATCAGCCTGCTGAAGTCTCCACACAACCTGGCCCTGTACACCTCCAGGGAGGGGACATCCACAACATCCCTGTTGTGGGCAACCTGTTCCAGTGCCTCATCACCCTCATCTTGAAGAATTTCTTCTTCATGTCTAATCTAAATCTTACCCTCTCCAGTTTATAGCCATCTCTCCCTAGTCCTATCAGTGCAGGTCTATGTAGAAAGTCCCTGCCCTGCTTTCTTGTAGACCCTTCAGGTACCGGAAGATTGCTATAAGATCTCCTTGGAGCCACCTTTTCTCCAGGCTGAACAACCACAACTCTCTCAGCCTGTCTTCATATGGAAGGTGCTCCAGCCATCTGATCATCCCTATGGCCCTCCTCTGGACCCATTCCAATAGTTACATGTCCTTCTTATGTTGGGGATTCCAGAACTGGACACAATACTCTAGATGAGGTCTCACAAGAGAGGAATTGAGGAGCAGAATCTTCTCCCTCAACCTGCTGGCCACGCTTCTCCTGATGCAGCCCGGGATACAGTTGGCCTTCTGGGTTGCAAGTGTGCAAACCCAAATAATGTCTGTGTTTGACTTGCAAAAGCTGCAAATCCTCTTAGGTCTATCTCCCATCCCCAGCTTCTCCAATTGCACTAAACAGCCATGAGGGAATCACAGCTCTCCTTGAGCTCTGCCTCACTGTTTTCAAGGAACAAGAGATGCTGTACAAAAATACTCATGGGAAAAAAAATACTGCTTTCATTTTACTGCATTTCATCATTTTATGTAAATTCATTTGCACTTGTCTAATTTCCAAGCACTGTGTGAAATTCAGGGTTTCTCGCCAGGTTTCTGGGGAAATAAGGAATCTGGTGAGGGTACAAGTTCAGTGAAGCTGAAATGAAGGTGGTTAGGTTTTGGAGAAAAAGCACTGGCTAGGGAATGATTCTGTCCTTTCTAAGTAAAGTAAAAGGTAAGACCTATGGCAGGACAGTCAGTTTGCGTCAGAGCAGGCAGTTCTGTTAGAGGTTAAGCTCTAATGGAGAAAACCAGACAGGCAATTATCTGAGATTTATATTTAAATAAAATGGGTTTGGGAAGGACAGCCCATGTCAATGGGGAACTTCAGTCACATGCCTGAAGTGGCATCTGAAAGCTTCACAGCAGATACTGTAGGACAGATGCCAGAGTCCTTGCACAGCAGCAGGACCAAGTTTGGTGAAGAGATCAGTGTAGCAGTGAACTGCTAGCAAAAATGGATGCAGCGCAGAGCTCTCTAATAAAAAAATTAGTTTAGAAGAATAATACTGCTTACTGCAATCAATGTAATTTTCAAGGTTTATTTGGTCTTTTAGAAACCATGTACATCAGAAGCAAAGAACAGGAAGTCCTACTGGAAGGATGACTAGTTAAAAAAAAACTAAAAGAAAACATAAGCTACACCTCTTTTACTGCAGTTTTATTTTTCAGGCTCCACATACAGCCATTTTTCAGTTTGCATATCAGCATGACACAGGAACCTTTTGTCAATACATGGTAGATAACTCCACTCTTTTGGAAAAGCAAAACACTTTCCCATGGTGGCTTTGCACAGGAGTAGGCAAACATATTACTCATCACAGTTCTCTATGCATGGTCAATTCTTCAAATTAAAACACGTGGCTAGGAATATAATGGAAGCTGTAATTTTACGTACGAAATATTGTTGCTTTAAGACAACAAAGACCCCCTACCTTGACTCCTGTTTTCTTCCTCTTAAAATCACAGAAGGTAGGACTTGTGTATGATTAACAGCAGACAGCTGAGTGCTGAGATGTGAGTACATAAGCACATCCCTAGTTCTTAGGATTTAGCTTAGGTTGCCCATAAATTTAAGCCAGAGAGTCATATAATATCAAATCATAGAATTTACCTTGGCCTTTTCTTCTATGGTGAATGATGCTGTCAATGATACGAGATGTGTTTTATTCTGAGAGAGATATAAAAATATTACAGATATTTAAAAAATGAGCAGAATCCACTGGAAAACAGCCCAGAATCTCTAGAAAAGCTTCAACCTCAGAAGATAAACTATAGTTCTCATTAAGTTTATAGCTGAAATAAATCTGATAAGAAAATGCAATGTACTTAGAGGAAACACTAATAGACATAGATGCAACTGCTCTGTGGGATACACTCCCCTTCTAATCACACAGAGGCATATTCTGGCACTTACAGTATTATATTTTTCTCTGCCTTCAAAATCTGAGTTGACTGAAAATGCACAGAAGAGGAAACAAAGTCAGTGTGTATGTCCAAAGTCAGTGAACATGTTTCTGTTCTTATGATTCTCTGTTTTTTGAAGACTTGCTCTATACCACTCCAGTACTATTCTTAAGCACATTGAATATTTTTTCCTTAGAATGAAGGAGATAAGGCAGCTGAAACTAAAATAGATCTGCAGGTTCTAATTACATGCAATTATGAAAAACCACAGCAAAAAAATTTCAAGCTATATTTAAGAACGAGAAAATTTTACTCTGTAAGAAACCACTTGTCCTGCCTCCTTAGACCTGCTTCCTACTCAAAGTCGCACTAACTCCAGGGTCAGAGCAGTTTTCTTGGAGCCTGGTGCAACTAAGTTGTCAAAGATCACCAAGGATAGAGATTGCTCAGCTTCCCTAAAAAATCTCCTTCAGAACTTCACAAGTCTCACACTAAAAACTGTCTTCATTATGAACATGCAGGTTTTCCTCTGCTGCAACTTGTTCTTTGGTTAAAAGACATTACATTCTGATAGAAAGATGGCAAAACTTTCAGTCTCTCCCAGACTACATGAATACACACATAAGGATGTGGTGCATCATTATTTCCAGGAAGTATAGATAAACTGGAAGGAAATACAAAATGTAGAGAGAAAAGCAACAGGACAGCACATAAACATATTTCACCTATTTAAGAAAGTCTAGAACTTCCTAAACTGTGAAGAATAATCCATGTACTTACAAATTCATGGTAAACAGTCAGAGAACCTACGAATCTAATTTCATTACATACAGGTCTCATTGCTTAGGCAGACAAGAATCACAGTGGGGACATTGTTCTATGAAAGTTGCAAAGAACAAGATAAAATCATAAAAGAAATACCTGTGATGAACTCCTGAAAGTTAGCTTCACAGGCAATGTCAAAATCCTGCCATCCCACATTTCTTTTGCATCAAGGAATGCAGAGTAGTTGATGGCAATGTACTCTCCACCTGTTAGAGAAAAAAACAACTGGGTAGCTTAAGCAGGTGAGGTACATCTACCTGTGCAACAGTGGCCTCCAAGTAAATGTGTCTGCACTTTCTAAAGCAGAATAGTAGGTATCCTGACTTAAACACCCAGTACAGTTGCACATCTGTTTTTACCTGGAGACTGGTGTGAAACTCTGAAGAGCTGAGCACCCCAGCTGAGCTCGGCTGCAGTTACAGATGCAAAATTTGCAAAGCAAGTTCCTTATGAACAAAACATCTGAGGAGCTTTTTACGGTTCTCTTTAGAGTGTGCTTCCTCACCAGTAAAAGTGCTCTCCTAGGTACCAAGCTGCAGTAAGATAAGAATGTTCACTTCAAGGGAATTCAGCAGAGGAGGCAGCCACAGCCTTACCAGTACAGTCCAGAGAGGAGAGATATGGATAGATTTGCTGTTTCCCAGGAAGATTTCTCAAAAATCCCTGGGGAAGCCTTAAGACAGCACTGGAGCTTTTCCCTTCCAACACAGTAGATGCCTCATTCAGAGCAAACATTCCTGGACACACAAGCCTAGAAAGATCCTTTGCATCTACAGCTTCTAAGAACTCAAGCAAATTTGTCCCAAGATCTTGAAACAGAGCATTAAATGATGCTTCAAGGTACTGAAAAGCATCAAGTTTTGACTGATACTAAAACTTAAAACGAGATATTTAAATACCAGTTTTGTTTTAGAAAAACACACGTCCGAGATTATAACCACTAACTGATTGGTTCTCCTCCCATAGAAAACAAAGAGAGATCTGACCGAGATTTCAGATCAATTTTGATTCACAGTGCACTGAAGCACTGAAAAATTACTATTCTTTCTCAGGGATCATTTTTTCTGAAGAACCTCTGATGAGAACCAACAATTCCCTGTTATTTTTTTTAAAAAAAAACCAGCCCTGTAACCAGAACCACTACTCACACTCCTGTTACTAGAAATGGAATCTCGCTATCCATCTGCAGACAGCAGCCTTGGGTCTACCTATTTCCCTTTCCCATTTGGAAATCTTTTACCATTTCTGATGAATAATCTTGTTTGCAAGGCCTTTTGCAAGTCCAGTGTCACTTAATACCTCAGCAAGCCAATCTGCCATGCTTGGCTCAAGAAGGAAAACTCGTCAGATTGATTAAAATGGCTTGTGCAGCAGCTTTTTAAAATATCCAAAAAGAAAAAAAATATTACAATGAAAGATCTGTTTCATTTTGACGGCAGTGACTTCTACAGACTACAGGGTGCTTAATTCTATGCCACAGATATGAGAAGTTCCACAGTTGGAGCCAAAATATGAATTAATAGAATTATAAACTGCAGCATGAAACCTTTCCCAGAGTTCTGCACCTGTATTAACTGATAACTGGAGATTTTACACCACCACAGATAGATAGATAGATAGATAGATAGATAGATAGATAGATAGACAGACAGACAGACAGACAGACAGATAGATAGATTTCATTATTTGAACAGATGCTTTTTTACATGTGTTAACAGGAGTACTTCCCTGCAGATTTTCTTACCTTGCAAGAATCCTTTTCTGTAAATCTGTATGCCATCTGTGGTCTTATTACCACTGTTTTTCTGAATATGTAAACCAGTGATATTATCCAGGAGGATAAGATCTGTAATGTTTGTTGAGAGCAGTGCATTGGTGTTATTAATCAGAACTGTAATGTATGCAGTTTGAGGATCATGTTCAACATCCACCTGAAAACAGAAATGTTAATGGTGCAAAACGGCAGTATGTGCATCTTAACAGCAAAATTTGTAGTCTTGATTACTAACAGAAGTTCATTATACGAGTAAAGTTATTTTCTGAAGGTGACTGGAGTGACCTGCAAATGGTACTATGCTAGTTTGATATCAGACTCCCAGGGAGATTTTGTTCTTTGGTACGTCAAGCTGTTGCTTGGCGACGAAGGGACAGAAAGCCAGAAGCTGGAAACTCAGCTCACGCAGAGCCAGAAGCAAAAACAAGAATCTGAATATCCCCATGATACCTCGTATAGCACAGAACTGGACCATGACTTTATACCCAGAGTCTGGAAAATTCTTAACTTTGAACTTCTATACCACAAGGATGCTCCTTTTGCAAGCTGCCATCACTGCAAATTCATTCTCTCCATGCAGTTTTGGTCTCCATTTCCCTTTTTTACAACAACCACACTCTCCAAAGGGTGCTGGCTGCCTCAATTTGCCCCTTCTATGGGAGGACTGATAAAGCCAGCATTAGACATGAAGCTTATGGCTCTGTTTCCAGTCAGTGGTGAAGTTAATAAGCTATTTTCCAGTTGCTTGCAACGCACACTTACGTGATTTTATTTATTTATTCCATCAGGCCATTAACACTCATTAAGTAATTATATCCTCTACATGAAATTACTTTGAGCACAGAGCTGCTTACTGACCCCTCACCTTCCAAACTGCCTTCCCCTATAACTCATACTAAACCAGAATTGTCTACAGATTTATCAGGTCTATCACATGCTGGCCTATAGTATACCCATGATGGTATATCAGCTTTCTAATAATGACACCAAATTAACACTTATTTAACTGACTGAGGTATGATTCAGGCTAAGCCTTTCTCTTTTTTTCATCCTCCTTTTTAGGAAATGTTTACTCTGTGTATGGATACCAGCAAATATAAATAATAAAGCAATCCTCACAGAAATGAGTTCTAAAAACACAATTTTTTTTGTGTTAGACTTCAGAAATCACGAGTTCATGGCAGACAGTTTTTGACCTATATAGTCATGATTTCATGATGCACCACTGATCTCTGCATTTCATACTCTTTCAGTAGAAACAGATTACAGTTTTAGGATAACTTAGGAATCAATGAGAATACCTTCTAGAAATTATTGTTGCTTTTTTGCATTTTTCTATTTAAGTGACAATAATTAAAGTACACTTGAATAAAACTGTTCATGTAACTAACTCTACTTGGTATACTAAGCTAAATTTTCCAAACTCATTACAGCACATTAAACCTCAATTGTATTAAACTAATCTTATGGAGGAAAATCCCCAACTATTAATTTTAGTAGATTCTGCAAATAATTGTCACCACATATAATAATAGGCTTAATCATACCAATTTTATATGTTTTTATATCATAAACTGCACCGCAAAGTTTATGAGACTTAAAATCACCAAATAATAAAAATGTGATATATTTCAGGCAGATTTTCTCTCTTCTGGTTTCTGAACTGGCACGATGCAGTCAACATGCCTTTCAGTCTTTCCTGTGCAGTCACAAAGGATAAAAACTTGCTTTTGAAAGCAAAAGAATAGTAAAGGAATTAAAAAAAAAGCCTTAAACCCCCATAAAACCAATCCAAAGCCACAAAGCAGAAACCTGAAACCCAATCACCAAAGCAACACATCTTCCTGTGCTTCTAATCAGGCACAAATACATCCCTTTACATTTGAGGAGAGGGGATATAAACAGTAATTCAGATTAATTCCTACATTAAAATAGGCAGACAAAGCAGCATGTGTACATTAACAGGCAAGTGGGGGAATATGGCAGCATTAGCCTTCTCCTCCCCCTAGGTAGGAGCTTTAATGCACACTCCCACACAATGTTCATTCTCTTTCTCCAACCAGTTTTGCACTTTCTCTTTGTTTTGTATCAATTAATTAAATTCTTCATTCAGTGAATAAACAAAGCCACCCTTCAGAGGTATCCCAATCATACTGCCTATCTCCTACTGCAATTTTCCTCAGGTGGCTGAAAGGCCACATTTGTTGCATTTCTGAATGATATTAAATACAGGTTTTGCATCCTTTATTTTTTGGCTGGCAATCATTTTTAAGCTGGCAAGTGGTGTCACTTCAGCTACCTGGGAGAGCGGAAAAAGAGAACCACAGCAACAGCAAGGACATGCTAGGAGAAAAGAGAGGAAGAAGGAATTGCCATGGAAGTGACAGGAACAGACCTCTTGGAATCAGAAACAATTTGAAACATAAAAGGAGGAAGAAAATGAAGGATACTTGTATCACAGATGATCTGCAATGCAGGTGTGCTTAAGAGACTGAAAAATGAGATATACAAGTGTGTTAAAAGCCAAATAGAATCATAGAATAGAATCATAGAATCACTAGGTTGGAAAGGACCCACTGGATCATTGAGTCCAACCATTCCCATCAGTCACTAAACCATGTCCCTCAGCACCTCATCCACCTTGCTTTTAAACACCTCCTGGGAAGGTGATTCAACTACCACCCTTTCCATGAAAATTTTTTTCCTGATGTCAAGCCTGAACCTCCCCTGGCAGAGCTTGAGTCCATTCCTTCTTGCCCTGTCCCCTGTAACAGCCAAATTTAAAGAGTTATTTCAGCTCTGCTAAAGATCATCATCACAGAAATGTTTCTGTCATTCTGTGGAATGAAGCTCTTGAAGGAGCACTTTCCTGGAAAGAAGGAATGGACTAGGCCCTGGATTCATAGCTAAACTTTAAACATCCCAGTTTCAATCAGAATAATTCTGTGATAAGATATTGTAAAAAATTCAGCCTCCAAGAAGTTAGCATATGCCGTTTCCATGCTCTGAGGAGCCACTCATGACGGTAGGGGGAAAATGTGCAGAATTCACTTTTTTTTTTTTTCCATTTAAAACAGCTACAGACAACCATATGGCCAGTCTGCATCTTAGCAGGAAAGCATCTGTTCAGACGAATTAGGACTGAACTAGATGACAAGGTAAGCAAAGCAAAATAAAATGTGAACTGCATTTGAAAGTGGAAGACAATCACATACAATTGCATAGTTTTCAGTAATTTACATCTAATAGCACTGCAAAATTTTGTTCTGATAATCCTAGCATCTACAAGACTAGCTTTCATCTTGAATAACAGGATTTCACACAAAAGCCTGTCTGAAGCTGTGCTACGAGCAGCAGAAAAAATCAACATGTTGCTGTCTCAAACTCTCTTCCTGAGAAGCTCTGATATAAAAACTGGTAATTCATAGTCGAAAGAGCAGAAGATTCTGTTACTGCTTCTTCTGCCTGAACGGTTCACTGTTCTGCCTCACTAATTATGATATGCAGTGATTTCAATAACAACATTCTAGGTAATTAGTGCCATGGGATGTGATGCATATTCATTCTTCTCTATGCAAATGATCTGACACAGGTCATAATGTCGCCTCTTCTGTACTATTTATTGAAACCTCTACCCTCATAGGCAGCATTTCAGTGGCTGAGTTCAGATTTGTCTTGAAGCTGGATGTGCTTTCTCTCTCCAAGGGACTGGTAGGATGAACTCTCTAATTATAAAAATTCAGTCTGCCTTCATTCAGTGTAAAAAAAAGAAACGGAAAAAACATAAAAGTCTTGGTAAATCTATCAACCTATGCCGCATGAAGTAAAAATAAAATGAAAGAGTATAGTAGAAGCATCTTTGCTCCTCATAAGTATGTTACACAAGTTAAATGAAACTCTATTTCATTAAATACAGTGCTGTAGCTAACTACTACTGAATAAGCATGCTATGACACACTCATGCTTCTATGGCTGCGTGACAGCACCTCCAAAGACACAGAATCACAGAATCACTACATTGGAAAAGACCTCCAGGGTCATTGAGACATGTGGAGTTCAGTGCCCCATCCTTCAAAATGAGCCCATGCTTTACATGGTTAAGCAAGGAGAGTAACTCAGAAGGCTTATCTCCTCTAAATATGTTTGTCTCTCTATCCAATCTTGTTATTGATTTCTAGAGCTCACTGGGTTTTGTCCATTTACAGTTTTACAAATTCATACTGAGGTATTTACTTTGACCATAATACAAAATCCCCTGAAGACTCAGAGAAGATTTCACAGATTTCCTTCAGTTTTGAATCAACAGTGCACAACTATGCCTCTTACACAAGGTGCCATCATCTTAACATCAAAACGGACATGCTCCCTAACACTCAGCATGGGCCCAATCCTTTTCCCATTTGTTAAAGGACATTTAAGTACAAACTTCCTATCAAATTAACAAGAAATTTAAGTAAACATACCACACCACATTTCTGAAGGGTTACTCCAAATCCAGAAGACGCTGACATATTGGACACATCTTCGAGCTGTGGAGAAAGTGGAAGTCTACATTGTATGAAAATATCACAATTCACAAACTGCAGCTCAAGTTAAATTATGCGAATAATGAAACAAGAAAAAAAATCAGAGGTATTAATTGCCTTCAAATTTAAGACCTCTATTATACAAATAGTTAGTCTTTTTTTTTTCCTAGTCTAAATTTGTATGGACCGCTTATTCCTAGAACTATTTATTCATATATTAATTGAAATATTCATCTTTTGGCTATCACAATTCCCTAACAAAATACACAACGCACAAGTTCATCAGACTACACAGATACATTTCCCTACTATCTATCAGCATTTATGCAGCAATCACACAGCTGTGTGCATCACAATAATTCTCTGGAAGTTTCACAACTTGTTGTTGCTGAAACCATCTCAAGTGAACACAATTAGAATGAGAAACATACTAATTGAGTAGTAAATTCCCAGCAATGTTCACTTCTGATATTGTTGCTACAATCCTTACAAATATTAAAAGTGCCACACCATCTTTTACTGACCAGCTGGTGGTTAACAGATGACTCTCGTTTGAACAAAATCTTCTTTGTCCATGAAGGCACCAAAGCAAACAGCGAATGGCTCCATTGATTGTCCGAAGCTGCAGAAGTCAAGACCTGGTGAGGGGCTTCAGTTGCTTGAATGATCAGAGGTAAGGGCACCACTGAAAACATAGACAATGCTCTGCATTAGAACTAAAGCTGCCTCCTGTGCATGAGCTGCCTGGTGCACATTCCAGCAAGGGGGTTTGTGGCGCTCAGCCCTTTGTATGCATAAAGCGAGCAGTATGCTCTGCCTCGAAATACTTAAAATAAATACAGGTAACAGAAACATGAGGCCAGACAGGAACCAGAGATGGGATCTGCCCCACAAAATCCAACAGGAGTTAGAACAAACGTGTGTCCTACCTAAGGAACTCGCATATACCTCACAGAAAGCTTCTTGCTGTTTAAATGTAAATGTCTGATGCATGAATTAAAAAGATTCAGCCTTAACTCAACTGCTGCTATTTTCAACACAAATGTTTGGCACAACATGAATAATTGAAGCACGCTATGATGTGAGTAGCCTCACTGCTAAGGGTGTTCTGTTTCAAGGATAGTCTGCCAATTAACCATTAGCCATGTCAATAATTATTAGGAACAAAAATACTTCTCAGTTGAGTAGGGGTCTCAGTTACATTCCAGCTGAATTGGAGTGCCATCTAATCAAATGCTCCTCAATTTAGTAATTAAGAATATAAATGTTAGCTTATACTCTAATACTTATATTAAAGATTAGACCATGATGTCACACAAAATTACAAGAACAGTTCTGAAATTATATCACTTTCATCTACTGAAGTAAAAGCACTTATGACATTAATAAAAGGAGCTTATACTAAAAATAAATAATTTAATATACTAAATTGTCAAAAGGCAAATCTCCTGAATGAAGAGAAAAAATGTCATGAAAATTTCAAAATGACAGTTGGCTGTCTATTTTTAAAGATACTTCTTTCAGTCTTTGCATAGAAATTCTCATTTATTAATCTCACATATAAATCTCACATTTTAATCACAAGCAATATATATTCATATTAATAAAAACTCTCATTGAAAAGCAAAGATTATTGGCAAGTGACATTTTTCTACAAAGTTTTAATTTTAAAAAATCCTATTATATGTTAAGGAGATATGAAAAAGTGACCATACTATAATCTAATTAACATAAGAGGCGGCATTTTTTGAAAAGATACTGCTTTATTGGAAAAACAATATAGACAAATACTGTGAACTGTGAACAGAAGAGATGTACAGAGCATTCAATATTGGACTCTTAAAATGAGGTCCTACAGAGGGCCTTGAAGCATTGATGACCATGAGTCACTGTAAAGATTTCTGTTAACATAATGCTTGCCTGTGGCTTACAGGACCCAGACAGACATGCACCTTGGGCAGCTTCACTGCCTTCCCATGCTGGAAGAGTATGTTTTTTATTTGTGAGGGAATCATTTTAAAGCTGCTAAGAACAGTAGTATACATAATCACAATAACAAATGTCTGCATATCTTTGGGATTGGAATTATTTCACGGTAGTCATGCAAGGTATATTTGTGTTTCAAGATTAAGCAACAGCAAAATCACTCAGGACAACACCAGTGTCTAACTTTAAGTGCAATATCCGCTAGCTATTAGTCTAAGCCCACATGGCCATGGCACTCCCCAGTATATCCAAGTATCGTACTATCTCCCACTTCCAACAAATCTAAACCCATGTTCTGAGTATTGAATCGAGCCTCTTTGCCATTTTGTACAGATATATCCAAACACTAAAAAAGATTTGGTTTATGTTTGCTGTCTCTCTCATATACTAAAGCAATTGACACACCATTCCTATGGAGACAGAGCACAAAGTCTCTTTTTTGTTTTCTTGCCAGACTACAGGGGATACACTTTCTTTCATAGTAAACACAAACTCCCACTGAAGACACAGAGCTTCTTTGTTGGGATTTGTGAGAGTACTAAGTCCACATGGTAAAATGTATGAACAACTACTACTTTGAAGGCGCTTCTTATTGAGCAGATCATTTCTTTCTGTAGTTCGAATGAGGAAGGTCAGTCAACAAGAAACGAGTAACTGCTTCATGACCTATCTTTTGTTCTTGAGCTCTATGCAGCTTGACAACTCTATGTGACAGCATATCCTGACACTACCCTCTGGAGATTATCAAGTCAACAGTAGCCAATGTAATTAACTGATCATGTTCTTTGAGTCTGAATAGATCTCTGGATTACTAATTACACAGACGAGTCTGTTTCCAAGTTGTGTCATGTCATCACTTGTAATCCTGAAATAACATGCCCAGGGCCCAACAATCTCCAGGCATGTTATTCGGCGACTCCATCATCAGTAATTGCAGACTAGGGATTTTGTAGGCTCTCAACATTATGCTAAGCAGCCTCAAAACAGATAATGATTACAAGGATACTGCAAATTCAATTCTATCTTTCTAGCACTCAGTGGAAGGTATTTCTTAAATAGATTCAATTCATACGATACATGTCCATGCAGCAAGATGTGCTACTGCCTTCCTCCAGATATTTTTTCTCATTCTTGCCATTATTTTTTACCAATACAGGCTGCTTTACAATATCCTGGTTTCCCTTGCCAGTAAACCAGCACTTTTCTATGTCATTATTTTCTGAAATACTGACAGTCAGTTAAATAAAATAACATTTTTTTTATCCACATACATTTATATGTCACAAGAACATTATACAGCTCAGTCCAGCTGACCTACAAGAACAGTAATTCCTTTTCCATATAATCTGCTGCATACTCCTAACATCAAGACAATACAACTATATTTATCAATTCACCTGCTGAATTCATCTGTCCTACATGGACTGTAGAAGGTTGATGATTGCTTGAAAAGCTGAACATTGAATATCTGACAAAGGGCAGTGCAGGCATAATACATTCAGTGTTTTTCACATCTATTCCAGATTTTCATTCTGAAATAGTTTTAACAAAGAGATTCATCTGGAGTTTGAGAATACTAATTCTTGACCCCTGAGTCCTTTCCTTGACAATCATCGAGATCTCTTTTGAACACCCTGCTGCTCAGTAGTGCAAGTACAGCATTGTCAGTGCCTCTTCAAAGCTGCATCCCAATTCTGACACTAACTTTATGGTGTCCTTTTTCCTTCCACACTCTTTTCTGCTTACAGCTTCAATTTTGGCCATTTTCTGAAAAGCCATTATCAGTGCTGCGTGGTCTTCACTTACATTAGTTTCTTAATGGAAACTATTCCCACTCCTTTTGAAAGAGAAACTTTGTAAAGCAGAGGAACAGCTTCAGCTTTATGCACAGCCCAAACAGCCCCCTCTCTGTTAGGTTTACCAGGCTGCCACCGGGCACTCCCAGAGGACACCTCAGGCCAAAACATTTCCCAGTGAGCAAACTAGCAAAGCATGAGGCTTAACCAGGGGCTTCCCTGCAAACATCTCCAAATATGCCAATGAAACAGTTCATCAACGAAAGGCACTAGTTTCAATTTATTTTGAGATGTGACACAATAACACCACCTTTGACAACATATTATCAAGTTGTTAAATACTTTATCTTACCTTTAATTAGCATATTACTAAAACATTTTCCCATAATTTAATCCTCCATTAACACAACACAAATAGATATGTCAGAACCCTGTCTTATACAACTGCTGGTAGGCTGACTTTGTATTGAATTACAAAATGAAAACAAAAATAAATATTAATAAATCTGAAACAACTGGAAGACTAATATAACATTTTACTGCTCATGTTACTATAGCATTCACTCAGTCCCAAATACGCTTGTTGTCACAATACTTTGAAATGACAAATGCACAGTTGATCAGAATAGTCTCCACTATTTATTTTATTTTCAGTTTTCTCTGCTATTCTCCCCAGGTAGTTTTTCCCACTCCTCAGCTTTGTGCACATTTGCTATGGCTAACAATCTTTTGTTCTTTGTGGCAGCCATACTCAAAGCTCATGCAATAGAGTTAGATAGGAGAGCCTCCCACTTCCAGCTCTCATTGTATTCGCTTGCCCCTCAAGGGTGTGCAAATACAGAAGAAATCTGACTCAGGACAAAATGCTCTTACTGCAAGGAATCTGTGGAGACGGTGGGTCTGTGTTCACGTGAGCCAGGGGTGGAAGGATGGGTGTCTAAGAAAAGTAATGGTCCTCTGTTTGTGGTCAGCATACTGTCCTTTGCTAAAAGTTAGTTTTGAGTAACAGCAGGGACCTTCAGTGCTAAAGCATGAGCCTTTACCACTGGAATAAATGGACTGAGTCCTGAATATGTTAATAGAACAGATAGACTGTCATTCAAAGAGCAGCTATAATACTATAGTGCCTCACTTTTTAGTAGTGGAAGTTAAGGTGAAGGTTATTCTTGCCCATAGTAATTAAACAGGATTATGCAAAAGTAAAATAGTCTTGCAAGGAGTTTGCAGCAGAGACTCCACTACGTCCTTAAGGCTCCTGTATCTTTACAACACATCCTAACCTGCCAGATTACTATAGGAAAGTGAAGACTGATAAGTTTATGAAATGCAAAGTTCAGAATTAAAAATTACTTGACAATGGGAGGAAAAAAAAGCAATTTAACTAAATCCTTCTAATTCTTAAATCTCAAGGCTTGCGTATTTTAAGTCCCACATCTGCAGTTTGGTTTACTTTCTCCCAAAATTTATCAGCAAAATTTTGAATAATCTTGCTTTATTTTACTAGGGAAGAAAACTGTTAAATACACTTGCTTACAGTATTTTTTGTTGTTGTTGTTCTGAATTATTCCATCCTGAAAACCCTCCAGGATGCAAGATCCAATTTAAAGTCCGTTCAATTACACACAACAATTAACAGGCAAAGGCAGTAATTTACTGTATTTCAGTTCTGAATGTTGCCATTAGCTTTTCTTGGTCCAAAGCCAAAGAAAGTATGGGCATCAACAGGACAAATAATTTTCAATGACAAAGGATTTATGTAGAAGTCCCCACCTCGCTGCTTCCAGTGAGAACTTCTTTAGTGAGAAATAAAAGTTTAGCACCTTGATTAAGCAAACCACTAAAAATCTAGCTTTCAGTATGTTAAAAACTCCTCTTTATTAGAATGACAATTCTAATTTATACATCTAATTTATAACCTTTCTTCATAGGACAGGTGCTCCAGCCCACTGATCATCTTCATGGCCCTCCTTGTTCCAACAGGTCCACATCTCTCCTGTGCTGAGGGTTCCAGAAATAGACACAGCATTCAGATGAGTTCTTGTTAGAGTATAGTAGAGGGGCACAATCACCTCCCTTGACGTGCTGGCCACACTTCTTTTGATGCAGTCCAAGATACGGTTGGCCTTCTGGGCTGCAAGTGCACATTGCCAGCTCATGTCCAGCTTTTCACCCACCAGTACACCCAAGTCCTTCTTGGCAGGGCTGCTCTCAATCCCTTCAACCCCCAGCTTGTATTGATATTCGGAGTGGCCCAGTTATCAATTCAAGCATACAACTCAGTGCTTGTAGCAGCCCTTCCTTTAACACATATTTATTTTCTAACAAAATGCATAGATTCAACCGCTCAGTAGAAATGTACATTAATAATACGTAGCCCATCAGAAAACAAGATGTGAGCAGTAAAGATTCTGTTGAATAAGTACAGGAAAAAACGAGGAAGCTCAAAAAATCGGTTATTTGCTTCCATATTTAAATTAATAAACTCATTTATGAATTAGCCATGGCACAGGGCAAAGAAATTAGAGGCATCTCACTAGATGACTGCTTGAGGCCATGTAATTTCTTGGCAAACACATACCATGAAGTCATCTCTTGGGGAACTGCAGCTATGTGGGGAGTTTATTTCAGACACTGCATTACCTCTGTTAATGTGCTGTATGAGGATGTCACAAACTTTCAGGGTACTCATCTCCACTGCACTTGGATGTGGTAGCACATTATATATTATACATATATAGAGAAAATAAAGACTGGAGACTTAGAGAAATTAAGTGATTTATTCAAACGTACAAGAAGATCCTGGGGCAGTCAGCCCTCATATATAGCTCCTTGAAGCTGCAAGTGACTTCATTCAGTATTGAGGTTCCCCATTTCGATCAAATTAGACAATTACCAGTGGAGATGCTTGGTGTACCTTAGATCAGAGACAAGTATACTTATACCCAATATGAAGATTATTAGCACCCCAGCAACACTTCCAGATCCCCTATGCCTCAGTCTTTAAAAATTTGGTCCAGGATAAAAGTATTTTAGTTACTGCAATTGCGAAGGTCTTTGGAAGCTTCAATAGCAGGTGCTGCAGTAGTGTTAGTAAATGCATGCAGGTTAAGTCAGCTTCTGAAAAGGAAAAAGGTCTTGATCAGCTTTAAGTAATATAGGTTTCACACAGCACCAGCAACCCTGGGCATTAGAGAGTGCTCCCCTACATCATTATGTTTAATGAGGAAAAAGAGATCCTCCTGAAAGACTAAGGTCTTCTCATAGGAGCTCCAATCTAGATGAGCTGTTTAAAGACACTAGAGCATTTTTGTCCCTGACTTCTGAGTAAATGCTCCCCTGTGGCCCGGGATTAAGAGCCCCACTGATGACAGTGTGGCACCAGGGCACAGCTCCAGTCCCCTGCCACCATCACAACAAATGCCCTGGGAGTCCTAGGACTCTCATAGCACTTAGAAGAGAGAAAAATCAGTTACATACCTGTCATGCCCAACCATCCTGCCTCTTTAGGAAGCCACAGATTATCTTTAATAACCTAAAGTTAACAAAGAAGAGAGCAATTACAAAAAATAACTGTTTTATTAAATGTCTAATATAAGCTGAATTTAAACTTCACAATTGGACATAACCCTGTTCCACAAGGCCTTGAGTTTCCCAAGACAAAACATAACTCTAGAGGTCTCCCGCAGATTGTCAAGCAGTACGAGGCTCCACCACCTCCTGGTATGGCTATAAACCCTTTAGGCTCAAACTGCACTTAAGCTTGATAATCAGACTGAGCCTTTGTGCAATATGGGTGCAGAAGGGTTTGTTGTAAAGTCCTAGTTTGTTCTTATAAAATAGTTTTTCTTGCCATTTTCCAAGGCAGAACTGAAGACATTGGAATACCTGATCACTAGAATTCAGGAGAAATGTGTCTCTATTGGATGATCAAGTCTATTGAAACTATGCTTGTTTTTTCTCTGAGGCATTACACAGAGCCCTTCAAAGGGACCACAGGTTGAAAACTGTGGCTTATGAGGCAATCTGTGACAGTCTCCCACTGTACATAGACTGTAAAGATTGCTACAGAAATCACTAAGAGTCAGTAAAATATACTGGTGCTTTTAAGGACTGTTAGTGCCTGGTGTTTTGATCAAGATATAGCAAGGCACATAAACAAGTTTTCATTTAATAGAAATGTTCCCTCGTGGGAAGCAATGCAGAGATCAGAGTGCCAGCTGATTAAGAGCAATCTTCTAAGTCCGCTGAGTGATGTGACCTGCACTTGCTGTTTCTGTTTGCTCCCAAGCACTGCATGTGACTAATGTTAAGTACTGACTTATGTCAACACCACTGTTTCCATACAACAAGTTATGGACAATTTTCTTCTTTGCCTGCTTGGAGAAGCCATCGCTTCAATTATTGCTAGAGCTATAACTCCAATTAAATTTGTAGGAAAATAGTTCCCACTTCAGACAGGTCACTTTCCTTCAAAGTAACTGAAAATGCAAGATGTCTCACAAATTACGATGCAACAAGAGTCCTGGTATTTAAGCGGGTACTGCTCCAGAAAACAAGTACATATACGACTGGAGGCAGCTCTTGTGGGAAAGAAAGTAAGGACAAATGAACACATGTGGGAACACCTAGCACACAGGCAAACCCAGAACAGAGCCCTGGAAGAGCAAAGGCACTGAGTTCGTCTCTAGAGGCTATCTATTTGAAAATTTCCTTATACCTCACTGTACACCTCCCTGTGCTCTAGAATTCTCATACACAGAGTTATGCCAAAGTTCTCTAATGTCATTATTAATTTGCCATTATTATATTCTCATTAGTTAAAACATCTATATGGCCCTGATTTTTGAGAAGCCAAGCATCTCAAGAACACAGAAAGAAGAACAGGAAACTCCAGGGGCAAACACACACACACACAAAAAAAGAGTCTCGTAGATAGATAGATACGTATACATGCATGTATTTCCATATATGCATATGGATATAGAGCAACAGAAATTATATGTTAAAAGGGAATCAACCTTTGCTAGAAATGTCTAGAGAAGTCCAGAAAACTATCTGCATGAAGAAAATGTGTACCAGTACTCTAAATGGATGTAGTTAATGCCACGGTAAAACACTGATGAAAATATAAAACAGTAATCCAATGGTCTGTTATGTTAACAGTTAAGACAAAAAAAATCTTATTTCTAAATATAAATCCCAAATGTTACTCTTGCACATTATATCAGCATATACACAAATGTGAATATTAAATGTTAACAATTCCTTTGTAAATAAACAAAAGTAAACAGTCAATGGCCTAAGTATGCATAAAGGCACGCAGAAAATATAGCTTGCTAGCTAACAAGATTTGCTACTTCCCAGGAAATTAGTGAACAAATGGCTCTCAACTTCCACAGACTCTAGACATTCATTCATCCATGGCTTTAGAACAGTTCATGCACAAAAATCTACAGTGGTCATATGTCCATGCGTGTCAACGATAAACATTACAGCACTCTTTCTTCTGCCTTATCCAACATTCAGTTCTCAGCAGTCTGCTCTGGAAAATATATCTGGGTATCAGGTACAACTTTTCTGCTCCACTGGCGAGTGCAACCATAACACCAGAGGGCATCACAAGGGGCTCTGCACAGGCAAGTAGTGCCAACTCTATGGGCCAGCACTCACATCACGCTTTAGAAGTAATTATTTTGATGCTTTGACGCTGCCAGTAGAGCTTTTCCTGATTTTACATTAGTTTATTTTTCTGGTGGAAAAATAAGTTGGGTTTTTTTCTTATTTCCCAGCTATTATGATTAGTCTTCTTGCAATCACACTTCAAACTATAGTTCGCAACTCTCTCCATTGTCCACTGCCCAGTCTCAGGTACTTACATGGGCATAAGAAATCTATACGTTGACACATATTCAGACAGCTTAGAATCATAGGATGGTTCGAGCTGGAAGGGACCTTAAAGGACATCCAGTTCCAAAACCCTGACCATTAGCAGGGATGTCTCCTGCTGAATCAGCCTGCTGAAGTCTCCACCCAACCTGGCCCTGTACACCTCCAGGGAGGGGACATTCACAACATCCCTGTTGTGGGCAACCTCTTCCAGTGCCTCATCACCATCATCTTGAAGAATTTCTTCTTCATGTCTAATCTAAATCTTACCCTCTCCAGTTTATAGCCATCTCTCCCTAGCCCTGTTCTCCAGCCCCTTCACCAGTTTCTTGCTCTTCTCTGGACTCGCTCCAGAGCCTCAACATCTTTCTTGCGGTGAGGGGCACAGAACTCTACACAGGATTCAAGATGCTGTCTCACCATTGCCGCGTACAGAGGGAGAATAACCTCCCTGGACCTGCTGGTCACACCGTTTCTGATACAAGCCAAGATGCCATTGACCTTCTTGGCCACCTGGCCACACTGCTGGCTCATGTTCAGTCACTGCCAACCAACACCCCCAGGTGATGCTCCTCCGAGCATCTTTCTAGCCAGACTTTCCCTTGTCTGTAGCTCTGCTTAGGGTTGTTGTGCCCCAAGTGCATTTGGCCTTGTTAAACCTCATGCCACTGGTCTCAGCCCAGCAGTCCACCCTTTTCAGATGCCTTTGGAGTTACCCTGCCCTCCGGCAGATGGACACTTCCACCCAGCTTAGTGTCATCCGCAAACTTGCTAAGAATGCACTCGATGCCTTCATCCAGGTTAGGATACAGCCCAGGCCACGGCTGAGCCCTCCGGGCCGCGAGGCCGTGCAGCCTCTCGACATACACACACACACACACGCACACGCACAACGGAAAACAAAAGCCACATCCCAAACCGCAGCCGGCACTGGCGGCCGCCGCCTCCCCGCCACCCCCTTACCGGGCCCGGCGCGGCGCGGGGCAGCGCCAGCAGCAGCGCTACCAGCAGCCGGCGCATGGCGGCCCCGCGGGGCTCCTCCCACGGCGCCGAGGGGCCGCCCTTCCCTTCCCCTCCCCTCCTCTCCTCTCTGGCGATGGAGGTGGCCGCCGGCTGCCTGCGGGCCGTGGGGCTGCAGTTCTGGGCCCGCTCGCCGCAGGCGCTGGCCGCGCTGCTCGCTCCCGCCGTGCTGCTGGGGCTGCTGCTCGGCGCCGCCGCCGCCGCCCTGCTCTGCCGCCGCGCGCTCGGGGCGCGGGGACAGGTACGGGCAGGGGGCGGGAGGAGAGGAGGCCTCGCGGAGGCCTCGCTGCTCTCTACAGCTACGCGAAAGGAGGTTGTGGAGAGGAGGGGGCTGGCCTCTTCTCCCAAGGGACAGCGGACAGGACAAGGGTTACTGGCCTCAGGCTCCACCAGGGGAGGTTCAGACTGGATATCAGAAAAAAAATTTTCAAAATTTTCGTCATCGGTCACTGGCAGAGGCTGACTAGGGAGGTGTCTCCATCCTTGGAAGTGTTTAAAAGATGGCTACATGAGGCGCTCAGGGACATGGTTTAGGGGCGGATAGGAATGGTTGGACTCAGTGATCCAAGAGGTCTTTTCCAACCTGGCGACTCTATGGTTCTGTGTTTTTATTTGAGCTAAAGTAAAGTTTCAGCTAAGTGATTGTGTTCTTTGAAAGTTAGAATGTTCCTCTGATCCAAAGAACAGAGTTTCCAAGACCCTTTTCTTTCTGACCCTCCTCGCCAAAGTGAGAGGTCAGGAGTAGCTGGGCAAGGATACTGAGAATATAACTCAGTAACAACTAGATAGTGTTATTAACCAGGTACCCTTTATTAGCAGTGCTGGATGCATGGGGGAATTAATCCTCCAAAAGCACGTATGTCAAGCAAGAAAGCTCTGCAGCTTTTATGTTACAGATAGAAGCATAGAATAGTTTGGGTTGGAAGGCACCTTAAAGATCATCCAATTCCAACCCTCTTGCCAGGGGCAGGGACACCTCCCACTAGATCAGGCTGCCCAAGGCCCCATCTAACCTGGCCTTGAACACGTCCACGGATGGGGCAGCCACAACTTCCCTCAGCAACAAGTTCCAGTGTCTCACTACTCTCATAGTGAAGAAATCCCTCCTTATGTCTAGTCTAAATCTACCCTTCTCCATTTTATAGCCATTCCCCCTAGTTCTCTCACTACAAGCCATTGTAAGCAGTCCCTTCCCAGCTTTCTTGTAGCCCCTTCAGGTACTGGAAGGTCTCTATAAGGCCTCTATGCATAGTTATTTCATCACCCAAAAAGGTACTACATATTTGTTCCTTTTCAAAGAGTCAGTAACATATCTTCACACAGTGTTGTATTGACAGTCAGTGAGTGGTTGTGAGGACTACTTCATGGGGTCCACAGACGAAGGCTAGAAGTAAGGGGGGGGGGGGTTGCATCCCAGACTTTGAATCAACAGTCCCTCTTCTGCTGGTTGGCAGTGTAAATTCCAGGTTTCCTTACTTTTATCTTGTGGGATGCTTGTTCTTTGCACAGGAGATTCCCCTTTAGCTAAATGTCCTTCAGGGCACATACTACTAGGGGATATAGAAGCTTAGACAATTGCAGTAGATCAAGACACAAGCTCAAATACTTGCCGCTTGTGACCCCTGATACCATGTTTTCTTTCTCTCATGGCATGTTTTCTTTTAGGCAGTGTTTTCCCAGAAACTGTTGATTCTTTCAATGCCACGAAAAAGGCCAAACTCAATATTCAATGCCAATTTGGCTATTAAGCATGTATTGCTTTAATACATAATACAATGCCAGACATACATGGAGTCATTTCACTTAATGTGTGTGTCCATTAAGGCTGGTTACAGGACTGTTATACTGGCTAAACATACTTATTCATATAGATTCCAAGAAACACTGGTTTGGGAAATATTGGCGAAATATACGCAGAACTCATTATCATATGTTATCACCACACTTATGTACATCACAGTTTCTTTGTGTCTTCAGAATCCTCTGATGCTCTTTATCTTATGTCCTTCCTCATCGTGTCCACTTGGTGAGCTCAGGTCTGTCCTTTGTTTCAACTAGTAAACAAGCTAAACTCCTGTTACAATCACATTCTTTCTTACTGCAAGCTGGCCAAGATTTGATTGTTATTATTATTCTTAATGATTTATTCCTTCCTTCACTTCGAATTCCTCCTTATGTCTAGTCTAAATCTGCCCCTCTCCTGTTTATACCCATTGCCCCTAGTCCTATCACTACAAGCCTTTGTAAACAGTCTCTCCCCAGCTTTCTTTTAGGCCCCCTTCAGGTATTGGAAGGTCTTTTGAAAATGATAATATCTCGTGTTCAGTGTGATCTGTGCTGACCAGATGTGTCATCTGTAATCACCTCTTCCCTGTCTCAAATGCAAGGTCAGGCTTCAATTCAGCAAGAGTTTTGACAGTTGTGAAGCTTATAATAACATTAAAATTAGTCCTTGGAGAGTAATAAGGAATTTCTTCACTTAAGGAGGAGTTTCTTCATGATGAGGCACTGGTGCAGGTTGCCCTAGGAAGCTGTGGCTGCCACATCCGTGGATGTGTTCAAGGCCAGGTTGGATGGGGCCTTGGGCAACCTGATCTAGTGGGAGGTGTCCCTGCCCATGGCAGGGTGGTTAGAACTAGATGATCTTTAAGGTGCTTTCCAAACCAAACCATTCTATAATAGAATATGCATAAGATTTCTGGGAGAATTTATCCATATGCATGTAAGTGGGAAATATGTTCTGTCCCCAGCTTTTGTCTCACTGCACAAGACTGATAGAGATCACTCTGTTATGTTGCCCAGGCCTGATTAAAGGGTGCTTGCTTTCTAAACCTCCAAAATGAGTCTTAGAGAGTTTATTTGCTGGCATTTTTTGTATCAGGAGAAGCCAGAGCTGGTTGGAGGTGCCAGCGCTGCCCATTGCAGGAACAGTTGGGGTAGGTGCTGCCTGCTGGAGTCAGGACCACTGGCTTGGGGTGAGCAGGGGAGCCTCCTAATCCCTGACGCATCTCTGTTGGGAAGGATTTTACTGCTCACTTCATTTAAAAAGTCATTAAACAAATGGACTGATTTAAAAAGAGGCCTCTTTAAGTATTTACATGTTCTGAATTCTGCCCTCCTGACCTGTAACTTGCACATGGGTGACCCACTGGCTGCCTCTTGCAGCTATCACTTCTCTAATGGGGGCTGTGATGCTTCTGAAGATGTATGTGGCTTGCAGAAACTTTGTGAGGTAATACAAAATAAACACTTAATTTCTATCTTAAACCAGTAAGAGCAATCCGAATTCCATATTTTACAAACTTTTCCATAGTTCATTTTACAAACGGCACAAAAAGAGTACTAGTACTAACCCACTGCAAGAACTTTGCAGTGTGAGTACACGCACACATGCCTGAGAAATAAAGGAGGCAGAACTAGCAGAATTTTCTAAAGTATGTGATTTTGTCAGTAACATGCCTTCCTTGCTGTTTTAAGGACTGTGGTGAATGGTTCCTATCTATTTATTGCCTTAAATGTTTGTTTGGACACCAGGAATGCAGAGGTTGCACATACCCACAGGACCACAACTGAGCAGATATATTTTCTGAGAGTTGTTAATGACTTTTGCTTCTTTTTCCCGTAGCACTTAGTCCCAGGTCATGCTGGATTGACTGGATGTAGCGCTGGCCCAGCTGGGCTATTTGGAACCCTTTGACAACTTGTAGTGGGGGGTCTTGTTTGGCTTAATTTTTAACCACACCTTGTTTTCAGGTGTAATAGCTGTGCAATATGGTGTATCTGCCAGTGTTGATCATCATTAAACATGACACGAGAAAAATCCTCTTGCTTCCAAGTACTTTTAAGTAGAAGGTTTGAAACTGTTTGAAACCATGCTTTAGCCTAATAATGTAGGCACTTCAAAATACTGGATCAATGCATCCTGTGTGAGTGTGAGCCTTTCTGATTCAATTGCTCATTTTTCCTGCCTTAATAGGTGGTGTCTGTATTGTAGTGTAACTACCAACTCAAATACAGCGCTGTACAATTTCATCATTTATGTCATTTATGTCAGTAGGGAGTAGAAGCTGTCAGTGCTCTCTGGCCCAGATGTTCAGATGCATTTAGGTGCTTAAATGCCATTAAAATCAATACTGCTGCTGTAGAAGAGTTGTTTATTTTGAAAGAAAAAGAAACTGCCCCCTGGCACATACAGTGCACAGGATTGGCAGATTATGTCCTATGGGTCTGATTTCCTAAACTGAACAGAGCTACCTTAGGCCTTCTGTGCCTATTCCTTCTTCGTATTTGTCTACCCGCTGATGTTGTGGAACAAGCCTGTTAGGTGTATAGCAGGTACTGAACTACGCGTACTACAGTCTTATGTATCCAAAGTAAAAGCAGTAATAGTTTACTTAAGTATGCCATGTTGCTTCTTAGGCAGCTGTTATCCTTGCAGTGGAAGCAGGGCAAGTACCTGGAGTCCAAAGCATCCTTGGACACCACAACAAGCTACTGGATTTCTCATTCAGCCGCAATTAATCACTGTGCTCTGGATCTTGACTTAAATCCATGGAATTTTGGAAGCATGTAATTAGGTGCCTTATTGGCTTGATGATCTGTGCATAGGGTGCACTGGGAAAGGTTGAAGAAGAAACCTCTACCATGGTAACTTCAGACCACATAGTCTACTGTAATGGATTTCTGTTGATAATATTCTGTTAAAGTACAGTGTTGCCTGGAGGCTCTTGTGACCCTTTGGCTTGAAGTTTGTTTCATGGTATTCTAGTAGATTAATTTGATGAAGTGTTACAGTAATTACAGTTAGGCTTAATTTTTTTCAGCTTCTTAATAGCCTAACAGGGAGCTCAGTAACCCTTCAGTTGCAAAAATAACAAAGGATAAAAACAAATGGAGAGGAAGGTGGCAAGATGAGAAATGTTAGTAGGAAAGAAATCCTGGAAAAAAATCAAATACTTAGAAATTATAGTAATGAGATATTAAGGAATGAAAATGAGTACTGGATTAACATGGTCAGAGAAATAAAATGAGAAAAGCAATTTCTTATTTTGGAATGGCTGTGCTGTGAGGTACAGCTGTGAATCCAGTGTGGTTATTTCCACTACTCCAAATCACTCAGCCTAAATTTTGTGAACTTCCATTTTGAGACAAATAAGTAACAAGATTGCTGGGGGAGACTTGTAACTGTTCTTTGGTCATTAGTAGATTTTTAGGAACCAGCATCTTGGAGGCTAACCTGAGAATATGATCCGTGTTACTGAGCATCTAACTTCCAGAGAAGTGATAGAGGAAAGTCATTAGCAGTGAAATGTATTCTGAGAAAATAGGCTTCTTAATATATCCCATAGCCAAATAATTCAAAGCGAATCCTTCCTTAAGACAATTACATGCATAGTGGCTGCAACCATATCGTCAGAAAGCAGTTAGTGGAATGAAAACCTGAAAAATAATTTTAAAAGTAATCAAGGCAGGGAGCCTGCCATCTTCTTCACGAAAAAATTCCTTGCAATGCTGTGGTTGGATGCATTGACCAACATTAGTATTATTTTTTGGCCCATCTAGTGCACAGGGAAGAGCATGTACAGCAGGAGGTTTTGTTCCTGTACAGTCTGTATTCATACCAGTGTCTCTGCATGTTTGTTAGGGAGGTGGAAACCATTGATATGGGCTGTTTTGGAGGAAGAAGAAAACACGTTTTTGATGGTTATTTCTTCCTGACAGGGACTTTGCCACACATAGAACTGTATTTAGGAAGTTTTTTCTCATAGCAGGAGAGTGAAAATACTGGGCATTCTTTTCATTGCAGGCAATTATGGACAACTTTAGTTAACTTGGTTTAACTGGGAAGTTTGAATTCAGACTGCGAGCTCAACTCTGGTCTGTAATAGGAAGTTTTGGGGCAAGATGGATTGGTATGATGTGACACGATTACAACCTCATACAGCCCCTCAGATTGAAATTCTAATTCGGACTGACAAATCAAATTCATAAAGTTCATTAATTTTAATTAATGAACTTCCTTCCTGAATATGTAAAATTCTCATTAATTTTCAGATTGTACTTTTCTAAAATTTTCAACTAATACTGCAGTCGTTTTCAGGAGTGACAAATGAGTATATCCAGGCTGTTGTCAAAGATTTTTCCAGTGAATTTACATGAGCTCAGTGTTACATTTTGTCTGTTTTCTCTCCCAATTTCAGAATGATGATTCCCAGAGACTTCTGGAAAGCTTCACCTCTGATGAAAAAGAGCACACACTCATGAGAAGTAAAGCAGAACCATATACATCAAAAGAGGAAATGGTGCTGGAGGTAAAGCTCTGCTGTTGGTGGGGAATGCCCATTATGCTGGATGAGCACACTTAGGCTCTTGTCTAAACTGTGTTAAATTTATTTGGTATGGAATTGAGCCCTTAGTAAGTGTTCAGAAAAAGCACAAGAAGGAGAGTGAGAGTTGGTGGCTGCTTATGAATGCAACCGTTTCAAACTCTCATTCCCCTTATGAATTCCATTTGTCTTTTTGGATATTTTAGTCAAGATCCTGAGTTATTTTTGGACAGAGCCTTTCTTGCTTTTGTCTCTACATTGTACCGAATTTCAAAAGGCTGATGGGAAAAGTTAACACTATTGACATAAGAAAAAGTTCTTAAGTACTGAAATCAGTGCTGGTAGTTGATAGAGTATTCTTTCCTGGGGAAGATTCATTAGGAAAATTTTGACAATAACGAAGTCAGTTCTCATTTGGAACAAATACTTCTTTTCTAGAGCCTTGCTGGGGGCTCCAACTCTCAGTTGGACTGAGTAGATCAATGGAGTGAGAGAGAATAAATGATGTAAAATGAGTGTGTTTGTGAGCAGGAGCATCTTCAATGCCTTTCTTGCATAGGAAGTTCTCACATGAGGTACCAGCTTAATCTACAGTGCGGCAGTTGAATGACCACAAGTACTGAAACACCAGTAGGGTGAGCTGGGATTCAAGGACAATTAGAGTAACAATTAGGAAACAGAAGTAGGAAAAAGTGTAAACTTATCCCACTCTCAATCAAAAATCCAGTAATTTTTTTGGCAATAATCTCAATATAAATTGAGAACCAATCCTACAATGTCTTTGTTAGACACTGCCTTCACCCAGAGCTGATTTGACTGCTTTGGTGAAGCTAAAGGTTGTGAGTTAAATGAGACATTTTAAAAAAGTGTGCAGTTAAGCTAGCTCTTTCAGTCTATTACACATAAATTAAATACATGCAGCAAGCGTCAGTTAAAGCCAGCCACTCTTAGCTTGTAATGAGAACTAGTTTCAAGACAAAGAGAAGATAGATGTTACTGTAAACATTTAACTGTTGGTTAAAATCCAGACCAATAATTAATCTTGATTTCAGTTTTGTGATCAGGAATGGTGACAAACCATGGTTGGTCATTTTACTTGAGTTCAAGCACAGCATAAGAAGTAGGCATGAATTAGATTCTCTTTCAGAGTGTATATCCTGTGGGAGAACTTATGTAATGGAACTTTATGCATATAACCAGCCCTTTTGAAGTGGAATCACCGTCTTCTAAAGGTGATCATTCACAACTGTATCTGTTTCCCAAATGCATTAGCTCATTTGTAACGCCTTAAGAAGCAACCATTTTGTTTGAAGGGACTTTCCCCCTGTATTTATCTTACTACTGAAGTTATGTCTGGGTTTTTTTGTTCCAATTCCCAGAGGATCTTGCTGTTACTAGCATCAAATTGGCAGCTCATGAAGAAGCATAAGTGGAAAATGCTTTTAGTTAAGTTAGAGCATTACAGAAAAAATGGTTATTTGCGTTCTGAGATCTTCCACATTGCAGTAGTATGATAATTACCATATTAATAATAACCATGTATTACTCATGCCTGCTGAGAAGCAGGATGCATTAGTTCTAGCACACTGTGATACGACTTTATCACTTTGGACAGGAGCTGCTCTGCTTCCAGCTATTGCAATGGCTGTATTGGTTTCTGTCTCTGAATATGTACTAAAGCAGTGGGAACGCTCAGGATGAGCAAGTGTTTTACATACTGACTTTGTGCCTTTAATTTTATTAATAAATCAAAAAAACCCTTCTGGAAATAAATGCAAAGGAAATAAAAAGGTGCAATGATAAAAGATGAAAGACATAGTTTGCTCTTATCTTGCTGTCTTTATTTTTAGACTCTATTAGTGCTTTGATATTGCCTAGAAAAATCTGTGCAAAGAAAACTGTGTTTAATAAATCAAATTCTTTCATGTCTTATGACAAAACCAAAAAGGTAGAATAGGAAATCTCCTGAAGCTTGTATTTAAACATTCTATCAGTTGCTTATAGCCAACCTTTTATTAAGCCATACATAGCCTCACAAAGCAAAGCTGATTAACCCATTGTTCCATTGCATAAAGCATAGGCTAGGAAAGAGGCAGGGCAGAAATTCAGATTATATGATATAACAGATGATATGAAAAGAATGCATTATCTATAAACAGTTATTTGGAAGAACATCGATATTTTCTCTACGTTATAGACAAGGCTTGTACTACAAAAGTTCTTCCTGGAAAAAATGGTGACTAGTTTTATTTAATCTTTATTTAAATTGAAAGCTAGAATTTATTGCCATGATGATGTGGAACTTATCCTTATGTAGTTTCTATTATTAAGATAATTTCAGTCTCTTAAGCAAAATCTTTAGTTGCTGTTGAAGGCCATGAGGGCTGACATGAAAGTAACTTGTGAACAGCCAATATTGCCTACTTTCCCTTGCAGGAGTAAAACATTTTGGAGCAGTGGTAATGACAGTTCTCTTTTCTGAATTTCATACTCTGAATGAGGCTTCTGAGAAGACTTCTTGTGCCATAGCAGAAACAGTGAATAGATTGTGAGCTGGTGATAGGGATTTCTAAGCTGTGTAATCGAGGGGGGCATGTGATTAACATAAAGAGAAAAACCATCAAGTCTACTGCTGTTCCCAAATGGTTTTCTGATTTTTCTTACACAGGAAATTGACTCTCCTATGAACAGTAACATCACGACATTTGCATTAAAGGCAAAAGTGATCTATCCCATCAATCAGAAATTTCGGGTAAGGTTTTAGATTCTACTTCTAAAAATTAATGACAGTCATTCTATGCCAGAGTAAACTGCAGTCAAGTAATGGAAGAAAACTTACTACCAGTTTGCACAATAGAGATCCACAGACTCAGGTCCTGTTCTGTAAGGTATCAGCGGCTTCCAGCAGCCCCTGAAACCTGCAGTGCTTTACATGGTGTTTGGTCAGTTTTCACTATAGCCAAGAGACCTTTTCTTCCCTTTAGCACTAGAAGAATTTGGATCTGTCCAAGGAAACATGAGAAAAATCCCACAATGATCTGCCTATAGTAAGAAAACGTGCACTAAGCAGATAGCCACAACAGAAGAACTCTTTTCCAGGCTACGCAGAAGCCCATCAGTTTGATGAATCTTAATTTATGAGACACACTTTTTGCTATGTGTATTAATTTTTCATTTGAAAGCAAACGCTGCAAATTCATGAGATGTTTTTCTTCCTGTAGTGCCATATTAATTGACCTTGTAAATCTCCTTTAACTGTAGCCCTTGGCAGATGGCTCATCCAACCCATCTTTGCATGAGAATCCAAAGCAGGGGGTTCTGCCTAATCAGGTCATGGAGACATCTACATCAGGCAGCCTGGGATCCCTATGTCAGGGAGACAAAGAGGACTGCAGTTCCTCCACATCAATACATTCCACAACAAGTGATGACAGATTTCAGGCCCGAGCTTTCCTAAAGGTGACCAGCTTCCCTGAAGTGTTAGCATGTGAGAGGTAAGCAGTGAACCTGCCTTCATGTTCCGTCATTTCCTAGCATGCCTCAGTGTCTTCCAGGGCAATCACTAAAGATCTATTGTAAACCAAGGGCTGAGCTTGAACGCATGCATACACCACGTGAAAACAAGGCTGTCTGTTGTTAACCCTAAAAAGCAGCTGAGGAGACCGAAGAGTTGCATTGTGTTGTATATTGAATATCAGTTCGTTCTTTATGCAATTCTGTGTATCAAAACTTTGGCAGAAGCAGTCTAAAAGGTACATCACTGTTATGATAAGGAGATCCTAATGCTTTGGCTTGTATGCTTAGTTCACATGCAGTGGTGTGCTCAGCTGGTGTTAAAGTCTTCTGCACAGTATATCATCAAGTTACATAATAGGTACCATGAGAACAGCAAGTGGTAGTGGTCTGTTCTGTCCATTTTAACAGGAGCTACTCATGTCATATTGTGAGAAAATTATCCTTTCTCAGAAACTCCAGTGATGAGCAGGTAGAGATAATCAAAATGAATTATCGGCTCTGATTTTTCTTCTGCTGCACAACAGCAAGGTGCACCGTAGATGAGTACGTACGTGTCTATATTCTCATTAGCAAGAACAAGGAAAATCATATTTGTGTCACTGTGGGTACTGAGGAAGGTACTAGCAGTAGAATATTTTCAAAATGCCCATTCTTATAGCTGTTTTAATTTAAAGCTTTGTTTTACATTTGCTGTAGTCACTCATGGCTGCATTTACTTCACCTTTTTCTAAAGGGAACTGCTACTCCAAATTTGTTAAAGCACTATTTTGTTTTGCTTACTTTTATGTAGAGATATTTTACCTGAAAGAGACGATAACATAGAAATAAAGTGACTTGACTGCTGTTCGAGGGGCAATGCTTTTTGGAGAATTTAATGATTTAATAAAATTATATGGTGTTGCTTTGTTATATGACCTTCATTTATATTGATATTAACATTTTTAAATCTTTGTTTTAGTTCTGATGTTAAGCTCTGCCTTTGTAGCCTTATTTTAAAAGACCTCATGCTTCTTGATACTGAACTCAGGAAAGAAAAACATATGGTAGGTATTCATGTCTCATTTATAGCTATTTGTTTTGAATATCTTAATTGAATATCAGTTTAGGAAATGACATAAACTACTGACTAACTGGGAAATAGAGTCACAGTGTTGCATCTCTCCAGCATTCTCTTTATTTTGTTCTCTCTGTTCTGCATATATTTGAGCTTCATAAAGGAATAGAATGTAGAGAAATATATTGGGTTGTCAAATACCAGAGGTCAGGCTAGATAATACAAAAATCTTGTTTTAAACTTTACTCCAGAGAATAACATGCAGCACTTGAAGGTCATAAAAATAGAAAGAAACATATATTTAATAGATGAGTTCATGTTTCCAGTACAGTGCTTGTGCATTGCAACTCCAAAACCTCCAAGCCCTTTGAATAAAACTAAAAATTCAGTTCAGCTGAATCAGTACCATTGTCACTTGCATAATTTTGTATGACAAAGGTATTAAGGTACCCATTAAACCATAGATAGCTAACAACATCAAGACACAAAGCAGACACAAAAAAAAAAAACCCAGCCCAAAAATGCATATGTACAATTGTTTGTGGTGACTAATTAGGATCAAGTACGGAATCATAACTGAATTTTAGCTTAGTTAATATAAACCTGGATGTGAAGTATATAGCTGTCTCCTCCCCTCTTTCCCAACCTCTGTTTAAAGAGATTGGTAATTTATGATATAATTTGTCAAATGCAGTGAGTATATTTCTACTCTGGGATTTTCTGAACACATTTCCACGCAGTCCAAAAGAAGCAGCATGGAAGGAAACCTGAAAAACAGCTTCCCTTCTGATGGGATTTATTCACATCTTAGTAGATGAAGTCATGAACCTGGGATGATAGATTCCAGAAGGAAATTTAGCTTGACTAAAGAAGGTTGAACTTGATCTCAAAGTTAATCATCCATTTGTAAATGAAGATAAATTAACCACATAGTGATGTAATCACAGAGACACTGAGAAAATGACCATTTAACTTTCTGGCCCACCAGAAATTGATCTTTAGCTGAAGCTTTCAATAGCTGTGTGTTTTTACTGGGGGGGGATGGGAAGGGCAAAAAAAATCCAGTTTAGAGAATAATTTTGTCTTTTTCTAATCTTCTTTCTCCGACTTCAGAGTCAGTCTTTCTTAGTGTCAGGTCTAAGAAAAGGAAATATATCCTCTTCCTTCAGTGTTTCCCTGAATTCTAGCCCCCCCCCCGTGCCCTTTTTGCAGTATGTTTTATCTTGCTGTTGTCTGTTCAAAACTTGTCAAACACCTAGCCAAAGTGTTGGAAAGAGAGATCCAAAACATGGCTGCTTTAACATTTTTTATTCTACTCAACTTTAATGATAACACATTTTCCAGAATTTGCTGAAATGTTCACTTTCTAACTGTTTGTGCATGTAAATATGGTTTTATCGATGTTTTTACGTTTAAAGTGGACAAGTTCTGCATCATCTGTTCTCACCTACAGAATTAACAGGCAGGTTGCTGTTTACATATTTTTATCTTCACAGTGGGAAATGCCACAGCAATTAGTGAAGCAAATTGTCTTTATCTTGGCACTGACACTCTAATTGAGGCAAGAACGGAAAAGATTAAGCAAAAATCATCCTAGTGTTCAAAAACATCTCTTTGAAGGCACTAGTATTGCAATATTTTTACAAAAACCAACAACTGGAAAATAGGTGGGGTTTTTTGTAAGAGAAGGTAGCTAGAACTTAAGATGTTTGCATTTGTGTTGTATGTCAGACTGATTGATACATCATTTGGCTGACTACACTTGAAATCATAGTAATGAATATGTTAGTATCATTTATCTTAGGATTCATTAAACTTTAAAAAATGGTCTTTGTATTTTTAAGTGATCTGTAGATTGTCCAGTGAAGGACAATTTCAGATGTGTCTGTCTGGTTACAAGACTGTATGAGATTCTGTTCTTGTCCTTGTTAGAACACAATACCATCTTCCAGTATCTTACTAAAGCCAAAGCTAAAGAATAGTAGTCCAACAGAGTTCTGATGGTGTTTCTGTTGCTTTGCTTATGGTTCACTGTAGTTTCACTGATTGATTTAAATCAACAAAAGCTATCACAAAGATGTCCTTATGATGCTGAACAGGCGCTTACCCTGAGTTTTCTTTCCTTGCTTTTGAACAGATGTTCATTCAGGTTCTCAAAATATATCTCACAGACTTTTGTCGTAAAAAGAAGATCACTGATGATTTGTTCAAGAAGATCCTTTTAATTCAGGAAAATGTAAGTTATTTTGTTGGTTAATATTTCAGACCACAGAAAATAAGTATTAATCTGACCAGTTGGTGTAAGCTGCCACAGCAGGCCATGTCACTTAATCTTTTTAAATAGCAATGCCATCTGTAATCTATTTCAGAAGAAATGCAGAGACATTCTCTTCTTAGAACTAATTCTCTCTATTACCATGTCCACATTTCCCCATAATTGTTGTATGAAGTGAGCAGGTCAGTAACATGTCTGATTTGTTAAGGACAAAAGTATTTGTAGTTGAATCCATTGAAGCAAACAGAACATCATGAACCTTATTCACTCAGATTTAAAAATTTCTAATTATCTGTTCTTTGTCTGGGTCCATGTATCATTACCGATAATAAGATAACAGGAAATAAAGTACCCAGAAGAAACGCAAGGCTTTTTTTTCAATCGTGGGAAAGTATACTTATTTTCCTCTTTATCCTTTTTTTGTCCATATACTTGTAGCAAAATCCATTTTCTACTTCTAGAACTAGATGGCATACATAGACAATATGTTTTTCTGGTGGAGTCACAATACTATTTTTAAGATTATTACAAGGAAGAAAACTTAACAAAGCTGAACAAGATCAGAGAGCTACTGGCTCACTTTCTATTTTCTAGATTAGAGACAGAAAAGTTTGGATTGAGACAAACTTCTGGAGAGAGTCTGGTCCAACCTACTGTAGGAAGGAGGAAATTATATAAGGTTACCCACTACCCTGCCAAGTCTTGCATATATGCTCTGTAGGAGACCCTCCTCATTTATCTGGGCAGCCTAGTCCAATAATTTAATTCTTCACACAGTAATGATTTTTTTTCCTTATATACAGATGGAATTTCTCATCTAGGCATTCAAGTCTATCAGTTGCTAGGTCTACATGTTGAGATGCATTTTGTTCTTTCAGTCTCACAGTCTATGAATATCAGGAATCTCTGTAGTTGTACCTAATAGTTTATTTTGAAGTGGATTTTGCCTCTGCCTTAAATCCTCAGATTGTATTGAAGTTGTTTGTATTTACTAAATGAAGAGCAAGATTTGGTGTGCGAATCCCTTTTTCTGATGGACTTTGGTAATGGCTTCAGATTACAGACACAGAGATAATACATTATTGATTAGGCATGTTTCCCAGTATAGCCTAACCCTCAGTGAGGCTTGACGGCATCAATGTCTTCACGCACCTAACTGAGCTGCTACAAGACAAAGACTAAATCTTGTTTGTTAAAAGCAGTAATTCCTGCTGTAGGCTAGTGTTCTTGTGCTCTGTATCCTGGAGAGAAAGGTCTTGGAAATATGACAGCCTTGGGGCTAGGGTATCACAGAAGGGATGAGGTTGATTACGGGTATCACGTAAAAATTGTTGGTAATAAGCAAAAGTATTAGCACTGGAATATAATGTATGTAATACTACATAGGCAAGACTGAGGATTTTGTGATTTATAACAGACAGCATTTCCTTCTTTATTCTGCATTGTTAGAAAAAAATGAAGAATTTTGATGGAGTTGTTTGTAAAGCTTGTAAAAATCTGGTTACATTTCTTTAAGGCACAGGATACCAAGTTAATGCATTGATACTCAAAATTATTGTATTAAAAGGAAATGCTTGTTATGTAAAGTATGTTTTAGCCACTGAAGCATCATCCATTTCAGTACCATGCTGCTAAGTAAGGGCAGAAGGCTAGTATTTATCAGTATGGATAGCTTTCAGAAAAAAAATCATCCTGGATTTAAAGGACTGAAAAACTTTAAAAATGAATGTAATCACATAGCCTGTAATTTGTCCCTAATGAGCATTACAGGTGTGTTTGTCGGTCTGTGCTAGCACTCTGCAGGAAACACTCACCAATTATCATACCTGGATACTTGTCTTTGCTTTCAAACACAGTATATACACTCATAGCTGCTATTTAAGGTGGGGAACATGCAGTTGAATAAAAATATTTGTGGATAGATGCAAAGGATTATTAGTATCATAGCTCATGGAGCAGTGTTCATGAAAACTTGAATTCAGTGGAGATGGACAACACTCTTGAGAATATATACTAGTGGAATTATAATGAATGTAGTTCAGATCCATCATATATATACTTGCAGGTTCTTTGGTTGCTATAGGAGGTACATTACCCAGAAACAGAACTTTCTGAGCATGCTTGTTCACTTTCCTTAGACACAAACCACAACTCACAGTCAGATTCACTCCTGAATTTAGAAATTATATCTGTTTTTTGTGCTTAACAAATCACTTGCTCTTTTTTCCAGGATTTTGAAGAATTGCAGAAACAACTTGACTCTAGACTCCAGAATACTGAGATGTTTGGAGCCCATAATTCAGAGTACCAGACTGTAGAAGACTTAGAAAGGAAAGAAAGAGAATATTCTGAGTACATAATAGATAATGTAACTTTCTAATTTTTCTCTGATAAAATTTTATTTTAATATTTTTCTTTTGATGGGGAATTTTTTTAAATTTTTTTAAGCTGTTGTGTTGACTAGTACACAGTTAATACTTTAGATGCGCATGAGTCCTGAAAAAACTTTTACATTGCTCCAGGAAAGTATTTCCAGCTTCCTTTGGGAGCCAATGTGGCTTTTATACAAACACTATTTTATTACATTTGGTTGGAAGCTGAGAAATGTCTCTTACTTGTCAGATAGTAAGATTTATTTCAAACCTAGGCATAGTCTGACTTCTAGGAATCTTATCCTAGCATCTTTTCTTCAATCTTCCATAACTGAATAAGTTGCATTATTCAGTTAGATGTATAAGACACTATGAAACATTTTTTAGCTGAAATAATTACTAAGAAAATAATTACATTCTAGCATGCTTTGCATGAGATAAAGGTTATTCTGCATATTATTTTCCCAGTAAACAAAGTAATCTGGAAGATACTATTCTTCCGAGTCCTGTTTTTGAGGCTTGAGCAAATTCACTACTGATGAAAACGAGAGACTGACTTGTCAGACTGATGGTTCTGAGCTGCCTGCACTGATTGACTGTGGCACTTCAGCCTTGGACTACGCAGCCCATCATCTCAGCCTTGGGCCTTTTTTGTAGAGGGGTTAATACTTTTTAATGTCTGATGGTTAAGTGCCTCACTAGGGGTTTTCTTAGCTTTCTTGTGATTCTCTGTGCCTTTCACTTCATAGTGAAGATCCTGTTAATGATGGTAAATCTGTGTCAAGTTTCTTTTTGAAATTTAACTTTGCTCGTGAAAAATTGATTGTCTAGAGTCCTCCAGAGTTAGGCACATATAAACTCTCTGGCAGCCTACCTGAGCAACAGCAGGCAGTTATTCACCAGTGGCAGTCATCCTTTAGTGGGTCTGTCACTCTTATGCTAGCAGATGCAGATGCTTATGATCTGTATTGAAAATGATTCTCCTGTATGTAGTTTCATATAGATCAGGACCTTGAACTAATCCACGCTTCCCTCAGTAATTTAAAGGGGGTTTTGTCAGACTTATAGATGCCGTAGTCTCAGTTTTTTTGAAAACTCAGGGGTAGTTAATACAAATCTTGGCTATGGATACATCTTCTTATCCTTATATTTACTAGTAATCCTATTGAAGACCACAGAATATTCACAGCTGTGCAGTCCTAAGTGCTTGTATGCTTGATCTTAAAACTGGAGATTATCCATACAGTAATTTATCTGAATGGGCACATACATGTGCTGATACTGCACAAGTAGTACTTACTTCCAGTGATTTAGTATGATGCTTATGTAGCATGTGGCTGTGAAAGCCTTTGATGGTGGAAAACAATGATAATTTTCAGTTTCTCTTTTTTTCGCAAAAATCTTGCTTGATTGGAATGCCTGTTCGTACAACTAAAGAAACTTCCCAGAATGAAAGGGCTGCAGTTTGTTATCTATTTTGGTTTCCCCATTAATGCTAATAACATAATAAGCTTTTATAGGTGCAATATGGGGAGAACTAACAACAAATTCCTAGTGATTTACACAGAATAACTACATTTTAAAAGGTTGTGATTGACCTTTTAGTTACAGGGCACCAATATGTGTATCATAATATAGAAAACAGGTTCTTTAGCTTTGCAAAATGTTCACTATAACTAACACTGAAAGCTGTCTGTAGACTCGGTGACTCATATCTCAGTACACTCATATGCCTCTCACTGTAATGAAATACTTGATGATTAGTGATGGAATATGGATTGGGTTTTGATTCTTATTCCACAGGTGGAAGCTTTCTGGAAACTGATTGACAAAGCCCAGCAGGCTTTTTTTGACCAATCAAAATGCTCAAGTGCAAAAGCAATGAAGATAACGAAGAATCTGACTGAGAAGATGATTGCAGTAGAAAGCTTATTAAGTGAATCTCAAGATTTGCAGGCAATGGTAAAGTACAAAGAGAAGTAAAAGTTGAGAGAGATGTAGGCAATCTGAACACAAAGCATGATGGAAGTGCATGGAGTCTGTCAGTCCTGCCAGCAGATGTATACTGCTTACTCCAGTTGTCTCTTTTGGCTTTATTGCAAAGAGCTGAAGTTTCATTGCAGTTTATAAAGACTCACAAGAGGCTGAACTCTTTACACTTGAGTTGTAAATCTCAAATACTGTGTAGGCAGTCATATTAGGAAAAAGTGATATTAATGCAGCCAGTGAGCCAGGAGCAAAAGCACTAGATCTAATGATGAAGGAGAGTCATTACCCTGGGCATTAGGACATTTTTCTTCCAAAGTATTTATTGCACTTTGACTGAAAAATCCTAATTTAAATTTGAGGGTGATTCTCTCTGTCCAATGACTTTAATTGAATTAAATACCCTTAATATCTCTTAGTGATATGGTCTTAATAGGAGAAAATTGTGTTTATAGATGCACCAGCAATGTGCTATATCTAACATATCCTTAATTTGCTTTGCACAGAATGTATAGATCTGGAATTTACAGATTAATAGTACCATCAGAATGTGGCCTACTGTGGTTATTAGTAATTTGGAGAATATAAATTGATAGCTAGTTTTATTTGTCTTAGTAATAAACAGATACATTAACTATTAGCTTGTTAGTTTTACATTGGAGCAGCTAAGTAAAATGATCCGGCCAGTTATGAAAATAGTCTTTACATCTGATTGCACTTTACCCACACCAGGCTATTGTACAGTAAGTTCCTTCAGATGGGCAGACTTCAAATGAGGTGTTTAGATACAGGCACAAGAAATATTCCTGCCTGAAGTCACTACTGTTGTGTTTGCATCTCATTACAAAGTTCATTGTCTCTGTTAGCTGAAGTAATTGCCACACTCTTTCCAGCTTTGCAGCACTGTCCAAAGCAGTTGCAGTTTTCACCCAAGTCATTTCACTCCGTAGTGTAATACTGAGCTGCTGCTATAATAGTGTAACGAAAGCTGCTAGGTTATAGATAATTATACTAACTTTTAGTGTATTTACTGAATTCTAACTGACTGCATGCTTGAAGGACTCCCAGCAGTATCAAAATCAGATATTTGTCCTCATTTCCAAATGAACACAGAGCTGTCCTACACTGATCAAAGTTTTCAGAAATTTTTAAGTACATGAAGATTGTTATTCACATGGTCTTGAGAAGCCTTCACAATTTTCTGCGTAGTTTGGGAATGAGTCATTAAATAAAAGGACAAGCACAACCGAAGACCATTCTTGATTTCTAAACAGAGTTTCCTTCTACTTGTTTTAGGACATTCAGGAAAGGTTATTCAACTGGGAGCTTATGGTGAAAATGATCAATTTACTGAAGTCCTATATACCAGAAGAGTGTAAACGTAGATTAAATATTGTATCAAATATTCTGGACCAATTAACTGTAAAGAATAATCTCTCGGTCCAACAAAAGGAAGAAATTCTAATGGATCTCCACAAGGCCTTCTGGGAACAGCTGGCACATTTCAGTAATGGTGAGTGTTTAGATTGGTGTTCATGAGGTTCACACAGGCCCACTTCTCCAGCTTGTCTAGGTCCCTCTGGATGGCATCCTGTCCTTCTGATGTGACAACTGTGTCACTCAGCTTGATGTCTTCTGGAAATCTGCTGAGCGTGAACTTTTTGTCTAGTTTCTGTTCCAAAGCAAAAATACCTCTGTTGAGGCCTTGGGTTTATGCAAAGTAGGTATTTATAGGTATATATAACTGTATTTTACAGTTAGTATAACCTGTGCAGATAGACATTATCAATCTCTTGGTTTTAGATAGAAATGATGTTCTAAAAAAAACCCTGGAGTGTAGCATTTTCACATGGGAGTCTATGTTGACGTTGCTTATTTGCTCCTAACTGCGTAAGTTAAACTCTACCTATAATTCACAAGGAGAACACAAAGCCCACAAGACTCTCCTCCTAGGAAACAAACAAGCAAGTAGTAAAGAATCAAGTAGTGTTTAAAAATAACAGTTGCTTCATTTGTTCAGATGACATTTTTATTACAGGACTTTTGGTGCATTTTCAAGTGTTTTGTCAGTACATCATCAGCCTGTGGGTAAACACAATACATCAGCATGGAGAATAAGTAATATGCTTAGCACTACAGTACTGTGTTCCTTTATTTATCCTCAAAATAATTCCTCAGAGTTAAAGCAGTATGATGTGATAGCAGGACAGTAGCCACAGATGGGTATTTTTTTGCTTCCCCTGAGTGAAGTTCTGGTCTGAGGCATGGTGGAAGAAAAGAATAAAGTTCTTGGGTAGGTAGGCAAGGAGACATGAAGTAATGGCAGAACATCATAAGCACCAATTCTGCTCTGGCACAAGGTCCAGACAGACTCATGAATTTATAAATAGCTTGGAGAGATCTAGAAGGGAAGAACTTGGTCCCAAATTTTTCACAGTACTAACACAAAATCAGAGAGTCCTTAACAGCCTTTGCTGGAGGTTTCTTGATGAGTCACATTGGAAGCTTGGGATGGCTGTTTGGCAATTCAAGCTAATCTGAACTAGCACTGCTCTAGACCTTTTCTCCCAACCATGTGTTACTACCAGTGTTCTTGCAGCAGCATTTGCATATCTGTAATCAGGTAGTGAGCCACTTCTGGATCTTTCCAAAGCAGGATGGTGAGCTTTAGGGTGCTGCATATGGGAATCTGTTTCTTGAATTAATTTAATGCCTTTGCATACGCAGCAGCAGCAGTGAAAGGGAGGGTGCATGATGGTTGTGATTCAGAAAATTTAACTGCCGTGTAACAACACAAAAGTTCACATCTGAAAAGACCATCAGGGTAAAAATCAAATTTGAAATCCTGCACGGTAATTACTTGCCTATTTCACTCACTGATGGATTGCTGTGAGCTTATGTTGTGTCACAGTAGCAGATGTTTCTTTCTTGCTGTAGAGTTGTGGCAGCTAATTATCATTGGTTTATGTTCCAGAATGTATGCAGCAAAGTAAAGACCTGATCTTGAAGCGACTGGAGTGCCGTGCAAAGAAGAGAGAAGAGTACAAACATGTAAATGAAGCCGAACAAAGGAGTCTCTTGAGTAAAACTTTTCATATTGAAAATGTTCATGATTTTCTTAAGGTGAGCATGTAAAAGCTTATTTTCACTTTTCCATTAGTGTTTAAGGCTAAATATATCAAAGTTTTCACCCAGTTCTGTAAAATTAGGATTGTTGGGTCGTCTTGAGAATCGTGTACAAAAGCAGAAGTAGGATAGGTTCAGACCATCTATTGCCTCAGTTCCCCAGGGACTTTACCTCCATTGTAGATATTGTCACATTGGAAGAAAATGCCAAAAGGTGTTAATGCTAGATTACATGTTTTGTGAAAACATCTTTTACTTGGATACCATGTGTTAGGTTCAGTGTAGGAAATCTCTGGAGGAAAGTATCTGGCCTGCATTTCAGAAGAAAGCAGACTGCACTGGTCTGATTGCTTTTCTGGGAGTGAGGTTGCCAAGATTCAAGAGACTATCACGTGTCACATAAGCAGAGGGAAAACTCATGATCACTGACAGGGTATCTTAGAGAAGATTTGCAGTAAATAGTTTTAATATGGTACACAATGGCCAGTGTCATGTTTTCTTGGCTATATTTTCTGTAAAGCTCTGTTGTTATTTTTGAGAATGTATACCCGAAATCAGAGTTCTTAGCTCTAAATGCTGAGAACTGCAAAACCGCTACTGCTGAGAATTACAGACCCAAGTTATTAAGAAATTATCAATCCTCAATTTTAATGAAAAGAAATAATTTAAGTTTAAAGTGGTTACATCCAGCAGCATTAAACTTCTGATGAAATCTAATAACTTAGATAAATTACTGTAAGAGAAGACCTAGATACCAGCTGTAGCAAGCTGACAAAATTTATTGAACTCAACAGAACAATTCTGTAGTGCAGGACCTAGTTCTTTAATTATGTTGTGTGAATTAGATAATGTAAGTTACTCTTCTTATATGGAGCACCTGTCTGGCAACACCTCACTTCAAAAAGTTCAAGGCACTTCAGAATGGTAGAGTATATTTTACTTCTTTGGCTTTTCATAACATGAGCCAAATAATTCTATCACACATTTTTTAGCCATTGAGCTCTTGTGAATATAGTATCCTTAAACACATAATTCAAAACTCTTGGACACATCCAAACTTCCTTAAACAAAGCTTAGAGATTTTGTATTAAGACCTTTCCCCTGCAAAATTAGAGCCACACAGCTTTGCACAAGACATGTTATATTCTGTTCACCTTAGAAAGCTGAAAAATACACTTGGTTAAACTGTAGATTGACAATCTGCTTATGACAGGCTGAGCAGGGATGGGCAACCTGCACTTCTTCTTGCAGGACATGACACAACTGAATCTTAATGTTATGAAATGCTTAATATTATGAATGTGTGCAAATATTAAAACAAGTCAGAAATATAAGGCTTCCTGCTGCCACAGCAGAGAGAGCCTTTTGTCTCAGAACCAAATGGGCTTGAGTCCAGGGATTCTTTGAAGAATAAGAACAAATATATATATATGTAGCTCCCATGATTTAATTTAAATATTCTGGTAGTTATTTTGTGTGAACAGTTCCCTCCTCCTGGGGAGGTATTTTAAACCTGTTTCCTGGTTTCACAGCTAGCCAGGCAGTGAAGGGCTTGATACTGAATCCTTACCATAAGCTCAGAGCTGTATCCATCAAATGCAGTTTTCTTCTCTGCCTTCCCCTCTCCATTCCATCACGGCTTACACCACTATAGTAGCGGCCTCGGCAATAACTGACGTTTTTGCTGAATTTTAAGTGGTTGCCAATGAAGAAGGTGGATTTTGCATTGAACTTTGTTCACATCAGTATCATAGACTCATGTAATAACCAGGTGGAAGGGGCCCACCGGATCATGGAGTCCCACCATTCCTATCAGTCACTAAACTATGCCCCTCAGCACCTTGTCCACCTGTGCCTTAAACATCTCCAGGGAAGGTGACTCAATCACCAACCTGGGCAACCTGTTCCAGTGCCCAATGACCCTTTCTGTGAAAAAATGTTTCCTAGTGTTCTTCTGAACAGAAGTTGGTTTGTAATGATTTAGTTGCTGCAGCTTTGATTTTTTGACAGAATGACCTAGATAGTAGAGTTAGAACCACCTTCATCTGAGCTTCCAGTGGAAAAGGAGCATTTTAAATTTGCACACAAGCAAAACAGAGCCAGTTACAGTAACCCAGTCTTAATCAGCCCTACCCTTGGTAAGCATACAAGTTACAGCAATTAACTCATCAAATTCTGTGATGAGCTATGATTTCCTCATGAATATGAATTTTAATGTCAACCTCTATAAGAATGTCCCGTACATGAAGAGTTTATGAGCACTTGGTGCTCTTTAGAAGAACCTTGTTGACATACATAATGAAGAAAGTCATATTTACCAGAGGAGTGTAAAATGGCACTTGGCATTTTAAAGCAAAATATGGAATATTACCACTTAGTAGTCTATAAAATCATAGAATCACCAGGTTGGAAGAGACCCATCAAACACTAAACCATGTCCCTCAGGACCTCGTATACCCGTGCCTTAAACACCTCCAGGGAAGGTGAGTCAACCGCCTCCCTGGGCAGCCTGTTCCCATGCCCAATGACCCTTTCTGTGAAAAACTTCCTCCTGATGTCCAGCCTAAATCTCTCCTGGCAGAGCTTGAGGCCATTCCCTCTTGTCCTGTCCCCTGTCACTTGGGAGAAGAGGCCAGTTCCCTCCTCTCTACAACCTCCTTTCAGGTAGTTGTACAGAGCAATGAGGTCTCCCCTCAGCCTCCTCTTCTCCAGGCTAAACAACCCCAGCTCTCTCAGCTGTTCCTCATAAGGCCTGTTCTCCAGTCCCTTCACCAGCTTCGTTGCTCTTCTCTGGACTTCCTCCAGAGCCTCAACATCTTTTTTGTGGTGAGGGGCCCAGAACTGCACACAGTATTCAAGGAGTGGTCTCACCAGTGCCGAGTACAGAAGGAGAATAACCTCCCTGGACCTGCTGGTCACAGCGTTTCTGATACAAGCCAGGATGCCATTGGCCTTGTTGGCCACCTGGACACACTTCTAGCTCATATGGGATGGGAATGGGATGCTCTTTATGAAATTCAGTCTTCCATTACAGCACATGAACCTGCCAACACATCGTGGTCCAGGCTTGAAGGAAAACATTGCATCCCTCTTAAATCGGACCAAGTCAGGATCAAGTCATAGATCAACCTTTTAGACTGAATGCCACCTGACAGTACCCTGGGACATGGTGACCAACCTCAGTGCAAAAGCTGAGTATACAGTGTAATACAGCTTTAACTAAGGTGTTTGATGGCTGTCCTGCACCTCATGGTACTGGCAATGAAGAATTGATATTCATACACAGGAAAGCAGGTTGCCAATAAGATAATTTCACATTTTCTGTATTGCATCCATATTATTTAACCCCAAATGGCTGACGCTATGAAGCTTTAAACTCAAGAATGGCTATGCTCAACTTAAGGCGGAAAGGCAAGTTTCATTTCCCTCTGAGTCACAGTTCCAGAAAAACACTTGCTGTTTTTATCAAATGTGAGAAGGGAGTCAGAGGAGGGAAGAAGAGGATCACAAGAAGCTATCAAGCTTTTCCGCTATTTAAATATACCTATTGTGTTTCTTCTAGGCTTACCATGAGCTCCTAGAGAGGCATCGGCAAGCACAGTGGGAACTGGAGGAAGAGGATGACTGTGAGAGCACGGAGGCTACTGCTGATCTCTACAAGGTGCCACCTCTAGTGACATGTGTCATTTACTATTTTTAAGATTCTTTAAGCACACTGCACAATGGGCCTTGAGGAGGACTGGGGAATTGCAGGAGATCCTGGCAGCTCCAGGAAGCTAGGCTGGCAAACCAGGACAGTCTTCCACATTTGCTTGCCTTTTCCATTATCTTCTCAACACACTGCATTTCTTAACCTCATATTAGTCAGAAAGTGTCTATGTGGTCTACCAAAAAATACTGCTTGGGTAGCTGACAAGGCTACAATAATGTTCAGAGCATACAATGTCTGGCACTACTACCAGAAGAGGGAGTTCATTTATATAGTAAAATTATCTCCTCTGCATCATGGTAGGATGGTACTATGTAGTTCACTCCATCTCTAAAAATAGTTTTGTTGTCTCTTTTCCTCTCAGAGAAATTATTTCGACATTGGTTAGTTCTCTGAAATAAGTTTGGATCTTTGGTGCAAGTAGTGTTTTTATACTTCTTTATGTTACCAGTTTGGAAAATAAGTAGGTGTTTCATGCTTTTTGCATCATCTTTATATAGTTTCCATCTGCACCGAAAAAATAAAATAATGTGACGTAACTGATGAAGCCCAGAACTGTAACCATCAGTGAGCTTTAATTAGGCTGGAACTAATCACGTTCAGCTCAACAGTATCCTTATCGTGATTAATTATAACCAGATCAGGGTGTTATGGAAACTTGTAGTCCCTATCACTTTAGAATAACCTAGCCATACAATTAGCAGTACTTCACATGCACTTTTCCAAAATCAGTTGGTAATACACAAAGCCACTGTATTTAGAACAACTTGTTTTGTCATGGCTTTATGTCATAGTGCAAGCAATAGGATATTTGAGAAGAACTATTGCTTTGGAGAAAGAAAAAGAGGAAAAGTTTGCTTTAGGGGTTGTGCCAGTGAACACGGTAGGTTAATCATATGAAGCTATTTAATTGAATAAAAATTAACACATCTGTTGATATTACTGCTTACAGTCCATTCTCCAGTTACTAGCTTCTCCACCCCATTCCTCAATTCACATGAAGCCTTTGGAGACCAAATAAAATTTTACCCTGCACAATTCCATCTCATTTGTGAAATTATATTGCTTTTGTTTATTGTGTACTTTGCTTTAGTGATACTAAGATCAGACTGGAAATGCTATTTCTTTCCGCACTGTTAACTGAGTTTTCTTCTTCATTAAAGAAAAATTGGTTTGGGTGAATTAAATGTTTCTAGAATGGCCATGTTGCCAGGAGAGATGCACAAACTTGAACTCTGCCAACTCATGCAGCTCTAACCCATTATATTCCATTATACAGCTGCTGTCTTTTTCCTTTTTACAAATTAGCATAGCCCTCCTGTAAGTTAAATGTAAGTAGAAGTTCTGACTTCTGCAGCTGAGGGGAGTGCAGTGGTTACATATTGTCCATTACCTGAGGCATAAAACGAAGAGTAGGTTTGCCAGTAAGGGAAGGAGATGCATCTTGCAGTCACAAATCCTTTGCATCTTTCTGTGCTCCACCACACTTTCAGAGTTGAAATTCAGCTTGTACAAGCAGAAGCCTTTCCCTGGGCATTGGAGCTTTTTCCCTTCACTTAGTTTGTCTGGATTTCTGCTAGAGCGAAGCTACTGCTGCCAGTGGGGAAGGCAAAGATACTCATGGGAACATGACAGGGATTTGAGATACTCCACAGTGCAATTGTGTTACTGCATGTCAGATAGACACAAGCAAGCAAACATTAGACTAATCACATGACAACAGTCAGCACTGTGCTACAAGACCTGTGTCCCAGTTGGTTTCAAACCAGCTAGTTTTTCAGTTTCTGGTGTGCCAACTGCACCGCTCAGCTTCATGTCCTCTGCAAAGTTGCTGAGGGCATATTCAATCTTGCTGTCTAAATTGTTGATGAAGATATTAAATAGTACTGGTCCTAGTAGGACCTAGTAGGTCCTGAGGGACACTTCTTGTCACAGATCTCCATCTGGACATCTCTGAATAAAACCATCCAACCAATTTCTTATCCACCAAACAGTCCACCTATCAAATGTTGTGGGGGACAGTGTCAAAGGCTTTGCAGAAGTCCAGATAGATTACATCTCTTGGTTTTCCCATGTCCACTGATGTGGTTACCTCATCACAGAAAACCACTAGGTTAGTCTGTCAGGGCATGCCCTTGCTGAAGCCATACTGACTGCCACTAATCACCTCCTTGTCCTCCATGTACTTTAGCAGAGCTTCTAGGAGGATCTATCTGTTCCATGATCTTCCCAGGCACAGAGGGGAGGCTCACAGGTTCCAAACAATCCACCCTCATTGAAGTGTTGTATCAAAACCTGCACTGTAAATAACAAACCAGAAGAAATCCTCAAGGAAGACAGCCAATAAAAGTTTCCCAAGGGTTACACTCTGACAAAGTCATTCGACCAAGTGCAGAAGCCCAGGTGTCCAGACATTGCCCTAAACTCACACATCTTAGTTGCTGTATTTGAAGGCCATTACACCTTTTTTTTTTTTCCCCAAGGGAAAATGACCTGGCAAGGTGTTATATGTGACAAAGACTTATATGTGATAAAATGTTTGGATCCCCCATTCCTCCTTCAGCTATGCACTAGAATGACTTGATTTCTTTCAGTGATTAGCTTGGCTTGTCCTGTTATTAAGCAAGTAGGGAAGCAAGCCTCACAGACTTACTTTCCTGAATAAGTAAAAAGATAACCTCAGTGCAAGAGGTGATATTAAAATATAAGGAAAAGGCCACCATGTGACCAAATAGAGAACCAGTAAATATATTGGGGACAGAAGAAAAGATGTCGGTTACCTGTAAGTGCTGCTCACTTGTGAGAGATTCTTGTTAATCCTCACAATGTTCTTCTAAACCCTTCTCAAATTTCTGTGCTTTTTTATTTGTTGATTTTACTGCTTTTAAACAGTTTGTGAGTTTGCCAAGATAGATTTATGTAACCCTCTAGCACAACTGTAGCCCATAGTAATACAGTGCATCAAAGAATCATCCAAATTGGTGAATAAATATGTAAAAATGCAGTGATCTGGAAGCTGACTTTGTTTGCATAGAATAAATGAGTAGGTTTGGTTTGTGTACACATGAATAAATCAATTAAAATGATTTAACCAAGGTCAAAGGAATCTGTTGATGCCTGAAGTGAATGAATGAGTTATATTTAGAGAGTAGCGTAGGAATGAGTTATATTTGAAGAATAGCATTCAGCCATACTAGTGGATTAAAATTGTGTGCTGTAGGTGAATAATCTATGCCTAGACACAGGCTCCATAACTAATTTTTGAAGTGCAAGTTGAGGAGTGGGGGCAAGTGATTTTGGTAATCACAGAATGTCGTAACCAGGGAAGAATTGTGTCAGAGATAATAGAATTGCTTGGTCTAATGTTTTCGTATACATAGTCTCCATATTTATCCCATGCTCAATGGATATTGTGTCGCAGTAGCAGTTTTGTTTCAGCTTTGGTAGATTTTCAGTTGCAAGGATTTTATTATAATTTACTAATAGTTTGTTAATAGTTAGACCTAGTATAGGTTGCTACATCATATACAAAGACACGTTTCTAAAAAAGAGTGTACAGAAGGAGAAGATTGAAACTGTATCCTGAATCAAAGTCCAGTGAGAGGGCAAAACTAGTGTTTCAATGAACCGCCATTCCAAACCTTTTTTTTTAACGTTTTATTAGGTCAAGCTAAGGATGACTTCAGTATTGTTGTGTTTTACTGGTGTTAGGATGCATAAAAGCAAAGTACTAGTTTTGTTTTGCAACTAACATTCCAAAATTTTTCACATGGAAGAAAAGTACATGCAATCAGCTTTTTCCCATTTAGCATGAGTTTAATGTGAAGTGTCTTCTAGTGGTCAGTGGTGTCAAAGAACATTTGGAGTATTTATGGTATATATATGATCTGAGTATTAACTCTCTGTCCTCAATAAGATACAGTGTGGGTTGGGAGATTAATCTCTTGCCTTCTAAAGAAATGCCCAAGGTGGTGAGCTTCTGGAGATATATGTAAGAGTGTTCTACAGCTTTGACCACAGATTTTAGTTATTTGAATGAAGTATTGTTGTACCGCAAGTTAACAAATAGCTATGTGGTTGCACCTTGAAGACAATATATATTAGCCAATGGCTGGCATTTAAAATATGTTGCAAATAGCCTTTCTAAATACATTTTACTGCTTCACAATTTCATTATTCACTTTACTCTCATCTGCGTGCAGGAACCTTTTAATCATTTAAGTTTGAGGAAGAACATTAATATTGTTCTTTGGTTTTGTAGTAGAATCTGATAAGCTGTGTAGTTCCACTGATTTTTGACAAAATTATTTATTTATTGCCTTATTTGAAAGTCATATGCACTCAGCATTTTAATCTGAGCCCATTTTATTTCTGCATGCACCCCATGGTATTTCTTTATGCTTGATGAATTTCTCTCAAGATTTTTTTAAATGCTTTGAGATTGACTGCCAGGTACTACAAACAGGTTCATTCAACACTGCAATCAGCTATTCTATTAATGGAATCAATCTGAATAAATTTCATTAAGTAAAAGTTCTAAAAAACAAGAGCTGGTACATCAGGAGGCTTGTAAGAGCTATTTTGTAGGTGTTCTAGTCCAAAAATAAGACCTCAGAAGCAGTAGAATTTTTTCAACCATTTTTTTTTCTCCTGTGAAAAATAAGTTTTATAATACATAGTGTGCTGTCCTTGTTCACAGACAGACTTCATTGCCAGTTCAGATTGAGTACATTCCTTAGAGAACAAATAGCGTTGAACTATTTTGTTAGCTTGGGTTGCTTTTGGTAGAATTTCATCATATCTGCAGTCTTTCCTAAATATAGACTTAAACATTCCCCCTACCAAATGTGAAAAGGCCATTCCGCTGGGTTTTTTTTTTTCTTTTTTTCCCCCAAGTGCTGCATTAAGCAGTGCAACAATCACATTGTACCTATTTGTTCACTGGGAAGAGAATCCTGTCTTATTAGAGTCTGGGTTGCAAGGGCTGCTTGCAGTCTCATGTCCATATGATTAAGTGTTGGGATTAATAAATCCAGCAACCAGTGGTACCTTGAATACCGAAGAGAAGTTTGATAGTCATTACCGCAGTGGTTTCTTTTGAGATCCTGGGCCACGAATGAGACCAGCAAATGGTGTAGGATTTGTGTCCTGCACAGAACTTAAAAGGAACAATATTCAGTCCCGTTAAAAATTATGGTGTCAGGCGCTTAAAGCACCTGAGTGGGCTTCTTGTTTTATGTGCCAGTTTGCAGCATACATGAGATATAAAGAACATACTGCTTAGTCTTGCTTCCCCTCCGTGCATTCACCCAGCATTTTCATTTTTAAAAGGACTACTGATGTGAAGAACAGCTCCTGGAGTTCTAATCCGACTTTCTTGTCCTTCCATACACCTGTTTCAGCAGAGGGCCATGAAGTATTTTGCAGAATGATATTTACCCACCTTTGATCTGGTTATTTGGTGATAACTTGGCCCATCACATTAAAGAGCAACGTAAGTGTATGGGAACAGGACCTAGTCACACTTGTCCTGAATATACCCCCACTCTAGTAGTGCCAAAGGTACGTATACAGTATAATTTGAAGCTGCAGGGAGTGCAAGTAAAACTATTCACTTGGTCTTTAAACAAAATGGCATGAAGGCAAGTAACAAAATACCTTTTTTATGTTCTGTGCAAAACTGTTCCTAGTAAATAACAATAAAGACCTGTCAGCATGCCAGGGAAATGTTATCAGTTCTGCAGCAAAATGTCTCACAACATGATTTAGCTGCCATAGGTGGAACTCTGTTTAAGAGCAGAGTTTCTTAGCACCCTGCTTGAGATCTTTTGAGGTCATAGTAGAAATGCCACAGACTCCTGTGGACTGCTTCTGAACTATTTCAAACACAAGAGCAATTCTTTTATCCCTGAACCCCCAGTAAAGGCAGGAGAGTTTGCTTATCCTGGAAGGCTAGAAAAGCTCAGAGAAGAGATGGTTTACGGAGACAGATGATCATTCCTTAAATGTTGTGTGGGATACAGAGATTGGAAACACAGGATCTTTGAGTTTATGTTAAATCCCAGAATTAGGAGAGTTGGATTTTAAGATAAATAGTAGCAGAGAGAATTCAAACAAACCGTTTTGCATAAATGTTGTCAAGCTGAGCCAGGTCCACAATTACACAGATGCTTAAGATGGTATAAATCCTGCCTCTTGTAGCAGGAAATAATAACTATGATATTTAAGGAGCCATGGAGATCCATCCTTCAGCACAGAATGCAGTTGTGTAGCAAATGTTTGTGAGCAATTGCTAGAGATGTGAGAAGTTGCACTAGAAATGAGGTATCCAATTATTAGGCCTTTGACTGCTAATTCTCGTACTTATGCACAGTTCACAGTTTCAAAAGCCTATAGTCCAATTTACAAGAATTCACAACACTTTGAGGTTAAACAAAGACAGTGGGAGGTGGATTGTGAAAAACCTGCATTCCTTAAACACTTAAGAGTGAAAAAAATTAAGACAGCTCATCATGAAAGTATAGTGAATACTGATGATAGTATCATGCCTCAGTTTTATCCTTAAGAAGAGGTTACTGCAAGGAGCTGTTAAGCTATTTATTGTTTGTGGAACAGCTAATTAATGGTAATTAGAATCCTAGAGGGATATTTCACAGTAAATGAGGAATACAAAATAAAGACTTTTAAGAAACAGGTATTGATAAACACAGAATAGATAAAGGTCCTGTGGAAACAACACAGGAGCCCCAAAGTTACCATCATGGGGGCACAGAACTAGATTTCACATGCAGCTTGACTTCTGGTCATTCTTTATTTCTAAGTCCTTGACTCTACAGTTTAACTTTGTTACTGGTTCTTTTTCCTCTTATTTTGTTTTTTGTGATACCACACCTTGCAGTTGGAATGGTACACAATAGTACATTATACCAGTGTATTTCTCAAACAACCCCAAGTCCACTAAAACTTTCCATGTCTATGAGCTGCAGGCAAATATTTCTGACATGTAGATACATGTATCTGCGTTTCTGTTGAAAGGTTATAGATTTCATTCACTTAAGAGATTGTAATTAAACCTGTATTTAAAAGAAGGCAACAGCTAGATTATTTGACTTGTTCTTTCAACATGAATGCTGGAAAGTTTTAAAAATACTAGCTGTGTTTAAAGGGAAAGAAAAAAACGTAAATGTTTTCAACAGGGTTAACACTGATTTGCAATGAAAGCAAAACCAACCAGGCAATAAAGCTTTTTGGACTGGTAAGATCATGTGGAATTCGCACAAAAGTATCTCTTTATATTGCTGGAGTACTGCAGTGTCCTTGTGACCTTTACAGTGTACCATTTTTTTTCTCTCTTCTGCTGGGATAAGCTACCTGCCCTCACTTCTCCTCAGGGATTATCTCAAATTGTTGCAAGTTTGCAAACAGCTCCTTTTATCACTGTGTATTTGGCAATGACAATATGTGTTTTGAACAGACTTTTTAGGATGGATGCCATCTGACTGAATCACCCAGACTCTTCTTGTCAGTAAAACAGCCTCAGCAAATGAAAATGCCTCATATGGGACTAGTTTAATAAAAGCACCAGAAGGTGTTTGTTTTCTTAGGCTTGAACCCATTCTGCATCAGAAGGAATTTGAATAATTTTGTCCTTCAGGCACTGAAGTGTGTTATCTTTTAAAGCACCAACTATTAACATGATTAGTGTCAATTTTGCCTAACTAAAAGCTGTACTGTCCCTTTTTACTTCTAATTTTAACTTGTCCTCATTCATTTCTTACCAGCATATTGGAAAATGTGTCTGTGAGGTGGTATGCTACACTGCATTGTTTCTGCAGAAATTTTCAAAATGTTCTTATAACACATCACTATAGCCAGTAAAACAAGGTATTCTTTGTATTGCAGTTGCATGTGGGCAACAGTTAGGATTCAAGGTCTCACATACTCATGACACTGTTGCATTTTAAATGCCCTTGTGTGTCTTGAACTAAAACATTGAAGTTTTTCCATCTACAAAACTTAGTCTTTTTAACTGTAGCATTACTGGCATTGCATTTTAGCTCTAGGAGTTGGTCACTGGCCCAGTGTCTTCACTGAGACATGATTCCCTCCCTGGCATCATGGAGACATGGAATGAAACTGCTCCATGGGGGCAGTGGAGTCACTTTTTCACTTGTCTCTCTGTCCCTCTTTGTTAGGAGCTGTACTGTAAAGCTTCCCATGCTTTAGCAGAGTTGGTGACAGAGCTGTTTCTTCAGACCCTGCCTGTTGTGACTGGCCTGTCTGTAAGAGAATGTGAGCTACTGAAAGAGGAATGGCAGGAGAATTTGGTCCCTCAGCTGGAGAAATGGGAAACCCACCGCCAGAGACGCTGGAAGCTTTTCCAGGAACAGCTGTTGCAAGAAAAAAAAGTAAGACCAATATTATATTCTGGGATTCCAGGGTCTAAAAACAGGAGTATAGAAAAAAATTATCAAGATATTTCTCTGTGAGGAGTATTTTGTGTAAGTATACAGCCTGGGTCCAGACTTGTGATTGTAAGTTTGACCTGCACAAAGTAGTGAATACATACACTGTGCATGTAGATTTGCATAGAGGAGTCAGAGAGTAATTATTGAACATCTGTCCACAGTGTTTAATGGCTTTGTCAGCACATAAACATTTTTTGGCAGGGTTGCTGTCTGATCTCCTCTACTTTGGGGCATCTACAGAAACAATTCAAAAAAACCTTCATCTAGTCTTATTTGGAAAAGGTATGGAGTATGTTTAACAGAAAGAGAGGATTACAGTGATAAATATTTCTTAATCATTTTCATGCATTAATACTATAATAATTGCAAACATAAGATGCACACTTTATATAAAACTTACTCTTTACTCTGAGAAGGTGAAGAAACACACATTCAGCTTTCCTGTTCTGTTTGTGCCCAGCATACAGTGCATTGACACTAGAGGACAAAAGCTACAGCAGTAAATCCAAAGGCAGGTGTCCTCTGCATTAGGCTGTAACTCAAATATACCTGAAATTTATTCATGCAATGTTAAGTCTCTATTAACACTGATTTAAAGACTTAGCTTAGTCAAAGAAAGACCGTTGCTATACAGAGCTGTGCTCCTTTTCAAATGTCAAGTGTATGCTTCAACATAGAGAGAAATGTGAGCTTTGTAAACGAAAAATTGGCTGAGTTCTTTAACAACGGCAAAAATCTTAACTTTTCCCTAGCCTCATTCTCTGAAGTACATGGAGAATCCAGTACATGGTCAATAAGGTATTGCTTGAGTCCCCAGTTGTTAAAGACTGCTATAAGGTGTTTAACTTTTCCACCCTTTCATATTTAGGGTTCTTCCACGAGACTCTGTAAGTTTGTTGTGATTAAGGCAACTGCTGACTTCCTACTAAATCTGGTAGAGTGGTCTGCTGGCCGGTGTTTTTGGAACAACTTGGGAATACATTAGTAAAATAATTAGTTGGAAATTTTTAGTCATGTCCTGTTTTTCTTCTGTTTTCCTGAATTTGAAATTATACAACATACACCTCCCTAATAATTTTATATTTATTTGATTGTAACTCATCTGTTATCTCAATTAATTTGAAAAACAATTCTACTTGCCTCTTATGTTTCTGTCTTAGGGATATCAGGCAGGCTAAACTAAAATACGCTGGGGACCAACCAGTGATATTAATGAGTCTGCTTGCATGCTTTAAGTTAAGGGCAGGCATTTGTGTTTTCTAGGATTGCTGGCTGGCATTTAGCATTTGAATCTGGCATACCTATAACTTCAGTGATTAATGAAGCAAAGTCTGACATCTCAGAATTTTTTTTTTTGCCCCTTTTCATCAAAGTTTAGATTCAATATCTGACTTGGGAAGCTTAAACTTTTGGGTTGCTGTTCATTTTCACATTCACCAAGCATTTACAAATTTTATGTCCTTGTATGTGAATGATACAAGCAGCCTAGTCCAGTAGATACACCACAAGTGTATCTTGTAGTGCATGGAGCCTGAGTACAGGTATGGTGGGGTACAAACTCTTCAGGCAGGATAGGAAGGGTAGGAGAGGAGGCAGGGTAGCCCTCTTTGTAAGGGAGAACTTGGACACCATTGAGGTGGATTGTGGTGATGAGGAGATTGAGTGCCTGTGGGTTAAAATCAGAGGAGTCAATAAGAAGGTAGATTTTGTGATGGGAGTCTGTTACAGGCCACCCAGCCAAGGAGAAGCAGCTGACAAGCTCTTCTATAACCAGCTGGGGTTAATCTCTAGATCAATGCCACTTGTTCTTGTAGGAGACTTCAATCTTCCTGATATCTGCTGGAGGTACAATAGAGCAGAAAGGAAGCAGTCTAGGAGGTTCCTGGAGTGCGTGGAAGACAACTTCCTTGCACAGCTGGTGAATGAACCAAGAAGGGAAGGTGCCCTCCTAGACCTGCTGTTTGTGAACAGAGAAGGCCTTGTGGGGGGTGTGGCAGTAGGAGGACACCTAGATTAAGCGGTCATGAGATGATAGGGTTTTCTGTTCTAGCCAAAGTGAGGAGGGTGCTTAGCAGGACAGTAGCATTAAATTTCCAAAGGGCAGACTTTGAACTCTTCAGAAGGCTGGTTGGCAAAGTCTCCTGGGAGACAGTACTTAAGGGCAAGGGAGCCCATGAGGGCTGGGAGCTCTTCAAGCAGGAGATCCTAGCAACTCAGGAGAAAGCCATCCCCATGTTCCGGAAAAAAAGCCAGCAGGGGATAAGAACAGCTTGGCTGAACAGAGAGATCTTGAGTGATATCAAGAAGAACAGAAATGATTATGGGCTCTGGAAGAGGGGACAGGCCTCTTGTGTGGACTACAGGAGGGAAGTGAGATTGTGTAGAGAAAAAATCAGAGGGGTTAAGGCTCAACTAGAAATCAGATTGGCTAAGTCTGTGAATGATAACAAAAATCTTTCTATAAATATATAAATAATAAAAGGAGGACTAGGGAGACCATACAGTCCCTATTGGACGCAGAAGCAACACTGTTGACAGGGGATGGGGAAAAGGCTGAGGTACTTAATGCCTTCTTTGCCTCAGTCTTTAATTGTAAAGAAAGTTGTTCCCCCTGTGTACAAACCCCAGAACTAGAGGAGCAATATGAGGCTCCCATGGTCCAAGAGGAGGTGGTCAGAGCCTTGCTTGCCCAGCTAGACACCCACGAGTCTATGGGGCCAGACAGGATTCACCCTAGGGTATTGAGGGAGCTGGTGGATGTGCTGGCCAAACCCCTTTCCATCATCTTCCAACAGTCACAGAATCACAGAACAACCAGGTTGGAAGGGACCCATTGGATCTTCTAGTCCTGGAAGACTGGAGAAGTTCCACTGGACTGGAGGCTGGCTGATGTTGTGCCCATCTACAAGAAGGGTCGCAGGGAGGATCTGGGGAACTACAGGCCTGTCAGTCTGACCTCAGTGCCAGGGAAAGTCATGGAACAGGTGATCATGAGTGCTATCATGAAGCACATGCAAGAGGACCAGGTGATCAGGCGCAGTCAACACAGGTTCACAAAAGGCAGGTCTTGACAAATTAACCTGATCGCCTTCTATGACGACGTGACTCAGCTGCTGGATGAGGTAAAGGCTGTGGATGTGGTTTTCCTGGACGTCAGCAAAGCCTTTGACACAGTTTCTCATAGCATTCTGCTACGGAAACTGTCAGCCTATGGCCTGGACAGGCACACACTCTCCTGAGTGGAAAACTGGTTCGATGCCGGGCCCAGAGAGTGGTGGTAAATGTTGTTAAATGCAGCTGGAGGCCAGTTCCAAGTGGGGTTCCCCAGGGCTCAGTGCTGGGTCCAGCCCTGTTCAATGTCTTGATCAATGACCTGGATGAAGGCATTGAGTCCCACACCCTGGGATTCTTTTTCACAGGAAGGGTCATTGGGCACTGGAACAGGCTACCCAGGGAGGTAGTTGATTCACCTTCCCTGGAGGTATTTAAGGCATGGGTGGACAAGGTGCTGAGGGGCATGGTTTAGTGTTTGATAGGACAGTTGGACTCGATGATCTGGTGGGTCTCTTCCAACTTGGTTGTTCTATAATTCTGTGATTCTTTTCTCAAAGGATTAAAAGGATTAGTTCATCTCCAGCACTCAGCTGTTCGATAATACCTCTTTAGGCAGCACTGTATGATGGATTCATTGTATGTTAACTCAGATGTTCCAGTCATGCCCAAGCATAGATTATTTAAATTAGAAAGTTGACTTTACAACACTTTCACTGTACCACAGCATTCATAATATAAAGCAGATGGCTTCCTAGCTGGGAATAAAAAAGAATAAAGAGTTTGCTGACATCATTAACAGTAATTACTGAGCTATAGAGGAATTCACTTAGCAATGACTGAGCACTCACATTGTTCTCTGGGTCACCAACACTGCAGTTGGGCCTTATTCAATATAAAAATTCCCTTAGCAGCAGACAGAGCTGTCCTAGGGACAAGTGGTTCTGTGGGATAAATTGTTTAGAAGAGACAAAGGTTCCTTCTAGTGGGAAAATGTGTGATTCCTCAAGACTGTATTCTTTGCAGGAGCTTAAGTAGCTTTTTTAACTCCATGCATGTGCTTTTTTGGAGTGATTTGAACTAAATTGGAGTAAAGTCTGCATAACTCCAAGGAGAAGAATGCAAGGAGATCGCTGCTCCACCAAAGCTAGGCTGGCAGACTTTCCTATATAAACAAGTCTGAAAAACACCAGACAATTGATATATATTACATTCAAAGGCAAAATGCATTTCTTGGCCCTTTCCTTGAATGAATGCAGCAGCATGTACATTTAAGGAAAAAGCTTACACATCCTATGAAAAGGAGTACTTGCTTTCCACCTTAAGAAGAGAAGATAAATCAAACACTTGTAACAGACGATCATGTAATTTAGGAGATTCCATAGATGTTACAGTGCTGAACATGACAGAAGAGCCATAAATTTTTATTCATACCAGCAGGCCTTTTTATTTATCAGGCATTTTCCAGCAGGAGATGTGTCTTTCATTTGCCTCTTGATAAATGTACTGCACTAAAAGTTAAAACAGTCACTTGCTTTACAGACTTGGGAACATCAGGCGGCTTTTCACCGGGGTATTTATGTGTGCTTTTCAAGGTGGCTTACAAAGACATTTTTCCCATTTACTTGTACTGCATTTTTTTTGAGATTATCTTCCCTGGCGTTTATGCATATCTGGAATATGATATCCTTTGGATGAAAAGAATCTCTTTTACAATTGAAAAGAAAAATCAATTTAATATTTAACATTTGCTTTATACACCTGAGGATGTGACTGAGGCAAATAAGAATAAGTGACTAAAGGAAATAAATTTTTAGCAATTTCTCACATGGACTCTACCTCACAATTTCTGTAGATGAGCAGTCCTGCCTGGGCAGTGGTTATGGAGAGCGGAGTGCTGCACCAGGCTGAGGTACTTGCTTGGAATTCAGTATACATCACACTCCATCTACAGGCTGTTAGGAAGAAATTGATTTCCTTCAGTTTCCTGAGAGAGAATCTGCTAAAATTGTCAGACTGATAGCTGCAGAAGAAAAAATTGAGCTTGGGTCTAATTTGCTGTTGTATCTGAGGTCTAAATCAAAATATTATATGGATGTCATTACCTGCTAAAGATATATGCCTCACCTTTATTGCCAGAGAGTAGTACTTAGTACTAGCAGTGCTCCAGAAGGTCTCATAATAGACTTGTTGCCAGGAAGCAAAACACTTACAGAGAAAATACAAGGTGAGGAAATGTCTGTCCATTGCCACATTTTGCTTGACACCCAGAATGCTGAACCAGCATCTGTTTCTCAGTTTTAACATGACATACATTTTTCTCTTTCCCTTAATTTTATGCTCATTTTCTTTGTAGTAATTGGAATGACACTTCCTTTCAAGGAGCTAGACATTCCTTGGAGCTTTACTTCCCCATTTATGATACTTTGGTTACTGATTTTAGTGGTTAAATGCAGGAATCAGAAACCCCAAGCTCTCTTCCAGCTGCTGAGTCTGTGCAGTAGTGTCATTTGCTCTACTCCATGCTTACCTGTCTCCAAGTAAAGTGAGGCCATTTCCTAGAGCAGGAAATCTTTGAGAGGTGCCTACAGTCTTGGCCCAGCTTTGGAAGGTCAGTGCAGCACAAAGCCTGACCTTCCACCTAGCTTGATGAAATATTTGTCTCAGTTTTGATATTTTTCAGCAATATGCCAGCAGCCTCAAATTAAGATTCCCAGAGGATCTTTGCTGTTGCATCTGTGCCTGCATGTGTGAGATCTTCTGGTATTTTGGAAGTAGAAAATACTCAGCCCTCCCAGCTCATTTCAGTGAGGCACTGAAGTGTTGCTTCCAGTAAAACACATAATATTTTGTTCTTATTCCCAGCTAATCTTTCTCTCCTTGATCATCTTCTCCATAGCCTTTTGGAGAAAAAAAAAAATGGTTTAGTGTTTGGTCCAGATCTCAATCTTCCTTCTTTATCAACCCATCTTAAATACGTAATAATCCCCTTCCTTTCTTCTTTGTTCTTTTACTTTACTACTTATACGGCTAGTGAACTTCTACTGTTCAGTTTAATATCTGTGCACAGTGGGTTGTATTCCTTGCTTTCCATTGTTCTTGGGGAGGGGGGTGGTGGTGACAGGACCCTTTATACATCTTGAATACAGCTTTTCTTAAATGCACTCGCAATGGAAAAGGTGACTCCAATTAAAAGAAAGCCCTTGTTCACCACCACAGAACTAGATTGTTTCTTCAAACAATAACTACAGTTCCTGTCATTGTTATCATTCCGAGTGCTTATTTGGATATGATGTACTGATAGCAGCAGAGGTGCTAAGTTTTAATTTCTTGGCTGCAATATTATGTAATTTATTATTCCAATTGTAACTCAGAAAATGTCTCCTGTTTCCTCTATCTTGGTGGCCTTCATCAGATTTGATCCACAAACTGATAATGAGCGTGCAGGAAGGCCCTTCAAGAGCAACTTCTCAGTGAATAACCAGGTGTCCAGAAATGATGGGAAGCCACATACGCACAACAGCCAGTCTCTCATTGAAAATGAAAATACTTCTAGAAAGTTGAAGGTTATTTTCAGCCCTTCTTTTAAACTGCTGAAAGAGACATTAAAATACACAACGTGATGGATCTACTAGGCATATGCAGAGATGTGAAACAATAGAAAGCCATATTCACAGAGCTGTTAAAAGGAAATACTGATACAGTTATTCAAGCATTTGCTATCCCTCATGATGATACCTGGAGACTCAATAAACCTTAATTTGACACTTGCAGCAATCAGGGAAGGCACTGTGCTCAGCTGTGCTCTGTGATTTTAAGAAACATCTGGATGTGAATCAGTTGAGGTCTGTCTACACAGGTGTGTCTTGTAGCTCTTTCTGAAAGCAGCCTTGTGGGCTCCCTGGCACCATACAGACTTTCAGGCTATACTCTTCATGTTCATCTGAAGTCTTTCCATCTGTCACCTGTTGCTGACTGTCCATCCTTCCCAGGCATTCTACTCAGGATTATGTGTTTTGGTAAGGTTTTCTTCGTGGAGGGGGTCAGTTATGTGTGTTGTTGTGTATGCTACAAGGAAGGTGCTATCCAAGAAAGAAATATATTTTATTTTAAAGCTGAACATGATGGGGATTCTTATTTTCTGCACCTCCTGGGAGAGTTCATTCTGTGTTAACTGATAAAGCCTCTCCTGCAGATATCACTGCTTCCCAAGGAAAAGGCTATCAAATCCAGCCAGTACCACTCCTTGCTCCTAACAGTAATGGCTGTGCAATTACACAATTCTTTGCTAGATATATTGATCTAGTGAAACCCTCTTTCTGCAGTAATACAAAATTTAGTCCCTCGTGTTCTGAATGAGGCTAGAATATGAAACCAAACTGTCAGAGAGCTTGAGTATTATATGTAATTTAGGGCATATGTCTGCAGGCAACCTGCATTTTTCCGAATGCCAACATAGCCTGACATATACTCTTCCATTTCACAGTAATAGAGTTTGAATCTTACAGCCATTTCATCTTATGGCTTATTATTCACTAAATTCTGGCAATACACTAAAAAAATCATAACTTCATATCTCCAAAGTTTGCAGACTAATAGCAAGTCTTCAAAATGTGTAAGGCTTAAATTCTTAGGTTTAAATACCACCCTGAAGGTGCCGTAAACTTACACTGTAGACCTAATCATGCAATCTGCATTTCTAAGTACTCGTACTGTGTACTATACACAATAGTGTGATGGAATACGATATCTTTATTTTGTTCAGTAAAAATAAAAGCTACAATCTCTACTTCTGGAAAAAAAAATCCAAACAATAAGCTTACTGTGACATGCTGATAAGAGTCGATGCAATATTTTGGGCCAAATTGTTCTCTTTGTGTTGTTCCTCTATTGTTCAAAAAAGAAAGTCTGCAGGAGACATAGCTCAGAGTGGATCCAAACCAGTGTAAAGCCTGCCTTTCTTCTCAGTGACCTTTGTTTAGGGCTTTTATCATTCAGAAAAAAGGTATTTCTAGGTAGAATGATTTAAATTCAGCGTGAGACTTTTTTAAAAAGAGAAGGATGATTGTTTTTAGCAAAATATCATCAAATAAATCCCCATTTCATAATGTGGTGACTGGAATGACTGAAATCACAGTATCTTACAATTGTAATTTTTTTACCCTGATTTTAGCTATGGATAAAGGAACATGCTCTGTCTGCTGTGATGCAAAAGCACCTGTCTGAGAAACAAGAGAATATAATTCAAGGTGTCCTAAGCAGACTAGGATGCCTCAGTGATGAGTAAGTATGGTTTTATCAGCAATCAGTAGGGTAAAACTGCACAGCTGCACGCACAAATAAAAACTTGTATACTTTACATTGTGGAAAGTAGTGTTGAAGGATTGTGGGCATCTTTGGACAGAGAGGCAGTTACTCTAGTTTTTTGGCTGAGTATCAGGAACAGATTAAAAAAACAGGTATCATTACTCCTGGTGAGTAACAAATATGGTCTTTGTGATTTGTCAAGTGGTGTGCTTTCTGTGTATCTGCTGCTATGTTTGGGGCTGATTTCTAATTCTGAACCAACCTCTCTTTGCAGTCTCTGTGTCACGCTGGAATTGAATATTCTTCAAGATAAAATGTCCAGTCCTGCACCGTTCAGCTCTACCTTTGCTTTCTGCTATTAGAATACCACTGACTGCAGCTTTGTGTGTTAAGGACTCCTCTCTAACATTCTCTGTCTGTATTCACACAGGAAAGTTTTATTTTTGTCTCATCTTTGTACAGCTAAACATCTTTTTGATACAGATGTTTCTAACAAAACCACAATTCTGTGTTATTTGCCTGGTTTTGATTAAGATGCAAATTTACTTCATTCACCATGGTCTTCATATCACCAAAGATCAAAGCATTTGAAGACTTGTCTACTTGAAATATTGGTATTGTTGCCATTGCAGTCCTTTATTTTGGCTCTACTTTTCAATTAAACCCTACATTTTCACAATCCCTAACTCCAGCGTTTCCCAAAATTTGGTATCAAGAGAGCTCATGGTGCCATACACATAGACAAAGTTAGATACAAGTCATATCATCCCAATCATTCGGCACTGGTGAGACCGCTCCTTGCATCCTGTGTTCAGTTCTGGGCCCCTCACCACAAGAAGGATGTTGAGGCTCTGGAGCAAGTCCAGAGAAGAGCAACAAGGCTGGTGAAGGGGCTGGAGAACAGAACCTATGAGGAGCGGCTAAGAGAGCTGGGGTTGTTTAGCCTGGAGAAAACGAAGCTGAGGGGAGACCTCATTGCTCTGTACAACTACCTGAAAGGAGGTTGTAGAGGGGAGGGAGCTGGGCTCTTCTCCCGAGTGACAGGGGACAGGGCAAGAGGGAATGGCCTCAAGTTCCGCCAGGGGAGATTTAGGCTAGACATTAGGAGGAAGTTTTTCATAGAAAGGGCCATTGGGCATTGGAACAGGCTGCCCAGGGAGGTGGTTGATTTACCTTCCCTGGAGGTGCTTAAGGCATGGGTAGACAAGGTCCTGAGGGACACAGTTTAGTGTTTGATAGGAATGGTTGGACTCGATGATCTGATGGGTCTCTTCCAACCTGGTGATTCTATGATTCTATGAAATGTGCACACATATTTCACTTGCCTAGTCCAAAATCAATTTCAAAATTTGCTCTCCTGCATAAAGTTCACCGCAAACTTGTTTCAGCCATGCCTTCCCCACCAGCCATCACTAGCCTCTTCAATATCTCTTCAGAGCATGCCTCCTTTCTAATCCATCATATACTGCCTTGCGTGTTTTTCAGATTGAAGAACTTTCCAGTTTTTCTGATTGCATTCTCTTTTTCTCTTATTTCAAGACTCCTATTAAAAAAACTTATATAATGTAATTCTAGATTATTATTTATGTCTTTCTTATTTTTATTTTGATTTAACTTCAGTGTGACAGAACTAGAAGTCTATCATAGCAATAGTCACTGTTTACACCTGAGCAGGTTCCCAGGGCATGCTTGGTATGCGAAGATGTTACTCAGTGTGAATAAGACCTCTTGTCATTTTTGAGCAATGGCTTTTCTGAATAAACATGTGCCAAATTAGCAAACAGCTTATCTGGTCAACTTTTTACTGTCCTTTTTACAGGTCTGTTAACTATATATTGCAAAAACACCGACTTCTGCTATGTTCAGTACTCACAAGGTTAACCCTCCGAAGAGTTGGCATGGCAGCCCTAGCCCGGATGAAATTGTCCAGGAAGAAGAGCTTGCTTCAGGAACTGAAAGAGCAACATACTCTGCAGAAAGGATTATCCCCCTGCCAAGATGAGGATCAGTGGCAGCTACAAAAGGCAGTGGTACGTATAGTATCTGGGTAGCTTTTCTTCTGAGGGTTCATATGCTATCATGTCTCATATTAGAATTAGCTGTAGAAGACCTCAAAAAGTAGAAATACTGAAGTTCCACATAAGAAAGGAGAAAATGCTCTATCAAAAATGCACCCACTTCTGGGACAGGAGGCCCCTGATTGTGCCTGTTTTAGTTCAGGCAGACATTATAAATTCCCTAATATTTTATCTACTGGCTAGCTATCTTTGATACATGTTATCATAGCAAACTTAGTTAGCTATGTACTTTATATTAAAATACTAATGAAAGAAGGCACATCAGCATTTCTAAAGGACTTCTATGCAAGTCACTGCTTCAGGATAAGATAAATTCCTACTAATTCTGCTAAGGATTGTAATATGCATTTGAAAAGTTTTTACTTAAGAAGAAATTATTCCCTCCACCAGAGCTAGCAAGTTCTTCTATACTGTCAACATTTTTCGTTCTTTCTTCTTTATCCTCTCTCCATCAGATGCTCAGCATCCATTCCCCTGGCATCATTCCAGAAAGTCTGGCTCCTTTGCATCAAGGAGATAGGAGAAATGTTAATGCATGAGAGAGTTGGGGTTGTTCAGCCTGGAAAAAGAGATGGCTCCGAGGAGACCCTGTAGCAACCTCCCAGTACCTGAAGGGGGCCTACAAGAAGGCTGGGGAAGGACTCTTTATAAAGGCAGGTAGTGAAAGGGCTTGGGGGAATGGCTATAAATTGGAGAGAGGCAAATTTAGACTAGATATAAGAAGGAAATTCTTCACAATGAGGATGGTGAAGCACTGGCACAGGTTCCCCAAGAAAGTTGTGGATGAACTCTCCCTAGAGATGTTTAAGGCCAGGTTGGACGGAGCCTTGAGCAGCCTTATCTACTGGGAGGTGTCCCTGCCCATCACAAGGGGTTGGAATTAGATCATCTTTAATGTGCTTTCTAACTCAGACCGCTCTGTGATTCTGTGATTTTTAGAGTTTATATTTCCACAGGTCACTTCCAAATCTTTTTGTGACTATTTTTTAGGGTTAATCCATAAAGAGCTATTGGTCATTTACTTATCTGCACTGGATATTTACCTAGAACAATGCCAGATACCTAATTTCAGCCTCAGAGGACTCTCCTGGTGGGTATTGGTGATAGCTGCTGCACAACCACTGCTGCTGTACATATGTATTGAACCTATTCACCACTGCAGCTCTGTGCAGCGTGCTGTCACTGTGTAATTAACCAAGAAATAATATTGTCCATGCCTCTAATTTCAATTTGCATAATACAGACCCTAATTCTCCACTTGGAAGAGGAAGAAAGAAATCCTGTCTGCTGTCATTTTCATGTTTGATACTTCTGATGAAGTATTCCCTGTGAAGTATGAAAATCTCAAAAATCTCATTTACCTTCATAAAAAATAAAATATGAAGTAATAAAATACAGATGCATATCACTACGTTCCTCTTGTTAGGTGCTTTCCACTACTTCCTCTCACTTAGCTCCCACAGGGACATTAATTGATGCAATCACTGTGTTCCTTAACAGAAATGAAATGTCCCCAGGTATTACTGTTCCTTTGGCCTCTCTCCATTAAAATCATCTCCCAAAGAAGCACCTAAAAATACACATATAAGATCCCTGCTGCTGAAGAAGTAGGGCCTAGTTGTGGAACTGTGAAAACTCAGAGGAAAAAAATGTTATGAACAAACTCCAAAACTAGAACCAATGTATACAGAGTTAAGGGAAAGGTTAATTTACAGACACTCAACCAGAGTTGTAGACATACCGTGTTGTTTGAATTAAACATAGTTCGAGCTTGTGCCAATTTTAGATTGGTAGATAATGTCATGTCTAACTGTTGATGTCATAAAAAATCTGAAACAAAACTAAAGAACACTAGGATGGACGTGATAAGATGACATTGGTTCTCTTGAAAAAAAGAAATGTTTAATGACATTCTGACTGCCTAAAAAAAAATCTCATCAAAAACATATATCTGGGTTATGAATAAAGACATATCTGAATAACCCAGCATTAATAGGGACATCATTATTTTACACAATGGATGTGAGCCAAGCAGGTTCTTTTTGTACTTGCATTTCTTATTTCCAAGCGGCAATCAAATAGGTACTGTCAGAATAGGCCCAGAATAATTTAACATTATTTACTCTTAAATGAGAATATTTATGTAAGAGGGATTTCAGCAACTCAATAAAGGGCAATCTGTGAAAGACTAATGTGTGTAAGGAAGACAGAACACATTGTGCTGGTGAGTGTGTACTTTTGTGTTCTAAAGAATGTTTAGAGGGAAAGTGAGCTTAGAAAGAAGTATAGAAAATGGTGGCAGGCATGATCTAGAGATTTCTTCAAGGCTAAAAAATTGTAGGTTTTAGTCTGGCATAAAAGATGTGACCAGAGAACAATTTTTCACTTGTTTGTATTTCCATGTTTCTGATAAAGAACAAAGAGAAGACTGTGAAAAGCTATTAGATGGCAGGTTCAAAATTAAGAAATGTATGAATAAGCTATTGAACTCACCACCACAGGATGCTGTACAGGCCAAGAGCGCAAGTGGTTTCCTAGTGCTATTGAACATACTCACAGCCACTCCAAGGACCGTAAATACCAATATACCAGCTTTTTCTCAGGTGGACCCTACAAACTGAACAAGTATTCCAGGAGCATAACTGGATCCTTGTCTTGTTCCTATGCACTTTCTCGAGGCATCTATAATTATCCCTTACTGGACTCGGGATATTTGACTAGATTGTTCATATTTTTAATAGAAGTAAGATCAAACTCAGCAATGCTGAATACAAAGATGGAAATACCTCACTAGGAAATGACTAATGGGACAGGACAACTGTTATTGTACATACTATGACAGAGGCAATAATTTTGCTACAAAGACAAATATCTTAAATGACCATACATAAACTTCTGCTGAAAATTAGTTTATTCCAGGAGCTAAAACAGCAACATTCTGAAAAGGTGTAAGACTTTCTTTTAAAGTGAGGCTGATTAAGTTTGTCAGCATATTTAAAGGCAGTGCTGTCTTTCTGTCTGATTACCAGGAGTCCCACATTTTGGAAGAGGAGGAGAAACTTGAAGAAGAAACGCAGCAAACCCATTTAGAATTTCACCAGCAGCTAGTCACAGAAATTCAAGAAGCTCTTCAATTTCTTCAGCAGCATATGGAGCAGGTGATTGGGCAGACACTGCGGCAGCATGCCCGACAGGAAGCTGGAAAAATGAGTTCAGATAATGGAGAGGACTTAAAGGTATGAAAATGTTCAGTGGCAGTTAAAACGGGAGGCAGTTTCAGTTATGAATTACCCTGTGCCTGAAAGTATCATCAGGAAACCGTTACAACCTGTGCTAAAACAGAAGAGACCTTGGGAATTATTTACAAAATAAAAATTGTGTAGGACTACAGTATTTTCTATTGGGTATGCTATAGCTGCCAAAACAAGTTTTGTTAAGCTAAAATGTGGAACATAAAAAAAAAAAGAGAGAGTTCTTGATGATGGGCAATAAAATAACGAGGAAGAAATGTAGATAGTTATCTATTCATGAAAGTTTTATAGTTCTTTAATAGCACTTATGTACTAACAGCTTATTAATTAATAGGTAAAAAATTAAATAAAAATAGAACTTGCTTCATAAGTTAATAAAATTGTTCAAAACAAATATTTGGATTTTCTGTTTAATGGCAAGTTGTAGTAGCTGGTGATGAGGCACATTAGAAAGTTTTTAATGTAATTTTTCATTTTGGAATGTTCCCTGGATGAACAGAAATACTGTATTTCCAACATGATAGTCTGCCACATTTTAGAAGCATGAAATTCAGAGTTTTGTGTGCACATACAAAATTAGTTTGGGTATTCCGTTTTAGATAGATCAGAATACTTCATTTTTTCATTTATAAAATTAATCGTGACTTGTACCGTGCAATACAGGAGAGACTGGTGGAAGCTGCTGTAGAAAGTGTGTATGGGACCAGGAATAATATCAATAGACTGGTGCAAAACTACTATCAAGAATTAGGAAAAATCACAGAAGGCTATGAAGAGAAAAAGCTTCAACAATTGAAAACCTTACAAGGTAAGTATGATACAGACAATTGTAAGAAAATTCTTGGGTTTTAACAGATATTGTGATTCCTGGTGGAAAAGTGATTGGATGACCAGGCCCAGAGAGTGGTTAATGGAGTTAACTCCAGGTGGAGACCAGTTACAAGTGGTATTCCTCAGGGCTCAGTTATGGGTCCAGCCCTGTTCAGTGTCTGTATGACCTGGGTGACGTGACTGAATGCAACCTAAGTAAGTTTGCAGATGACACTAAGCTGGGTGGAAGTGTGGATCTGCTGGAGGGTTGGGAGGCTCTACAAAGGGATCTGAACAGGCTGGACTAATGGGCTGAGACCAATGGCTTGAGGTTTAACAAGGCAAAGTGCTGGGTCCTGCAGTTGGGGCACAACAACCCTATTGAGCACTACAGACTAGGAGCAGACTGGCTTGCAAGCTGCCTGGAGGAGAAAGACCTGGGGGTGCTGGTTGACAGCAACTGAACATGAGCCAGCAGTGTGCCCACGTGGTCAAGAAAGCCAATGGTATCCTGGCTTGTATCAGAAACGCTGTGACCAGCAGGTCCAGGGAGGTTATTCTCCCTCTGAACTCGGCACTGGTGAGACCACTCCTTGAAACCTGTGTTCAGTTCTGGGCCCCTCACCACAAGAAGGATGTTGAGGCTCTGGAGCAAGTCCAGAGAAGAGCAATGAGGCTGGTGAATGGGCTGGAGAATAGGCCTTATGAGGAACGTCTGAGAGAGCTGGGGTTGTTTAACCTGGAGAAGAGGAGGCTGAGAGGAGACCTCATTGCTCTTTATAACTACCTGAAAGGAGGTTGTAGAGAGGAGGGAGCTGGTCTCTTCTCCCACGTGACAGGGGACAGGACAAGAGGGAATGGCCTCAAGCTCCGCCAGGGGCCGTTCAGGCTAGACATCAGAAAACAAAATTTCACAGAAAGGGCCATTGGGTACTGGAACGGGCTGCCCAGGGAGGTGGTTGATTCACCTTCTGTAGAGGTGTTTAAAAGACAGGTGGATGAGGTGATCAAGGGCATGTCTTAGTGGTTGATAGGAATTGGTTGGACTTGATGATCCTTGGGGGTCTTTTCCAACCAAGTGATTCTGTGATTTTCTTATAATTTTAAAGATTGCTTTTAAAGGTAACAGAAAACAGGTGCCTACAAGCTGATTTACTTCCCTAGAAGGGAGCAGATCTGGGTTTGCAGGTCGTACTCCCATATTAGAAAACTTAAACATAATTGGCACCTTCCTCTGAGGTGACTGTCCTGTGCTTTGAGGAGTTGATTCTTATGTTCACTCCTTTTTTTTGTCTCAGCAAAATGTTGTTTTTTCTGGAGTTGAGGAAATGCATGAAAAGAGACACTAAAAGTTCAAGCGTGCCCATCCTCGAATACTCTGTAAGCTACTGCATTGTTTCTTAGCTATCAACTATGACCTGCTCACAGATTCTGAAACTGCTTAAGAAGTTTATGAATTGCTGGACCTCACATAAACACAGGCAGTTACTCCTGTATTTGTTTCTAGTGCTCCATTCCTTCAGGACAGGAGTCTTAAAAGCAAGCTGTGATTATTGATTTCTTTTATAACCACTCTCTCCTCCCCAGATGAAGGCTGTTGGCATTAAATGAAGTTAACAAGTTAGCAAAAAGGCAGTAGGATCAGAGGCTGAGTATTCGAGACACACAGAATGGTTTTTTCTTCTCTAAAGACAGAGTTAGCAATTTTAAATAGAAAAGGTGCTTTAACTGCAGGAAAGAGTTTTTGAAGAGGAACAGCTGTATATGGATCCAGAGATGAGTGTTAGGAAGGATTTATGAACCCCAGTAATAACTAGATATGCTCAGTCATTTTAAGACAGAACCAATCTATTCTGCACTGCCCTGCTGTGAACCTTGAAGACTTCAATATTGGAAGCTGAAGTGCTAGGGTGAGACAAAATCCATGACAGGATTTTTGATAATCTATATTTTAGACATTGGCAGCTAGCAAGGCAGTCACTTGCCTGAATTCTCACGAAGTCTATCTAAAGATCTTTTTGGCCCTGATTCAGCCACCTACAGTCTAAATCTCTTTGATTTGAGTTCCTTTAAGTGGGAATTAAAACTTAAGTCTGTTCCAGAATACTCCCGTGACCTGAGGGAGTAGTCACACTTGAATGTTCAGCTTCATCTGTGTTTTGATGCTGTTCTCAACTGGTCTATCAATTAGGTTGTGAGATCTAGAATACCAGTCACTAGAACCACAGTCAGCCTCCTAGTAACATTTAGATTATTTTTTTTGTCCTAGAGTTTGGATAGATATATTATTGTTTCAGTGTATTGGTGTTCCATGAACTATAAGGAAGAAAATTACATGTGCAAGCAGAGCACATTTTCTTTTCAACTGAACTAAAATAAAGTCCTGCTGCAATGTACATCTGCAGAGAGGAGGGAAGATGAGAGTGTTTATGTTGGTTATAAATGCAGGAATGTTTTAGATTTGGATGACCAGAGAGAAGCTCACATGAAATTCACAGATCAAATGAACTGCTACAGTGAAAAAATATTGCAAACCTACATGTGCAAGCTATAGAGTGGCTGAGATTTTCAGTATCAGTAGCTTAGTGCTTCAGCTTTGTTGGTGCTTTTATCTTACGAGTGAGCACTACCGTCTAATTAAGGACTTCGATATTTTAGTACACAGAAGCCCTTCTTTACCATTAAAGTCCAAATTTGTGACTTATTATTTCAGCTGTTGTATTGGCCCTAGAAGCATTTAAATTTTTCCCTGTAATTCTTAACAGCCTGAAGTTCTGCTCCAGGCCACAGCAAGGACACCTAAGCTCTGCCAGCCAGCCAACTACTTCCTATCCAAGCTTAGCTGCAAGGCAGAACATCCATGTTTCTTCCTTTTCAGAAGGGGCTGATCTGTTAGGTGATCTCCAAGCTTGATTACCACACTGAGACTATGATCTTTCTCAAAAAATACTCTTATAATTTCTCAGTCTAAAACAGAAGAAGGAAAAAGCAGTGCTGCAGTAGAACCACCTGTTATGTGATAGCCCTGGGGTTAGTGTGGCCACATAGGGAATCTCTTATGTGTTTCATTCAGTGATAGTTGAATGGGTGTGAGGAACATAATTCCAGGCTTCTCTCTTCCAGTGACAGTGCTTAATGTCAGAATAGAGGATTTTGCTTCTTTCGTCATCTCTTGGCCTAGTAAATATGGATTTGTGGTCTGTCCGGCACAGCCACGGGGAGAAGAGTGGATAGTACCTCCCCACCCCCAGCCAGCCCAGTACAGCTAGTAACTGCTCCCTGATGGTGCCATTGGCGTGTCAGGCATGTCAACCTCTCTGAGCACTTGGAAAAAGTCAGATGCTCCGCAAATTAATTGTTATGTACCCTACTATTTTGTGTACCCAGCCATCTCCCTCCTTCTGTGTTTTATTTAAAAGCAGTGATGCAAGAAAACTGGTCCTGTCTCTCAGACATAGAATCATAGAATCTTAATTCAGAAAGGGCCTTAAAGATCATCTAGATCTGTCCCCCTCACATGGACAGGGACACCTTCCACTAGACCAGGTCGCACAAAGCCCCATCCAGTCTGGCCTTGAACACTTCAAGGAATGGGTTATCCACAATGTTTTCTTTATTTTACATTTTTCATTTGGGTGTTACAGTTCTTGCATCAAGGTCTTTTCATAAAATTTCTGCTCTGAATTCTATGTTAATCAGTAAGACCAGTGGGAGAAGCAGGTAAGAATAGGAATTCAATGTCATTACTATCTCAGATAAATGATACACAAGTTATTGTCTAGCAGAGCAAGAGTGTGTAAGAAGTATTTGATATCCCTATAGAGCAGTAACTTTGGAAAGACCACCTAGAGCAGGGCTAATTTCTGCTGATGCAAAACATAAATTATAAGGCTGCCAAAACTCAGAATTGGTAATTTTGAGCAGAAGATTTTACAAAAACATTATTTCAGCAGAAAGAGATGAAAGGAACAGGCTTAGGAAGAAACAAGGGAATGAACTGGCATTGAAAGAAAAGCACGCCAAAGGCTTCCTGAACGTATCATCCACTGTCCATCAAAGGTAAGAGCAGGCCACAGCACTGCTATCTACAAATGTTGTGAGTGTTCACGGATCTTCATAAATGTCTAGCTGAATAAATGTCTTAGGTTCGCATTTTATATTTGTCTTTGATGGAAAGCAAATATCTTTTGCCAAACTATGTCTACCCTTTGATCTCAGAGAATTGCTTTCTTATTAAATAAACTTGTTTATTCTCATTAATGACAGACTCAAGAACTATACATAGACAATTTGAAAAGACAGAATAAAAAACAATGCTAAAACACATGCCAAATTTTAAAAGCAGTTTAACATTAATTTAGGATGGGAACCCATGCTGTCTAATTCATTACATTCCATCTTTTCTGCTTTGAACATCAAAAGTGTTTGTTAGTTTGCTGTTAAGTAAACATGTACCATAATGAAGAGAAAATATTTGACCTATAAACAATGCTCAAACTGGCAAGAAGATTTCAGTGAATGCCTTAACAATGAAGACTGCTTGCACTAAATTTAGAATGGAATCCCTCACATGTTAATTAAATAAAAATCATATTTTATTCATTACTGATTTTATGAAAATAATGAGTCCAGACAAAAAGCAGTGCAATTCCAAAGGAAAAAGTTGTCATAAAGAGCTGTTTGACTTGGCAGGCACACGATACATTTTTGTAGTAGTTTTTCTTTCCTCTTGGTTTATTATACAGAACGACACAATATCTGTGATTTTAACATTGTATGAGTTAAAAGGTTATAAGGTTAATTCTTTTTTTAGACTCCCTGTTACTTCTAAATTGAGAGAAATTACTGATCACTTTCTGGTTTTCTTCCTTGTTTGAATTAGTATAGCTATGAACTGATGTAGTAAATAGGCTTCATAAAAGATCTGGTAGCTATTCTTCAATTTATTGATACAGATATAAATTTATAGTTTATTCTGACATATAGATTCACTTCTAGCTATTGTCTCAAATTTTTCTCCCTTAATCTGTTCATATGCCTTAAAATCAAGTGCAATCAAACTAGCCTCAAGCAAGCAGAAAAATGATATTGAAGAGTGTAACTTTTAAACATTCAAGCTGGTCTCATAACCATTAGTAATCAAAGCAATTTTCCTATCATCGTTATGATTTCTGTTACAATCAAATGAGAGCCCTGTGGAAATTAATGACAAGATTTCCATTAATTTGTCTAACTCCTATTAACATAGATTGTTTTATTTCCTTTTGCCCTTATTGCAAAGTTATGAGCGTGAGTTAAAAAAGCAGATTTTGAAAGCTAACCTTGTGTAAACAGTGACCATTACAACAGCAACTTCATTATGTGTAGATGTCAGAAACAATTTGTGTTATCTCCTTCCCCAAGGAATATGATGGGTGATTGACAGTATTGCTTCAAGGTAGATCAGGCAAGAGAACAGGAGAAATACAGCTTCAGTGAAGTTGCAGCCTGTCAGGTTCTACTGTATTAATATTAATCTTTAACTGGAAAACTAAAACAAGTGAAGAATATAGTTGTGAATGCTCCCAGTTGCCCAATTTTGAATTACCATGTTTCTGGCTCAGTCTCAGCCTGCTACTGAAGAGCATTGAATGAAATGCCTAATTTTTAATCCCTTATCCTCACATCTGATATTCCAACAGCTTGTCCTTTTGGCAAGCAGACAGTAAAGCTGACTCTGGAAGCATACAGTGGTTTTCAAAGCAAACTGCAACATTTACAGTACAAGAGGGAATGGCCTCAAGCTCCACCAGGGGAGGTTCAGGCTTGACATAGGAAAAAAATTTTCATGGAAAGGGTCACTGGGCACTGGAACAGGCTGCCCAGGGAGATGGTTGAGTCACTTTCCCTGGAGGGGTTTAAAAGATAGGTGGATGAGGTGCTGAGGGGCATGGTTTAGTGATTGATAGGAATGGTTGGACTCGATGATCCAGTGGGTCCTTTCCAACTTAGTGATTCTGTGATTCTGTGATTAAAGCTGAACTCCACCTCCCAAATTCCAGGCATGGACAACCCAAACTGTTGCTACAATTCCTACCTCCTAAAGGAGCTCGTATTCCACAGAGGGCCAGAGCAGGTTAATCAAATAACTAAATCTGTCTAAAAATCTACTGCATTTTTAATTTTGTCCCGGCAGAAGCTGAGCGAGCCTATATTCATGAGCCTTTCTTTTGACAAAATCTCCTAAATACACTTTGTCAGGATCGTATTACTCACTTGAACTGAACAACATTAGTAGTCTTAAATTTCTTCTGTCCAGGATGGTGCTGCAGCAAAAGAAGGTTTTGGCTCAATTTGAACTGCAGCAGCAAATTCGTCTGGAGTCTCTGAAACAGAAGCTGCTGGGTCTGCATCACCTAGAAACCGAACTGGAGAATCAGCTAATGGTAAATTGGGGTAAAACGATTCACAGATCTGAAACAGTCCCTGGCAAAACATCATACAGGTTGTAACGGTCTCTTTGCTGTTCTAGTTGAGATCAATGCTAAGATTCACCACTGTCAGGGAAATTGAAAACTGTCAGTTGTTTCCTGTGTTCCTACAATTACAAATGCCTTTTTCGTCATACCACATGTAGAACAGCATAACCAAGAACCTAACTGTGTTTTGTTAGATGACTTCTAGTTTATCTCTGTGTGTAGGAAGCAGAGCAAGACTTCGTGAGTGAGTTGGCTGCACTGGCCCAAGTTCCAGTGACTGTGAAGAAGAAGCCTTCCAAAAGGAGCAAGCCCCGAGGTTGGTACTATCCTGAACTGGTTTCTTTTTTTTTTAAAAGTGATTCCACACATTGGTGCATATTTTGCAATCCAACACAATGGAGTTTCAGCAGAGACTTTTTGTCACTTCCATTTCCCTAATCAGGATGTAGAAAAGAAACACATCCTTACAAGGTCACCAGACTTACCAGTAGCACAGCCAAAAATAAGTGTCATCATTCAGAGTAGTCCTTTATCCAGTAGATGGCATTGTGTCCACTGAGGTAAGGCTTTGCCTTGCTCTAACCAAAACTATTTTTCATGTCTGAACTCTGTTCATCTCAGTCACTAAGTCTTTGGGATAAGAGCAGAGCTGATGCACCTAGCTTTCATTCTCCTGGTAGAATGGAAGAATCACCTTCCCACACACTTGCTCCAAAGTAGAATCTTACTGAATCCAAAAGCTGAAATGTTTATATGGATTTACCACATTTTTAACAAATTAGACTTATTCATTACTCAATAGATACCTAGGGACAAGTTGTCAGAATAGCAGTTGTGTTTCCTAATACACGCTTGTTGTGAAGCATGCAAATTCTCATCCTTTGAGTTGTGCTATCCTTCTGTCATTGTCACAATGAAAAATTTAGCATTACATTTGAAAGATGCTGAAAGGTGAGTTGGGTGAGTAAAAAGGGAAAAGTAGTTCATACATTTGGACATTTTTGAAGTCTCTCTCCCCAGCCAGTTGTTCCACAAGGGTGAAGAACAAGGGTGCCCTGGTAGGCACTGTGGCCCCAGGGACACATGTAGAAGCTTAGCCCAAGGTCCTAAAATCAGTGTATTTTTACCATCAGATTTTTTTCTAATTCAAATCATATAAAATGATGAATTGGCTTTTCTTCTGTTTGCTGGTGATAAAAAGCCATTTTCAATTACGTGCTTAGGAAATATATGATACAACTTTCAGCTGTCGCACCTCTTGGAAACTTACCTCAGTGTTCAGAAAGTGTGAAAGTTCAAGGTCTGCTGTGTGAGAACTAACCGACGGTAAAAAACCCAATATGCTAGACTAATGCGAAGTGGAATGGTTTCCTTGGAATAATAACATGTATGTATGAAGTGTTAGAGTGAGGGTTTTTTTGTTGTTTTAAGCTAATCAAAACCAAAAAATGCTGTAATATCTCTGTGATTCTTCTTTTTTAATCCACATACATTTGGCAATTCAGGGGAAAAAACAAACTCAAAAAGAAAGACCTTTCAGTCACCAGAATCAACAGACAAACATGATTCTCATGAAAATATTCAAGAGCCGTCTGGACTGACTCCTGGTTTATGCAGGTACAGTAGAGGCTAAAAAAATGGTATGAGAAAAAATATTTTTAAAAAGCAGTACATAATCAGCTATGTTAATGAAACCCAAATTATAATGCTTACATTAGCTGAGCTTTTCCATAATATTTACTTCTCTCGTGTAATTGATGGGGTTTCCCCATATTCTTTTTTAAATATAAGAAAATAATCTGAGTTTGCTTCTCTGTGCTGCTCTGTATTTTCTAAATAACTGATTTTAGGCAGAGAAATGAGAAGTACTATTTAAAAATGTTCTTTAATTAAGTTTTTTAAAACCTGAGTCACAAACAGCATAAATTAACAGAGATGAGTGAGTCCAATGGAACTATGCTGACATGTAGCAACCAAAATATGGTCTGTGGTATTTAGGCTTTCAGCTTCCACCTTTATTTCAGGAACAAAGGCAAAGCCAGTCTTTGGCTGATGAGGGTAGCAGCTCTAACAATGATTTTCTTGATAGATGTTTCAGTTGGTTTATGCTGGGGTGCTAACTAGAGGAGAAGAAATGGCTACAAACCTGAAAGATGCCAGCTGATTACTACAGGCTGATCAAACCAGCCAGCTGGTCACTGGGGCTTGATATATTGAGCAGAGAAAATCCTGTTGACAGGCAAAGCAAACAGTTGGTTCTCAGGAGCCACAAGCCTTTGGGGAAAAGTATTTATCCCCTGGGTGACCTCAGCCTGAGACTGACTTCAGGAGATGGCTCCTTTCCCTGATGGCATCAACCCTTTTCACACACTCCTTTCCCACAGCCAACAAGGGATATGTATGTAGGGAACAGGGATCCAACAAAGGAACGTTTGTCTTTATGCAACTTTGTTTTGGCAGCCTCAACAAGGGCAGCTGAAACCAGCAGTGCAGAAGTTATAATTACATAGCGAGCACCTTTCTTCTGTTATCAAAATTAATTTAGTTTTAGAGAGAATTGTGGCATTTGAAAACCTTTGTAATTTTGTTTTATTTTTCTTATGTATTTCTTTCAGAGGGAATTTACAGAGTCTCCATGAAGGGGAGACTGAACCAAGGAAAAACTCAAAGATGCTAAAAAAAAGAGTTAACAGGTAGTAAAAGCATTTACATGAGCTTTCTGAACATAGAATTTCAAAGCATTCTTGGGGAGACTTAGCAGCTATAAATACTTACTAAACTGCTTTACTGAGAAACTATGAACATCATCAATTCTAGCCAAGAAATCTTCTTCAGCTACAGACCAAGAATAAATATCAACTTACTTTAGCTGTTAATGAAACATTCCCACCTGGTTTTAGAAAGGGGGAATGAGACTTTAATATAAGGTCTTCAGGATTGCTTGGGGAATGTGGAGAACAGATCTGCACTAGGCTAGTTCCCCAAGTCCATGTAAGGTTTCATGCAATAGTGATATACTACTTGCTTTTGAGACTTAAATGTGATAGATCAATTCTTAATATTTTCAAACTGCTATTTTGGACTAACAAAAATAGATAGAAATGTATAGAATACATGAGTAGACCAAGTATTGATACATCAAAAGATTACATTTGGTCTCTCTTTTCTTATGTTACAGTGCTTCCAAGTGTATGTATGCTTTTATTAAATTTGTACAAAGATTTTTATAAACATATTCCTCTGTGTTTCTCTTGGATCTCAAATTATTATTTTTAGGAAGAATGGGAGAAAAACAGTTTAGTGTTTCATTTTTTATACTTCAGTTTCTAGGCTTCCTTAAGTACACTCATTTGTTTCCAACATACTTTTTTATTATACTCATTAACATTCCTTATAGGAATTCTTCTTGTTATGCAAAACAGTTAGTTCTTACTGGCTGTACAGAGCACCTGTATTGTGCAATAAATTGCCCCACTTAAGCAATCTTACAGCTTTCATGAAATGAAAACTTTCTGTTCTTTTTCTAAAATCGATCGTACATTTTTCTAGCTAAAAGGCTGCCCTTCCGCACATGATGAAAAATACTGCATTAGCTGTGCAGTTTGCCTCAGCTAAAAGTGACTTTGTTGGGCATGTTACACTCAGTTGTTGAAGGGCCAATTTTGACCTTGGTCATTGTAAAAATACTTACTTTTCTAAACTGTGGCACTAAAAGCATCTGATTCTGGTATGTCAGCAATTGGTGTCTAGGATCTCTCTGCCTTCCTGATCTGGACAGTGTAGTTGCTGCTTGCTGGGCTTTTTTTCTTAAAACTGATGGAGCCTGTTTACATCTGAACATCCTAATTCCGTATAGAGAGCAAAAAGGAAACTATTAGTATTAGAGTTGATGTTTTAAACCACAAAGCTCAGCAGTGGCTCCCGTTACACTTGGGATGCAATTTAATGGCCCGAGCCGGGTCTCTCTTCCTCCGAGCGACATCTCCCTGTGGCTCCTGAGGCTGGGCAGCACTGCAAGGGCTTTTTCGCTCTCTCAGAAAGTGTGGAAAGGTTCAGAATATCCCAAAAGCAGGGCAGCAGTGCCCTCTCCCGGTGAGCTGGAGGGGTGTTCTCGGTGGTGTTGATGGCAGGGAGGCAGGGAAGGGGCTGGAGAACAGGCCTTATGAGGAGCGGCTGAGGGAGCTGGGGATGTTTAACCTGGAGAAGAGGAGGCTGAGAGGAGACCTCATTGCTCTCTACAAGTACCTGAAAGGAGGTTGTAGAGAGGAGGTTGCTGGCCTCTTTCTCCCAAGTGACAGGGGACAGGACAAGAGGGAATGACCTCAAGCTCCACCAGGGGAGGTTTAGGCTAGACATTAGGAAAAAATATTTCACAGAAAGGGTTGCTGGGCACTGGAACAGGCTGCCCGGGGAGATGGTTGAGTCATCTTCCCTGGAAATGTTTAAAGGGACAGGTGGATGAGGTGCTGAAGGGCATGGTTTAATGATTGATAGTTGAATGGTTGAACTCAATGATCTGGTGGATCTTTTCCAGCCTGGTGATTCTATGATTCTAGGATGCTGGCTCTCGGCAGGGACCCCAGCCAGTCCCTGGAGCCCCTCCCTGCCCAGCTGCTCTGCCAGTCCCACATTCCCACCCTGCAGGGGGTTTCTTCTCCTACAGCATCATGTGAGCTTCCTGGCAAAACACCCGCTGCTCTTTCCCCTGTTATCAACTTCTCAGTTTCCATGAGTTATTCCATGGATTCACCGTCCTAGTTGAGTTAATGTGTAGATTTTGTGCATGTCATAGCACGCACATAACATCACTCCCTGTCAGTTATGCAGATATTGAAGAAGAGTTTTATTAGGTTGAGAAGCGAGTGTAGCATGGACCAAGCTAAGCTCACCAGTTACTCTTCAGTTAAGCACTGTTGGAATTTTATGTTATGTTGTTTTAACCACAGTGACAGTCTCCCTCCCATCTCCTTTCATAGACATTGCAGAATGCTGCTTTTATTTTTCTTTTCTGCCTCACCCCTCAGTTCACTTTAAATCCAAGCGATTGCTTATTTCAAAGCCCACACAGGATAGTACTGTGAGAAATGCTTACAAGTCGAATAGGTAAACTGAGGCACACATCTTGTGAAGCAAATTAGTTATTTATTAACTCATGATTGCAATCATGGGAGCTCCTCCTTCTAACAAGAAGAAAAGTACTCAACCTTTGTCAGAAACCTCACAATTTTTATTCCACTTGTTTGAAAGGAAGACCACCCCCTCTCAAAGCTTACAACGCATCCCAAAGCTATTACAAGGCTGTTACTAGACTAATTTTTACATATTAAATTTCTTACCCAATCTGTTGTTTGTAAGTCCTTAGATTCTTAAGCATATCTTGTACTGTACCAGAAGGGTAACAGGTAATATTTTTTTTTTCAACAAACTACTTGCTCAGCCACTTCTTAATGAAGAACAGCTTATGTAATCATATTTTGCAAGACTGTTATAAATTCAATTCAGCAAGACCCTCCATCTTAATGCTTAAACTTCCACTTTGTAAAAACAAAGCCTAACTCTCACAGTACTGAACACAAGAATTTTTGGGGCATGCCGTGAAGTACTTTATCACCAGCTGAACAGGCACAACTTATTGCAACAGTCACATGTTTCAGCACAGGAGTTTCAATTAGTTGTCAGAAAGAAAAGATTCTTGCCATGAAATGGTCATATCACTGGAGCCGGTAGTTCAGAGAAGATGCAGAATATATGTTCTTAGAGAGTTTCACACTCAGTTGGACAAGATCCTGATCAGACTAATTTTTAAGTTAGCCCTGCTTGGAATGGGAGGCTGGACTTCGAGTGATACCTCTTCCAACCTGACTCTGTCCATTATTCTAATACTCCTTCCTGGTCATCTGTTACTGAAATGTTCAATTTGTCTTGTCTCCCCCACCACCCTCGCCCGTTACACCTTCTGTGTGTTACAGGGGATGGTAGAAATTCCTTGTGAGCCAGGGATTGTACCTAGAGAGTCCCTGGGAGATGAACTGCTCAGCAGTTTTGGCATCTGAGAGCAGTCTCTAGCACAGTGGAGGTCACAGAGGGAGGAAAAAAAGGATACACAGGTGTCAACTACAGCTCAAAACGCTTGCTTTATACTATAAATCTATAAAGCATCCTTTCTTTAGTTTGTTCAGAAGAGGTTTGCAAGAAGCTTTGATTGTGCTTTACATGATCTTTTTTTTATATACAAAAAATACTTTCAGAAATACAGGGGGAAAGTGCCGTGCTGTTTTTATCGGTTTTTTTAACATCAAGGCTAACAACCATTGCAACAGTTCATGACTGTGTTCAGCCTCATTCACAGCTTTGATAAGGGTGTAGCTCAAACAGACTCTAGGCATGGTGTTAAGAGTTGTTTTGAAGTAATCAAAATAGCCCATCTCAGTGGTTTCTCTGCTGTAGAAAAATGTGAAAAGCCTTCTCATGCAGCAGTCTTGCTGAAAGGCAGCGTGGACGACACCGAAGAGGTGAGTAACTTAAAAGACTCGTACTTGGGACCTTGAGGCTGGTGCCAGCTCCTGTGCAATAGGGGTAGATTTGATTCCTGATGTAAACAAACACTCCTGTCACACGTAATGGTCCTTTTATCCAGCCTGCGCACAGTGTAACCCGGTATCAGGGCAAGCTCCAGGTTAGCAATTTCACCCACTCCGTCGTGGTGGCTACAGCAGTCTCTGGGAGGCATTCTGGCATCTTTACTTACAACAGCTTTTTGGTTCTTCAAGCTAAACAAATAGTTCTTCTATATATTCAGCAGAAAGCATGAAGGGATTAGCACACAAGTGCCTAGTTTCCCCTGTGCTCTCTGAGACCTGCCTGTACACTGGGAGGGTCCTGGTCTCAGCACCCTCACAGTTGTGGCCACTGGTGTTCTGCAGATCAGGAGTGAGGACAAGGTTCTGGACCCTGCCAGCTGAAGACTTTTAGAAAGAAGTAATGCAGTCACTGGTGTACTTGCAGGATTGTTTGCTTGCAGTTGTTTGGGAGATGCTGCTAATTGTAAAGCTCTTGAGGCATGTATGACTGTATAGGACTATACATTTACAGCCAGCCTTGCATGCCCATCTTGCTGCGCTAGATAAAATTAGAGACTCTGCAGTTGGTGAGGGGGTGGGGAGGCAGGGGGGAACGTGTTGAGACCTGACTTCCCATATCACTGCGAATATTTCATTTTCAAATAAGCAGCTCTGAGATCCATTTTTACATCATTAGGACTGTATCGGGGGTTGCAAGGTCATAGTCCTGCTGCAAATTTTCAGAAGCTTGACAATTGAAAAAGCATGAAAAAGCAGCTCCTCACCCACAAGTTCACAAATTGGGACATCTCCCAGCTTGTTGCTCTCACAAGCAGTAAACGCAAGTATAGTTTCCTATTCTGTAGGTGCATTCAGGATCACCAGCTGATCCACGTTCTCTTTACACTATTTTTAAAGGACAGGTTAGTGATATAGGTGTAGGGGTAGTGCTGTAAAATAGGCCTCCAGGTGGTAAAAGCACAACTAACCTTTCTTGGTTTAGCCCCACTGTGAGCATGGCAGAGCATGTGTCAACTTCCCAATAGTGTATCACAACAACCATCTAAGTGAGGCATCCTTCATCTCACCTGGTGACCATACAGTACCTGTGCTCCAAACCAGCGCTGTTTAAATCACTCCCAGGTAGTGTTGCATGTCCAGAGTAGAGACACCAGCACAGGACAGGAACCATGGGCTTCCCCCAGGCTATCCCTCAGCAGCAGCATGGGAGCAGCAGTCGGGTTGTGGGCACTTATACTCATCCTAGGCGCACTAGCCAGTTGCTTTGGGTTAGGATATTGATTAGCATGTAGGAAAACCAGAATCTGTCAATACCAGTTGCAAGATCATTTCTGTCACCTCAGGCATGACTAGCTTTATAGATCGAGTCAACTTACTTGGAGGGGAGCAACCACTGCTACTTGCAAAAACACATGCAAAAAACCCATTAAAGAAATTGTAACTAGCAATTACAAATCTTTTAACTATGTCAAATTTGGTGCATAGTTTCACAAACCATCTTTATTTGTATTTTCCAAGCTAGATGGCCAGAACTGCTGCTGGCTCTGTCAGCGCTCATATCAAATGGGCTGGAATAGGACAGTAGAGATGGAGACCTGGCATTTCAGTATTACCTTACCTGCTAGGCTCTTAGTTACTCCAGGACAGGTTGCACTCAGGTTTGGGTTTTGGTTTGGTTTGGTTTTTTTCTGCTGTTTAGTTTATTTATTTAAAGAACCTCAGCTACCCAGTGAACAAGCAAGTGTAGGTGTAAGGGCACTCTACAGGCAATAGAAAATCAATTTGAATCCTTAGCCAGAGTTGTTCGTGAAAAGCTTTATTTTCCTTTTTTTTTTTTTTTGGAACAATCAATTTATTTCACTTCAGGCTGAATTGCAGTGTTTCTTCACTGGTTCAGATCAAAGCCAAAGCAAGAGCTGGCTATTCAGACCAGGTGTGCTGCCAGCTTTTCAGACCAAGCTGAGCAAAATGGAATTTTCCAGAGTAGCAGTTCCTTTCCCAGGCAAGCTGGGGGTGACAGTATACTGGCTTCAGAATAAGATGACAGACTTATGGTAGGCTAACACTTTTACGTCCCACATGACGTGACATGCCCTGGGACAACAAGACAACTGATTGCTGCATGGAAAGGATGAACAGGTGCTAAATGGTCAGGCATCACAGCTATATAAAAACATTCCACTGGCACCATACGGCTACAACACTTTTCTTGGTTTGGCTTTGTAGTGTAGACAAGGGAAAAGTGGCACAAGGCCAAGGGGAAGCATTTTGATGAGAGCTTAATTTTGTGGCACCTCACCCTCCAGCATGGCCCACACCTCCCACAACATCCTCAATGCAATCAGACAATTAAAACCAATATAAAAGGTTTCTTTACATAGTTGTGAGAGTCAAAGACAAGGAGAAAGCATTTTCTTTCACAGAAGGAAAGGATTCAAGTTCACTTTCCTCACTTTACCTGCAGCATGTCTTGTTCACACCGTGCCTAAACACTGCTGTGGTTCCATCAACAGAGAAAAACAGCATTAAGTCAAAATAGAATCATAGGATCATAAAATCACCAGGTTGGAAGAGACCCACTGGATCATTGAGTCCAACCATTCCTACCAAACACTAAACCATGTCCCTCAGCACCTTGTCCACCTGTCCAGGGAAGGTGACTCGACCACCTCCCTGGGCAGTCAGAGCAGAGCACAACATGCTGGTCCTGTGCAGAAGCTGACGGCACTCAATTACCAAATTGCAAATCAGGTGCAGAACTGAAGGTCTTCAGAGAAAGCTAATTTAGGTCTTAACTGCAAAAACTAAAGCAGCTGCAATGTCAATACTAAGTATATTTTAAATGTGAGGTCTATTTAATTAAGACAGATGATGACATGCTATAATATGCATATGTGGACATTTATACATTTAAGACCCCTTGTGATCTAAGGAAGTTCCTTCTCTCACATGATGTCAACCTAGAAGACAATTTCCCTTGAGTTTCTCCATTCTAAATTTTCAATCACTGAGCAACAGCACTGGAAAGCAGAGGAAGACACATACCCATCAATTAATTTCCTTTATTTCACAAGCTCTGAATTCAGAAATTGAACCACAACTAGGTAGATCTTGATACGGTAGAGTAAGTAAAAATGCATGTGATTACAAAGGAAAAACTTTGTACAAAAAACTTTAAAAATCCGACGGTAACTTGGATTACCTGTAAGTACCAAAAGTCTCATGCAGAAGGAGAGCACTACTGCCCAGGTGGAGAAATCCCTGCAGGGGTGGCAATGGCATTGGTATGGATAAACTATGGCTGTCTAAAATGGAAACAAGGACACAGACTTGGAACGTAGTGAGTAGGAACAGACAGGTGGTACAAAGATCTTTTGTCATTATGTGTCCCAATGATTTTCTGTGTCAGATAAGTGCTTCTTGGGTTTATAATAAATTAAAGATGAAACAGAAGCTGCCTATACTACTCTACTGCATACTTTCAAGATGGCCATTTTCTTCCTTCATAAGTGTTTTTGGTGTGTTTCTCAAATACGGACCTTAATCTTGGCATTGTGTCTAGTCAATTCTTGGCAACGTGTTCTAAAGGGACTCACTCACAGAATGCAACTTGCATAAATAACTCAGTAACATGCATTAACTACTCTAATACAGCGAAAGGGTGCAAAGGAACCATCATTCAGTTACGAGACAAAGCTAAAACCTATAGTCACTAAAGGGGCAATGGAAGCACCATGCGTTAAGGTGACTATGGCATGAAAGCACAGTTGTGAGGCAAGTAGTTCCAAGCAAACACACCACACTATTATCACCTCTTCCTATACAAAAAAAAAGACATTTCAGTTTTTATTCCCATTAGTACCAAATAAAACTGTGGCTTCAATAACACAAATATTGAAGGGAAACGGACATTATTCCCTTGAACCTTCATCCTTGTGTTTCTGTCCATTAGCACTTTTCAGCCAAGACTGGTAATATTTGAGCGACCACCAGGAGGTGCCACAATGCGGTGGCCAGTGCGACGTGGGTTATTGTCATCTATCTGAGCTCCTGCAACAACAGAAAAATCAGGAAACAAAGCTATGAAATGGAAAAAAAAAATCAGCTATGAAAAGGAAAAATACATTAGTGGTGAGACTTTACCAGGCTTATTCCAGCTATGTGCCCCACACACCAACATCAAATGGTTTCTTTTGAGCCAGACCCCTGACTGAAGTGCTGAACAGACCTTCATGGCACATTTCTGGGCCTAGTTTCATTTGTCTTCAATAAGAAGTAAAAAATTAAATGTTTGGGATCAGATTGATGTTCATCCTGCGGGGGGACTTGTTCCCCAGTGATGTGAAGAAGATCCCATGCAGGAATGACAGCCTACAGATTGGGTTTCCTTCATGAGATCAGACCTTGACAGAAAATATTACTGCTTAAACTACTAAATAACCCCAAACCCATGTATGAGCATAGTGGATTTTCAAACCTGCCTTATGATTTAGAATAACTCTCCCTACTGAGTCCATGAGTTAGTGGGACAGTAAAACAAATGCTAGTGATCACAAATCATGAGGAAAGCAGCACTGACCTGATGTAAATTCACACCTACTTCAAACTGCTGTTTTAAAATGTTGAAAGGTTAAGCTTAAGGTGACAGCGAGCTTTCTGCCAGGCTAAATACTGTTCAACTAGCTCCACTTCCTAAAAGTAATGCAAGACTAATGTAAAAGCACAGGATCATTCTAAATGCTATCATAGTCCCTGGTTCTGCTTTATTTCACAAGAACACAGTAATGTGTCATTTGCCGATTTGGATCAAATTTGTACCACAAGATACCTTGGTAGCATCCAGATCCAGCAGTGGGCTGTGAAACCACAGCTTCAGATGTTATTGATTATTATTATTTTTAGAGGTCAAATTTCTAAGTACTTTTTTGGTTTATATAGCTTTATATGCATGTGCTCACTAAGGCCCCAGGTGTATGAGCAAATATATATTTCAACTCACTAGAAGCACTCTTAAAATATTTTCTATCCTTGAGATGACTTCCAGAAGTTTCATTTAGTTTATAAAGACATGATCTATCAGGAAAACTCCATCATTGGTTCCCACAGGGGAGAAAATCCAGGGACTCGTAGCATCATAAGGAGCCGCTTATTTACCAACTGGGCTGTAGAGTTTTGAAGAATAAAGATTTGACACACTTGTAATTGTCTTCAGATGACAAGAATTATTTCCAGCAGTCTCAAAGGATGATTTTCCAGCCTATTTCTTATGTATATGAAAATGTTTTGAGCACCAAGAGCAAAGAGGACAAGCAATACTCTAATCTGCATATGAATAGCTTCTGCACATGGTTTGCCAACCATGGGCAAGGGCAGTTGAGGTTTATACGCCTAACAGTTCCTGGTCTTGCAGCAAATAGAAAGCTGAATTGTCTGAGCAATCTAAATTTTTTTTCTGCATGCAGTCTTGCAATATTATTTACCCAGCCCATTACAGTTAGCTGAGGTCTCTGGTGGATGTGACTGAGGCCCCTCAGCTGGGTGGACTTGGGTAACATAGAAGACTGCATGCAGAAAAAAAAAATTAGATTGCAACTTTTTCAATATTTGGCAACTTGAAAAATATTCCTATGGAATGAATGTATGAAAACATACATATACATACATACATGTAAATGTATACATAACCCTTTCGTATTTTATTAAGTAATTATAATTGAAATTTATCACCAATAAACCATACGCGTGGCTTTAAAACATTTCTGATGGTTCAGGCTGACTTACCTGATAAGCTAAAATTGGATTGATGGAGGTTTCTGATTGGTGGGGGCTGGTTTTTGGCAGGGGAGGATTTAGTTGAGGGTGCAGGAGTTGCATATTTTGGCGTAGCAGGGATTTCATACACAGGCCCATCATACATTCCTCTGGAGACACCTTGCAGTCCTCCCACCTAGATCAAGAGGAGAATAATGCAGACACTCATAATGGTTCCTAATGATACTCCCGCCTTTATGCAGAGATGACTGAGCACAGAGCTATGTTCTGCATTAGCTGAATTGGAAACACACCTATATTCTCAAAGCTGCAGACAGCTTTATATATAAAGTAAATTAAAAACCTTCCTCCCTCTATTTTTATATATAAAAAAATCATAAGAGAAGCTTGCTTAACAGTCAATGGGGAGAAACACAATTCAAAAGAACAGATCTGACCTAAGATGTTTTTGTTTTTTTAATTAAGATAGTCACTATCACCTCTTCTCTCTCCATTCGTGACATTCAAGTCAATTCTTGAACACCTGAGTCGTTGCAAGACTGATACCCACTATTCTGATAGCAGCGTTTTCACTCCTACCTGCATTTTCTCTTCTCCTCCCCTTCAGATCTCTTATTTTCTTCATCACAACTCATTGAAAACTGCTGGCAATTTTAAAATTTCAAAAGTTTCCACTTCTTATCATCAACTAAAAAAGTAACTGTATGCTAGGCAATGGCATGGGACTGGTCTTTCAGTATTTGTCAACAGTATGTTATTTGAGCTCTCATTTCAGTTTGAGGTCCTAGATTTGATTCCTGTACAGTTCCTTGAAGGAATATGAGGAAAGACAAACAAAACAGCCTCATTGACTTGAAATCACAGGAATCTGGGAAATAGTATTTTTTAAATAACAGTACCAGTTTTAAGGAAGAGCATAAGGCCACTGAATTGCTGAATACAAAGCTCACCAAATAATCAGAAAAAATGTGGCTTACAAGATTATTGCTTCAGAGCCATTTCCTCAACAGGTTAACAGAAAATACTGTATGGTAGGGTCACTATTCACAGGGGTTTGATCCAGCTCTTACAGGGCTCAATGCATTTTCCTTGCCTTTGGTGACAGGGTCATCAAGCTCAAGAGCCACTGTCTCACAGGCTGAACCTAAACTAATGCACAGAAGGGAGCAGGAGCTGGTCACAGAAATGAATCTCTCTTCCAGGGACCCACAAAGGCAGTAGTTTACACTGCTATCCCTGCTCCAGGGATAAATTTATACTGTTCTCCTGTGAACTACAGCTCTGCAGCCCCTTGTTTCACATATTTTTTCTATATTCCTTTCTTATGCACTGACATATTCATAAGGTGGCCGATACATCCATCACCGGGTTTTTCTAAATATTTCCAATCAATAAAATTTGATAGTGGGAAAAGGAATGCAGATAAGAACCTGCTCTCCCTTCCTCTTGGCAGGCAGCAGAGGGAGCTGCAAGAGAGAAAATATTCCTTTTCTTGGTCAGACCTTATGTAAAACCAAAGGTCTTTCTGAAAATCCAGGCCTGCTGGCAAGATACAGTTTACTTAGCCCAGTTACATCAGTAGTTTGCACAAAAGTAAGACACCACACTCTGATAGTTGTTTTTAAAATGTTGGGTTTAGTATTTAAATTACATTTACAGGGCAGTCCCACACGCTAGTCCCTTGAGAGGTAAGTGTGAAGAAAAGTCCCATGTCATCTAAATGGATAATGTAAAAAAAAGTGCAATATTGATTGGTATTTTGCAAAACTTTTGGAGGTATATTTCATTTTTACAGTGCTTTTACTTGTTAGAAGTTTAGACCATTTGTATCCCACGGCTTGACAGAATTTGTTTACCAAATGATGAAAGATTAAAACTATCAATCTGCTTGTAGAGTTTCAGCTGCCATCCTCAGAGGCTACAAGATACACTTGGTTGAAGAGAATATGAGTTTTAGTCGATTTGTCTTGTCACCTGTTCTCACACAGTGACTTTCTTGCTCAGTGGCAGGAAGCAATTTCCAGATAACCCTGAACTAGTGTCAAGCCAATTAGTTTTCAACAGAGCATTTATATAATTCAAAACCAGAAGTGACCCAGGCTTAATCCCAGGTCATTTGCCAAGCTTTTTATTAAAGATGAGAAAAGTTTTCTGAGGTGTGAGTGCTGCTAATATTCAGCTCAGCAAATGCACCAACAACAGTTCAGAGATGCCAAATATAATGAGCACCTCTGGCTTACATGCTTTTTCTTCTCTGCAGCATGGCAGTTAAGTATGCGAAGCTCATTAGTAATTTAAAATTCTGTTTTTCTCCTGGGCAATCCTCCTCCCAAAGAAACTTCATCTTTTTTTCTGACATTAAATCTATCACTATTCCACCTCCCTTTAAAAGCCTGCACAGCTGGACATAAGGCATTTAGGCCCAACTGGCAATAATAGGCTCTACCCACTAATGCTCACAGTGCTAATTAAGTTAAAAAAGCTCAGACTTGCAAAGGAACCAATTTTGTGGTCATTTTTTGAACAAAGCACATATAGTCCACCCAATATGGATTCATATTAGCAAAATAATACTAAAAAACGTGCTACTGTATTTCCAAGAGGGTATGGCTATAAATAAATAATATCTGGTATTACCTTATTCCTGATTTTGACACGCTGGTAAAGATATTCAGGGAAAGGTTTGCGAGGGATGAAGCGGCCCATTCCCTTATTTACATGCAGATTTCCATCTTCAAACACAATCTTCCCTTGGCTTATGACCACAAGTGGGGCACCGTGGCATTCCATTCCTTCAAAGATGTTGTATTCAACAGCCTGAGGATCAACCAACATATTCACCACAGGTTTAGTACAAGATCTCTTTCAGCTGGTGACTTGTAGCCATAATTTTACACAACTGCCATTAAGAAGTGTATAAAATGGTTTTGTTTGAAGAAGTAGTAATGCATTTCAATATGAAATGATTTTAAAGAATCTCCCTGATCAGACTTTCCTGGATCAGTGTTTTCCTTTCCATTTCTCTCTTTCAATCAATTTGGTTTTGAAGACTTTCCATATTGATCCAGAGCCTCTAAAATATCGACAGCCTTAATAAGAAGGAAAATTGTGATTCAGCTGCTGGACACCCAGAGGGGACAGTTCCACTATGCATCTGCTCTGACTGTGTAAGGGAATTTCAGAGGGACCAGCAAACAAATTTCTGTCTGAAAAAGCCCAGAAAGGACCAGGAAAGGGCAAATCCAAATGGGAATGACTGACAAAGGGCAGGTGATTGTTACTTTCTTGAAAATACAGACAGATCCCAAGACAGAGAAACAGAAACTGAATCACCTAAACTTACTATTTAAAGTTTTCTAAAGGGTTTTGCCTAATGTACCCCACATGACTAATTTCCAGTAAAAATGGAAGAATTCCCCAGTATAAAAGACCAATGTACTGAACAATAAGATAACAACTTTGAGGTGACAACACATAAGGTAAAACCTGCCACAGTCAAAATCAAAGCAACTGTGAGTCACCAGTACTCTGCACTAAGGGCACAGAAGTATGTGGCAAAGCCTTGGGATTAAATAGAAAAAACCAGCCATGAGGCTGATCAGAGCTATATTATCGAAATATTTAATCATCTCTCACAGTTCAGAATACCGTTCATTTAATTGTGCAATTTACAATAGGCGCTTTTCAGGTATGTGAATAAAAGTGAGTTGATTTTAGATTTATCATCACAGCTTTACTAACTTCACCTGCAAAGCCGCAGATTCACATTTATTTACAGACCTGCCACAAGCATGCAAAAACTAATGCAATGGTATATGCAGACAGAAAATAACTTGCTGATCCCAGTGCTTCCAATGCAAGATTTCAATATTTTCATCTCCTAAAACACTTAGCCATTTCAGATTAGGAGTAACCAGTTACCCCCATGCATTTGCTGTTCACATGAATTAGATCAACAGTTGAAAATCAAGAGTGACATTTCTTTTTTCTTGCTAGTTTTTCTTGTGTCCTTACCGATTTATGGCTTTTAGCTGTTATAGTCTTCACCTTATCAGGGTCCCAAATAACAACATCAGCATCTGATCCTACAGCAATCCGGCCTTTTCTTGGATACAGATTAAAGATTTTGGCAGCATTGGTGCTGGTGACAGCTACAAACTGGCTCTCGTCCATCTTGCCTGTGGCCTAAAAACAATAAGACTTGAGCAAAACACACTTGGAGAATGGGGTTTTACTATTCAGAGTACTGAACTGCTGGGAAGGTATTGGAAAGCATGTAGTGCATGTATATGGTGACGTTGCAAGAAACACAACTTTTATCAAGCAGGACTTTATAAAAGGCACATTACTTGGGAGTTTCAAATGAATGTGTTACTCCTGGCATTCCAAAGCACAGCCAATAAAACCTTAATGCTGATGATAGCATCAAGTTGCTCAGTTACCCAAGGTCCCTTTCTCTTCACACTCATGCCCAAGTGTGTTTTGTTGCTAGTACTAGTAACATCCATTTAAGTATTTTAACTATTTTAAAACAGATAAATTCATGAGTATTGCACAATTAAATAAAAGATCGAGATTCAGACTCTTTTAGAAAGATATCTTGCAAATTAAGTCTACTCTACTATTACTACTACCAAACCAATACCTCTAAGTAATAGAACACCAATTATAAAGTTCTTGCCTGGAGAAACATCACCAATATGAACTTTTTATACAGTTAGTGATGGTTTAATAGCAGCTGTGTTCCACAGAAGAACAACAGTACCAAACTTTATATAATAAATAAACACTTATTTCCTGCCTGGCAAAACATGAGATTTGCAAAATATAAGCTACTTGGTAGTGTAGGACTGAATGTTACCCTGTAAATCCCATGTTATAGCTCTTGCTGCAGCTCTTTCCCTTTGTGGGAGTAACAAAAGGAAAATATCATTGTCTGGCTGCACTTTGCTCACTTCCCTGCTTTGCTCCTACATGGCAGATATCTGAAGTTGTCTCTTTGCTTGGAATCTCAGTTGTGGTCCCTTAACAAAGCAGTTATTAAATACAGTCTGGGAGAAACGCTCATGAGAGCATTGTAAATACTACCACTTCCCAGTTCGCAACATGCATTTGAGCGCAATACAGTGTAAGGTAATGAGTGTGTGTGTGGAGATGGGACAAGGGAACCATCAAAAAATTGGTAACTTATGCCAGCACCCCACTGCAAAATATGCCAGTATGAATTACGTGTGATGTTCTTCTTCAGAGCATTTTATAGTCTAGCCTCAGGCTCAGGTGCCATCCATTTGTAATCTCTCAAAAATGATGAGACACTTCTCAAATTCAAACAATCCATTTATCGCGTTTATATAGGGTCCACTTCAAAATCATTAAACTGCTCCAGATCCTACATCTCTGAGAAGTACCCATTCTGACACAAATGGAAAATGCAGCAGTGGAGTCTGTGAAGCCTCGGGTCTCATAAAACAGAGTGGCGTTGCACTGTCAGAAGTTAAACAAAGCCCTGAGCTAATAAAAATGGAGAAGGTTTTTGAAATAAACACCTTTTAGTAGGGCTCTCTCAGAGAATTCTCAGAAATACATTACAAAAGCACTTAAGTACTTAAGAGTCTCCTGGCTTTCATTATTCAGCCAACACTGAATTTCCTTTTAGTCCATAAAAACAAGTAATTACTTACTACAGCCTTGTCCCAGACAACAGTCATTCTTTCCTCAATTCCATTGACACCTTCAGGAATCATAGTGAAGTTGTCCTTTCCAACAGCTTTCTGGGCAGTGCTATAAGGGCAATGTCCACTTCCCGTCACCTGCAGGTCCCCACTGTGGAGTTAACACACAAAAGGTTTAGGTCACGCGTCACCAAAGTCACCTTGGCCTCAGACTAGTTGTGAATGAACACATTTTGAGCCTACATCCTGGAGATATAGGCTGTAAATCATGTCAGCAGCCTTTACACATTGGCTTTGGATCACTGAAGAGCAACAACAGCACAGGACATCGCCCCTTTCTCACAGGAGCATTCTGAACTCCCAGATTACAGCTCACTCAGATTTCTAGCTGCTTATCGACAGAGATCAGGCACAAGCCCACTAACCAGGACAAAGGATTATTCCAGGATTAAGGAAATGATCAGAAGCTTATATGAAATGTCTGCCACTCTCAAGGTAAATTAATTTATAACTACGTTGAAAAGTAATGGCAGATTTCACAGTGCAAAGTCAGCAGCATCAAGCTTGTTTCCTTGTATTTCTCCCCTGCACATATGTTTTTCTTGCAATTCTTACACAAATATTTCTTGTCTGACCTTCCAAACCAGAATCATGATAATTAAAAAAGAAATGAAAGATTTTTATCAGGCAGTAAACAAAGAAAGGCATAGTTCAAGTCAAACATATGCTCTGGCTTTATCTAACTTAAAGGTTTTACACAGAAAAAGGCATGGAGTAAAACACAGAAAAGAGCTAGCCAATAGTAATTTTTTTTAAAAAAAAAGTCAGTTATTTAAGTCTAGAGAAAATTAAATTGCAGAGAGCAGAACTGGATCACCACCGCTCTTGTGAATACAGAGGCAGGACATAATAAATATGCAAAATGTTGCAAAAATGACAAAAAGGAAGATATATTCTTCAATATCCACAAGAAACAGGTGATGGGTTTAGGTCTTGATTAAGCTTACAGGAGTCAAGGACATTCAAACACACTATAGTTTTATTTCTGTCACTCCAGAAGGGTGATGTACCCCAGAGCCTGTCACCTTTTTCTTTGTGTTTTTATATCTAAGTTCCACCTCTGAAACATCTGAACTCTTCTGGTCCATATACTTAGATTCCAACAAGCGAACAAACAATCAAGTACAGAGGAAAAGTGTCACACACCAGTAATTCTGATGTAAATTTCTGTATTGCCAACCCTAATGACTGCCAACAAATAACCTTTGGCCTCTTTTCTAGTTCTTTACGAAGTTCACATCCATCCAGTTTTTAGCAGAAGCCAAATGCAAGTATTTAATAGTGAAAAGGCAGCTATGTTTTAGCTATTCCGGATTATTAATGTCTGCCTGGTGTTAGATTAAGCTAAGTCCATCAGTTAAACATTCATTTATTCTAATACAACAATAATGTCAGAAAATTGCAATACCATTTCTTCCTTTTTGTTGCTCTTCTGCTAGCTAGCTTATGTGGCTTATCCTCTCTCAGTTTTCTGCGCTCCAATTGTTAGCATCGGCGTGACAATAAACACATAACACTCTTGTGAGGGTTATACGTTGGTGCTTTATTGGGGGGGGCCCCCAGGGATCAGGGAATAGTTTCGCAAATCTGATCCCCCGAACACTGTTATAACTCGACCGATATTTATTCTCGTGAGGTTTCGCAATCTAATGTATATTCAACAGGTTACATCATTGTCCAATGCATATGTATATTTCGATGACCTCATCAGCAAGTTTTTATCAGCTCTTACTGCGCTTGCGTACCTCCTTCTGGTGGTTGTGAAGAGGAAGGTTCCTTCATCATCCTCAGGGGAAAAATAGTTTTTTTATTGTGAACTTTTTACCTTTCTTCTTTTGGGCATTGTCCAACATGAATTTACTGCCAATTTCCTTCTATCTCTACTTTAATTAACTCTAGTTTGGTAGACTCCATTCTTATCTTGCTACTTGAGTGATTTACGGTCTCCTGTTTTAACGAAGTGCTGTTAGCGTTATCTTCTTAGCATTCCTAAGTAACTAGCACCTTTTCCTACAACACTAGGTTTTAAGATTTCTTGTAACTTTTAAAACTACTACATACATTTAAATCATTTCTTTTCTTGATTTGCAACTAATTCAAACTACTGTATAAAGTTTTAGATTCTTGCTCCAACACAATGAATACAATCATCAAAACACAAATGACACAGCCAGGTTCTGTATCACTGCCCATTTCCCTGCAGTTATGTTGCACTTCTTACACCATGCTATTAACCCCTACAACCAAAAATAAAAAGGAGTGCTTCCTCTGAACTGTATTTTTTTGGTCATTGGGCATTGGAACAGGCTGCCCAGGGAGGTGGCTGATTAACCTTCCCTGGAGGTGTTTAAGGCACGGGTAGACGAGGTCCTGAGGGACATGGTTTAGTGTTTGATAGGAATGGTTGGACTTGATTATCCGGTGGGTCTCTTCCAACCTGGTGATTCTATGATTCTATGATTTTCCCTCTTATCTTATGCTTAATGGCATTAAATGACAAGCACTGCACTCCAGTAGTCTAATGAAGAGAAGACTTCTGAAGCTGAAGAAAATCACTCAAAAGCTACCCAGCATCTCATAGTTAACCACACAGGCACTCTTCCTTTTTAGATATGTTCTAGTGCCAAAAGGGGGATGAGCATCAGATCAGCTAAAAAAATGACAGACAAGAAGGCATCACCATCGAAGACATCTCCAAAAGAGTGAGCGGTGGGAATTAACAGTGGACATATGTGTATCTTTAAATGCCATATCAATATTTCACCATCTTATTCTTCACCATGAACAAGGCTTTCATGGCAGGTTACATCTTCCACAAAGCATCAAGATCTCGTATCTCTAGATGAGAAGAGACAGCATATCACAGTGGCAATAATGGAGCAATACACCATGGAAGATGAAAGCTCTCTCAGGTGCATGGCTCACAGGTGAAACAAGGACCAAATCTCATGAGGCAAATCCAACCTGCAAACTCCACAAGACATGCTTGATTTTTACACATTCAGCTCTTCAGTGAAAAATCACTACCTTCTGTGGAAAACGGCACAAGTAGTATGCTACTTGCTTGCAGAGGAAGAATGTAAATGAATGTAAAATATTTGTCTTCTAATGAACAGTAAAATACAAGAGCTAAATACTGTCTTTACCATCATCATTGCATAAAATCCCCCACAAATGCATGGCAGACTGGTAAAATATACAGTTCTTTTTTTAGTTTCATAGTATAGATTTAAAGTATTAAAACTGAAAGCAGGCTAAGCTGCTGTCATTTAAGATCTAGGACTTTAAGCCACTAGAAAAAGCCATTTTTGCATGCTTCAGGGATAATGAAAGCTCCTGTGACTCCTCAGTTTGTCTTTCTGATGTTAGTGTTAAAAAAAGTCATTACTTGTATTCTAGTTCCAAAAATTCTCTTCTTACTTTAGTTAATCTGTTTTGACCCACATATTATTATTATTATGCAACTCTTCTACAAAGCATATAGCCATGTCTGATAGAGTAAAGAGACAAATATTTGATACTCAAATGGCTAAGAGCTGGCTAAGAGCCTTAACCTCACACAATGAGCTTCACTTTTTACAGCACTGAGAATGATGGATCAGGCCAGAAAAGTAATTTTTCTTTCTTGTCCTTATTTTAAGGAACAGAAAGTAGTTCAATTATGAAAAATAATTTCTGCCATCAGTCCTACTGGGACTTCAGCTTTGAATTTCTGTATCATGTCAAAGCAGATGGTCTTTTGCTTAACCAAAAGAAGATCTACAATTAGTCAGAGGCAGGAAATACTTTCAGGGATGGGTTTATGGGTTGGGTTACTGGGAAGGCATTGCTGATATCTTCTTTTCTATAGGAGAATGACACTTCTGCCTCTGTTGTCCACGTTCTTTTCTTCTCTCTAGTGATAACCCTCTACCTGCCAACCTGATGTCAGGCCATATCCCTCCTGTCCTGTCAAGTGACAGCTTCCAGTCAGCAGGCTGTTTCCACTCGAGTCCCTGACAGTCTCCTTTGTAATCCACTCCAGCCTCTTTCACCTGCCTAGCATACCTTCTTTATATGTACCATTTACCTTTGCTCTCTACCTGCTTGAGGACCTCTGAATATATAAAGACACAAGTCGAGTTAAATGTAAAATCAAGGCTACAAGAACTAATTACAACTTGTATGATTTTGGTCCATCCCAGAATTAGGTAAACCACAAAGTCAGAAGTTTTCATTTCATCAGAGCTAAACCCACTGAACTCTGCTACACACACAATTTAGTTTAGGACTTAAAACTGAGTCTGTTCTCACTGACTGGGGCTCATCCACCAGGTTGTTGCTTATGCTAGACAGTGAGGATGCCATCTGATCATATATTAACAATTTGGCTAGAGAAAAGAAAGAAAGTTAACTTGAAGTCCTGGTTAAAGACTATCTATCTGTACAAGTAGGAATCACTTCAAAAGCTGAAAGAGAAAGAATTAGTCCCTGAATAGCCAGCAGCTGCCTCTCTGTCACACTAACCAAGAGCTGGAGAGTCCATGCCTGCCAGCCTAAATACAGGGATATAAACTATCCCTAGTTACCTGTGCCCTTTCTCACCTCTTTGCGTATGAAACTGGTCTAAAGGAAACTGAGCCCTAGATGCTTCATCCTGTGTGGCTTTTGCACTTACCTGACCATCAGCTAATAAAAAAATAAAAAAAAAATGAAAGTCTTACCATGCTAAGAGAGAATTTAAGTGATCTGGAGTGGTAGGATCAGGACTCAGAGGTGGTGAGGTCACAAAAGCTGCAGCCTTGGCCCAGTTTTTGCTCCAGTAATGCGTCCCATCTGTCCCCAGGCTGGCAGTGATCGGCTCTCCAAAAACAAGGGGACCTTGGGGAAATCAAGGATATACAGGAACTGATTACAATCCACTCTCTCTTTAGCACGTTATACTGCTTGCTGCACATAGCCATGTGTGTGTAGTTTACACATTCCTACATGGCCAGCATGGCTCCCAGAAAATTATGCAGCCCTGAGTTTGTCTATATGATAAAAAATTAATCAAGAGGCTCTCTTGAGCTATACAAGCTTTTGATCAGCATATTTACAAAGCTCCCTTTCTAATCCAGAAGAGACAGTTCAGATCTGGTTTTAATTTGTACTGTTTTAATCACAGCCGTGTTCTCTCTGTTGCTCCAATTCGGAGTGCATTTAGGTGGAGGATGGGTTCCAGCAGACAGATGCCTTTTTACTACCCCCAGGTTGGGCACAGCACTAGCAGATAGCAGCATATGGTCCCCAGAACCATATTCCAAGTCTCCAAGAATATAAATATCAAGATGATATTTTCCTCTTTGGCTTTTCCATATTGTTCACACATTTTGTGGCATCAACCAGCAGAAAAGTACTGACTTGCAAATGCAGCTTTGCAAACAGCTCCCTCCAGGCTCACAAGTCCTTTTTGGGTGCTTTGTAACCTGGATCCCTCCATGGCCCCAGTAAGCAATGCCAAGCCGCAGTGCACATCTGATGGGGTCAGCCTCCAGCAGCAAGGCCAGGCACCGCTAACTGAAGGTCCACTGCTCAAGTGACCCCTCAGAGGGAAATACCCTGAAATATCCCCAAAAGGCACAGAGGATGTACTAGACCCTGTTAAGAAAATATCTCTCTCCCTCCCATGAACAGAGATCAGCAGTCCAACAGAAAGGTAACAGGGAAGGCAGGATAGAAGAGAGTTACAGCACAGCTTTCAAGGGGACACTTTGTGAGGAGAGTTTCTGATCCAAAAAACATAACATAAAGTAACCCTTTAACTTTCCCAACCATAAATGTTTAGAGTCTGTGATGGTGTAACCTTCGGCAACCTTTCTCTACATCTTTAGATTTGGATAAAGACATACAAGTTTCTCCACTGAATTTCTATTCCAAAAAAAAAATTTCAAAAACTTAGGGGACAATAGGAATTCTCTTACCTTTCTTTCTCGCCAGTGCAATGATATCAGCTGCACTCTTGCTCATCACCTTGGTGATGTACACTGGGCAGTTTATTCGACTGGCAATGGTGATGGCACGGAAAACTGCTTCTGCTTCAAGCTGAGGAAAACAAGGAGGAAAGCTAAAAAATAAAGTTAACTGCAAAAGTAAACTGGAGAAAAAAAGAACTGGATGACTGAGCCATACTTCCAACTGTTTAGCAAGAGCTCTCCAGGGACTGATTCTCTTTTTCCATTGAGAAAGATACAGCACTGGGAAACAGGGAGCTAACTCAACCTCACACACTTCATGTTAGGAGTAACCACAGCCAGGTTGGGCTTGCCAACAGGGTTCAGCTGCCCTGGCACTAATACAGCTCCCTAGCTCCCTGCAGCCCAGGAAAGGGGCTGATGGGGATGCTCCTTACATCCCTTCCACCTTTCTTCTTCAGACTTCTGCTGTGCAGTTGGAAGGAGAATGAAGCTAGGAAACACTGCCCAAACTCGGAGACAACCTCTGAGCTCTTCCTGGCAGCCTACCATATCCAATCTTTACATAAGGTTAAGATAATAGGGAACGCAAAATATTCTCAAACAGCAACTTCAACACTAGGGACTGGATTTAGCCTATAATCCATACAAGCCTTTGAAGCATTGCCCAGTGAGTCCCCTTTGTCAGCAAGCGTAAAGGCAATCTCCTCCCAGGGAATCATCAGGGATGTAGGCACACAAAGCAGTTGTCTTCAGACAGGGGAGCAGCATCTCTCAGTACTCTGGAGACTCTGTTCTCCACTTATGTTTTACACATCCTCCCTGGACTCACTGTATTGGCATTTTAATGCATAAAATTCTATTGTGGCTGCAGATACTGGCTCAATGGTACAAAAATTTCTCTCAAAGAGTTGTGCTAGAAAAGTTGAGAACTTTAGTACTTCCAAACCCACATGGCTTAATTCTTCATAGTTTTGTAAAAGACTGTCACTTCAGGTTCTCCTAGGACTTTTATGACAACAGTTGCTTTGGAAGCCCCAAATCCACCTACAGAGTACCAGGGAAAGAGGCAGGACCTCTGTAGCTCAACACTAGGGCTAAGGTGGTCAGATGGCAGAGTTGGAAAGACATAACATTTCTTTCTGGAAACCACAAATGCAGATTTTCCCTTGCTGACTCTTCTCATTTAAAGGAAACCACTCCTTTCTTTTAGAATAATTTAAGTGGAAGTTAAACAGCAAAATGAAAAAGTACATAAACAGTTCAATAGAAGAATGTCACCAATTAAGCTGATTCCTTTTGCCTTGGGGAGAGGTTATATAAAGATCTGCAAACCACAACATTCTCTTCAAGTATAGCCACAAACCCCAAGGGCTTTGTCTCTTTAGTCTTCAAGGAAAGCAGCTACTTCCTAGTACTGCCCTCTATCATCTCATTAACAGTTTATGAACTTTAAGGGACATCCACATTGCCACCTTTTCCTTCTTATTAAAGAAACCCTTTCCAGATGTCTGACATCATTCTTGCCAGAGCCTGGCTTTATTATAAGAGCTGCATAAACTGAGCTGTCTCACAGCATCTTTCAATTCTCACATATTTGCATTCCTACAGTTTGCATTTCTACCACAAATTAATCTGCTGGCATAAATGTGGATTTCTATGTGGGCATATGCATATGTATAGTATTAATAGATACATATACACACATCTTACAGGAGGTTTTCAGCCAAAGCATTTTAATGAATAAAATTACTCCAAAGCCTAGTCCACAAGCTCCACTGCTGCCTTTCAAGCTAAGCCCACTTTTTGTCATCACAAATCAAATCACAAGGATTACACTCAAAAATACATGTACACCTCTGCCTGGGCAGCAGGAGCTCTGACACCTGAGTGTGCAAGGCCATGCTCATCCCTGGACCAAGGGAACACACCTGATACAGCAGCAAAGAAATTACTATGGGAGAAACAAACTGTTGCCCTTCCTTATGCATCGATCTATCTTCTGCACATACAGCAACCAAGCTGTGATACTACATGCTCAAAGTAATTCCATGAATGACAAAATATGTAAGATCTCTTACCTCCTCTGGCCTGCTTAAGGCATGTCCCTCAGGTCCGGTGATTCCCATCTCCAGGATACGCTTTTGCTCCTGCAACAGAGCAGATAAATGCTGACAACCCCTCCAGGGTAAGACCCTTGCACCAGGCATTCTCTGGCAGATTAACAGCCGTTTTATCTGACTGCCTCTTTTTGGTCTGTGAAAATGCAGCTGCATAAGCCTCTGCTAGAGGAGAAGGACTGAAAGCACTGGCTCTAAACTGGTCCCACACCACCCTAGTGTGTGCTCCACGTAGCCAGATCAGATTTCAGGGGAACATTCGTCGCTGCAGTGTGATAGCATATATTTGCACTTTGAATTGTTGTGCTGCACCATCAGAAATTGCCTCTGCCCTCCTTAAAGTCTTATTTGACACCACGACACCAACCCAGGGAATAGGCTTCAATCAATGTTAGTAATTAGGATACTTCCAGGCAACAATTCCTTCTGTAGTTGCAGATGTTCCTCTCTAGCTGCGATCCAAGAAGCACTGTTATCTTCTTTAAACTTCTGTTCTCAGGGCACTGTAGTCATGGCCAAAAGCCCATCTTGGGGCCAGCAGGGGTTTGTCAGGAAAAAAAAACTGTGCTATCCAGCTTCACAGAAGTGAAATCAATTTTTAAAACTAAATAAAAAGTTTCATCTATCATTTCATTTAAGGCCAAGCAGGGATACTGGAATAAATTTCCCTTTTTGTAGAAAATGATGGTCAATCGCTTCTGATCTGAGGCTGGTTCAGGTCTGCCAGCAGAGCAGAAGGGAGACTAGAGCTGTTGATGTACCTCCAACCCCGGCCTGTCCTGCCCACAGGTCTCTAATGAGTCGAGTTCAACAAATGTAATGGCTTGCTGATATAGACAAATGACCCCTAGAGACTAGGATGAAATTACCAAACATACTTTACTGTGTCATCTAATAAATATTTGATCACAGGTCCCCAAAGGTGAAAAGCTCACACATTGACAACATAACTCCAGCAATACCTGAACAAGTCAATATTCACATATACTTTTGCCTTTGCTGCCACCCATCAAGGCTGAGGAGTCATTATGAGGAATGTGTTAATCTGACTCTGTAGTTAAGATTATTTAGGTTGGAAAATCATGTTTCATACATATTTTTAAAAACAGCTGTTTTAAATCATTAATACAACAGCTCTGAACAGCGCTCATTAAAGATTTCATATAACTGCAGTACAATAAAAACTAAAGTTGCAGCATAATATAAAAAATAGCAAGATGGCAAAGAATGGAACACAAAGTCGGGTAGATTTGTATCTTGAAGGAAGTCATAAAATCAGATCATATGACAAAATCACTCACTGTAAGAGGACTTGATAGTACTAATAATATAGAATATTCTATTCTATATCTGATTCACCTTCCCTGGAAGTGTTTAAGGCATGGGTAGATGAGGTCCTGAGGGACATGGTTTAGTGTTTGATAGGAATGGTTGGACTTGATGATCTGGTGGGTCTCTTCCAACCTGGTGATTCTACGATTCTATGATTCTATAATATTTGTTTGATAAGATCAAATTTGGATTTTCACACAGATAGTCCTGCAAAACACCCCTGCAGGCATCTTTCTTTTCACTATCCAAATAATCCTTCTAAATAAAAGCATAAGGAAAGACTAATTTTATGACCTGTAGCAATGGTGAAGAAATATGTTGATGTATAACATAATTTATATTTCTTTACTACATTCTCTTGTAAGTATGTTCTTATTACATGGCTGCATATTAAAGCTGATCAAAGAAAAATTTAACTGAAATAGATTTCTATCAGCAATGTGATTCCATGTATGTGCCTTACTTTTAAAGGGGAACATAACAAAATATCACAGGTGCCATTTGATTTGTTTCATTTTCCTATTGCTATAGTAATATTGATTTACTATGTTTCTTATTAATAATTTTCATAGTGCTGGATGGTTTATGTTGTATTAAACCCATAAGTTATAAGTTTTAGTAGTTTTAAATCATACTAAAGTTCATAGGGAATGTTTTTTCTCCCTCTTGAATGCAAATGAGAATTTCTGTGGGATAAGGACACAACCGCACTCTATGTGCCTTTTTGACTCCTCACCAATAAATTTTGAGCTCAGGGGTTATTTTGGCCAGACTTGAAGGGCAAGGGCTAAAAAGACTCTCAAAGGGGATTAATTCTTACCCGGCAGACAAACTATAGAATCCCACAGAGGGAAAAACAACAAAATAAACGCTTATAGGCAAAAGCCTTTACACGCTGCCCAGACACTGAAACGTTCACTTGAGGTTCTCCCTTATCCATGAGACAAGGTGGCTTCCCTTGTTTTTAATAATTGCAATTTCCCTGTCAGTTCTGTGTCCTAGTCCTTAGTAGATAAGCCATCAGATAAAAAGCTCACTAGATAAATCAGTCAGCTCACTTGGAGCTTCACAGACCTCAGAGGGTCTCTGCACATCTACAAGGGATCAGAAGAGGGAGACATCTCTGTGACAGCCTAAAAAGATTTATCTGCCACAGATGTAGAGGGATTACAACAACACCCACACACCCTGCCCATTCTGTTTTATAGGGGAATCCTAGCATCTGAATGACCAGCAGGAGGTTCACTATCAACTACTGTCTTTAGGATACCTCTTTCGAGGTTGCGTGGTACAGATCAGAGCTGTGGCACACTGCAGCGTGAGGACAGTACCTACACAAGGGACCTGACCTGCAAAGAGTGCATTGGGTAAGCAGGATGTTTTAATGGAACATACTGGATTTGAGCCCAGTTTCCTAGTTCTGACAGGCATGTTCAGAAAGTGTGATTTACACTTTAACAGACACTTTTTAAATGTTTTGAAGATCACAGTGGTTTCTAATTCTCAAACTTCAGACATTTATAAGAATATTTTCAAAAATAAATAGGTCTGAGAGCTTTACCACCTACTCCAAACTCACTATGCTGCTTATACTGACAGATGCTCATGCATCCTTCTTGCCCTATCACCCAGTCCCCATCTGCTGCCAAGGCAATGAGCTATCTGGATTGCTGCTCTACCTCACAAATGCTTGGCCAAAGTATGCAAAAGGGCCTCCATCCTCTCATCCCAGAGATTATACCAGCACTGTGTAGGACATCACGCACCCACCAGGTAAATCCTTTTCTCCCACCCATATTCCAAGTGGAGGGTTTTACTTGTCATCTCTTCTGCTTATCTTCTCACAAAGCGAAGCAAAAATGACAGTTCACTCACCTGAGCTATCAAGTCTCCATTTTCAGCATGAACCAGGATAACAGCTCCAAGACTTTTTAGAAAGGTAAAGGCTTCATAAAGCTGCAGGTAGTACAAAGAAGGAAACACTGCTGAATAAGGAAAACGTGTAACACTCAGACCTCTCTCTTCACCTCAGCTTTGCTCCTTCTGTGCTGGTACTTATCTAGGCAAATAGCAAATTATCTCCCTTTTCACTCTCTGCTTTCCAAACAGAGACAGAGCTTTACTGCCAGGTGTTGACTTTCCCACACCCTTACACATCAGTCAGTCCCAGGACATGCCTCTGCCCTTCTGCAACACAACAGAGTTAACATTTCCAACCCCAGATGAGCCTCTTTTGGACACAGTGCCTCTCCCTGCCCCTTGCACTGCAAGGCTACCTCTTCACACCCTCCCACTCAGGCCTACATTTAGGGAGTACTCTCTTTTCCATATGGAATTATTCCCATGGGCTACAGACATTTTAGTACAGCTAAAAGAGCTCTCTTCTAGAGCACAAGCATTTTTCACTGTCTCCTTAGATCATATAGTGTCAAGTTTTTATCAACATCTTTAATTCTGCGATTTAAAGTTGTAATATTTTCTCTAGAGCATCCTTTTTTAAAAATTTTGCTTTATAAGAGTCAAAACCCATCCATACAGAAGGAAAATAGTCGATCCGATTGCTTTTACTGAGAATTTCTGAGCATAGATCTACTGAAATTCAGTTCCCGTTCCAAAAGGTATTCTGCTAATGTGTTCCCTGTTTAAACCAGACTTCAGCATCATTGAAGCCAAACACAGATCAAATACTGATGATATGGTTTCCTCAGTGTCCACTTCTGCACTAGGAACCATTGAATGGGTCAGAATATACAGCTTGCAACATGCACATTTACACATGGTAACAGGCATTAGACAAGCTGCACATGAAACATTTTGATGTATTTCTCTTGGGAATTCCAACAGGGAGTTGATTTTAATAGGCAGTCCCTCTCAGAGAATATTTATGTATTAAGTTTAAAATTCCAATTAAAACCACATGGACTGGAGGTGTAATAACATTTGTTTAAGAGACTGAGAGCTATAGCTCTAGGAATAAGTAAGAAAAAAACATTTTCTCAACTGAATAAGCAAACATTATTATTACTAACAGATGTCATTGTCCATTTACAATGACCTGATACTTATGAATGGGAAAGCTGAAGAATCTGGAGTCTGTAATGAGCTCTGGACAAACGAACTCATTGTTATCTCCAGTCCTAATAAGAAAAAGCTACCTCCCCCCAAAACCAACGCCATTTAGCTGTTTGCAGCATCTCCTGAAATCTCAAAACTGCCACTGCCTCAAGTGCTTTGTCTTTTCTTCCTTCTCTGACCTAGAGTTCTTGAAAGTAACAGCAAAATAAAGTGCAGAGCAAAATTCTGAGCAGTGCTGAGCAGTTGCAATGTTGGGAGACACAAGATAATCTTTGCAGAAGGTGAATCACCCTTGAAGGATCGCATACCGATGTTCAGCACTGACCCTCCAGAGAAAACTTCTCCACTGCACATTTTCCCCAGTGCCACTATGGTCAGTTGTAACATTTCTCTGTGATTCAATCTTAGCAACTAAGATGTAGGTAGTTCACAGTGTTGAGAGGCAGATCACAGAAGAGAGGATAGATCACAGCAAAAACAGTATTCAGAACAATACCTGGCTGTCAGACATTTGGTAGAGATCTTTGTAGGCCATGTAGACTTGAAAAGAGTTCACACCTGTTCCAAGACAAAATTCAAAGGCATTGCCATGTAAGTGGATTCTCAAATTGTATTTCGCCTGTGTTCAGCCCTGGAGCAACCCAGCCAGCACCATAAATGAGATTTCTTGCAGCCAAACCACAGACAAGCAGCAGTGGCTAAAGCAAGTATATAAAGTTTGAAAAAACTCATGTAAAGTTCCATGAATCAATAGTTTTCTTTTTAGCTTTCTTTCGCTAATCAGGAAAACAATTCAGATTGACCTGAAATTGTACTTTTTAGTAGACAAACTTGTTGTAAAGGTTCCCCATAGAGTGCTGAGAAGCTGTAAGAACTGTGTGTCTGAATTTGCATAGAAACTTGCTTTTTCCTTGACCCACTGTCCAAAGCACTCATCTTAGCTGATGGCAGACACTGGGAAGGAGTGGAAGCAAAGCCTGAAATGAGTTACAAGAGCTCATCATAACTCTCCTTCCACCTTCCACAGATGGAAGGATTTATGTTGGCAGTCATACAAGACCATGGAAGATGACAGTTCCAAAATCTAGAAATCAGTAAGAAATGCTAGTGTTGAGTGCTGGCTGTAAAGAACCAACTGTATTCAAATCCTTCTAAGTGTTGCTATTTATTTCAAAGACTAGGTTATTTACACAGCTTCGTATTCTAACAGGAATGGGAATTCTAAACGTTTTCTGTTCATATTTTCTGTACATAAGAATTCATATTAGTTTATAAATTTGCCCTATTCTTTAGTCTACTGACAACATCCACAGTAGCACAGGGACTGATCTCAGAGTTTTCTGGCTTAAAAGAAAGTAAATTCTAAGCTGTCTAAGCCACTTATGCTGCCTTTCAAAATAGCTGTTATCATAACTGTGCCTCCTGGGGCAAGATGAAAAAGAAAGATGAGTTCATGTTATTCATGTTGTCTACGCAAAATGAATAAGTCTTTCTGGTGAAGATATACCTCCTTTATGGGTCTACAATTAGCAAATATATCCTCAGGTAAAGGACATGGCTGTTCACACTTACACAGAGAATTTGGTTATTCACAGTTACAAGACTAAAATACCCCAGGATACATGCAGGATAAAACCTTGAAATGATCCTTGGAATTATATCTTTCTGCTAAGTCCAGGCAGCCAAGGGAGAAATATGAAGTGGAAGCCAGCCCCTCCTTGCTGACTTCCATGCTGCGCAAATCCAGCCTGTTCTGTGGAGCACTGTCAGCCATGTGCCCAATCGTACTTCCTATTTTCTTATTTCTCAGGTTCCCAGAAAACACGCATGGGCTTTAATAACTGTAATCCCTCAGCCTGCTCCTTATTACACAGTTTCAATGTACTTAGTATGTCCCTTCTTTACAAGGCTAAGCTTGACTATGCCTTCCCTGAGACCAGTGCGTACAGCCTCATGCCTGCAGCACCATCTCCCTTCTGACTGACCACATCTGCCAGACCTGCCCTAAAATCATAGAATTGCTTGATTGGAAAAGACCTTTGAGATCATCCAGTCCAACCATACTAAATTATCTTCCTGAGCACTTCATCTACCCATATTTTAAGTACCTCCAGGAATGTTGACTCAACCACTTCCCTGGGCAGTCTGTTCCAGAGCCTGACAACCCTTTCAGAGAAGGATTTTTCCTGATATCTAATCTGAATCTCCCCCGGTGCAACTCGAGGCCATTTCCTCTCATTTGGGAAGAAAAGACCTGTCTTTTCTTCTTCCTACCACTCAGATAAAAGACCAACACCAACCTCAATACAACCTCCTTTCAGGCAGTTGTAGACAGTGATAAGGTCTCCCCCACCGGTCTCCTTTTCTCCAGGGTAAACAACCCCAGTTCCCTCAGCTGCTCTCATAAAGCTTGTACTCCAGCCCCTTCACCTGCTTTGTTGCCTTCTCTGGACTTGCTCCAGAGCCTCAATGTCTTTCTTGTAGTGAGGGGCCCAAAACTGGACATGGTATTTGAGGTGCAGCCTCACCAATGCTGAGTACGGGGGCACAATCACTTCACTGGTTCTGCTGGTCCAACTGATACAAGCCAAGACACCACTGGACATCTTGGTCACCTGGGCTCACTGCTGGCTCATACTCAGCTGGCTGTCAACCAACACCCCCAGGTCCTTCTCTGCCAGGCTGCACGGGTGTGTTATGTCCCAAGTGCAGGACTCAGCACCTGGCCTTGTAGGAAAGCTCTGTTTCCTCTTCACACATCCATGCAGTGTCTCAGATGTCACCTGCAACTGGGAGACACCTTTCTGCAAGGGTGACCCTGCACACATGAAGTAGTAAGAGGCGTGTCAAGGCTGGTCCAAGCCATGCTGACTAGCCTCAGTGATGGCATGGGACTGAATCCTCCTGTACACATTTCTCTGTAAGCAAAGAGCTGGACTACCTATTGCTCTCCTCTATCTACTGGGATCTAGACAAAGGTAATTCATTTAATCACAGTCCCAGAAGAGTTAAGGCAGCTTTCTCTGGGTACTGTGGCTGCAAGAAATGTATTGACCCTAGTAATATATATTTTCTCCCTTTTTCTTTTATTGCCTCTGTATCTTCTTAGGCCTTTTTCTGACCTGGGTAAAACGACAATGAGTTTTGCTTCCACTCAGATTTATGTTCTCCCTGAGGTCAAGGAGAGAAGAGATCCCACCATGGAATCTTGAGCCTGTCCCATAACAACAGCACCCACAGTGCAGAAGCAGAGCTCCCAACTAAATGTACGCCCACGCCCTCAGCTACCACATCACGTACTTGCAAAGTGGCAGGGCATCTCACAGGCTGCTCTTACAGCTAACACAAGAGATGGTTTGAACCATCCTGCCTAGCAAAGAGAGTGCTTTTACAAGACACCAAGGGGAAAATAACACCAATTTACATACACAGGTATCCAAAATTAGATTCTTTGCCTGACACCTCAGTTTAGTGTCATGATCTACTCACTGGAAACATGTAGCTTTTCAAAAGATGTGGTCCATGGCCTATTATCCTTAATGCTTAACACTTGTTACATACTACATTCTTGTTAATGTCCTGCTTGCTCTCACACCGGGAGTACTCAATTGGATCCTCTCCAAATTTCAGACAGTGCTATGGGTGATTTTTTTGAACAGTAACAAAAAGCAGTAGTTTAAGGGACAAGTGAGGTGTCTGACAACACACTTCAGGCTGTTGTTCCTTTGCGTACATTGAAGAAACACATTCCCAAACTAGCTGCCAAAATGCTACAAGCCTGATTCTTTACAATGATCATTTGGTTCTACAAGACGTCCAGACACTTCCAAAGACTGTCTCCTTGAATTAGTTTTGTATTGATTTAAAACTGATTAATTATTCAATTTTACCTCATGACAGGGCACCTCAACAGAAGCTCTGTGATCTACCCTATTATTCATGTTGAAGTTGCATTAGGCACATGCAGCATTGAAACATGATTAACTGAGCCCTGTTACATGACTAACTCACACACCAGACAACCAGCCCAGAACAAATTCAATCCAGATCCCCAGCTGATGAAAACCATTGTCAGCCCATTGACATCAAGTCTATTTGCACCAGCTGGCTCAAATGCTTCCAATTATCAGCAAATATTATCCATTAATTTGAAAGCTTCTGCCACGCTGAAATATTTCCTGTTGTGCTTTCATATTCTCCCTTACCTTGTGTCTCCTAACATATGACAGTAATTCACATTGACTGCCTGAGACATAATGCTGCATCTGTGAGAACAAAGACAACCTCCTAGTACTGTTGCCACCAAAGAGGCCACCAAGGGCCCCAATCACACATTGGTTCAGGAACCAATGACCAGATTCCTGCTTCCCCTGAAGAGTGAAAGGCAGGTCAGATTTATATTGAAAACTCATATTTCTATAGCTGGAGAGAACTATTAACCTAACTGTCTGCACCAGGCTTTAATGTAAGCCCTCAGGCAAACTTGGGAGTGCTGAGCCATCTGTGACCCAGGAGCTCTGGAAAACAGTATCTAACGTTTGAAACAAGGCACGGTAAACTTGTCTGAGTGTACAGTCAGCCAATGCACAGCAGCATATCCTTGTTAATGCTGAGAGCAGGGAAACAGCACAGATTTGGCACCATCAGTGCTGACAGATGTCATCACCTTGTAAAAATCACCTATATTATAAAGACCTACGTAAGACTACCTGCAGTTTCTCTAAATTATGTGTAATTCTGCCGTTTGAAGCATTTTGTTGCCTAAAATCTCGTTATACAGCACATGCACTGCTAGCATGCTGCAATACAGCATGATTTTCCCTATATAACTGGCCTTCCACAGTATCTCAATTAATAATTGCTCTCACAAAGATAGGATTTTGCTTTGTTTTCCTACTTTGACAGTACATTTCTATATAAAGAGAATCTTTCAAGTCTAAGCCATCACTAGCACTACACCTTACAAAGGATGCTGCATACACATCACTTTTAGACTTCCCAACACAAGCGTCACTCTGATCTACCCATGGTAAATAAATATGATTTCAAAAATATTTCCTAATTCATACCCATGCATTTTCCAGAAAAGTATCAGGTGAAAAGTATTTTTAAAAAATATGCATCTGGATAAAAAAACCCATGCTGTCAAGCAGAATTGTAAGGAACTAGATCAAAATTCTTTTCTGAAGGCTACATTCAATTGCCCACACATATGTACCTGGTGCCACCAATATACCATCCATATGTGAAAATGCCACACTGAGCTGGCATGTGGAGACAAGGATTTATGAGAGGTTTTACCTGTGCTGTTCTGGAGTTACACCTGGAGTCCAAACAGGGTAACCTACAGCATCCCACATGATAGGAGACTTGTTAATTGAATTGAATCAAGCCCATAAGTGTCTTAAATAGATTCCTAAATAAATGACCTATTTTTCCTAAGTCCCAAAACAAAGCATCTTCTAGTAATTTCAGGGAAAGCCACTGGAGACCAAGTGCTGGAAAAAATCAGGACATTTTTTCAAAGTTAGGAACCTAAGTTTAGCATCACTTTTTTCTAATAATCTGAACCTATTTTAAAAATATTGGCAGGCTTTACAACAACAACAAAAAAAAAAGCAAAAACCAAACTTATCTCACAAGTAAACTATCCTGTGTCATCACTGACAAATGAGCCATAGCCTGTGACAACTTTCTCAGATACACATGCCCTTCATATTTGGGTTTAATTTGAGGCAGCTAAATGGGTCAATTCCGATGTAGTTAAAATCTGAACTGCTATCTTTAAATGTCTCATTGTCTTCATTAATGAAATAAAAGATCTAAGGTGACTGGGTGGATCACCCAAATTGCTGATCCCAGAGTTTCACCTTAAAATAAAACCTAACTATACAATGTTTGAGCCTATTTCCACATGTACAAACAAAGTCAAACATTTTGTATCTGACAAAACACATATCTTAATTTTCTGTGCCTGTATTCAGTAAACACTCTCCTTCCATCAGCCTTGCTGCTGACTAGCACTTGTGTTCAAAGTTTTAGGTCCATTTTACTTAAGAGCAAGTGAATACAAAAGTTCAAAGTAGTAGAGAACGTTGGCAATATAACCAGCACCTGTCCATATCTATTCTGGAAGATGTATTAATTAAAATACTTGAAAACTTCACTTCCACATGATATTTCAGTAAAATCAAAACGTACTAATTTTCATTCACTAACCTTTGTCTTGAACCAGTACTTCCAGTTCTTCTCGAATCCCATCATACCAGCTGGTGATGTCCACATGGAGAGAATAATCACAACAGGATTTTGTGTCAGCTGCCTCATGCCACTTCTCAAAGGAGGTCAGTAAACTCGATCCAGGTTCTGGAAACACGTGGTCAACTGAAAAAGAGATTCAGTGTCTGTTACCCAGACTGCACACTGTTCAGATTTCCTCAGTGCCTGTAAGTAGCCTTCCAGCATCTCAGCCAAACTGCCTTGGAGGCAGTTTGTGCGCACACTGTAATTTTAGGATGTTAACCAGGTTCTGCTGTCTCAGGTAGAGCATGTGGACAGTCTATACTAAAGTTGAGTATGGTAACCTGCTTTGTGCTGTATCAACACACACACAGTGGGAGATCCAAACATCTCACAGCATAGGGATCATCTGTTTTTCCCTTTACTGTTTTATTATAAGTGACCACAAGTTCTGGACTTACCTGTATTTATTGTCTGATGTGTTCACTTCTATGTATTTTATATCAAGCATTATTATTAACCAGTGCCTCATAGTCATTGAATTAGCCTACCCTGCCTTACCAAGTCTATCAATGGAGATGTCAAATGCTTCCTCAGCAGACAGAACTAGGAATAGAGCCAAAGGTCTGAACAGAGATGATACCAAGCACAAACACTCAGCCACACCGTACGGCAGGTTGAATGCATTGTAACCATGCATCTACACCATCTTGAGGCCTCCTACATCTGATGATGCCACAATGTTTACTGACATAAAACAAAGACATGACTACTTATGTGTTTATATTTATCTTTTCATGGCTAAGTCAAAAGTAAGTATGGAAACAAAGCAAGATGGACTTGCTGGTGGCATCTACAAACCTGATACTGCATAGGAAGCCTCCAATAAAGAATATACACTAACAAAATTATTAAAAGTAATCAACAGCTGTATTTTTTGCCTATTGCCAGAGATCCTTTCGGCTAATGTTTGCTGCTGAATATACATTTGCTGTAATACATTCAGCAAAAAAAAAACCCACACTCCAATTCAGTGGGAGTAAAACCATACTGAGAAGCTCCTCTGCTCAAGGAAGGTAAGAAAATTTGTCACCTGAACAACTGCCTTACCATGTCTAATCAAGGGCCAATACACTGCTACTAGGAAAGAGCTAAACCTTGTCCTGCTATTTGGTAGACAAAAGAAGGGCTTTTAACAGCTAGAAACACTTCTCCCTTCGACCAAGAAAGACTTCCAGGACCTCCTCAATTCCATGAACCAAATCCATGTTTATAAATGAGCATCTTTTTACTTCCAAAGCCCTTGAATTGTCATTAGGTGGTAAGACCAGATCTTTGTCAGATTTTGTGTACCATACCTTTCAGTACTGATTACACTTTTTCAAAAATCCCAAGAGTAGATATATTAACCTTGTGTGTGTCCTATATTTCAGAAGAAAAAACAAGGGACAATTTTCCATGCTGCGGTTTCTTTCTGAAGGTAGGTTCACATTCAGGCCAACGCTGGGTGACAATGATGAATGGATCTCCAACACATTGCCCAGAAATTTGAAGATTCATTGCAAAAGATTTCAGAAAACTGGTATGGAGCCTCCTATAGCTATCCCCACGCATGCTACATGAGCTTCGTGCTACATGAGCTTTAGCCTGGGGTTGGAAGAGTTATTTCAGCTCATACTCACTGATCATGGTGGTGCCCCCTGCTAGAGCTGCTTTTGTGCCTTGATAGAAGTCATCAACAGCAGTCATTCCTTGGTAGGGCTTTTGTAGGTAAGTGTTGACATCTATTCCTCCAGGAATAACCATGCGCCCATTGGCCTCTATGGTCTTGACTCCTCCAGGAACAATCAGATTCTCTCCTATTTGCCTGGGCAGCAAGGAAAGCCAATATTATTTTAGTTAAACAAAGCAGCATAGCGGACAGAAGCTATTTGAGGCATATAGGGGAGAGGAACTGAGGGGTCACAGGGAAAGAACTGGGACCCCAAAGGAAAGGTGAAGCTCAAACACCCACTCTGGCTGCTCTGCATAGCACTGGCAGAGTAAAGCATCTGTGAGCCTTCCTAGCTGGGCCATCTGCCTGGGTTGCTTTGTATTGCCCTAGCGGCCAAAAAATATTTTTTTTTTTTAATCCATTTCCTATCTTTAAATAATTACAAATACATACAGTTGATGCTCTCTTGGGGGTTCCAGTTTTGTATTTTAAGTTCTTAAAACAAAAAAAAACACATAGTTCAAATATGACAGCAAGCTGGAATTGTAAGTGTAGGGTTGAAGCACAAGGCACATGAGAAAGGAGTTATAATTACTGTATAACCAAGCAATGCAAATCAGCCCTTAAAAAGAAAACTAAGTATCCTGAGATACAGAAATAAATGTTGAAGAGACACAGAAACCTTTAATCTACCATGCCATACATGCTTCATCCACCTCTTAAAGTTAAAAATCCTACATATCCGTATGGAAAAATGTTGATTAACTGCTGCAATCTTTTTCCCTTCAGTTCTTGAAAACAAGATAATTTTATTATAATATTAAAATATTACTTTGTCCCCCATGCTGATATCAAGCAACTCCAGACACTTATAAAAAATACTTTTAGCATTCAAGGACACAACTATGATTAAATTAACTTTTAAAGCCACATTCCACTATTATTGTCTACATGGTGCCAAACAGGAAAAGGCATAGGCCTACGTGGAAATCATGTCTCTGCATTCTTACATCATGTATTTGGGCTTAGAGATAACTCTAAGGTAGTTTAAATTCATTTAGTTTATCTTGTATTACAGAGACACAGTCCTTGTCTTAATTTCCTTTTGTCTAGGATAGAATAACATTTATCCACAGCTAAACAAATAGCCCAGACATCTGCTGAATCTGTTTCTCCCATATTAAAATGCAACTCCCACCTATGGAGCAAAACACAGCAACTGATTAACAGCCAATAGCAACAAGCTAGAACTGAAAATGAATATAAACGTTAATTAAAACCAGTGGAAAAAAACAGGGATAATTATTCACACTGGAATTTGGCCAAACTGCCGGAGTTAATAAACAGCCCCTAGAGGTCACAAATTTGTTTCATATGCTATGCAAAAAATGTCACCTCCTGCAGCTTGGCTCCCCGGGGGCTCTGGGTTTTGGCTGGAGGGAAGCACAGCCATTCAGTTAGCAAACTCCCCACCAGCATCCTGAGCAGGGGTCTCAGCCACTCAACGCTCAACAAATCCAAAAGGGCTTATTTGTGAGAGCTGATAATATCACGGCTTGAAGCCATAAACTCCATTTCTGGTGTCTAATATTCATCAACACGCACAGCACTGGGAGCGTGTCATAACCTGTTACAGCTGTGACAAGCGCTAACGACACTACGACAATCAGGGAATTGATAAATAGGCAAAAGCCAGTGGCAACCCAGCACATCCAATTGTGCAAACGAGTTGCAAGAAGCTTCTCTGCTGTTAAAATCCAAGAATACCAGAAGTCACTCCAACACAGGAGCACACTGAAAGCCTGTACAAAGTTAGGTAACTCCACAGATAATAATGGCGGTGTACCTATTTTCATTCATCGAATCCACTCCCCAGATTTTAATCAGAACAATCCTCAACTTTTGTACAGTGTGTGGCTAAAAAAATGAACTATGGAAAAAAATTTCCTATGATCAATCTCCTTTAAAGGTGTCTAAATAAGAATTTCAGTCTAAGGACTACCACACCTTCTGAAAAGAGTAACATTAAAGAAAAACTGCACAAAAACGTAATTTATTTTTATTTTCTTCCACAATCAGTACCCACCAGTTTCCTGTTAAAGAAAATGGATATTCTAAGGGAAGTGAGAGAGTGCTAAGCATGTACAGAAGTCTTTTGATGACTCATTACTCATTATTTTCAGCGCACAGCTGAGTTAACAGTTTATTTGGAAGTCATCCATACTGAAATGACAGGGACCAAATAGCCTGTGTAGATGATGCTGCACCATTACCTGTCAGAAGCCTGTCTCATCTCTTGCCCTGGTTTCAAGGTTGAAGCTAGGAGAAGGCTGATCTTTACTGGCATTTGAGATTATTTTTTTTCTGACTGACTAGAACACAAGAGTAAGAGATAACATGACAGGATTCCAGAATTACCAATTCATTAATGCTAAGAGTATGCTAATAAGAATGGGGTTCAGTTACTTGCGGGTGAAAACTACAGTAACACAGATAACTATTACAGATAACACTGTACGAATGATTGTGTTTGCTGATGTACCAGCAACTAGAAAACTCAGACTCACAGAAAGCTGATGCTGTCTACCATCTTCAGCTGAAAAGCTAATAAATTTTGTCATAAATAATTAAAGTACAGTGGAATCAGCAGGATTCAACTCTTCATAGGCTTAACCTGAAAAAGCTGAAAACTTCCCCAAGAACTCAGTGGGATTATTTCTGCCATTATCAAGCCCAGATCTCTTTCTGGCATTAAAGGCTCCCCCTAACTAGGCCCACTGCCTGCCCAGTTCTGGAGAACCTGTCCACTGCCACCCACCCTGCACACTTGCTAGTCCCCTCCAGCCCAGAGGGACCCAATACTTCCCCTTGGCAGGGACAGAGAGGAGGACAGCAGGCACCACAATGTGACCTGCCACTTGGGCTCATTGCCTCGTGGAAATGAGAGACAGGATAGATGTAAGCAAGATATATTATTTATGTACCAATGGTCATTTAAATCACTAAATATCTAAATTACTATTTAGATACCAGAGAACTGCCTGTCAGGCACCACCTGAGTGTGCAGGGCTTAAGTTTCAGCTCGGAAAAATCCACATGCACTACTGCTCCCTTGTACCGAGGGGAGCTAACTTGAGCATTGATAAATGGGAATATCGCCTACCATCCTCCCAACTATAGCTAATCTTTAAACATACACAAGGTTATATCTACACTCCTCTCTGCAGGATGGTCTTCAGGGACATAAGCCATAAAAGACCCTACTTCATTTTGTTAGTCAGCAAGAGAATATCCTCTATTTCCCAATCAGTTTCCACTACAGAGTAAGAAAATTAACCCAGATCTTTCATATTGCAGTAAAATTGCAGCACTATCACCTACTCTGGGCTGAGTGGTGTGGTGGCTGCTCCACTCTGTGGAGTGCACTGCAGCAGCAGCAGGATCTGCAGCTGAAGAGGAGTTAGGGCATCAAATGAAATGTGGATGCCTGAGGTTCAAAGTCCTTCTCTAAAGGATCTTGAGCAACATTTAACAACTAAGTTAAATATTTAGAGACAATGGATGGTTCCAGCTGAAGAAATGAAGAGAGACCAATCCCAGAAAAGTACCACTGCATTTTGGGAATCAAGGCCAAAAACCCACAGCAGTTTCAGACTCGCAGCATCTCATGCATTTAGTTGCTATACTAGTTCTGAGTTTATGAGCGCTATTAGGAAATTCGCATCTGAACAAAGAAAAGCAGAGAAAAATTCAACTAAAATGCCTATCAAAAGAGCAAAGCTAGGTTGATAGTTGCTATTAAAAACAAAATACACATGTTCATAATTTTGTGCCTTCTCAACTTAAAAAAATATGCTCCTTCTGTCACTTCTGCAATGCAAATAATGCTACACCTTGAAAAGCAGAGTGCAGTATTAAAAAATAAACTGCAAAGTCCATGGATACAAGCATTCAGATTTTTTTCTGTTATAATAGCCCAAACCACGAATGATGTAAGAAGGCACAGATATGTAAAAAATCAAGACTTCTAATCTGATGGCATATTCTTAATAAAAGGAGCTATGAAAACAAGTAGCAATGAATTATTTACCAGATAACCATAATTATGTTCCTATGCATTAAATTGTAACCTCCAGAGACCAAACTTGTTAGATCACTAGAGAAAATATTTAGCACTCAAGATAAAGGCTTTGATCCTTGTGTACATCAGAGTGCTTGTACACACTACATAACTTAGCAAAACTTAGAGACCCACATCTCCACTAAGTCAAGTTAGGGTCATTAGAGCTACATGAATAAACATCTCTGTTCCCCTTCTCCAGGCTATCAATAACACATTTTTTGGCTTTTCACCTAAGGAACACTTTCGCAGAACCTGTATTTTGAATCCTCATAAATTAGTGGGATTTTCTGTCTAATTGTGTGAAGATTTAAGATATATACATCTTCTCTAAACAAGATAAGGGGCATAAGAGAACTGCATAATAATCTTGTATGAATAGAACATACTTCAGCATTAAGCAGCAGGGGAAATGAGAAGAGTAGGTCCCCATTAACGCTATGTAACAGGGGACATACATCTGTGCCATACAATCCTTTAAACCACGGCTGCACTTGCCCTGATTCTGTGTGAGGAAAAAAGCTGTCATACGTGGACTCACAAAGGTCATCAATACTTCTTGAGAGAGCCTCCTTGCCTTGACTATTCTGAAAAAAACTAGGGTTGAACTCTTTGAAAAGCAAATACCTCCAACTTAAAGAAACTTTCTACTTATCTAATCTTAGGAAAGATAAAATGGCAGAATTTCATAACTAAACTCTCGTTTACTATAGCTCCCAGAGGTAACCTGGCTGCAAGATTTCAGGTCAGCACCACTATGAAATCAGTAGTCTATACCAACAGGCATGCAAAAAAAGTTCAATATTATAAAAAACTAACTTTATAAGTCCATCTTCAAGGTATATGTCTGCATAGAAGGAGTGGTCATCATTGATAATTCTTCCACCTTTAATGAGTAGTCGGTCACTCTGGGGGGAAAAAAAGGAAGAAATGTGGGTTTGTTGAAATAAACATAATATTATTAACGATACCAAATAGATTTATATTATATAGAAAGCCATAAAGCAATTACACTATATAAAGGTCTATGCCATAGATTTAGGTGGGTACACAAATAATGGAGACGAAAGCCATAATTTCACTGAATGTTAATTTCTGACTTTTGGAACATGAGGCCTCATGGTCATCACACTTTTTTCTTCTCTAAAGGAGAACTCATGGAAACATTTGAATGCATGGAAACATTTGAAAAGTCACTAAATCCCCTTTTTAATACTACCTCATTGTACAAAGGCCAAAAGGGAAGAGAAGCCCCCATATTAAACTGCTCAACTCTGGAGTAGCCAAGCTGAGCTCCCCTGGGACACTTGGTACCCTTGGAAGAGTAACAGAGCTTGAAATGGGAAGGGACAAGGTCAGGAGAGGCTGATGAGCTCTGTAATGCAGCAGCTCCTACCCAGGTAAGCTGCTTTAAACAATGTCAGTTCAGCAGGGTCAACTGAGCCACTCTGTTGAGGCGGCCAAGGGACATGGACCACAGCTTGCACCACCTGTCCCGTGTTACAGACCAACGACAAAAAATCTAGTTTCTAGTAGGCATGCAGAATAAATTGGTTTTGAGTCTGTGATTCCGGCATGACAGAGCCTGCTGGTTAGCCGGAGGCCTCTGTACTAAGGCTCCCTATGCCATATCTCACGCATGTCATGAATGGGGACAGGAATGCAGCCTCCAAAGTTAGCTTTACCTGAAATATCATACAAACAGCTTCTAAAGTCCCAGAAAGTAAACATTTTTTTCCTACAAAGAACTGTTCAAATATCAAGTCTGTTGGGGCACTGCTTGCAATTGTAATCTGTTACCATTTTTCTCTATTTAAATAGCTACATTCTGTTTTCAAAAAAAAAAAAAATTACAGAAAGCATATTTTACACTACATATTCCTGAGAACCAATATTTAATTCCCTCATTGAGGAACTCGTACTGCAAACGCCAGCACTCTACCACCTACCCAATGACAGAGAAAGTCTGTCACTTTAGCACAGCATGCTTTTGGAAAGACTTTTGCCAAGTGACCATGAACACTGGAAAACACTAAAGCAGTCAGAACCCTTTTTTCCCCCCACTCATATATAAAAAATAAGGCCATTTATTGTAAATTATTTCCTTGACTCACTAAACAATAACTTCAACTCTCTGTTTTGTCCATGTTTTATACTCCTTGCTCCAGATTCAATTCCTGGTTTAATTACAGGATGACTCACAAGTTTAAAGCATGCATGCCCCAAGTTCCAAGTTTAGAAAACAATTAAACATGTTGATATGTTTTCTTACCTATAAAACCAGGACAATGGTGCAGAATAGCTGAAAACTTATTGGTTAAAAAGTGCTAGGGCAGAGCTGGGGAGGGGGTTACAAATCTTCTTGAATATAACTCGTCAGTTATAAGTTGCTTATTTACTTTTTAGCTTGTACTTAACTATTTTGCATGTTCAAAGCCTCAATATCTCTAGATATCATTCTACAAAAAGAAAGAAGGGAGAAATGTGTCTGTTAAGGGGAGCAAGAAGGGGAAAAAGACATTCAGAATACAGTCCATGACAAAATATAATGTATGCAGAAAGTTTGAGGGTTTTCTCCATGTGCTGGTGCAGTGAGAAGACCTTTGCGGAAACCAAGGCCTGAACAATAATAAATACATTCTTGGGACCTGCTTCAGATGCTGGCATCCCCTTGCTAAATGATGGAGATGAATCACAGAACACTTCAGGTTAGAAAAGACCTTAAAGATCATGGAGTCCAACCTTAAGCCTAACACTGTCAAGTCCACCACGAAGCCACATTCTTAAGTGCCACATATACATGTCTTTTAAATACCTGCTGGTACAGTAACTGAAAGACTTCCCTGCATAGACTGTTCCAGTCCTTGATAACCCATGTGGTGAATCATCTTCTATGATCCTATGATTATATAAACCTTCCCTGGCACAACTTAAGGCCACTTTCTCTTGTCCTATCACTTGTTGCTTGAGAGAGATCAACACTCACCAATCATAGAATAACCAGGTTGGAAGAGACCCATCGGATCATCGAGTCCAATCACTCCTATCAAACACTAAACAATGCCCCTCAGCACCTCATCCACCCATCCCTTAAACACCTCCAGGGAAGGTGAATCGACCACTTTCCTGGGCAGCCTATTCCAGTGCCCAATGACCCTTACTATGAAAAATGTTTTGTCCTAACGCCCAGAGGCTGACAGTTTCCGTAGCAGAATGCTGTGAGAAACTGTGTCAAAGGCTTTACTGAAGTCCAGGAAGACCACATCCACAGCCTTTCCCTTGTCCAGGGAAACTTCCTTTCAGGTAGCCATAAAGAGCAATAAGGTCTCCCCCCAGCCTCCTCTTTTCCAGACTAAATGGCCCCAGTTCACTCAGCTGCTCCTCATAAGACTTGTTCTCCAGCCCCTTCACCAACTTTGTTGCCCTTTGCACTTCAACGTATTTCTTGTAGCAAGAGGCCCAAAGGTGAACGCAGCATTCAAGTCGCAGCTTCACCAGTGCTGAGTACAGAGGGATGACCACTGCCCTAGTCCTGCTGGCCACACTATTTCTGAATGCAAGTCCTCTATCTGGAATTTGCCTGGCTCCCTGTTTTCTCCCCAGCCTCTCTATTATCACTTGTAATTGCAGGACTTGAGAATCAGCAACCTGAACACCACTAAGTTATTTTACCATGTGCTGGCAGTTGCATCTTCTCACCATGATGATTTACTACACTGCCTGCTGACACCACCATCTTGTGAGCTCTTTCTAAGCTCATTCAATTGCCTTCTTGAACATTCACGCTGTCCAATTACAAGAAGCAAAAGCTTATTGATACGGGCAGGGAACACTACCAGAGCATTGCATCTGTCACTGTTAATGAGTCAAAAATCTGCATGCTCAGCAAGGTGTTCACCATTTGATTTATTTTAAAACAGAAGGAGATGCATAACAAGTAGAAAAAACCTGTAACAGGCCAGGAAAATAATACAGACTAAAATAAAGCAGAACTACAAGCCTAGAAAAATAATTGCAGACATAAGGATTTCAAATGGTTTTATATTTAAATATACACATATAAGTGGCAAAACTAGGTATCGAAATAATCTGAAACTTAAAAGGATACAAATCCAGTTTCAAGAAAGCGTTCAATTATGTGACTCGTCCTTTTTAATTAAGCCTTACTTCTAGTTTGTAAATGATTACTGAATGTTTACCACAAGGTCTCAACTTTTTCAGGATTTCAGAAAGTCTAAGAAGTCCTGGTGAAGAAAGAAAACTGCACTTTATGAAGGCCTTCGGTGTTTTAATTCTTGACACTTTCCTGCTCAGAAGAAAATTCAAACCATTCAAAAGTGTTGCAAAAGGGAGCAGGTCCTGTGGCTAAGGTTACCCCCTAGTCAGGATTACGAAGCCATGGAAGATGAGGCTGCTGAAAAAAACACTATCTTGATGCTCCCCAGGTAGTCCATAAAGACTCCAGGGAGGTTGCCACAGAGCCTTGCTTAGCTTTTATTAGGATCTGATAGGTGCAGAAACACTTCTGACACACATTCCCATTCCAATAAAAATGACCCAATTCAGAAGGAAAAAGGGGTCTGTTGGAATTTTTCCCAACCACCTAGAGCCATCAGCATGTCGGCCTGCAGACTGCTGCAAGCCAGGAGCACAGGCAAAGCAGGGTACATTTACACATGATGCTGATGGGCACAGGCAACCCAGGTGATGTTTCAGTGTTTCACTGACAACCTGGCAGCACACAAAGAAGTACTGCCTCATACACCTTGCTTCAAACCAGTGGTGACTTGTCCTCAGCCAAAGCAGCTGTACCAAACACCTGTGTGCACCTACCCATACAGATGCATTTCCATGAACAGCTGGAAAAAATACACAAACATTACTGACTTGCAGGGAGGTGGAGGTTAGTGTTACCAAAACATTCATAGAATCACCTGGTTGGAAGAGGCCCATTGGATCATCGAGTCCAACCATTCCTATCAAACACTAAACCATGCCCCTCAGCACCTCATCCACCCATCCCTTAAACACTTCCAGGGAAGGTGAATCAACCACCTCCCTGGGTAGCCTGTTCCAGTGCCCAATGACCCTTTCTATGAAAAATGTTTTGTCCTAATGTTCAGCCTAAACCTCCCCTGGTGGAGCCTGAGGCCATTCCCTCTCATCCTGTCCCCTGTCACTTGGGAGAAGAGGCCAGCTCCCTCCTCTCTACAACCTCCTTTCAGGTACTTGTAGAGAGCAATGAGGTCTCCTCTCAGCCTCCTCTTCTCCAGGATAAACAACCCCAGCTCTCTCAGACATTCCTCATAGGGACCGTTCTCCAGCCCCTTCACCAGTTTCTTGCTCTTCTCTGGACTCGCTCCAGAGCCTCAACATCCTTCTTGTGGTGAGGGGCCCAGAACTCAACACAGGATTCAAGGAGTGGTCTCACCAGTGCCGAGTACAGAGGGAGAAGAACCTCCCTGGACCTGCTGGTCACACCGTTTCTGATACAAGCCAAGATGCCATTGACCTTCTTGGCCACCTGGCCACACTGCTGGCTCATGTTCAGTCACTGTCAACCAACACCTCCAGGTCTTTCTCCTCCAGGCAGCTTTCTAGACAGACTTCTCCCAGTCTGTAGCACTGCATAGGGTTGTTGTGCCCCAAGTGCAGGACACGGACTTTCATATAAATGTTTGGTCAGCATGTGAGTATTCATCCTCCACAACAGCCCAAGGAACAGGCACAGCCCTCTCCTGAAGGCAAAGCGGTGTTGCCACCCTGCACTGCTCCCACAGCCATCAATGTGTGGGAGCTCCTGTACTGGTTTAGGTCACAGGCACTTGTGGCAGTGAAATCTAGGACAGAAATCTGGGCACACATGGGGTCTGTGAAGGAGGTTAGCCTTCTGGGGCACACAGCCCAGCTGTGCATGGTCAAGGCCATTTATCAGTTACTAAGGGCCTGATGTCAGGCAGGATGCTCACAGTTTCTTAGTCCAGAGAAACTAGTGACCAAAATTCTCTTCTACCTGGACAATGTTCCAGGCTGGAAGACACATTCTGTAGCACCCTGGAAAAAGCATGAGAGCGGAGGAAGGAGTGACCTGAAGCTCATTAATTAATTATTCAGTGCTAGCCCATAATTCCCTCTCCCAGCTGTAAATCCCTCCAGGCAGGACACTTTAGTTGCCTAGCTCTCAGATGTACCCTGAGCCATTCTGGTGACCTTTGGGGGCTCTCACTGTACAAAGCAACACACTTATTACTCCACGCAGGAGGTGACAATAGTGTAAGCCTTTAAAGGGTGGCTGTCACCTCTATATTCAGCTGACAGATGTCTCAGTCACCGATGCCCTGGGCTACTGAGAACCTAAGGGCTCCCTACCAAGACATCAGTGCATTGCCTGCCACAAGAAGCTGTCAGCCCAGCTCTCCTGGGCACAAGCCAAGGAAAGTGATTCTGTGTGAAAGCTGCCTCCCTCCAGCCAGTCAGCCAAGGACAGACAGCAGAACACAACAGAATAGAAAAGGGGTTTTACATTGAACATACAAATGGAGCAATTCACTAGGTGCCAAGATTCAAGGGAAAAAAAAAGTCTGCCATTGACATCATTGACATGGGAGGTGCAGAAAGCACCTCTGTAAATCCATGGCATTGCTTGGCATTCACTGCAGGGTGTGGAAGCCATAGTGTTCTTCCTCCATCTATTATGCAATGATGCAAATGCATCAATGCAACACTGTTTGCTTCCAATCCTTGTGCCTGGCTATGACACAGCATCAGTACAGCAATAATGCTTATTTTTCTGTCTCACTGCAGCTCCATTTTACAAGCACTCTGGTACCTCCTGGCTAAGTTTGCTGCTGAGCATGATACAGCCATTTCTGTTATTCACAGCTCTTCACCTACAAACCCTGGGCACTGCTTTCACAGAGAATTTTTTTTTTCTAATCATGGTCTAGCTTCTCCTATTTAATCTGGCAGCAAAGCCATACAGCTTAGTCTGTGACATGACAGTAATTTTCATGGCAGCAGAAGGAGATGCCATAAACTCAGCATCGTTTGCTGCAGGAGGAGGGGCCAGCTGCTCAGACATAAGGCGGTGGCTTTCACTCCCTTACAACTATTGTATTACAGTAAGTACAACATGAAACATCTGTAAGCTGGTGATTGGCACAATTTGTACAAATTACCTGTTTTGCTGAGTATTTTCAAATCGGTTTGGCTCAGCTCTTGTGAAGCATGTCCACATTTTCATACACCTGCAACAGTAAAAGGCCAGCAAAGACAAGCAGCACCTGCATCAAACTGCCAGATGATGCAACTGAGCCCTGCTGTAGTCCTCAATTCTGCAGTGAGGTCTGCACAACTACAAGTGAAATCAAATCCCTTAGTCAGTGAAGCACTCTGCTCTGGTTTGTTTAAAAATACAATCCAAATGTCAGTTTTAAATGCTAGAGCAGGAACAATTGCAAGGAATTTTAAAATTAGCCTATTTTTTTAATTCACCTACTCCACTCAGAGTGAGAGGTATCTAAAAATATTACACATAACAAAATTCCAATACACGTTTTATACAGGCAGTTCTCAATCTAATTCTGGAACTATTGAAAAAACATAGTAACAGAAACTGCCATGTTCCGACATAAGATTTACTAAAAAAAAAAAAATTATCTCAAATGGCACAGCATGTCAAAATACAAGGTAGCACAAGTTATAGCAAATCACACACTTTCCTTCAGTATCAACATGGCATAGTACTGCATACACAAGCTACTTTCAGGGGAAACCACACCTCTATCATACAAGATGGAGTTAAAAAAATAAATAAAAGGAAGAATGCATCTGCTATTAGATATTCTAACCATATAAAAAGAAAAAAGACTCAAAGAGATCTCAAGAGCACTGTTTTCATCAAACAGCAGCATCTGTCCAGACTGCAATTCTAATACATGTTATTACAATTGCTTTTCTTCCACAAATGGAATGTGTACCTATTACATTTTCATCTCTAAATAAAGTAAATCATGTCCTTTTAACTATTGACTGTTTTCTTTACAATTTAACTACAATGAAATTTATGTAACAGATTTAGCACATGGGTCTAAGTGCTGCTTCATTCTTGGATTTGAACCTTCACAATTGCTGCACTGCAGCTGTTGCAAACTGAAAAAGTCATTGCAATGCTCTCAGCCCCAGATTTTCCAGGCCTAAAGGAGAAGAAAACACTCAGCAGTGATTTCATCCTTTTTGGTAATTCTAAGGACTGACTAGAATATACCATTGTCCTTGTATCTCCAGAGCAACAATAGCTGTATTCTCTAAAATCCAGATTAGTCAATGGCCCTGAAGATGGCTAAGGATTTTATGCTAAATAGATATTTGAAAACAGTTTAAATTCCAAATCCAAATGTATTTCCAGTTCTCTGCCTCCTGTGGTTTAAAAGACACCAGATTAAACACAAAGGACACAAGAAGGCATTAGGCTACACTATCATGCTTGCAGCCAAGACATTCACCTTTATTTTTTTGCATTTGGGTCTTTTGTTGCTAAGGTTTTAAAAAGACTCGAGAGTTAGAAAAGACACAGCATCCCCAATATAGAGGGAAGGTTCAAAAGCCACAAGCTGATGTTCAAGTTCTCCTTGATTATCCAAATCTCCACAAGAAGACAATTTGGAAGGGAGCAGTTTCTCAAAGGGAAAAGTCTCATTGGCAGAGGGAGACCCTAGGAGTTCCTCTGTGCTTCTCTGCATTCCTCCTTTGAAAAACACTCCCTATAATATACAGAAGATTGTGAAGATATTTCTCTTGAGGATATAGTTGGTTGTCTGTCGTCAGAGCTGTCAGATTCAGACTCCATTGTGATACAAAAATAGTTAAACTACCGTGCTTTTAGAAAAGTAGTTACAAATAAATAATTTTTTTAAGTTTAATGGCAAAGGAAGAGGGACATCCATGGCAAAGGAAGGGAGACATCCTTCCCAAAGGAAGACTTGTTTAAAATCCTCTCATAAGAATTGAAAAGCTGTAAATGGGATTGAATTAAGAACTGTCTGCTTATTGGAGATCTGTTTTTAATCAGGACTACCCTTCCTTTCGAATTTCACGTCTAGGCTATTTTCCTTAGGAAGTAATTTTCAGCTGGGGCGATCCCTGAATCAAACCAGGAAACTGCTTGTAAAATATTGTATCCTGGAGGCATTACTTCCCATAGGCCAATAATGAAGAATCCTGCTTTTAACGTTCTTTTCTTAACAAATGCACTCTAATACATGGCAATTAATTTAAGAAGGGTTATGCTGACTGTAGTAATGCTGTATCTTGGTCTGTAGCCAATATACTCATTCATCTTTATTCATTTAAAAGATTTGAAGTTCTTTTGTTTCCCCTTTGGAGACCTGACTTTTTATTCAGCTAGCAATTTCACTCCTTAATCGCACAGTCTAAAAGGACCACTCCTACAGCTACAAACTCCGTGGGGATTTCCTCACTGTAAATTTCATCTTTGTTTTGCCTTTAGAAATCCCTTCTAAACACAAACATCTTATTGATGACAATAATCATCAGCATCAAGAGGCATTTCACTCAAGTATGGACTGGAGAGTTGAACCCATTGCATTGAGTGGTGTCATAGCCATCTCCTGAGTTAAACACAGGCTACATCAATTACACCTGATCTCAAAACCTCAGCAAGGCAATCATAGAAAAGGTTAAACCTGGGAAAAACAACAGCAACTTATAGTACTGCTAGCTGGTGTGTGCCACCAAAATGAAGATCAGGCGTTTTTTCCCAAGTTCTAGTTAGAAAACTGCATCACATACCAGAACACATCAGCTTTTGCACCTGTCATAGTCAAAATCCGGCTAAGACCATAAGGAATCCCTTCTCTGAGAGAGGAGGTGGATGCAGGGGAAACAGAACAGTACAATGTGTCCTTAAATGGGAGGTTAGCAATGGTAATGATCAACTAAAAGCAGTGGATACAATTTAAACTTAGATACTTTTTACTCTCCTGTTGTCTGACATATATACTCTTCCTGCCAGTTACAGCAAGCTGTGATGCTTGGGAGACTTTACGCTGACTGTAGATTTTACTGAAATCAATGGGAATATTTATTATTAGGTAGGAATACAAGTAGGAGCTGAGGTCCTTAAACCTCATCAGGACATGCACTACAGACTGATATTTTGTCTCATGACAAGTGCTTCAAGTGATAAGCAAAAGTAGTACTGAAGTATTTCTGTCCTAAGGGAAAATGCCACCATCTTAACATGTAGTAAGATTAGAAACCTGCAAATTATTTTGCTGTTCATCTCTGTTCCACCTTTTTCATATCTAAAAAAGCAGCAAGAAATTTATTCCAACTTACTCTCACAGTGCCCAAGTGCCTCACAAGACAGGGGGCTCTCCTGAATCCCACAAAGGAAAATTAAGCTTCCCGCTTTTACCGCACTTATAAACTTACTCATGAAAGAACTGGCAGCAAAGCAGAGACCCTGACCTCATGTCAGGAAAGTGGTTCATTGGCAGTGCTTGCCCTCAGCACTTGTAAGAAGGACATTCAGATTTGCTGAACAACTACCTCATAGCATCAGATATTTTCCCAGACAGGCAGTGTCCTCTTTCCAAACCCGCTCAGCTTCCAGCAAAATGCAGCTCAGCTCCTGGTGGTGGTACCAGCTGCAATGCTGAAGATCCTGATGAGAGGCACTGACTGACAAACATGCTGTGGCAGTTGAAGGCCCCAAACCCTTCTCACTGACCCTCTGCCAAAGGTATCGGTCTCCATAGAAATGTCCCCAGAAGGACCTACTCTGAATGCAATTTAAGACACCAGATGCAAGTGGTTTAAACACTGTAGCTACTTTTTCTCTTGTAGGAAAAGGAAAGGAGAAGTCTTCTAACAGAATCACAGAAATGGTGGTTGAAAGTCCAACAAGTCTACTGGAGCAGCTAAAGCATCTCCAGAGCTGCCAATTCTATGGCAATACGCAACGTGAATTCACAATGTTCATTGACAGTCAAGTAAACTGAGAGGGTCCAAGCCTGGTAACTTCACATATTAAGCAAATATTCAAAAGTAAGAAAGTATTCAGAAGTCCCAGGCCTTGATGTTTTAAAGTAGGACAAAAACCCGCTGCTTAAATCAGTCAAAATCTTGGACCAATAGTAGAATAACAATATGAGACATTGTTCTCATGCCCAGCACTCAGTAGACTTTTTGAACATTTTTTTCAAGTCACATAGAAATCTGCGTGTACCTTCATACTGTTACACAGAGGTGAGTCGGAAAAAGCATGGCGAGGGGAGATGTGGAATAGATCCACATCTAGATAAGGACTTTGGTTTTGGTTCCCTATTCCAGGTATTCACCATGCCTTACATCTGTTTGACATGTAACCCTTGATGCCCAAAGTGAATTAGCTGCTGGCTGGCAGCTCTCTCACCATCTTACACCAGAACACCTCATCTTCCCTCAGCACTTTGCTCAGGTCAAACAGGAATTTTCCCATCTTGAACCTTGGTAGTTATCTGGAGACCAAGTATCACACAGCAAAAGTCCAGACGAACATACCTTTTCTCTCTCAAAGTATTCTGGCATGTTCAACTGAAGCCTACTTGCTTCTCAGCTCTCTTCACATCAATCAGTTCAAAAGCCTACAATTAAAATTATTTTCTGTGCCTACTTCTCAGAATTTCTCCAGCTGCTCTTCATTTTTCTGCATCTGTTTTTTTTTAATCTTTTGCCAGTTCTTCTCTTTACTTGCTAAGCTCAATAGTGAGCTCCTTCCTATGTAACACCATATTTCTGAACTGTCTCCCTGTGCCTTACAGTCTGCCAGCTTAGGACAAGCAGTTTCTTACCCCATTTACATGCCAACCCTTGGACCATTCCCAGGAATATTATTTAGCCTTTTCTAAAAAAAAAATCAGGCACCATTTGCCTCTTCGATGTCTTTCCTTGCATTTGCTTTGGTGACTAACTATTCTCCCTTTGCTCAATGGGGTTGTCTTCACACTTCCTCTTCACTGAGCTCACACTGATTATATTTTAAGGGTTGCAATCACTACTGGAACAAACCACTCCTCTAACAAACTCATGATATATCACATGCTTATTTTTAAATGGTGCTCTGTATAAAGCGTAATTTTAATTTACCTGGTTTGAGGCCTTACTTTAAAAGTGTGGAGTACTAACAAAACATACAATTTACATGCAATTTACAACAGATCTTTCAGTGTCATCATCCCCTGTTAATACCCTGTAATATGCTGCATGAGAGGAGTAAAACAGCAGTTTTAAAACCAACGATCAGGAGAACGTGTCCTGGAAAAACTGGTCTGCATGAGAGCATGACTGCACAACCGAAGCACAAAAGATTGCCACTTCATGCAGAAAAACACCTCAGCAATGGATGTGGTAGCTGACTACACTACACAGCCTGAGAAATATGCTCCTGCAGATGTATTCTTGGCCACCCTTACGTTATGCAGACCTTGCTCCATCCCTAGCTAACACCCCTGAAGCAGGGGAGTGAGACCCCCTCAAGGACTTCAAGGCAGCACAGAGGATGTGACCAAAGTGGTTATACTTATTCTCATTGCTATTTTAATCACCCGCAGACTGGTCTGGTGTTTCAAACACCAAAGTCCTTCCCACAGCCACTACAGCAAAAAAGTCCCAGTTTCTCCAGTCTGACTCACAACTGGATGGCACCTACCACTGGAGCGGTGCTGTTACTCAGCTCACAACGCTCAGCCTAGATGCTGCATGGAATTCATAATGAAAAATGAGAGAGTCACAAATGGGATGAACTTCAAGATGCATTGTTTTTCAGGAGCTAAAATAAAAAAAAAAAAAAAAAAAAAAAAAAAAAAGTAGGTGCAGATTTGGTAAATGAGACCAAGGAGATGCTCAATGCCAAAGAGGGGGCCTGTTTACAACACAGTGTCTCAACTGTCCTAGATACTTCCAAGAGAAAGGGGAAAAACGAAGGTAGGAATGAAGCTGCTTCAAGGGCAAGGGGTGAAGGGGTTATGAGTCAGGCCACTGCTGATAATTTGAAGGGATCAGGAAGCGAGGTGTGGTCAAACAAAGCACAAAAGAGGCAGTTATGCCAATGTGCACTAAGGAAAGTAGCCCAGAAAGAGCACCACAGGACCGTGGAAAACAAGCCTTATGAGGACTGGCTAAGACAGCTGGGGTTGTTTAGCCTGGAGAAAACGAAGCTGAGGGGAGACCTCATTGCTCTCTATAACTACCTGAAAGGTGGTTGTGGAGAGGAGGGAGCTGGCCTCTTCTCCCAAGTGACAGGGGACAGGACAAGAGGAAATAGCCTCAAGCTCTGCCAGGGGAGGTTTAGGCTGAACATTAGGACAAAAAAAATTTCACAGAAAGGGTCGCTGGGCATTGGAACAGGCTGCCCAGGTTGGTCATTGAGTCACCTTCCCGGGAGGTGTTTAAGGGACAGGTGGACGAGGTGCTGAGGGGTATGGTTTAGTGTTTGATAGGAATGGTTGGACTCGATGATCCAGTGGGTCTCTTCCAACCTGGTGATTCTATGATTCTATGAATGATACCTGTTCCTGCACCTATTAGAGCTGAAACCAGCCTCTGCCTCTTCCTTCACAGAAAGACCTAACCTACAGCAAGCTCTTGGAGCAATGTTTCAGCCAAGAACCAACCACAGTTAGTTTCTGTGGCAGGGTGCTAGGTGCTGTTCTCCCATTTGCTCAGAGCAGCCCCAGGTCCCACTGCAATACAGGTTTGGTATGGGGAAATCCACAGCAAAGCATCAGCACACAGGACGCTGCTAAAAACTACTTTCCCACTATTCCAATGAATCCAGGAGCTGGTGTAGCTCCAAGCAGCAGAAGCGTGTATGGAGGGAACGTTAATCACAGTAATAAATGACATTTTTGTAAGATTTCACCGTCACCATTGTTGTCACATAACTTTACAGAACTATCACATTTCCTCAGAGCTCAGAAGGCTTGCAGCTCAACTGTCTTTCCTTAGTGGCAGGATGAAACATCTAATTTACCATACCAGAATGGGACTTTCAAAAGATACCCACAGAAAGATCCAGCGGGCTCTTGTGGGATGGGCAATGCATACAAAGTATAACACAGAGGGCCTGATTTACTTTTGCTGGAGAAGATGAAGAGTCAGAAGTGTAAAACATTATAAAGGAAAAAAGCAATCCAGGTCTGGTGCCTGCCAACTTCACTGATGCTAATTTATGCCTTTGATTTGGTCACAGAACTCAACACTGGCTTTAATGAATATTCATTTATAGAGGCTTCAATACATCCCATTTCAAACACAACAGGCTGAGGTTTGGGGTTTCTTTTTCCCAGTGATCTCCTCACCAGCACACAGAAGAAAATTTGTGAGAAGTAAGAAATTAAAACAAACTGTTGATTCCAAGGCAAAGGCTCATAATTCTTCCAGTTTCTTCTTTTACTCCAAATCGGAGAGCAAACAACCAGCTATGGGTGGGAACCTGTTACGCTCCAGCTGCATATGAAGGTCAAGCCACACACAAAGCACTTGACGCTTATCCAGAGGGTAGCCAGGGCCTCCCCGAGCCCTGAGTAACTGCACTGAGGACCAGCAGCGAGAGCAGCCATCACACAAAAAGCCACTACTACGCCCAGGCTCAGCTGCCTGTTGATTGTGGGAAACTGTATAAATGCAGCACTTTGACATCATAAAACTCCTCTTTCAGAAGGAGGCTGTTCCCCTCCCGACCAAATATTTTGACTAAAGGATTATTTTTAATAATAAGAAACCTCAGAGGGCTCACAAGCCTTGCAACACTGGCACAAATAATGCCTTAACCACCAGGTTTGCTCAGGAAGCCGCCACACCCACCACTAGCTCACTCTCTAGCTACAGAAATCTGCCCAACGCCTAGACAGAGGCAGCTTTTCTGGGAAAGTTGGACGAACCCAAGCCTCTTGGAGCTCACCTCGCTTTCCCTGGGAAAGCAGGTACCAGGCTGCAAACGGGCACCAGTGCTGGGAAATCTCTGCATGACCAAACTCCGGACATTGCCCCCGAAAACCCCCTCCACGCCAGCTCCGCCTGGATTTTCCCCTCAACCCTTGTCGATCCAGTGTATCTATCGGAAACAATACATGGAATCAAGGGACCCAGATCCTCTCCTTCAGGCATGGCCAACACGCTCTATTGTAGCCCTGCTCGGGGATAATGCATCTAGCGTGAGACGGGCACGGGTAGGCAGCGGGTGGTTACGATTAACCCTTTGACTCCCGATCTCCATCATATCTGATGCGTTAATTGCGCAGAGGTGCTGGCATCATGGCGCTCCTCGATTCCTCCCGTTCCCCACCCCCGTCCCTCCGCATCCCCACCGACCCCTGCCCGCTGCCGGGGGGGGCACGTCGCGCTGCGGATCGTCCCCTCCCTCTTTTGTTCTGCTTCACACGGCGGCAGGAGCGTCCCCAGACCCGCGGGAGGGTGGCCCCCGCAGCCCCGGGGCGAGGCTACCGCTAGCCCTCCGCTGCTCGCCACCAGCCGCTCCAGCCCGAGACCCGGCTGTGCGGAGGGCGAGGGAAGGGGGGGGAGGGGGGGAGTTAAAATAAATAACAAACACGGAATAAAATGAAATAAAACGAAATAAACCGAAAGCGATTGCAATGGCCCCCAGCGCGGAGCTCCGGCAGCCGCTCCCCGCCCTCCCCGCGCCCATAACAAAGGAGCGAGGGCAGCCGGGACCCGCTTACCGTGATGTGGGGGATGCTCTTCTTGCCCTGGTAAGACATGTCGGCTCTGCTAGCGCCGGGCGCACGCAACACACCCCGAGGAGCGAGCCGAGACCGATGGAAAAATATCGGGGGGAATAAAGGGGGAATAACAATTGAGAGCCCGGTGGGGTGATGGGGCGGGGCGGGGGCGAGCCGGCAGCGCCGTGTAATGGAGGCAAAGTTTCCTCGCCTAGAAGGGGAAGGGGGAGCCAGGCAAACCCGGCACCTTTTTTTCCGGCTGCAATAAAACAGGGACGCGGCTCCCGGGGGGCGGGGGGGCGGGGGGGGTGCGAGTGCTGCCTCTCCCGGCGGCTGCAGCGCCCTCCCGGCTGCAGGTCGAAGCAGGATTCGCTCAGCTCAACCCAGGAAGCGTTTCCTCCCCTCCTGTCCCCCACCCCTACCCCCTCGGCCCCCCTTCCCAGCCCATCAATCCAGCCGCAGCCTCTCTCCCTCCGCAGCGGCGCTGGGAAACGCCGCCCGAGGGCACCGGCGGGGACCCCCGCCTTGGCTCCTCCAGGGTAGGGCAGACCCAGGGCATGTGGCAATGCCTCTGCCCTCAAGGGACGGCACCGACCCTGGCGGCACTGATCCTGACGGCACTGGTCCCGACGGCTCTGCTGTGCCGTGTCCTCAAGGCGCTGCCCTGCTCTGACCCCACACGCCTGCTTTGTCTCGGATGTCACTGACCCCAGCAGCACTTGTCCTGCTCTGCCCTCCCTGTCAGCCCCAGGGCCACTCCCTGCTCTGCCCAGTCCCCGGGGAAGGCCGCGGGTGCTGGCACAGCACAAGCAGGCCAGGACAGGTGGATGCTAAGCCAGCAGGTGCTGGACAGGACAAGTGGCTGGTAGAAACCCTTCCCGCTTGTTCGATTCGCAGAGCACCTCCCTCCTCCACCCATGGTGCTTAAGGCTCGGCGCAGGGCTGCAAGGGAGGGTAAAAGGCACTGCAAAGCTGCACCCGAGGTAATTCCCCCAGCGACAAGCAGCCAGTTTAGCACACACACTCCTGAAACGCATACACAGATGGAAGGCATTTCCCATCCAGGCCACCTCCCCGACACATCTCCCCAAGAATCACCATTCTGAGCTTGCAAAAAGCTCCAGCTGCCTCTGTGCAGGGGCCAGGCACGTGGCTGCTGCTCACATCGTACCTTCCTAAGTCAGCGACCAAACCTTGCCTTCTTAACCCCCAGCCTTCTCATCATCCCTCAAACACTAATCCAGAGCCAGACAACTTTGAAAGTGCAGTGAAATCCAGGGAGGTAGCGTGCAACGTGCTCACTATGCAGAGTCCCAGGCAGTGACCCAGGGAAGGTGGGGAGGAGGCATCAGGAATGTCCCTGAAGATGAGGAACATTCAGGGTATGACACGCTCTCCCACCATCCCAGGGTCTTGATGGAAAAGAGACGGGGGCTCTGATGAGCTGGGAATGGGAAGACTGCACTGCAGCTGGCAGCCTCTGAAAACAACCCTGAGGTCATTGCAGTGAAGCGGCACCATCGCAGGTGCAGTGTCCCACCATGGCCTGCCTAAGCTCGCACCCAAGTCCCGACACAGTGGGCACCCGTGGGGCTGCACAGAAGGCTGTGTGGGTCCCCAGTGCCCAATTCATGCTCAAATTGAAGAGTGGGGGAAAAGAGTATAAACTGTCAGTTTAGGCTGTGGAAAGAGCAGAGCACGGGCAGGCCACACAGATTTCATGCTGAGTGCTAAGGGAATGGGTGCATCTATGCAGGGGCAGGACTGAAAGGCGGCATTTCTTTCTAAGGGAAAAGCAATGACAGCCCCGGTTCCCAGGCGCCAGCATCCGTGAGTCTCCATCCAGCCTGATGGCCGCAGATGGGGGTAAGTTGGAAAAGCACAACTGGCAGGTGCCGGTCGGCCCCACCGGCCTCACTTTGTCCTTAAACCTACAATATGAGCCCAGGTTGTAGGAAACCGGCGGGGAGAGGGTTCGGCCGATCCTGCCGTCGTAGGGAGACAATGAAGGCGCAGGGGGAGCCGGGGGGTGCGAGGCCGAGCCGGGGGCTGCGGGGCAGAGCCGGCTCTGGGTCTGGGACGGGCTCCGCCGAGTTGGCCCGGCGAGCCCAGAAACGCAACGGAGGTCGCTTTGTCCCTCGGGGGGCGCCGCGGGGGCCGGGGCTGCCCTCCAGCCCACCCGGCAGGAAGGGAAACTGAGCAAACTCATCGCCATCGCTTACAAAGGAAAACCATTTCTGGGGTCGCCCCTTGCTCAGCTCAGGCACGCGAGATAAGATAGTTTCGGGACGGGCAAGCTCTTCCTACGGCATCCCCGCGCCGCGGAGGAGGGGTCCGCGCAGAGACTGCCCCGCGAAGGCGGCCCCCGTGCCCCCTAGCCGGCGGACGGGGCTCTGCGGCACCGCTCGGCTCGGTTCTGCAGGGCAAAGCCAGGCTCGGCTCCTCGCGGTTCGCCCGGCGAGCTGGGGCGGCGGCTCCCGCCCCCCGTCCCGGCTCCGGTCCCGCTCACCTGCCCATTGTCCTGGCCCTGCAGCAGCTCCTTCCCCGCGGGGTATCTGATCTCCACGCCCGGGGTCTTGTCCTCCCTCTCTCCCGGGGAGCTGATGACGGAGCCGGAGACCTCGCTGATGTCGCTGGCGGTCTCGCTGTAGTTGTCGCCTCCGTCCAGCATGTCGTGCCGGCTGCCGCTCCGCGGGGTGCGGGACCCCTTCTTCCCCACGCTGTAGGCGTCGAAGTCGATGGTTTTGTTCTCGTAGGCTCCCTCCACGGAGGCGAACATCCCCCCGTATTTCTGCCGCGGCGTCTGGGCTGTCGTACCCGGCCTAGCTAGATACACCGGCAGGTCATCTTCTTTATTCCAGTTCCTCTTTCTCTCGGCCATTCTCGCCGTCCGGATCGCTCCCTCCCTCGCTCTCTCTCTGCCTCCCACTTCTCTGCACCTTCTGCTACCGGGATAGGCTGATAGTGACCATAAAAATGAATGGGTGGATGCAGCAGCGGCGGAGCTGGGTTGGCTGGTGGGATCTTTCCCTTAGGGAGATGCAAACGTTAACCTCCCTCCCCCCACCCACCCCTGGAAAAAGAAAAAATAAGGGAAAAAAAGGGGGGCAAGAGAGAGAGAGGAAGAAATAAATCCAAGCGGGATTTAAAAATAGCCGTGTTAGTAAAGAGCACGTGAAAATAAAGTACAAAGAGCGGAGAGGAGAGGGTGGCAGAGGCAGGTGATTGGAAAGCCCTTGACGAATAGGAAGAGCAGCAGCAATTCCCAGAGCAAGGACCGCAATGCACACGCTTCCCCGGTATAAAGAGCGATGCTGGGGGCGGGAGGCAGGGGGAGGAGGGAGCCCTCTGAGCGCACACACGGCGGGGGCCGCAGGGGCCTTCCCGGGGGGCGCCAGTCACCTGCTGCGACGTGGCTTCGGGAACCAGGGGGTGGGGACAGGAGAAAGAAAAAAAAAAAAAAAAATAAGAGGAAGAGGAAAAGCCCCAAATCTCTCCCAAGCCGGGGGGAGTTTCTCCCGCTGCGGCGGAGCCCGGGTCGGGGCGGGCTGGGGCTGCTCGGCGGGGAGATAAGGACGAGGGTTGGCCGGGGGAAGGCGAGGAAGCACAAACGGAACCCGGGGCAGGGCGACTGGCGGTGTTGTCTCCCCGCCGCAGCAGCAGGTGCCCGGGGGAAGGGGATGGGGGGTCTCCGCGGCACCACTCCCCACACTCCCCCCCCGTATCCCCGAGGGCCCCAGTGCCGCCGCGCAGCAGCCGGCCCTGACACGGAAGTGATCGCCGAGCACCGCCCAGAGCCCGCGGCGCCCCCCGCGGAGCTGTCCCTTCAGCACCACGGCGGGCGGCTCCGCCAGGGAGAGGCGAACACGGGGTACCCGGCGGGGACGGGGGGGGCTTCGCTCCACAAATCCAGGGGGGGGTTCCTAAAGCAGAAGGGTTGGAGAATGTGTTACCCTCAACTCTCTCCGCAGTCCGTTTCATAAAGTCCATCATTACAACTCTACCTGTCTTACAACGACTGAGGAGTTGGTCCTCTGAAAACAAACAAACAACAACAAAAAACAACCTACCTTGGAACTCCTCCCACGACCATGCCGCCAATTTCATAGAATCATTGACTCACTAGGTTGGAAAAGACCCACTGGATCATCGAGTCCAACTATTCCTATCAATCACTAAACCATGCCACTCAGCACCTCATCCACATGTCCCTTAAACATCTCCAGGGAAGGTGACTCAACTACCTCCCTGGGCAGCCTGTTCCAATGACCCTTTCTGTGATTTTTTTTTGTCCTAATGTCCAACCTAAACCTCCCCTGGCAGAACTTGACGCCATTCCCTCTCCTCCTGTCCCCTTTTACCTGGGAGAAGAGACCAGCACCCTCCTCTCCACAAACTTCCTTTCAGGTACTTGTAGAGACAGTTTTAGACAATTCTGTTAGGTTTTGAAGACACCAGCTTTGAAAAACACCCACTTACATAAGGGACATTTTCTATTGCTCTGAATAGAAACTGGTCTGAGATAATTAAATGACTAAGCAAATTGGAAGCACTGAATCAATCACAAGGCGTTTTTAGTGCTCACATACAACATGGTTATGTCATTTGAATTCTAGACACACAGCATTAATATCTATGGCCCATGGACATGACTGGTGGTCCCAACATGAGAAAAATAGCAAGTTATACATTGATCAGGGAAAAATGGGAGGTTAAAGACAGAGATCCCTGAAAGTCCTGTCTTGGTCTTTAGCAACTGTCTCAGACTAAACCCATGTAAAAAGGAAAATGTCTTTCTTTTCTGCATTTGTTACAATTCAGTGATAACTCCTGTCTTGCATACCCTAGAACACTGTGTGCTGTTTGCGTGAGAAATTAGTCAAAAGTTCACTGATCATTGATTACTAACACATCAATTTTAGTAGTTGCAGTATCATGACTGCTATTTCTGAGCATACATTGCCCAGAGTCCCACAATTCAATAAACCGTGCTACCACATTAACACTAATAGCATATGGAATTTTCACTTGTGTGTGGAAAACTAAGTATAGCTTGTAGGGCATTGTCTTGCTGCTTTCTTAAATTCTTTTTCTTGTATGTAGACAAATATTGATAATTTGTGTGTGTGTGTGTGTGTGTTCCCAATGGTAACATTGAAATTTATTCATTAATTTGAAAAAAAATATAGTCAATTTGTTCTTCCATATGACAGCAAACCCTGATAGTTAGTGGAATATGCAGGTGTGTGTTTTGTGACCTGCATGTCTTCATAAGTAGTGGAAAATTTATTGATTTTATGATTTTGTATCCCTGGCTGTGGTGTCCTCCTCCCCCACAAAACCCCATCCCATGAACTGGTGATTTGGGCTGTTTCCTGATGTATAGGAGCTGTGGATCCAAAAGCCCACAAGCTGGGGAATGCTCAGGTTTCACAGTTCCTGAGCAGTAATCCAGCCCATAGTATACCACTGATTCAGCAAAAGTTGAATGGCAGGTCCTCCACCAAGAGGAGCAAGAGCTTAAGTGTAACAGTCTGGCAGACCAGGTGACCCCTTGCTCAAAATGGAGAATTTCTGGGTTGCTATCCAGGGACACCATTGTATTCAGAACTATATTTCAGAAGCTCCACCACCATTTCAGAGTTTAAAATAATTAAAATTATAAAGTTTTTATTTTAAAATATGCATACATTTAATATACAAAATTATACAAATTATACATTTAACTAACATAGAAAAATACATCTTGTTAACAAGATAAAATGTCAACATATCTTACATAATTTAAGTGAGAAATACAAATCTGTGATAACCATCAAGTAGACTTTGTGACTTCATTACAATTCTGTATTGTCCCTAGTTACATTGAAAATTAATACATATGTACAGTTGATATCTATGACAAATGTCTTAATAGTGGAAATCTTTGCTGAAAAGTTATTCATAAAGTTTTAATGGAACAGACCAAAACAAGAGTGGTCTCTCTCCTACTATTGAAGCTTCTCACTTAGCTCAGACCAATATAACACCCAGTTACAGGGCGGTCATGGGTCAGAGTTTAAAATTTTTGCATTGGTTTACCAACACCCCTCCCTCCGCAGGTTAGCTGGTAAATAAATATCACACCAAAAACGCCAGCCGTTTTGTGCATTCTTTGGCACCTCTTCAAATGGATCCCAATTTGTGGTGCTAACAACAGCACTTTGTGACTTCTGATTACTATCCCACTGTTGCCTGCACAAAAAACTTGCATAGCTGCACGGCACTAGAGCTTAAAATGCAAGATCTCTATTCATTATTCATCCCAGATTTCTCATTTGTTCCTCAGGAGGTGAGGAAATACCTTTATTTCAGTTGAACAATTGTGTGCAGTAAGTTTTTACTCCTCATTTCATTTACATGGTTTCTTTTTCCAAGACAGAAGTATGATTTATAAACAAGCTATAAAAATCTGTTCCATGCTGGGTCTTGTCTTACATACTGCGAGCCATGTAATGATTTTCTTTGAACTATTTACATATTCTTTAAAACTTGCTTGTCATCACAGAGAGGAAAATAGAAGACCACCAACGCTCTGATTTTCAAGTCCTCATTGGTTTGTCTTTTTTTTTTGGTAGCTCTGTACCAAGAAACTGCTCTTATTTTCTGAAAGGCAAAATTCCTTCATGGTCTAAAAGCTCATTCAACTTTTCTGAAGATCTGCTAAGGACCATCAACAAATATATGAATTGACTGATGTATAGGCCTTTTTTTTTTTTTTTTGGCACAAGAGTATTTTTCACCTTTTAAGTACATTTTCCCTTTACTTTACATTTTAAAGAGCCAAACCCACAATGCACAGAGTAAAGAAATGTAGGTTTTCAGCATTATTTAGTGAATACAGCGCCGTAACCTCTTACAGGGGAATTCATGTTTGCATGTTCATAGTTCCTTAGCAAGAGTCTAGGTTACATAGAGAAACAATAGTGAAGAAATTTATACCACAGATCCCAATAACTCCAAATCAAGGCAGGTCTCCACAACTACTTAATATCTTTTCCTGTCTTATGTGCATAGAAAACATTAAAGCATGATGCCTAAGTATCATGTGTGAGCATTTCTTGAGCCAAGTAGAAGCAAGCATGAAATCTTGGTCCCAGGGAAGCCAGTGGAGATTTCCTAGTCTCTTCAATTGTACAAGCATTTTATCCAGCACATTTAAATTTTCTCTATTTATTTTTTTTCTTGTTTTCCCTGCAACTTGCAACTTTCCTGCTTGTCAAACAATGGTTTATGCATGGATTCCAATGGCAAAATTTAAGTTAGCTATCTTTTTAATGCACATCCTATGTAAGAAACACTATACTGTCTTCCCTAGCATTTGTGGAGGAACAGAAATTCCTGTATATAATCCCATGGCTACTGATTTATAATCAAAATAGGTTTGGAGCCAAAGGCACAATATATTTTAAAGGAATTCTGCTAAAGCAAGACAGAGGTTTGAACAAGTTTCTGTAATCCTATGGTCTGTTCCCCTTCTGCCTCCTTAAGGCACTAAAGGATTTCCAAAGGATTAGTAGCAAAACCCAGCATGCACATGTCCCTCCCCCCAACCACCCGACAACCCCTGAAATCCTTCATCTGCAAGTGAGAAATACAGGCAGATTTGTGAAACACAGATCAGGGTTTCCACTTTTTAAAAGGCCACAAGGACAAACATCAGCCATGTCTTAGCAGGAGGTTTATCCTGGGAACTCTGCTGTGTATGTGAAATATTTCCTGGCAATTTTATTATTGTGAATGTAACATGATTATCATGCCAGAGATAATCATTATATTTGCCATCCATAGTATGTGAACAGAATTTGGGATTTAAAGGTTGTGAAAGGAACTGTAGAAATACTATAAGCTGTATTTTCAATATCCTGCAGTGCTCTGTATAGTAGAGTATGTATAAATAAATTAACTATCAAAGAAAATGTATTTTCCATTAACGCTGCCCATTTTTTCTATTTAGGGTGACAGAAGATTGTATTTACTTCCACAGAACTTAGCAGCATCTTAGTTTTGAATGTAAGGAATTTGGTCAAAGCAGTATCGTGCATATAAAGCACAAAGAACAAAGTGCCCAACTTTGCGTTCTGAGAAAGTTTAACACAAAACAAAAACACATCAAATGTCCCCTGGTACGTTTACCATAGATAGCACATTAAACAAATTGATGTCTCCGTAGTGGAAGAAAGCTGAACAGGCTGTAACAACTAGACAACACTATTCTTTTCATCATAAGGCAGATAGAACATAATAGCTAGGCTCTCTGTCTCAGTTAGTAATCTCTCATTAAAAAATTTACTGCTTTCTTGTAATGATTTGAGGTAAAGTTGGGATTTTAATTCCCAGTCCTCGGCTACATGAACTGCTATTTATCTATTTAATTATTAAACAGGCTTTTTCCAATATTGGTGAGACAATTTTCATACTAGGAGGTGGTAAAATTTAAAGATCAATATGGTACAAACCACAGAGTGATGTATGTTCTACATTCCTTATGCTAATCATTTTAAAATTAAAACAAATGGCATAAAGTCTAAGATGTTACAAAATGGACACGTTCATTATCAACATTCATAATTTACAGTGGAAGGTAATGCATAAATACTAGGAAAGAGGCATGATGTTTTAGTTCAACACTTAATTCAAAAGTAAGAAGTGGAGTTTAATAGCTTGAGTATTGCAGAAATTATGCATGTATTCAGGTGAATAGTGTGCAAATGGATAGAAACGTACAAATATGTCATTGCTTTATTTTAAGAACTTGTAGTTAAGCTTCAAGTGTTACCATGCCAACGTGTCATCTTGTTGCTAATCATAATCTAGAAATGCATATTACAGTAGTCTGATTTGGGATTCCACAGTTTATTATCCTGCCTCCTTTCAAAATATGTCTGAAATTACTGGGCCACTAAGAATTGTGAAGACAGCACATTCTAGCAGTTAGCTTGACTTGTTTTTTTTTTTTAAAAAAAAAGGAAATACAACCTAAGAAACAGTTAGAGAGCAGTACCCACAGCTGCTCCCACTCAGGCATACACAAATATTGCCACTGACTTCAACAGTGCTGTGTGCTTTTAAAGAAGGAATGGGTGTACCCTTACCATCCCTTATGTGCAAGTCTCATGCCTACATTCACATCTCCCTCCCTTCACAAACAAGTACTCAGAGACTAATAGTAGGGGTTATGAGTGCAGATCTCTGTGTTGTACACTGTGCTTGCAAAATGTGCTTGCACCATGTGTACTATTACCAACCAGTGCACAAAAACATCCTGTTTCAGGGAAAGCAAGTATGAACACAATTACCGTGTCCAAAAATTTAATTCAATGAGGCCTATTCATGTGGTTGAAATAATTGGTCAAGAGTACTAGGATGCAGCACTTTGATCTTCTGAGTGCCTTTCACTGCACAAGAAGTACATTCCCAGCTCCTACTTACCTTCGTAAAAATGCAGTTCTATCTCATTTTCTAGACAATTTGTACCCCCAAGTACGACATCTTCAGAAACACTAAACGTCCTAACACAGATCAAAGCCTCTTTCAAGAATGCTCAAGGCCGTATGAGGCTGAAGATATTACATATCCACATAAGCAGAGCCATAAAGACTGATATCTGTGCTTAACTTGATAATTTCTATAAAATGGAAATGTTGAGATCCTAAGAAACTAAAACAGAACAAAAACTCAAACCACACATTAAGTTGGTCCGCATAGCCAGCTTCTGCTTCAGGACGTGGTTAAAACATGGTCAATAGCAACTCAGGGCAACTTTTCAGGTTTTCCCGTAAGGAAGCAACTGTGGTCACCACCAGGTCAAAGCAACTTTCAGCATTCCTTCAGAGCAGTACTGCTTCTTCTGTGTGACTGATATATTCTCTCCTGGATAAAAAGAAGGAGAAAAAAAGTGGGAGGGGAGGAGACAAAACAGGCATTCATTCAGGGCTGAAATAAATTGTTTGGGAACAAGTTTGCTTAGGTGCTTCCATACAAACAGGACCTAATGGCAGTGTTAACAGAACACATCACATACATCTCCCTTTTACTACTCCCTGTAAACAACTTCCCATTATCCATTTATCAATATGGGAATGAACATTCCCTGTCATCTTGCCTACACTATTATATAATCCCCTTGTCAGGGATCTGCAAAAGTAGTCTTGTGGATAAAGCTTATCCTAGTGATGACACAAATCTGACCTTCCAAGTATGTCTTATTTAGATGCCTCTTCACTGAGCAATATTCCTGATTTGATTTCTGTCTCAGATATTAAGTTTCAAAACCTGCAAAATATTGTATCTGGCTTTTCAGTTTCCACTGAGGCTGCCATGATTACTGTTAAATATCACCTTGATGTACTGCCTGAATACCTATCTCTGGCTAAAACTTTAAGTCTACTGGAGAAACATACATCTTAGTATATCAGGAGTACAGGAAATGATAATAAATAGAGCATTTTTTAAAATGATATATTGTAATTTTTATTATAATAACCAACTGGTGACAGTAATTAATTGTCATTACTAAAACATGTCCTGTTCAGTGGCATGCCCCCTAAAAGAGAGAAATTAAAAACTGTGAAAGAAGAGAGCCTTTATGGCTTGTACATTATGATGGAAAGGTTTTCCCAAGCATGAAGAATAGAATTTTAAAAAAATCTTCACGAGGTCACTATAAAAAAAACCAAAACAAACCACCAAGCATTACCTGTGCTTAAGCACAAAGGTGCAGCTTCCAACAGTGCATTGCAGCGATTAAAAACTAGCTAAGTCTTTATTAATAGTGGATCTAAATGTTTCAGCATGGGTATTTTGGTGCTCAGACATTTTCTGGACTCCTGTTTTTTGTCAGCTTGAGCAACAATGCAGAGGCTGGGCTCATGTTCCTTCACATCACATGCAAGATCAATTTCAGCTACCAACACAAAGAACAGCTAATCCAGAAGGCCCTTTAAATAAAACTGATTTCTTAATGACATTGAAGCCTTAAAGGGAACCTTGCAACTTAAAAAGTGGTAAGACTGTGTGCTGCTCTCTAAGTCGTGGCTAAATAATTTTCAGCATAACAAAGATTGGTGATCCATTTTCATGTACTCAGTCAATATTCTCCAATATTTTACCACCTCTGTGAGTCACCAGCATTTGTTCTACCTGTTCCCAATCTTCCCCGTCTATCCTTGTTCATCATGTGCCAACTATCAGGAAACAATAAGGTCATGGGAAAGAACCTCAGAAGGTCATTCAGATCAACCCACTCAAAGCAGAGTCAGTTATGAAGCCAGACCAGTTTGTTCAGGGCTTGGTTAAATCTTCAGAATCTCTTGATATGGAGAATGCACAGTCTCTCCAGGCAGACTGTCCCATTGCTGGGCTGTCCTCATGTAGAAAATGCTTTTCCTATGTCCAGTCTGAACCTCCCTTATTTCAACTTATGCCCACTGTAACATTCCTAAGGTCTCTATGGCATCTTCAGAGAGTCCTTGTTCTCTTTTTTCACTGATGAGTGCATACTTAAGATTTTAAGTTAAGTAATTCCTTCCATAAAGATGAAAAAAAGAAAATGCTATTTTGTTCTGATACTCTGAAAGAGGACATGAAATAAGGTGATACCACTGTAAAAACACAAAAATAATGTCTGCTAACTTTTCAGGTATCTGAGGTTGGTTTAGGTGGTGGATCATCATGCAGTTCCAACTGCTCCAGTCTGACTTCTGAATAATTTCAGAATAAATGAATGGGAACATTTCTTCATAGTTCTGGAACAAACCACATCAAAGATATTAAGTCACCAGTACACAATGGGTACTCTATACCTTCACCCTGATACACAGGGTGGGTTCACCATATTTCTATTTTTTTGTATCATTAGAGGTACTTAAAAGGAAGAAAGTAGAGAACTGAAGGAATTAATAGCATTTTTTATATCCAACAAGGATATATGCATATATATATATATATATATTTGCTGTTGTGAACAAATATTTGAAGAAGATACATATAGGTACATTACATTGCATATAGGTACATTACATATAGATACATATATTAAATGGTTTCTGCTACAAAACATAGAAGAAATACTCTGCTGTATCTATGTTTTTACCAAGTATCACATGTTATCCTTTCCTTAGTATCATTGAAGTACCACTGGCTTCTACCACTCTTCTGGAACACAGCAGCACAAATGAAAGAAAACACCAGGCATGAAGACTTGTGCCATTCTTCAACGTTTGATAATGAAATTACAGATATTTCACTTGATATAATTAATATAATGATGAGCATCCAGTCATTTTATCATGTCTATTAATTGCAGAACATGAAGTGTGTCTCTGGCACAACCCCCTCCTTAATAATGATAGAACCTGAGGGAATGGCAGGAATGTGCCAGGAGAGGTCAAGGTTGGATATTAGGAGAAGGTTCTTCATGCAGAGGATGGCGGAGCACTGGAACAGGCTCCCCAAGGAAGGAGTTATGGCACCAAGGCCAAGAATATTCAATAAGCATTTGGACAATGCCCTCAGGCACATAGTGTGAATGTTGAAGTTGTCCTATGCAGGGACAGGAGTTGGACTTGATGATCCTTGTAGGTCCTTTCCAACTCAGGACGTTCTATCATTCTACCACAAAAAGTGATCTACCATAAATTTTGTGTGTGTTTTATATTGACTCAGAAAAAATCTGAGTACCTGCAAATAGAAAAATTTGTAAAAAAGGAAAGTGATTGTAAGAAAATGATGTCAAAAAAGGAAATATTGCAAAGTCTCATATTTCCATAATACATATGGGGTTCCTCAGCGGTTTGGTAAAGGTTTTGCTTTATAACCAACAGCATATTGATCTTTGCAAAAAAAATTTGATTTCTGTGTATGAAAAAAAGAAAATCAAATAGTATTCAGTATAGTCTTTTTATTTACAAATTACTGCTTATAAAATTAATTTCTAATTGATGGATTCACATAGAAACTGAACTCAAGAAGTGTGAATCTCGTTAAACTTTGAATGAAGAGATATTGATCCCACTAAGAACCAAAGACCAACTACGCTTGCCTGTATCTCAGAGGAGGCAGAAGGCTGAACCAACTGCATCCTAGGGCAAAAACCCCCAACCAAGTAACCAGCTATGGATGTTGAAAATCATGAATAATATATATTCTCTTCTGTTGGAAGATAAAATTATGTTATTCTATGTTTTTATGCTTAATGAGGGTATCATGTACTAAACAATGTTACATTTATAGAACTGATTCAATATCATGCACTGGCTTTATGCCAGCTTCTTTCTTACGAAACTAATATAGTAACTCTTATAAAGTGAATCCCTGCAGTGATGAATGAGGTTTGTCTACGTCATACTCTACACAAAATACATTAATTTCTTTAATATTTGAATCTGCAATACAGTCAATATACAACTTACAAGCACTGCTCCTATTTGACATTGCAAAACTCTTCAGAAAAATGTCACACACACTAGTTTTCACTATCTTTGGAGAACAATTTAGGAGTCTTAATTAGGGTTGAGTAACCACAGTGAACAGGAGTTGCTAGTGTGAATCTTACAAAATTGCACGGACAGTTGAATTCATTCCATTCTGGAAGTTTATTTCTTCTGTTAATGGCCTATCAACTTATATGGAAATAATATATTTGCTCTGAAAAAATATCTTCTAAAATAATATCCTTGTAATTCTTTGGAGCTTTCAGCTGCAAATGCTTATGGAAGAATACCAGAATACTTCCTGCTCATCAAATATTCCACAAGTTTGCAGGCAGGCATCAGCAACATATACACTAATGGGATCAATTGCTAACTCAAAATCTTGAAAACAGCCAAAGCAAGGCAGCTTGCCAAGAAGCTTAGGGTGAAACATGTTGATATGAAGCAGTCCAACAATTTAAAATTACAAACTAGGAAACCTCAAAGTCTGACCACAGATTGTTGAGAACACATACACACGCGCACACACACATACAAAAAGAAAAACTAAAAATCCAGCTGGAATCTTAATTGTTGGTTTGGTTTAGGGTTTTTTTTATATATATAGTAGAGTTCAGCCAGTGCTAGTACTAATTAAAGAGTGGCCCTGTTCCAATTTAAAACAAGAAACAATTAAAACGCCCTTGTATTCAAAGCATCTTACACAGGAATCCATTTGCTTTTCTGATTCCATTTGCCTGTACAAGCAACACCCCATTTATATACCCCAGACCTTCTTTCTACTAGCCTTGAAAATCTAAGAGTACATATTAAATATAAGGTCTTCTTTGTGCTAAGGTAAATTGAGGACATAAACTTAGTGTTATTTACATCTTTCCCATTAAGACAGTTAAAATGGATTTAAATGAGTTAACTTCACACTACAAAGACAGGAACAGCATGACATGTCCAAATAAAAAAGCAGTGTGGTACCTTCTATATAGCAGACATATTGTTTCTGAAAAACATCTCAAAACAATAATGCAACTCAATACAATGAAAAATCAAATTCCAGAAGATTATCGTAAAGAAAGTTGTTCCCCCTGTGTACAAACCCCGGAACTAGAGGAGCAAAATGAGGCTCCCATGGTCCAAGAGGAGGTGGTCAGGGCCTTGCTTGCCCAACTAGACACCCACGAGTCTATGGGGCCAGATGGGATTCACCCTAGGGTATTGAAGGAGCTGGTGGATGTGCTGGCCAAACCCCTTTCCATCATCTTCCAACAGTCCTGGAAGACTGGGGAAGTTCCACTGGACTGGAGGCTGATGTTGTACCCATCTACAAGAAGGGTTGCAGGGAGGATCCAGGGAACTACAGGCCTGTCAGTCTGACCTCAGTGCCAGGGAAAGTCATGGAACAGGTGATCTTGAGTGCTATCATGAAGCACATGTGAGAGAACCAGGTGATCAGGCCCAGTCAACATGGGTTCACAAAAGGCAGGTCTTGCCAAACTAACCTGATCACCTTCTATGACAAAGTGACTCGGCTGTTGGATGAGGGAAAGCTGTGGATGTGGTCTTCCTGGACTTCAGTAAAGCCTTTGACACAGTTTCTCACAGCATTCTGCTGCAGAAACTGTCAGCCTCTGACCTGGACAGGTGCACACTCTCCTGGGTGGAAAACTGGTTTGCTGGCCAGGCCCAGAGAGTTGTGGGAAATGGTGTTAAATCCAGCTGGAGGCCAGTGACAAGTGAGGTTCCCCAGGGCTCAGGGCTTTGTCCAGCTCTGCTTAATGTCTTCATCAATGACCTGGATGAAGGCATTGAGTGTACCCTTAGCAGGTTTGCAGATGACACTAAGCTGGGTGGAAGTGTGGATCTGCTGAAGGGTAGGGAGGCTCTGCAGAGGGACCTAAACAGGCTGGACCACTGGGCTGAGTCCAACGGCATGAGGTTCAACAAGGCCAAATGCCAGGTCCTGCACTTGGGGCACAACAACCCTATGCAGTGCTACAGACTAGAAGTCTGTCTAGAAAGCTGCCTGGAGGAGAAAGACCCAGGGGTGTTGGTTGACAGCCGACTGAACATTAGCCAGCAGTGTGCCCAGGTGGCCAAGAAGGTCAATGGCATCCTGGCTTGTACCAGAAACGGTGTGACCAGCAGGTCCAGGGAGGTGATTCTCCCTCTGTACTCGGCACTGGTGAGACCGCTCCTTGAAGCCTGTGTTGAGTGCTGGGCCCCTCACCACAAGGAGGATGTTGAGGCTCTGGAGTGAGTCCAGAGAAGAGCAACAAAGCTGGTGAAGGGGCTGGAGAACAGACCCTATGAGGAATGGCTGAGAGAGCCGGGGTTGTTTAGCCTGGAGAAGAGGAGGCTGAGGGGAGACCTCATTGCTCCGTATAACTGCCTGAAAGGAGGTTGTAGAGAGGAGGGAGCTGGCCTCTTTTCCCAAGAGACAGGGGACAGGACAAGAGGGAATGGCCTCAAGCTCCGCTAGGGGAGATTTACGCTAGACTTTAGGAAAAAAAATTTCACAGAAAGAATCACTGGGCATTGAAGCAGGCTGTCCAGGGAGGTGGTTGATTCACCTTCCCTGGAGGTGTTTAAGGGATGGGTGGATGAGGTGCTGAGGGGCATGGTTTAGTGTTTGATAGGAATGGTTGGACACACTGATCCGGTGGGTCTCTTCCAATCTGGTTGTTCTATGATTCTGTATTTTGCTGAGCTTGGTTAAAGAAGTGGGCATTATTAAAAAATTAGTGACAGTAGCAACAACCACAAGAAATACTTTACATCTAATATACTTCACTCTACTTTAGTCCCATAGTACATTTAATTGCAACTGGGACATTCTAGTACTGAATATGCAACAGCCAGGGACACAGCAGTCCCACAGGTCTGAAAAAAATATGCAGTAATGTATGTTTCACTTGTTTTTTTCCTGACCTTTTTTGCTGGTGGCCACTCCTTTCCCTTTCAGTTTCTCAAGAGGTAGCCTTAATATCAAATCTTAAAGACTGATAAAGTTCTGTTGGTAATGTGAAATATCTGTTTCACAGACAAGTTGTAGAACACCACTGGAACAGATACATTTGCAGTAAGTAACAGCCAACAATCTTGTAAAAACACAGTTAATTTACTGAGTTTGATTCAACCTCCTGTCAGCAAGTCATTGCAAACTGGAGCAACAGACTGTAAAGGGAAAGCCTGTGGCTTAGAGCAGCACCCTGGTCTGCGGGGAATGCTGGGGAAGCCAAGGTACATACAACCATGAAAATCTGAAAGACCTATTGACATAGAAGAGAACAAATTGTGAGCAGGATCCTTGAAAGTAGAGGCCATTTGAGCCCTTCAGTCTTTGAAGCATTCTGTCTCTTTACCAGACAATATTCCCAGGCACTCCTCTTCACATTTACATGGGTAAAGGCTGCCCACAAGACCAAGGTCTGCATTCATCTCAGCCACAGCAACCTTTGGACCAAAGGGTCTTTGTCCTGGGAAAAGCAGCAACGCCTGCAAATGTGGACCTGCCCTTTGTCCTTCAGGAATTGTAATGATCTGAAAAGCACTATAAATGTCCTACAGAAAACCATCAATTTAAATTATTTGACTCAGGGAGAGGCACTGGCATTTTTTTAAAAAAGTCAAGGTCATTAAGAATAGCTCACTCAATATAAGACAAGGTTTTATGACTCATTGGAGACTGGGAAAATCAGCAGCAACACTGCATATTTAGAGTATAATGTTTAGTCACCAAAGACACTTCCAGAGTTATTGCCTCCTCCTCAGACACATTTTTTTAATTGCAGCAACTGAGCTGCAGCAGTAACAAAGAAATATCTTCCCCATAAATGCACAGTCAGACAAGCAACTGATCAGCAGGTTTGCCTTTATGTTGTCAGCCTAAGAAAAATGGGCAAGAGAATTCACATTTCAACAAAGCATTTTTGCATCCTAGTACCCTTCCAACCATGCAGGGAAAAATTATGTACGAGCATCCAGTACAGATTAGGTAGCATCTGAGGAAGAAGCTTTCTAGATGCTCTGCATTCCATAGCAAAAGCTTAGGAACACAGGATCATTCAAGTATCTGAACTTTTCTAGTTTGCTATTTTTCCCTTGCCTAATATTTACAAAGACCTCTTACAATCCAAAATAGGTTAGATTTTTTTTTCTTCAAGTTGTAATCAAAGCAGTATCACTACAAGTCTTTTAGCAAACTGTAGGCTTTCTGTGGTTACTTCCTCACCAAATTCCCAGCTCAATCTACAGCAGAGTTGCATGGCCACCTGTACAGCCCTGCCTGCCAGAGACAGGGGACGCACTTCCTTTGTGGGAGCACTAGGGGAGTGGTATACTTGAGCACCCACAGCAGAGCCAGGTAGTCCACTCATCACCTGGAAAGCCTCCAGACCAACAGTGAATTTTGCTCAGAGGTATCAATCGGAAGTCTCTGGCCTTTAATAAGTGCAACACACTGTTACTGCAACATATTTTAACATACTACTAACAGTAAAAATCTAAATGGTTTTATCCCAAATCTAAGTACTTTAAAATTACTAGTAGAAGAAAAACATTTGCTATTCCTATTGGTATTTACAGAGGCAAAGCAAATTTCGTTGGTCCAGCTTTACCCCTTGGTGGAGGATTCAGCATACAGCATATGACCTACATAGCAGAAAGTCAGACTTTGTTATAATCCTGTCCCCCTAAGCAGTGAAAAATTTGGAAATCAGAAAAGATGAACACAGTGGCCCAGATTCTCTCTGTTATTTGGGCAGTTTTACATTTTGTCATTGGTCCACATTCACCCTGTAGGGGACATAGTCATGACAGTGAGCCTCAAGGCCTGTTGCATTAACATCTTCCTGCTCTATGGCTAGGAAAAGCAAGAGTAATCTCACATTTCAGGGACCACCAACTGCTGAAATGTCACTCTAGCTATAGGTTATAAGTGTAAATTACAGTAAGCTTTAGCTGCTATAACTTAGATTGGAAAGATCTGTATTGTTTTTTAAGTGCATGCTTGGGAAACACGTGCCAGGACAGTTCTCCTGCCCACATTATTTGGAACAATATCTCTAGTCAGACACAGACCTCAAGGTCAATCATAAAGCAAGCATAAGAAAACATGCAAGGGGTCGACATGTATTTCATTTGCCTTTCCAGTACCATCATATTAGCTGCTATGCCAGTCAAGAGCCTTCCTAGAATAAGCATATCCACCAATATCATTAGACAGCTGGGATTTGTAGGCCATCTGCCTATAGGCAGCCTAGTGCAATGTGAAGAGCTGCAGCTGACCCATATCCCAACTACAGAGATAGTAGGAGGTGTAAATATCTCTTTGTCCTCTCTTCTGCCTCATTGAAATTTCCACCCATTATATCTAAAGCAAGGTCATCCAGGACCTCCAGGATCAGGTGCTGACATGTTAGAGCTTCTGCAAGGGATTACTAAAAGTGATCAGAAATATTTTGCAATGAACATTTGATTTTGATGAGGCTGCAGGAATCACGCCTGATTTCCTGCCAGGTCCTCTTCCCTGTTCTTCAACAGTACTTCTTGCAAGCTGACAGAGAGTGGGAGTTTGAAAGAAGTTATTGCTCCGGGATTGTCTCAGAGATTGCAGAGCTCCTAAGCTGCTGGCTCCTCTACAGATCTCATTAGGCAGGATGCCAAGAAACTCAGAGCAGAGTATCCCTGCTTATAAACTCCAAGCCTGCCAGCTCTCTGTCAGCCCACCAAGCAGAAAGACAACAAGCATGCGTCTGGAAGTTCTGGAAATGTGGAAGTCCTTGGTATCCCAGACAGCCAGAGGATCCAGACAGATTGCCTTGAGATGGGGGCCCCAGAGCTTCTGATACTTCTTGTTTCAGGTACCATTAACTTTAGACTAGATGATCATTGTAGGTCCCATCCAACTGAAAATACTCTATTCTATTCTATTCTATTCTATTCTATTCTATTCTATTCTATTCTATTCTATTCTCTAAGAATGAAAAATATTCTTTTTTATTTCAAATCAAAATAAAATGAAATTAAACAAAACTATCAAAACTCTCTGCAAAAATGGCATAATCCTTTTTCATGTTCTACCACTTAAATAATGGGCTGTTATGGTTAGTGTGCAACACATCCAGACCACAAGGATGTTCCCTAAACATATTGCACCATTACTCAGCAGATTGAGCTTTCATCACATGTGTTGCCTCTCCATGCTCCCCGTTTATCCCAGGTATTCATGTTCTTCCTATTTCATTCCCAAAACTAGCCCTTTAGGGAATAACATTTTGTGGGGGTTTTCCCCTTTAATCACACCGGTCTAGCCATACAGCTCCAGAGAAAGCAAGCAGAAAGCAATGAAACTAAAAAAGACACTAATTTCATATCTTCAACTTGGCTAAGATGAACAGGATTTATTTTTCTCAAACTCCTATTACTACAAAGCTCTATATGCAGGTCAACAGGCTTATATAACAGTGATGCATCTGTCTCTCTGTCCCAAATAAGTACGACAGAATGTGCTGTGACTGCTACATAACCTTGTGCACTGTTCATTAGAACTCCATCTTTTTTTCCCACTTCAGTCTCAGCCTTCGGTTTTCTAGAGAGCTGGAAATGTTTCATGTTCTCAGACTGATGCTTACAATCAGACACACTGGATCATTTTCATTAGGCTTCTTTTTTTTACACCATTTTAACATCTTTTCTTCTGGAAAAAACTTGTGAGTTCACTACATCACATTTTCTTACTGCTGCTTCTCGCTATGTCTTTTCCCTTGACCTTTTCCATTCTGCCACACATCCACCAGTTATCTCTGTGAAATGGTCATGACAAAGGTCAGGGACTTCATACATGTCCACACGACACAGCATGGAGGAGGCTGTCCAGAACTGGATGTTATAAAAAGGTTTTCTCCTTTAAACTAGGTGAAGATATTGTGAAGGGAAAAGAGCACAAGTCAACAATAGGTGCTTAGCTCTCAAATTGGAATGAAGTATGCATAGATCCATGACATGCACTCATACCTGAGAACAACAGATTTTACCTACTGCTGTGAGCACCATTATGTGATTTATTCAGGTATCAAATACACATAGACATCTATGCAAATCCCAGTCTAGACCAAGAAGGTAACTCTAACTTGATAACTCCAGTCCCAGCTATTGTGGAAATTAAACTGATTTTCTATAAATATTCTGATATGATTAAATGCAAGGTGATGCACTAGGAACAAGGTATACATCCCTTCTTTGCAGAATGGTAGACCACGTCCAGAACAGCACCAAAGAAAGATCAGATGCTGTTCTAATGATGAGTCAGCATGACCGACAAGTACACACCAGAAGGCCCAAATAGGACTTGGCACGTTCGTAGACGTCAAGCTGATTGGCAAAGAAGCCTTTGATATCTCCGACATGCTACCTGTGCTGAGCAGCATATGTGAAGTAGGATTTCCCCAGCATTACTCCTGTGTTTGAGATTTTTCAGAATAAATGGGGGTTTTTTCAGAATAAATTCTGTAGGTATAGCTTTACATTTCTTTTTGGTTTTTTATTTGATTCCATTTTTTATGACAAGTTAAATTTTAACACTAGGCCAGGACAATACTTCAATACAAATTTCACCAAACCCAATAGTTTTATCTGCAGAAGATTCCTAAATTCACATCTGTAATAAGGTCCAGAGTATGACCTGTGAAGTTCATCCATGGAGCAGGCTCATCCACTGAGGAATTTCATGCTCATTAAATATATGCCATGTTATACTAAGCCCAGTTAATGAACACTATCTATTCTGGAAGCAAGAAGAAAAGATTCTGTATTTCTATCACATTCCATCAGCTTTCCCCACTCACTTTAAGCAATTAGTTTCAAAGACATAGAATACATCCTTTCCTCCTATGTCTTGTTAATGCATTAGAGTATAATTTTATAAGGAGTTCCTGGAGATCACCAGTGGCAGACAGGTATCAGAGATGACGCTACGCCTGGAGCACACAGTCCCAGGAATTTATGAGGGCAGCAATTTCCTGGTTCACCCTATCACTTCAAAGAACTTATATGCCTGTGGAACAGGAATGCTTTTTACTGTCAGAGGTCCTCTGGATGTGTCTGCAAAGAGAAGGCTATGGATGCAGATAAACTCTGCATTTTTTACAGACTGTTTTTAGTAAGTGAATAAGAAAAGCACAACTGTCAATAAACACAAAACTGCAGTTAAAAGATCAACAGGACTCACAAAAAAAAACTTCTGGAAGAGTGAACATCGATCTTTGCAAAGGGATAAGCAGGTGGAATGATCTATCTGGATCAGACTTGAGGAGTAGGCTTCTTACAGCCAAAATGCTTGGTTACTAAGTGTTTTTAGCCAGGACTTCAGCTGGCATAACTTTGTGAGCTAGTTCTAGACTGATGGCATAAGCAGGTGGTGATGTATTTGTGGCTTTCAGTTAACAACTTGGTCTTGCAAACTGTCCTAATACAGATCTGTTCAAGAGTGTTTGAATGGAAAAAGCGTATTCAGGAGACTTATAAGATTAGGCTCAAAGTACTAGGATCCGACAGTTGTGTTGGCAATAAGCTACTGAAAACAGTTGCGTGAGCTGAAGAAAAGCAAGAGCAAGTGTCTGCTTTTAGCATTTATATTTACAGCTTTTCCCTGACTATGCATAAATTAAGCAGATTGCAAACTTGTACTGAGTGGAAGGAACAATCTGTCTATTTATAAGGCAGTTAACCTTTAGGAATGACCTTTATTTTAACATTAAATGGGTCTGCTTCATGTTCAGAGGACTGGACTTTTCATTCCTTGGAAAAATGAGAAAAATTCTGCACCTATGTTTGTTCAGAAGTTACCTGACAGTATCAGGTAACAGCTGGGCTCCTCAGCCAGATCATTTATCTGGTATTAAGCTGGGACCAAAAAACTAGAAACAATTGTTGGTGTGACACAATTTTTCTCATCTTACTTCAGTGTTTTCTTGTTTCCAGGGCAACTCACAAAACTCATGTACGAAAATCCCTGTCATAATTTAAAAAGTAGATTTTTATTTTTAGGTTTGGTTAACCCATCCACTAAGAAAAGGAAGCAGAATCAAATTAAATTGGAAGCTGCAGCAGTAACACTGCTGTAGAATAAACACGATGTTGTCATTGACTATGCCTGCAGACTCAATTAACTGGAAGTACGAGATGCTTGTTTATGGAGGTCTTGGACTGATTTACTCAGGTTACTTTGTATCTCAGCAAGCTATTTCATAAAAATATTTCAATGTATTGTAACTACTATAACCTTATTATGCCTTCTTTAATTTGCTTGGCTGATTCAAAATCAACTTGATTGATAGAAAACCATGGGAGCCAGAACCTTCCTTTTATTCACTTTTTAAGATGGAGACACAGTGAAGCAACCTTCCATTTTCTCCAGAGAGAATATACGATGGCCCCAAATTGCACACTAACACCATGAATTATTCAAAATCACAGCAGGTAACAACAAACATTTTTTAAGTGTATTCATAAAGCTCAAGCATAAAAAAAACCCAGAAGGAGTATAATTAACAACTAGAAGAGTTCCATTGAACAGCAATACTACGTTGCTTTTGCACTTCATTGATGAATGCTTCATATTACTAACCTCAGGTTTTGTCGGTGAAGAGCCATTCTAGCCCCAGGAGATGTAAAGCCTCAGATATTCTCTCTTGCTCCATGGGAGGACAGTCCCAGAGCTCTGACAGGAGACTAGCTACAACAACTTCCACTTCACTTCAGTAAACACAAGGCAAAACACAACTCTCCATCTCCTTCCAGTTTGCTTGTTCTCACTGGGAATATTTGGAGAGGAGTTTGACACAGGCCATAATCCTCTCCCTCTAGCACATTTTTCCAGTATAATGTAGCCCCAACTAAGTAGGGTTCACTACATTATGCACTAGTTCATCAATAATTTCAGTTCTATTTACTAAATGTGAAAAATGAGGTCTCTAGTTTAAGAAATATGCCCTCTGTCATTCATCAAAGCACATGGGACTAATCACTACCTCCTCTACACTGCCGTCTGACTCAGTGTAATGTAGGGTATGTCGTAATGATGTAACAACAAAAAAATAATCCAGCACACAGGAACACAGAGCATTGGAAATAAGACCTAACATTTTCATGATCTGAATTGTTCAAAACAAAATTGCATGAAGATGAGATTGTTCAGAAAAGAAACTAAAGGGGAAAATTACACATTTCCAGGAAACTGTTGAGTATCAGTCACTCAGCAAAATACAAGTCATAGAATCATATAATAGAATGGTTTGTAAGGTCTTTTAAAGGTCATCTAGTCCGCAACTCCCGCAATGACCAAGGACATCTTCCACTAGATCTGTTTGCTTAGAGCCCCATCCAACCTGACCTTAAACGTTTCCAAGGATGGGGTATCCACTTTCTCTCTGGGAACCTGTTCTAGTGTTCCAGCATCCTCTTGTGAAAAATGTCTTCCTTACATCTGGTCTGGCTCATGTCCAGCTTTTCATCCACCAGCATCTCCAAGTCCTCCTCCTCCTCAGGGCTGCTTTCAATCCCTTCATCCCAAGCTTGTATTGGTACTGGGGGTTGCCCCAACTCAGATGCAGATCCCTGTTTCCTCTATCTTATGAAATAAAAACTGTATCAGGATGTTAAGGAAGTAGTCATGGTACATTTCTCCCCAGGAACGTTTAGCATTGTTATGAAGAGAAAATTTTACTAGAAAAAGAGAAGAAAAATGGAAGTGTAAATATTTGCTGCAGTGCTCTTTAAAAACAGATGATATTTTTTGACTGAAGGCATCAAGCTGGAGGTGACACATCTAATGTGTTACCAGCTATACTTCATTCATTTAATTTACATTTTGTATCTCCCCAGGTAATCATTGTTTAGGGATACAGAGAAGACAATTCAAATCTTCCTTACAGCCACAAGTAATTTTAAGGGATACTGGCCAGCTCATAGGGAAAAATTGACTTTCACTGAAAGCATGAACTAATTTTTAAGTAAAATGGTGCATTCATCATTATTTTCACTCACTTTTCCTCACTCCTTTATGAATAGACCTTCATGTGACATCTTCTGAAGATTCAACAGCACAGGGATGCAAATAGTTCAACTGACATGTTGCTCCAGTGAGGAGCATCTTTACCAGCCACTGTCTTTTCCATGGTTCACATCTGTGTGCAGGCAGCTATGAGGAAGCTATGCTTTCTCTCTATTCAGATGCCAAGCCAGCATTTAGCTTGCAGTACCAGACACCAGAGACAAAGGTCAGGTCTCCAAGTAATTGTAGCCAAAAAACATGGAAGAAGTTTCTCACAGCTAACTACCCAGGCATTCTCCCAAATTTTGGCTTAAATGTACAAAGTTGCTGAGGGTTATGTGATTGACTAACCTGCAAATTTGATCACCTTGAACCCGAGAAAGGCACCCATTCATAAAGAATGATACCAGACAACTTCCAGGTACACTCACCTTATTAATATTTCTTACAGAGGCATTAAGTTTTCTTTCTTTGCTTCAAAAGCTGTAAACCCCTGTCTTTCGGGAAAGCAAAAGGAAATACACACATTCCTTCAAACTTTCTCCATCATCACCCAAGGCATTTAAGCACAGAGCTGGGCATTCAGTTACCTATCTGATTTCAGTGCCTGACTGGTTTGGGTATATGACCTATGAGGGGAAGAACCTTTTCTTTCAAATTCCGATTTAATTACATCATAAAATTAGGATAGAGTATTCCGATTTACTGAAATACTTCTGTCAAAGATTAAAAACTAGCAAATGCTGTCTTATTTGCTGCTCTGCAGCTGTGTGAGGCACTCAACAACCAGCTAATGCAAAACTCATCTCCAGCCCGTGACATGGAGGAGAGAGTGGATAGAAGTTTGAGTCCAGCAGCTGCAAACCACATCTTCTAGCCCTTCCCTTTTCTCCAAAGGAGAGCTCATTTTATAGCCAAACTTTTCTGTTGGTTCTGGAGCACAAACAAAACCACCTTTGTGCTGGGCAGGAGGGAAGGAAAGCAATACAAATGGAAATGCTGATGTAAAATCTTTCCCTTTCTTTCCCCCCAACCCCCTGCAGAAAGCTGTCAGGATGGCAGCAGCCTCTTGCAGGGAGTGGGCTGACAGTCTCAACAAAGCAAGTCACAAAACTGATCTGGCTTTTCACAGCCAGACAAAAAGGAAAAGAGCTGGGACCCATCTAAAGCAAAGAGAGGTTTCCTTTGTGGGACTGAAGGCTGAACAGGGCTCATGAGAGGCTACAACTTTAACTCTTTCTTTTATTTCACTGGTCTAGGCTTGAATGTTATTTCAAAGGCTTAGCCAGCAACTTCAATTGGTAGCACAGTGGAGCTGTGGCTACAGGAGTATTTTTAGGTTTGGTTTCCAATGGAAACAGAGCATTCATCACTACTTTGCCTCTCTGTACCTGCATCCCTGCATTACTTTTGAAGCCAGTGGCTATATTTAAATAAAACCAACTTAAGGAAAAAGCCTCAAACTTCCTACAAGCTTCTGAGAAGTCAGAGGCCTGGTATAAGACAGTAAATCCCACAATAAGCTTCCTTACTAAAGAAAGAAGCATACAAGTGAAGAGTTTTCCCCCTACAGAGTTTGTATGGGTCCTCTTGTGTACCAAATACTACAAAGCTACAGCTTCCCTGAAGTACCTGTCAGAAGTAGTCAGCTCATGGGAAAATCTGATTCAGAAATTTGCTGCTTCTTCCCATTCACAACTTATCATTCCTTCATCACAGGGACAGGTCCCCATGACAGATAAGCACTAGCATTAAATGACAACTAACTGCTGTGTAATTTTGTCTTTTCTCCCTTAGGACAAAGTTGCTTAGTCCTCGCAAGCACCAGGCTGTGTGCTTCAACAACATGGATTTGCCTGAGCTTCACAGAAACCACTATTTCTTGGTTTTCCAAAATACCCAAACTATTTCTGCCTCCTGAGGGCAAGTTCACACATGGGATCCATACCAGACTGCCTTTTGACAGTGTGATTGCAGACTGCAGCAAGTGAAGATCACGTACCATAATGCATGGGCTTTCCCAGTGACTAGCACCTCTGTAATCACTAAGCGCTCCCACACAGAATTGGTTTGAGTGCCAGTTTTTCTCCTGTTTCACAAGTCAAAGACTAATCCACACATGACTAAGTGCTCACTCAATGGACCTAGGCATTACATTAATCAGGGTGTTTGTTGCAAGCACACCTCGATTATTTTATTTATCCAGATAACCAGATCCTTCACTGTCTTTACATTGGTAATGCAAGGTTACTATAGCAACCTCTGTGAGACTTGCATAATCAAGATAGCAGAGAAGAACAGATAGCTGAATTAATGTATAGCCTTGAACAGGAAACTTTAAAGATTAAAGATCAATGGCCTATGAAATTCATGTATACTCTATTCATGATGTTACATTTATCCCATTTAACATTTTCATTTACTTTTAAATGCTAAACTAGAGTGATACAATGTATCAAACTAAAAGAATTGAAACTTGCTGCTTATTTTGTTTTTTCAGTTTAGCACCCAATTAAATTACATCAAAAAGTCCAAAGACTAAAGTACATTTTACAATATTGCTGGCCAATTCATTGGCATCTTGTAAAAGCTGAAGTACGTAACCAGATTTGCAGATTATATACATTTTCACAATATTTAAAATGACCAACTAGCAAGCCAGTTTATAAAATATTAAGCACAGAGATCCAGAGATCACATTCACCTTCAGTTTGCTTTTTGGTTTCATATACTCAACTGGTTCTTTTTAAGAAGTCACTAACTTTCATTCAGCTGGACACTTGCTTGCTAGCAGACTACTGCAAGCTCACAATATATCAAAATAATAAATAAAGGCTTGTGTGGCCATTCTTCACAGACAAGAAAAGACATTGTTCCTGAATCCAGAACTGCATGAAAGTTGCTCACACAACCAGGACTGTGACATGAAGGAGATGTATGTGGAGGGAGATACTGGAGAACTGAAGTAATATTTTTTTTCTTTTCTTTTGTTGGAGTGTGATTAAAAATACAGGTTTGTCTAATGTATGAATGTCAGGCAGCAAGCATAGTTTTGGTCTGCATTTCCTTCATTAGTACTACATAAACTGTGTAAGTGTGCACGCATAATCTTATATCAGAAAGGTAGCTCTAGCTGGTTTTTAACTGCTTCAGATCCAGGACAGGCAAGTCTCGTTCCAAGTAACTATCCAAGCAAAAGAGACACAACAGCGAGCCTTCAAGTGAAACTCAAGGAGCATATAAATCATTCAGTAACCTGCCTTACAGTCATGAAATTCTGTCTCCATGAGGCAGTAAATAAATGTTCATTGTTTTCTCTCAAGAGAAGTCCTTTCTATTTTATGTATGTATACACATATGTCATGCTACTATAATTCTTCTCTGAGACAACTCCTTCTCCCAAAGGCAGCAGGATTACTTTTCTATTTTCAGGAAGGAGGAAAATTGAGCTTCAAAATACAGTGCTTCAAAGCCATACACCATAAAAAATCCCATGAATACCAGTGGAGGAACTGATGGCATGAACTAAATCCACTGTAAGAAACTTCTGTCACTGCAGTCTTGACACAAAATGCAGAAGCCATTTGCCCTTGGAGTCTCATAAAGCAGACAGTGACTTAAGAGATTCTGGACTGAACAGCTCTGTCATCAGATGGACAGCTGGATTTTTTTTGGCTCTTGGTTGGTTGGTTAATTGGTTGGTTTTCAGCTTTGATTTCCTACTATGGATGATTTAGCTAACAAAGAGCTTTTGTACCTTCTACATTTGGCCTTTTTTTGTCATTGTTTCTGTTGCAATCTGTAGAGAGTATAGGAAGAATAGGGCCTTGCAAGTTCAGTAAAAAATTTGCTTTTATTAGGCCACAGCCTTTTCCAGCAAAAACATTAGTTTCAAAGATATTCAGTTAAGACTGTGGAGGGGAGAAATTGGTTAAATTTGGTCCATCCACTTGCTTTTCCAGTATTGGTAGAATTCCACCTGATTCCAATCAACTTGTATAATTGACAACAACCCAAACCCCATCACACCATATGCCTAACTTCACACTTGTGACATTAAGACTTATTTCCCTTTGATATTTTAAGGCTTTTGGCTAAGATTTTAAAAACTTGCTTTCCTTAGCCTCCCAGCTATATTTAATTGGCCTGTTTTTAAAAAAGTGCTGGGTATGTCACACTGACACAGAGGTCTGAATGGTGCTTAGCTTTTTTTGTTGTCATCTCACATGTCGTGAGTTAATCTTCAGAAAGTCTTAGGCCACACTTCTTGCAACGCTCATATCAACAACCAAGGAAAAATCTTCCTATGCTCCCACTGCAACAGAAAGATGAGAAGAGTTTTTTTTTTTTTTTAGCTCATCATCATTGCATTCCCTTGTGCCTTTGAAAATGAACATTACATCTCTACAGCTAATATTACTGTACATCATTTCTCATCACCTCTTTGCACCCTCCTGTGTTCTAAGCTTTTTATTTTAATTGATTTAAGAAAAGGTCTCATTATAGAGGACAGCACACTGGCTGGCAGTTAAAATATATCAACATCATTCTGCAACCCTCCTTTGATGGTCTAGCTCTCTCATCTTTTTGCAGAAAATGGGTTAAATATTCTCTAAAACCAACACAAATACAAGGAAAATTATCCATGGATGTATCAAAGTGTTGACTAAAACTTTTATAAATTACTTTTGTGTTACAAGTTTTAGTCGCTTTTGTTGATAAAAGCAGCCTAAAATATCTCTCTAAAAACATGCTTAAAGTCCTTAGTGGTGTGACATTTTTTTTCCCCAATCACATCAGGATCTTCCTTGACAAATAGCAATGCTGGCACCGTCTGCATTTTAAGGGCAACTTTGTGGTCATTCTTGAGTTTAACCTAGTGTCTAAAGCACAAAAAATTATGGTTCAGCTTCTTTCTCCTCCCCAGACTTCTGGGGAAATATTGTGGAAGTCGCTCAGCCTCTCTGTGTCTTAACTGTGTTCTTGTTGAAACAAGGATGCAAGAACAACTTCAGTGTTTAAACACCTGGTTAACCCCTCAGTTTATCTATTTCTTTGGTTATGTGTCTTCTTGTAATGAAGTTCACAAAATTTTTTTATATGCTTAAAAATACTCTTAAGTGGTTTTGCTCACATGGCACTACAGTGTATATAGTATTCTCCATACAGTATAGAGTATTCCCATTTCTATAGTGATATTAAAAATATTTTAAGCTAAGTAAGAATCTATTTTAAGCCTATGAACCAAGTTAACATTTTCTTTCTTAAATCCCAGGCAATCATATCTTTTCTGCCTTTGTTAAAGAATCAACATGGTACTTGGCTGCATGTGTCTAAATTGAAGCCATTAATCTCTCCTGGTTCTCACCTACAGATTGAAATGGTTTTGCAACCAGAGATAGCGTAGCATGGTCCCAACGCTGAAACAAATCTCTCTCTCAGGAGGCTCTGTTTATATGTAAAGGTTAAAAATTGAATGTTTTACAAAAAGCACCACAAGTAAGAAGGAAATAATTGTTTCTGTAGCCATTCAAGCTTTGATCCTGTCTAACTGAAGTGAACAATATTTTACTACTGACTTTAGCAGGAGCAATTTTACTGCTACTAAAAGCATTCAAGTAAGTATGTAATACACCATTACGAGCAAATAACCTTTCGGTCCCAAGCTACTGCAGCTTTTGAAAGTTTGTATGATTATAAGAACAAAGACAGTATGGGTGCAACTCTCTGAAAACTACCTGGATTTTGGCATTTTTTTTTTTTTTTTTTAGAAAAATCATGTTTTTAAAGGCATTTCATATTTTGAGAGACACACTTGGGAGAAATGGAATATATTTAGATGTAGATTTTTAGATTTTTTAGAATTTTTTTACTTCTAAAAAATATTTTTCTACAGAGCACTGAAACCAGCTTTGTTGTCATAGTGTCTGACCTACTGAGTTGTTTGAAGGTATCCTTAGTGATTTATAAAAAAACACCTAAAAGGCAGTTGAAATGTTATGTTCCCATTAATATTTTTGGGTTTGTTTAACTTAGTAAGTAATGCAGTGCAATATGAGCAAGTAGAGCTGGTGTTAAGAACCCAATATTCATACAGTACAAGTTTTGGGGGCTTGATTTTGGAATAGCTGTAGAATAGTCCAATGGACTGAAAGCCATCAGCAGCTGAAGAACACTTTCCTGCTTAGATTAACTTAGAAGAACTGAATTTTGCCTGCTTCACTATGCTACCTTACAGCACAGCAAAGAGAGGATGAACAGGAGATCCATTTCGAAACTGCAAACTAAACACTCAGGCCAACACATCCAATCTGAATGTAAATTAGAGGTTTATACTGGCTAGACATCTGCCTCTGTATCTTTGCAAATTTGGCAAAGATTGTTCCATGTAACCTAAGAGAGGTGTTACATCATTTCTTGTGTTTTTCTCGTTGCTCACTCTGCATCTTTCCTCTTCCCTGCAAAGATTATCAAAAGGAGGCCTTTGAGTGTCCAGATGGGGATGCCGTATTCAGAATATTAGTTCTTCACCTCTGGAGACCCTTTCAATGACCCTGACATTAATATGTTGAATCAATTTGTCTCCGTTACAATGCAAGTCAATAATTTCTTATAAAAGCCATGAAATAAAAAAAGTATTACACGTCGGCAGCTGCAGATCTCTTGCTTTTACCCAAGACAACTAGTTTTCTTCCTCATAAGCTTTCTATTCACTTCCTCACTACAGCGTGATATGGTATTTGTCAAAACAGCTGTCAGTTTTATTTTGCATAGATGTGATGAAATCTATGTTAAAAAAGGCCTTAAACTGTAATTAAGTATTTTTTCAAACAGTAAATCTGCATCTGTCGGATGAGCTATTCAGTATAACCTGAGACTTTAAAGGTCTTGTCTGAAGTGTTTTGATTAAACCTTTACAAGCATTAATTAAAAATAAACTTAAGCCTAATAAACATGAAGAATCTATCGCATGGCAATAAAAACCCAACAGTTGTTGCATTCTCTTTTAGGTGGGTACAACCATCTTGCCTTGACTAGCACATAGGATAAACAAGGAAAAAATCCCTTTCTTATTTATGTGTATCAAGGTCATCTCCTTTTATTTTGTCAGATTTTTCATCAAGACTAACGCTGCCTACAATTTTGTGAAGTTAGCAGTTTTCCCATTTTGATTTCAAAGGAAAAATGAAAAAATAAAGATCCAAAAGCAAACAAGATTGTGTTTAAAAAGAATAAATTTGTGTCATGTTTGTAATCCAGCAGGCTGCCTGGTTTAATTTCTGTGGCAGTGCACAACACAGCCTCTGCCCTCCCCATGACACATACTACGCCAGGACACTTAACATGGCAGGCTTGTCTAAGGAGTAATAAATTGGAGGTTCTCCTCTCTGGAGACAGAACAGCAGGAATGAAACATCATAAAGCACGACCATGCCTGAGTATTAGTCACTGATCTGGGTAAAGAAAAACCTTTAGACCTACATGCCTATTCAAACTTGAAAGTTACAATATCATATATTCTCTTAAGATAAAGAGATCTGCCACAGCTCCTCCCAAGGGCTGGCTTGGTGATTTTTTTCAAAAGCACTAAAAAGAATTTCAAAAACTGAACAAAGAAAAACATCTAAAACACTATTATTACTCACTAATGTCAGCCTGTGCATACAGGGCCATGTAATAGCAGGCATTTATTATTTCCCTTTGCATTCTAGGATGTGTAGAATGCAGAACTGGTCCAGTCAGGGGGAAATCTCTGCATAGCCAGTAGCATGTAATATTCTCCCAGCCAAACCCAAAGTTAAACTCGGATGTCACATCTTCCATCTTCCTCTTGGTGAGGAAATCTGATCTTCTTACCCTTCGTGCACTGCAGGAACCTGACTTGTAGAGACATTTGGATTTCTATGGAAGGACCTGACTAAAATCTCTTTATCAGAGACACTCTCTAACTAGCCAGTATTTTTCTCCACTCTTCACTAAACATGATGTCTGCCTCCTACTTTATTCAGTAAGAGAAATCATAACTTTCCTAATTAAGCTTCAGAAGATCCTTCACACTTTGAAAGCCCTGCATTTCAAACCCACAAGTCTTTACATACCAATTTTCTTAAATACTCAAAGCAAACCTTGCCATAGCTGAGTACTCTTTCATTGTGCCCTTAATAAAATTTTCACATGCTTACAGTGAATAACACCAGGTACTAATCAGGTGATCTGAGGTTGCTCTTTATCTCCCTGTTCTGGTAATCTCTTTATCAATCTGTATCAAATTGAAATATCTCAGTATTAACCAGGACAGGTTTGATTCTTAAACTGAAAGCAAATACCCTCAGCTCTCACTTTCCTTGCAGTTAATCCTAGCTCTGACTCCATCTGCTGTCACTTGGAACTTGCTTTTAGTGAGACACTGAAACTCTATTCACTCAGACACATGATACCTAGTCAGGAATCACAAACATATGCTTCATAGTACTAAACCATTGTGCATTTCTGTTAAATTACATTAAAGTACTACTGACCCTTTTCAGCTTCTTTGGCAGAAAAGTATCACCTTATTAGAACATGACTATAGATAAATTAAAGATGTATTTGCAACAAAGACAATGCCATGGATTCACACAGAGATATTCTGAGGATAAATATTGGCATTAGCTTTCACATGAAGAGTACAAATGCTGCTTTACAAGAGCTGACAGCAGGATTTTGCTTTTCAGAACAAGACTGAACTTTAAATCATGGGACTTCTCCCCTACAGCTGCACTGGACACTTGTCTTTTCAGAAATCAAGCCAGAAATACCAGAAGAATGATTTGAAATGTACACAGAGAGCATGAATTTTCTAAGACAGTCTGGAAAGGAAAGAAATAGTTGCAAACTAAGTTAATTTACTACAGCCTTTAGCAATAGTTGCCTCCCCAGGCAATGTTTTCTGATACATTAGACAAACCTAGTAAATGAGTACTAAATCTTACACTTGAAAGGAGTTTCACCTGATTGCAGCAGCAGAGACTGCAGTCCTTTATGCGCTATGTAATATGGGTAATATAGGAAACTGAATATGTTTAATAACATTGAAAAAAACTCTCCTGTGGGAGACAACACATTAATATCCTGGACTTTAACAATTATCCTTGACATATCCTTGACCCCCTTCACAGGACCCACAAAAGATCTATTTCTTTCTGTAAGAATTTCACAAGAAATAGGAAAAAATATTTCTTACCTGCTGTATTTTTTAATGGCAGTTCCTGCTCAGCAGTGTGGAGTTCTGGAAGAGCTCTCTGGAGCAGAGATCAGGTGGAGAGGCCAAAGGGACAAGATAAACTAATGTGTCATATGGCCATATGGTTTATGGCCTTTCCTTATTCTTTTATCATAATGTTATCACCTAAATGTACATATGATGCATAGGTAGGAAGAGAGAAAGGAACCAGTACCTGCAGTGGGAGAAGGCATGCTACTGACTCTCTAAGAGCAGATGCAGAGCATTGACATGAGAAACAAAGGGTCAGATGAGCTAATGCTTTTTTAGATCACAGACTGAATCAAATGGCGGGTAACTAAAACATCTAGGAAAAAGGATATATAGATAAAGCACTATAGGTGACAATTTCATAGAACTTGGTTTTGAATAATATTCAGGGTGAACTCTAAGTAGCTCAGAGGAATGAACCTAATCTGGATGTACTTAGAGTAATAACCACAAATGAGGCCATTAAACAGATGCCAGAACAGACTCAGAAGCTGCTTCAGTGTTCGGAGCCAACAATGAGCATGGAGAATGCTAACCAGGAGCAATGCTACCAAGAACAAACTGACCTGGTCTCACCTCACTGCTATTGAAAACTAGCTTGATGTGTAATAAGAGCTCAATGGGGGTAGAACCACAAATCTCAGAAGAAGCTAACGTGTCTGAGAAAGCACATCACATATTGTGTCCTAGGAACACACCTTAGTGTGCTAGTAAAGCCCCTGAGCAGCCAACTGGCTGAGAGACACTGCTGAGCACCCAAGAGAATTACAGAAAAATTGCCAGGAAAACATGTGTGCAATACCAAGTACAATTAGTTTGTTTCACACTTTTTTTTTCTAGAACACAGCATTTGGTGTTTATTCTCTTACACTGCTTCTAAAAAGTGAAGAAAGCATGAGAGCATTAGAGGTATTTAGGGAGCAGCACATCCATTTCTACCAAATTACTCAGTTCAGTGGTTGATCCATGTTAAATATTGATAGAATAAATAATGCCTTTCAACAAAGCTTTGGGTTACCTTGGTACTTGCTAAACTCGTAACAGACTTATGCAATTACTCCTCTGGGTATAAACATCATCAAAACCAAAAAAGGTAAAAAGATTATGTGAAAAGCACATGTTTAAATTATTTAATACAGGGTAGATATTTGCTTTTGATAGTCATGAAGCCTTAGGGAGGTATTAAAGGGTGAGGTATATTTTGTAGCATCTATTTCATCGTGATTTGATTATTTGCCCTTAAAGAGCAAGTAGATTTTCTATTAGACTTAGAGACAAGCAACATAAAAGCCTCTCTGGCCATAGCACAGTTGTGGTATTCACATGGCTGACTAGAAATTGTCCTGTTAAACACATTTAATATCTGGTTCCAAATCCGTCTTCAGACCCATACCCAGTAATGAGTGCAGAAAGACAATCATAAAACCCTGACTAATTACATTAGGCCAAATCCTATAGCCATCACTCTTCTTCCCCTCCTTCCCACATGCATATTTAGGTAACTGACTTATTTAAGCATCTTTAAATAATTAAGTATATTTAGCATTCAGGCAAATCTCATGCTAAGTTCAAGAAAAAGGGTATATTTCCAGGCTTCATAGGAAGCTGCCAGCTTGGTCTGCCTATTCCTGTGTTACAGAAAGCTGTAGGAATGCTTCTGACCTGACCCAATGTTTCTTGCTTAAATGAAGTAGCACAAGTTCCTGCCAGCTCTCCTCTGCTTGGGGAAGCACAGATATATCCAAATTCTCTTTTAAGTCAGTGTCTACATCATCAGTCCATTCAGTTCAATGTGGACCATTTGGATCCAATTTTAGCTTTGCAAAGCAAGGTGTCACTTAATCTTCAGGAAGCAATTGATTTTGAGGATCTAATTCAGCTCTATGGGTAATGCTGAGCAAGGGCTTCAGACATCAAACTACAATTTCTGCTTGCAAAAAATATCTTCGGAGTACCACAGTATAAACACTGACCACAAAAATCCTGTTCCTAAATGTGTATTTATATACAGAGATCTTTCTTAAACCACAAGTTATGAGAGTTATTGTATTATGGTAATTATTCTTACTAAAGAAATGATCCTACAATTGTCTACACTAAGGCAGGATTGAGCTCTTGACAAGAAGATGGAAACAACATCCCTCTGAATGTTCTTAAATAATTTCAGGTAAAACATGCATAAATCCAAATGGCAAGATGACTAGAAGTAGTGACACTACACTCATTGGGATTATGTTTGTTGGCAAAATGGCAGCAAAGCCATATATTTAAAATTAATTATGCATAGGAAGATGTGGAAGAATTGCAAAGACTACATAATTTCAAAGAACAGATAATAGTGGCAAAATATTCTGTGTACCTCCAATATTGCATCTATACCAAAGCAGTACAAAGAAGACAATGTACTAAATTTATATATTGATAATAGAACACATTTTCAATAGCGGATTGGAAAAGGATTTAATTTTTCTTAAGAAAAAAAAGGGGCAAGTGAACCAGAATCATTCAGCACTTATGTGCTGGTTAAAATGAGCACAAGTACCATCTCCTGCCCAGCCAGTTGTCAGGAGCTATGAGAAATGTTTAATGATAGTGTAAGTTCTTTGGACGGAGTGAAATGCAGAAGGGGTATAATGGGACAGAGAGAAAACAATAAACCTGCCATGAAAGTGAGAAATCTCAGATTTGTGACAGAGGAAGATGAAGAAGCTGGTAGGAAAATAGTACCCAGGCTCTTACAACGAATCAAATAGTATGTGTCCTCCACTAATAGTAATGCAAGCATTCAGGCTATCAAAGGATGAAAAGTATAGTCTACAAGTTCTCATTTTGGTAGAAAAATATTCCTTTCAAGTCCACACAAGCTTTCAATAGCTCTATCAATATACATTATTTTCTCTATTGATGAATAGATACACCTTTCACAACAATTAAGTCTATTTAATACAAATAAATCAGCCTTCCATTAAAATTATGTCAGATTCAATACACTTATTTGTATAGGTTAAAACTTCATTTCTCTACTCCCCGTTCCTTATATAAGACTATCCAGTGCTTAGTGCACTGTCCTTGCATTTAGACCAGAGTTAATCTCCCTGTTCTCAGTTAAAGATAAAGCTGCCATATTCTAGATTTAAGAGTTTGCGGATCTTGAACTTTCTGCCCCTTTGCTTCATTCTTGTGAGACCCCACCTGTGTCAGGTTCTGGAAAACCCAACATAAGAAGGATATGAACTGCTGGAATGGGTCCAGAGGGCTACAAGGATAATCAGAAGAATGGAGAACCTCTGTTATGAGGACAGGCTGAGAGAGTGGCAGTTGTTCAGCCTGGAGAAGAGAAAGCTCCAGGGACACCTTACAGCAGCCTTCTAGTACTCAAAAGGGGTGTCCAAGAAAGCTGGGGAAAGACATTTTACAAAGGCATGTAGTGACAGAATGAGGGGGAATGGCTTTAAGTTGGAGGCAGGGAAATTTAGATTAGACATATGGAAGAAATTCTTCACAATGAAGGCGGTGAGGCACTGGGACATACTGCCCAGGGAAGTTGTGGATACCCCATCCCTGGAGGTGCTCAAGGCCAGGTTGGACAGGGACTTGAGTAGCCTTGTCTAGTGGGAGGTGCCCCTGCTCTTGGCACAGTGCTTAGAACTGGATGATCTTTAAGGTTTTCCAACTCAAACTGTTCTATGGTCCTATGAACATGATTAGAGCAAGTGGAATGTAGTTCATGAGAGACAGTTAGTTGATACAGATTGGGTGACTCAGCAACAGTGTACACACCAAGTCCTGTATATGTTCAAGTGTTGAACCAGAACCAATGAAGAGCAAAAATTTAGCCTTCCAGTGTAAATAGGAAATAGAATTAAATTTGATATCTTAGCTAAAAATATAATGATTAAGACAAATTTTAAATAGTTGACTTTAAAACTATCCTCATAACATGTATTCATACTTGTTTGTTGTTTCTTTTTTTTCTAGTAAGGCAACAGAATAGATTATACGTCGGTGAGCATTGTGTAAAAAATGTCAGATCTGCTTTTGTCATCAGAAATGGTTCTATTGATTTTATTGAGTGTTTTAAGATCGATGTGCTGTATTTGAAAATTAACACTCCTAAAATTAGCATACACAGTTTTCTCCATCTACATGAAACTATAAAAAATAATCAGCATCAACATTAAATAAAACTTATTTAATGACTTTTGAGATTAAAGGTGAAATATCTATTTGTATTGAACCTACCTTGTATTCTGCAATGAAAGTCATATCGCAACATCCTAATTTATCATCATCTTTCTGAACCAACCACCAGGTTGCCTTTCCCCAATGTTTTAATAATGTAGACCAAACCAACCGGCGCATGGTCATTCCTAGAGAGAAAATAAAAAAAAAATATAGGAAATACTATTTTCATTACCTTTTCAAATCACTGACATAGTGTAAATGCAGGCTCCAGAGCTTTTATCTTTTTTTGGCAAGGAAAGTCAGTTTAACAGTGTCCCCATTTCAGTATAGTATCTCATCTGAGTTTGTACTATTAAGTCAATTATTGGCCAGGGGTTAACATAGCATTCAGGTTACAAATTTTTAGCACATGCTTTAAATGCTTTAGTTAAACAGGGACATAGCTTTCTAATAACAACCTTTCCTTAGCAATACTGTGCATTCCCCTATTAATTCTCTATCTTGGAGGCTACAAAAATGTTAACATCTTAGTCACTCTTTTCTGCATTAGCTATGCAGTCCAACAACATTTTCATTAAAACATTGTTTACATGTGGCAGTGAAATTGCTGTAACAAAATGGAACTTCTATTTAACAGACAAAAGAGTGGATGAAGAGAAGCAAAAGTAATAGTATAAAAAGGGAAAAAACACAATATGTGAAAAAATAGCTGCTAAAATCTCGAGGCATTAATCTGAGAAAAATAACATTTCAATCAGAGAAGGCTGACCGTCTTTCTTAGTATTCAACAACAGAATGAGTAGATGGATATTTTTGAGGTAGAAATGTGTCCTAAAGACCAAAAGACTATGGTTTTGAAAGTTGTTTCAGAACAGGTAGCAACTGAAAAAAAAGAAGAGGAGCCACAAAGATGTTACTTGTGCATAGACAGTTTTGGAGAGCTGACAAGAAGACACACTCATTCTGGTTTTCTTATTCACTTTGCATTGATTTGTATTAACCTAAGACAATAATTTGTGAACCTGAGTGCTTCCAGACTGCAAAATACTCTGGAGTTGTACAACGGAAACAGAGGCATGAGAAATATCAAATATTTCAGAAGGAAGCATTTAATCTGGAACAGAAAAGAAATGGTACATCCTTATTTCTTAACTTAGTCCACCTTCCCACTATTGATCGTTACCTGATTTATCTTCCAAGCTCTGATAAGGAATACAGCTTGCAATATTAGTTATACCTCCAAAAGTTTTCATTGTGCTCTGGAATTGGCCCAGTTAGTACTTTCTCTTACTTCAAAAGAAAGAAAACAAAGAAAAGAAAAACAAAGAAAGAATTTTTCAAAAATGTTTGATAAGGCCTGAAGTGTCTTTGGAAATTTGAGTCCAAAATCTAAAAATAAACAAAGCTACTATTTGCTAGATGTAAGCCTTACACTTTATACTTTTCTAGTGCGAACCTGGTGTTTTACAGTGAAGACTGATTCTTGGGTAGAAGTACATCTAAGTGGAGAGGAAAACTAGAAATGACAATAACCAGGGTGCACTAATTGGTAAAAGGTTCGTAAAAAATGGTTCTTGCCATGTAATTAAGTGGTGGTCATCCTTCCTGTGGTGTACTACACATACAAAAATGTTCTGCAGGTTTTAAGAGAGACTTGACAACCTCATGCAAGAAAAATCAATCAATGTTTGTTGAATGAAAAGGAATCAGCTCTACTTCAGGTAGTCCTTGAGCCACAATTGATTAAAGCCCTGGAGAGTATCAGTCTGCCCTCTTCTCTCCCCCAAGGTATCTACTTTCAGCTGCTGGCTCATTTTTTAATGTGTCTTCCTTTTCTATCCACAAGCATATTTCTACCACAAACATTTCCATTCTCTAAGCATGAGAAACAACCAACGTAACAATCTGGCCACCTGCCTTCACTAGTTGTGTTCTAGTGTATGCCTGGAAAATGCATGAGGATGTAACTTTGAAAGTAAGAATAAAGATATTTTTTTTTTTTAGGAAAATAATGATTAATATAACTGCATTGATAATTTGAATGCAGTAGCTTGATCACTCACAGGATGTCCACACCACAATGTCAGTACATGTGAGGGTACCACAGAGGCATAGCTTGTACAACCTCCATGCTGCTGTGACACTGCAGTACCAAAACCCCTTTTGCCAGCAGTTACTGCTGTTGTCTCATAACAAAACAGTCTGAAAAAGGCTTCAGAGCATAAAATAAATTCTTAACTATGCTGCCCACTTTAATAACTCGTTCAGGGTGTAAGTATTAACCAGATTCATCAGTGATACATCACCGGGACTGAAGAAGCCATGACCTGTCTGAATAAAATCTTAAAGAGCACAAAGAAAGGTTTAAGGGCTCTGGCAAAGGAAGCAAAACTCAGCTAGCTATTTAATTTGTGTTAGCTAACCAGATAAAACTTCTGTTTCATTTAAAGCTACTCTCAGAGGAAGAGGAAGAGAAAATCTACAACTGCATCTGAAGTGACAAAACAGCAACATCTGGTGTCTCCATGGGAAATAAAGTATTGCAATTGTCATAGCAAATCTTATGAAAAGGCTGTCATCTGAAAACATATGTTGTCATGGGGTTTCCTCAACAGCCAGGTGAGTAAGAAAAATGAATAGGAAATCCTGCCTAGAAAACAGCCATTTCTGCATTTTGACTCACTCCCTCCCCCTCCCTGAGATGCCCTTCAGCACATTGGCTCCACGGAGCTGGACACAAGTGCTTCTCTAGCCCTTAGTACATAATACATTTGATTTTATTTACCACATCTGAGTCGAAACACCTCAAGATTTCTAATCCTGGCTGTGCACTGTGGTGGGACAAAGACCTAAAGCATGTGAGACTGAATTTCACATGAAAAATGCATATATTACCGGGCCTAGTCGTGAGTTCTTGAAACTCTGGAGAACAGAGAGTCCACACATCCTCCTTTTCTTCCTGTTTTAAAGAATAGCCTAACACATCATACGACATTTGTTTCTCAAAATGCACCCATGGGAAATTTAATTAAAGCTGTGTTTTCCTCCCTTCATAATATCTACAAGAGCAATACACACATTAGGCAATCCAGAATATTTTTGGTCTTAAGAGTGCTTTGCTCCTTCTGCAAACTGAAAATGCTCCAGAGAAACACCATTCTGGAAAAGGACAAGCAATTGTCAGTACATAGATTATTTGTGTCTGGTGTGGATCATTTAGCAGCACAAGAAGTCCCATTACTGGACAAAGCTGCTCATATCCTCACCATAAACCTTAATACTTCTGGTTTCAGCTATGTTTTACTGAAAATTAAATACACGCCAAAGAATCAAGAATATTTACAGATTTACAAAACATAGTAATTCGAATTGAGAAACAAGGCTGCAGTATCAACTGCTTGTCCTGCCGGACACGTTTGCCTGTTTTCCTTCTTATCCTTCCCCTGCAACTCAACTTCAGCTCTTCTTCTACCAACCTCTGTCTGCTTCTTCACCTGGACAGATTTTTGTTTCCTTATGTCTTTTTCCTCTCCCTCCTGACCTCCTTTAAAGTGAGTATGAAAGAAAGTCTTCTAGCCAGCCTAGCCCATTAGGATTAAATCCTTGGTAATTTCAGTGTATATTTCATTAAAATGAAACACACACACACACACTCCCACACACCCATCACCAGAAACTTAGGTGAAAAAGCAGACTCTTTTCTATCACCTCCTGTCACCACAAGAGTTTAATAGCACTCCTGAAGGAGACAGACAGACAAGCCAGCCTGGAACTATGACTAAATCCCTTATTTCTAGTCATAAGAAATTTCAAAACTTCTCAGCAGAGAGAAGATCTGGTTTCACTGAACTAGGAAAATCTTGTGTTTGGGGAGCTAGCAGGTGAGGTCTGCGGGGACAACCCCCCTCCCAACATTTCCCACATACGGGTCACATCAGATGCAGGCTGTGGAAGTGCTGATCACCTTCCTACCAGCGGCCTGTGACATGGCTCTGTTTACTAGTGTGGATTGTTAAAGGTGAGAACAAGAAAAAAAAAGCATTTTCTTGAAGCCAGGATTTGTGCTTGTCTTTGAATTATACATCCAAAATACAAGTGTTACAGCCTGAACTTAGTTGAAACCCACCACTTAAACAGTCAGAGCTTGCTCCCTCTAAGGTTACTTGTGTCCAGTCTGAATACCACCACCAAGTAGCAAGACAATGGAAAGAAATTAGGCATTGAAATCCAAAACTAGTATTCACTAATGAAGTATGTGATTGCCAATACACTGAAATCTCCCAAGAACCAGGCACTAACTGAATCTATGTAAGTATTTACTGAAATTGAAGTGTAATCATCCTACACAGACTTCTTTAGATCACACAACTATTTGCAAGCTAGAGGTATCAATTTATACCTGTTTGACAAATATTAAAATTAGAAACAATTTCAGGAGCAAAGTGCTAAGGAGTAATTGCTGGTGAGAGCAGAGCTCTGATTTTTAATTAGCACATTTGGAAGCCATCCATCTTCTCACAAATCTGATGTAGGGGTGGCAACTTTTGGCCACAGAGCAAACGATTATTAAAAAAAAAAAGGCTGTTTTAACTCTGAACTGTTCTGTGGATGAACTTCCTAGTCAGGCTGCCAAGACACTTCTGTGACAGTAGCAGCCACTGGGGATGCTGGGCATAGTAAAGCAAAATTCAGACTCACTGCTGAAAGAGCCCAGCAAGTCACACCAAACCAGCTTGAGAGAATAAGCAACATTTAGGGGGCACTACTGAGGAGATGATGAAGGAGATGAGGTCTTAAACACCAGGCACTGAATTATAGCCTTTTATTAATTTTTCTTAATTTTTTACCCTTTCCTTGGCTCCATTCAGTCACACAATAGTCAATTTCTGCAGGACTATATCACACGGGTTTGACAAAAAACATCCAAGCCTGTCTGTCATGTCAGAGAAAACAGAGTTGTCCTCTAAGACAGCAAAGTAGCAATGTCTACTGCTCCTTTGTACTTTTATGCACAGGGATATTAGGAATATTTTTCAGTACGTTTTCAAAGATTTTGGACACTAGAACTTAAAAAAAAATGGTGATGCAAAGAGTAGAATCATTTTTCAAACAGAAGTCTTCCAAGGCACAGTACCAGTGGTTATTGCATTTGAGTACATTAAGACATTTTGGATGACAGGAATTCATGCTGGAATGACTAAGTTTGTTCAGGAGAGTAGGATGCAGACCTCAATGTCCATTCAGGGTGTCAGAGTGGAAGAGCTCTGACATATCCCCTGTGATACACGAATCTTCTTAAAAGATAATCAAAAAGCCCATGCAGCCTCAGACGAAAGAAGAGAAATAGGGAAAAACCTGCTAAAAATGCACAAGATCTCATAGTCCTGGGGCAGTGGCAAAAATACAGCATTAACCAGTGTCACCTCACTGTACTAAGAGAATAGTTTCTTTTTGGTTAGTCATTACAATATTATGATTATAACAATTGTCTTGTCTTTTAGAATATTTTACTAAAGGAGGAGGAATCCTGAGACATAGTTTGCTTAATTCATGACAGAGATCACATGATTCTGATCCCATTTCAACATGGAGCTGCATTTGCAAACTGGTATTCCTCCAGCATCATTGGACCCATCATCAGTTTGCTTTCTGCTCCCTCAAGCAAAGTTTCTGTTGTTTTAGTAAATATACCAGCACCTGCCTGTAGAGAATAATGGAGATCCTTCCCCTCCCTTATTGATTTCTAGAGAAAGAGGAAAGAAAAAAAGGATATTCAATCCCCATCCCAACTCACCCAGAATTTAAGATTGCTTATAGGGTCTGAATTAAATGAAAGATGAACAACATATCTGTTAGATATAATAATGTATGCCCATATGGAGGGAATAGCTAACCCCCCACCCCCTTTCCAGTGAAAGAAAATGAACAGATTGCCTAGAAATAGGCAGTTGCCGTTCTCTTTACTGAGGGAAGAAAATGCCATCCAGATGGAAATTATCAAATGGATCAAACAGCTATGTTCTATTCCCAAATGATCTTTGTTCTACTTAAAACTCATTATACCAGGAAAACTCTTCTTCCTATAGACCAAGTGAAGTAGAGTATTATTTATCATGTGCTCATTGAAAGTATTCTGTATCAAAAGTTTCCCCCATGAGATATTGATTTTGTCATACAAAATGGGAGAGAAGAAAAGTGCCCTTCCTAATAGGTACAATTTTTTAAAATCTCTGGAATCTGTTAATTCCCATTAAGTACAACACATGACTGAGGATTACACTGTCCTTGTGGCACAGCAGCCAACTCTAGTCCCTTCCCCGATGCCTGGGGTGATGAAAAGCCGTTTTAACAGTCCTATTGTTTGCCAGGTTTTACCAAGGAGAATGCTAACAGGTTCCCACTAAACCACCCTGAGGTTGTTCGGCTACTTTTATTTATACTGTCGCATGAGCAAATATATCAATTGGTAATTTACACTGAATAAAACCAAGATTTAAAAAATCACAAAAAAATGAATCCTCATCTTTCGCCCTATATGATTATGTATGGCATACATATTAGATTTAATAATTTAAGGGATAAAGACAGAAGAGGAGTTATCAGCAACAATAAATAGGCAACAAAATCTGGTTATCTCATGCCTTCTTAAGAATTCAAAAAATCTCCAGAATATTTTATATTGTAAAAATCATGTATGTTTAAGTGTACCTTCCTATAAATTTCTGATTACTTATAGATGCTTGTCTATTGTCCTATTGAGTTATATAAGCTCTGGCTATATATTTTGCTATAACATGATTTTCTTTTAGCCTGAAAACCTACAGCAGCACAGGTATTCTTTAATGAGCACACAAAAATTAACAGCAGTGGCTGAGTGACATATTTAGATGAAGAGCATCAAATCTAACTGGGCCATTTAACACTACCTTTTATTTCACATTAATCATTGAACATGAGTTCAACTTGTGTCATAGGTCTATCAGGTGGGCCCATAAATTAAGCAATAAATAAGAAGCTGATTTTTTTAATGGTGTGGTCATTAACAGATAACACAGAGTGTAGCTGTAGCAATCCAAAACCACCAAGAATCCCATGGCTTCACACACACAAGGCAGTAGTACAGCTCCCAGGACCTGAAGCCTGTGACCGATTGTTATTCTCTTTGGGTGTTGATAGACGGCTGTCAGGTTTGTAATGGCTGTGGATATAATGGCTTTACTGCACTTTTTGGGCACTTTTACTGTGGGAGCAATATACACACTCTGCCAAGGGAGAGAAAGGAGGGGAGACCCCTATGCATAGGCAGCTCAATGTAAAACACATAGAGGGAAATACAGTTCCTTCCACTGATAGTTAAGGAGGAGACTGGCAAGCACATTCAGACATTGTGTACAACCCTGTGCCTTGGTAATCAGTCCCAAAACAAACCTTCTTGTGGAAGTAGGAACCTCTGATGTTAAGCTTCCACAGTATCCAGCTGTGATGCACAAAATAATATATTGCTATGACCTTTTTTCAACTGGGAGCTCAAAAGTGGTGATTCATAGAAGGAATTATACTGTTAAATTTCAAATAAGTCTTACAGACAAGACAACCTCTTCTGAGGGAAAAGCTAGTCTAGGAAATAAAATATGAATGTTTTTACATTCAAAAAGGATCAGATTTATCCACAGAAGAAGATACTAATCCTAATAATATTGTTAAGGCATTTGTCTTATTGATACCCCATTTGTCTATAAAAGGCTTAATTTACAATGTAGCCCAGCACTGAAGAAGCAGGTAGGATTTTTCCAAAATACAAAAGGAGTGTTTATTTTCATTCTAGAGTTTAGAATTCTCTTTTAAAGGACTATTATTAATCTGATGCAAAGCCTCCTTCTCAAAATGGTTTATTAAACTGAAAGATGTGTCTTGACAATAACGTTATTCTCTCCCATCATCCAGTTTGCCACTGCAAAGAGCACTGCTCATTCTTAGCAGAATGTTACCTTCTGGAGGCATGCAGGAACCTAGCAATTGCTTTTATTTTAGGAGAAGCAGAAACTCCTTCCCTTCCTGACATCCTGCAAAGCTCCCAAGGAAGCATACCAACAAGGATTTGTTTTAATATCACCTTACTTAGGACACCGAAATTAAGAATGCAAAAGAGGTCAGAAGCCCTCTAAGGGAAACACGTGTTTACGTGATTTCCCAGGAGAATGGCAGCACTGCAGGTACTAATCCACTGAAGAAAACACTCCACGGTTCAGCCAGAATCCTTATTTGAATACACTATTTTATATGTTGTTGCCCTCTCTTCTGCATTTTCCTCTTTTACACTATTCAAGGGGAAGCATAGGCAACTAAAGAGGAATACACAGTTCACAGACAAAGAACAGGGAATCCAGCTTATGTTTATGCAAAAGCTCCTGAGTATTAGCACAAGACCTAGCATATGCTCAATGCTTCACTTGATGAATGCTGTCTCTGATCTTCTGGGGCCTCTGGAGAATTTTTCAGGTCAACAAGGCTTCAGATCTACATATTCATTTTATTTCCTAATTAATATATTTATAAACTGGTAGCTAAACATCTTACAGTGAATCCAGCAGAGCTGGTGGCTATAAAGTAAGACAAAATTATATAGTTCAAGATATGAGTACAAAGGAAGACAGAACATTTGAAAAAGAGCTAGAACAACATAAAAGAGAGGTTCACAAGGGTTAATGCCCATTATCTCTTACATGAATGCTAGTCCAGTGTTCAGAGCAGTCACCTGGGACACAGGAGGAAGATTCCAAGTCTTTGTCCTGACAGTCACTACCAGATTGCCACAACCACATCCTATATGACCTTGGTCACATTTACTACTGAAATAATATAATATAAGTAAAAATTCAGCTTCCCTTTATTCTACAGTGTAGACTTGGCATCTGAGGCAATCTTCTTCAACTCATCTTTATAGTTACTTGAAGAAGCACCAGCGCAAATCACCTTGCCTATTTTAGACCTACATTATGATGAGATGAATCCTGTCCTGTAGATGAAGTGCTGATTCCTTTTCATGACTGTCAGGGACCCCAGAATTCTAACTCAGACTTGTACACGTTCCAAGGAGTCCCACTCCTCAGATTATGAGTTAAGCTTGGCTCCTAAAAAGATGATGACAAACTCCTTGCTTTGCAGACAACTGACAGTCACTGCTATGAAGGTCTGCAGTGTTGGCTGAGCTATAAGCAATAAAAAGTTTGATTCTGTAGCCTAGCAAATATATTGTGTCGCCCAAGAATCAGGAAATATTGAGTCAATTGTCTGTCCACATGCAAAAGTCAGTGCAAATCCCAGCTTCACACAGACACCTAAAAGATGGACAGTGGGAATGTGCTGTTCTAGGAAAGATGCAGATGTCCAATATAGCAAGCAGTGATTTTTTAATTTTTTTTTCTCCTGGCGAATCTAAGCATCAACACACAGATTGTTTCTGTTCTGAGCCTAATTCAGACCACCTAACACACCGGGACTACTGTCCATACCAGCTGCATCTTTATTTCTTAGGTTTCAAAAACCTGAAGAGGTTATCCCTTCCAATACCCTCTCCAACATTCACTCAAGGTCAACCACCTGCCACACAATATTATTTCCCCAGAACTTCTTGCAGAGCTCTTTCTGTGGTCATTGTTCTTTATCAGGTTTTGACAAAAGTGGTTTCAGGGATTTATCACTTGAACAGCCACACTGACAGGTATGAGGAGACAGCAATTTCAATTCATGGACGGGAGGCAATGGGGCTATGATGAGCTATGCGAAGTAAATTAGGGGATGAAAACCCCTGCAGCCATGATAAAAAAAAAATACATGACCTCTGTCTCCCAGCTCAGACTTAGGAATTGTCCTCCATGACATCACGTCTTAATTTAGTGCTGATAATGCTCACTGTGCTCTTTAGTTGGACCTTGGTTTCTCTACTCTTCAGATCATCAGCTACAGGGTACAGATAGTATTCTTCTGCCTTGCAAAATGATGAGGTATACAGGTCATACAAGAGTCACATAAAGTAGATACGGTTTTTATTTCTGTCCAGCTAATGTATGTCAGACAACCTGTCTGATCATCCATAAACCATCATTTGCAAAAGATTCACCATCCACAAAAGATCTCTAACTAACCATTCAGAAGCCACATTTTCTTGGTGATGATAACCAGCACAGAAAAGGCATGCAAAAATGTAAGGTTGGCAGAAATGAGCAGATCCCAGCTCCTCATTACCACAGAGCAGCCACATAATGGACAGCAGCCTCCTCAGATTGACAAGAACAGCCTTGTGCCTCCCAAGCAAAGCTGCCTGCACAGTCACAAACTGCCAGTACCCTCTGGCTGGGTAGCCTCATCCTTAGATATTAAAGCCCACTCACCACAAGGGACTGCCTGCAGCCAGCTGGAAACAAAGGTGTGGCTGCTGAGAGACAGAGTACGCAGCCCACAGATGGGAAAGCAAAGAGGCAGCATCCAGCAGATGGTGGGGGCAAAGGAGGGCAACAAGAGATGGCCACATCCTCCCTTTCTAGCTGCACTTTTCATTAGGGTGAGAAAGAATCAGTCATGACTTTCAGCCTTGGAGCCGTGTTACAAAAATCAACAACAATGTGCTCTTGGATAGTCCCACTTAAAAAAAGGCTTTACCAGCCACCCATGTGCTGAGAGGCCACAGCCCTTCAAAGGTTCTCGCTCTTTTCCAAATACAATCAGTACAAATCCAATCCAAATGAACTTCAAGGAGCCCTTTACTGAAATTTCCCCTCACTCTGCTTCATGTTCTTGCACTGTAACCAAAGCTGTAATGACAAGGCAGAACAGATAATATTATAACTTCTCAGTAATTGTTGATTAAATACTCCCAGTAGCACACCAAAAAAAAAGAGCTCTCTCTCCATCCTTAGATGTTTGACCTGATTCACTAATGGGTTGAACATAAATGCAATTTCATTGCATAAGAAACCAGGCTTACAGCTGCTCTGTATCACCAGACTGAAAACGAGCTGCTGTGGCACCCTGGTGAACCTGACCCATTGTCTGTAATAAGAGCTTCTAACTTTTTTTTTTTTCTCCCCTCCTACCCACTCCCCCTCTCCTTCATTTCAAGAGCTGCTTACTCCACAAGTTATAACTCTTTCTCACAAGAACTTGCCACACTACACTGAGTTTTCCAAAGGCTGATAGGTTATAATTGTGTGAAATATGACTGCGGCTGCACTTCACGGGATCTTTAACAAGGGTGTAAGTGAGGCTACCTTCCACTGTGGGAGGTTGGCATTTTACTTAGCTGTGCCTATCTTCTACCCAGTAAAGGTTCAATAGTTTATACATATAAGTACAAAACAAAACTGTGCTGAGAATACATTGTACAACAACTGATCTTTTTTTCTTCCCTTCTTTCAGCAGCAAATGAAACAAAAGCAATCTAAACTGCAACAGGGCAACTGTCCCTCACTGGCCTGGTCCCACAGTCATCCATACTTGGGCTGAAAGGTGAAGCACACAAGCAAGTTTCCTTTCCTTGAAACTAGGATATTTGGAAAGGGAAGACAGATTGATACATACCTGGATTTTAACCTGCAGAGGAGTCTAGAAATGAGAACTTCCAGTGCATAGCCTTAGTTTCCTCTTAAGGTTTAAATCCAGTCTTTAAAATAAAAATTAAAAAATCCCTCTCTCCTCATGTCCCTAATCCTGTTAGCAGATCTCAAAGGAGAGAGGAAAAAGAAAGAAAAAAAGAAAGAAAAAGATTTGTAGAAAGTGACTTTCCCTTTTATTTTATACTACCTTAATTTATGTCAAACCCATGCAAGTATATATATATATATAGATACATATATGTGCACTAGATGATCTTTAAGGTCCTTTCCAACCTAAACCATTCCATAATATGTAAATGAACATGTTATTCTATGATTCACCATTATCCTGACTGACAGCACCAGACCCACAGTCTGGAGAAAGACAATATGCCCAGCTGAATGTAACAGGTCAAGGTTTTTGAAGCATTCCTTTTTCTGTCCTTAGCCCTTTCTGTTCTCTTTATTCCCATGAAAAAGCTACTGCAGAAAAGATGGACTTAAGTCAATGCTACCAGCTGTCTGACCTGCTGAGAACATAGTTGTACAAAGAGATATAGGAGTTTCTTGGTTTAATCAGGCCTTAAGAGAAAGGACTGCACTGTAGAAATCTTTCGTCCATTATCTGGCTTTAATTAGGAGCTTTAATATCCATCAGCTTAACAGATAAATGAAACACCCATTACTAAGAGGATATTAGATTGTGCTTTTACAATTCAGAATTCCTACTCCAAAAATATAAACAGGAATTATTAAAAGACTGCAGGAAATTTAATCATAAGCAACTTGGGTTTGTTCTGACTCATACAAATATCAGTCCTGAGCATGGAACTGAATTATTGCAGGCTTAGCATTCCCAAATCTTCCATGTGCATAAGAGCTTTTCATAGCACGAGATAAGATATAGATCACAAAATCGCAGAATCACTAGGTTGGAAAAGACCCACAGGATCATTGAGTCCAATCATTCCTATCAAACACTAAACCATGCACCTCAGCACCTCATCCACCCGCCCCTTAAACACCTCCAGGGAAGGTGAATCAACCACCTCCCTGGGCAGTCTGTTCCAGTGCCCAGTGACCCTTTCCATGATTTTTTTTTTTTTCTGATGTCAAGCCTGAACATCCCCTGGCAGAGCTTGAGGCCATTCTCCCTTGTCCTGTCCCCTGTCACTTGGGAGAAGAGCCCAGCTCCCTCCTCTCTACAACCTCCTTTCAGGTAGTTATAGAGAGCAATAAGGTCTCCCCTCAGCCTCCTCTTCTCCAGGCTAAACAACCCCAGCTCTCTCAGCTGTTCCTCGTAAGACTTGTTCTCCAGCCCCTTCACTAGCTTTGTTGCTCCTCTCTGGACTCGCTCCAGAGCCTCAACATCCTTCTTGTGGTGAGGGGCCCAGAACTCAACACAGGATTCAAGGAGCTGTCTCACCAGTGCTGAGTACAGAGGGAGAATCACCTCCCTGGACCTGCTGGTCACACCGTTTCTGATACAAGCCAGGATGCCATTGGCCTTCTTGGCTACCTGGGCACACTGCTGGCTCATGTTCAGTCACTGTCAACCAACACCCCCAGGTCTTCCTCCTCCGAGCAGCTTTTTAGACAGACTTCTCCCAGTCTGTAGCACTGCATAGGGTTGTTGTGCCCCAAGCACAGGACATTTAGCCTTGTTAAACCTCATGCTATTGGTCTCTGCCCAGTGGTCCAGCCTGTTCAGATCCCTTTGGAACTTCCCTACCCTCCAGCAGATCCACACTTCCATCCAGCTTAGTATTGTCTGCAAACTTGCTAAGGGTACACTCAATGCCTTCATCCAGGTCATTGATGAAGATATTGAACAGGGCTGGACCCAGCACTGAGCCCTCAGGAACCCCACTTGTCACTGGTCTCCAGCTGGAGTAAACTCCATTTCCCACCACTCTCTGGGCCTGGCCAGCCAACCAGTTTTCCACTCAGCAGAGTGTGTGCTTGTCCAGGCCAGAGGCTGACAGTTTCCGAAGCAGAATGCTATGAGGAACTGTGTCAATTCACCTTCCCAGGAGGTGTTTAAGGCACGGGTAGACGAGGTCCTGAGGGACATGGTTTTAGTGTTTGATAGGAATGGTTGGACTCGATGATCCAGTGGGTCTCTTCCGACCTGGTTATTCTATGATTCTATAAAGGCTTTACTGAAGCCCAAGAAGATACATCCACAGCCTTGTAGGTGGGACACTTTGTCATAGAAGCCGATCAGGTTAGTTTGGCAAGACCTGCCTTTTGTGAACCCATGTTGTCTGGGCCTGATCACCCGATTCTCTTGATAGCACTCAAGATCACCTGTTCCATGACTTTCCCTGGCACTGAGGTCAGACTGACAGGCCTGTAGTTCCTTGGATCCTCCCTGCGACCCTTCTTGTAGATGGGTACAACATCAGCAGCCTCCAGTCCAGTGGAACCTTCCCAGTCTTCCAGGACTTTTGGAAGATGATGGAAAGGGGTTTGGCCAGCACATTCACCAGCTCCTTCAATACTTCATAGATGGTGAGTGGCAGGCTTCCAGAGCAACCCCTCTTGATTTCTACAATTGTTTAATCTCTAGGAGAACCCAGAGCAGACATTGGCCTAACTTACTGTAAAGACTGCGTTTTGTCATCTTCCCTGTTTTCCAGTGCCTTCAGGCCTCCTCTACCAGACCAGTTCTCAAGGAGGGATGCTGACCATGTTCCTTCCTCTGATTCAAAAACTATGCCTGTTTGAGGTGTTCCTAAAATGTAACTGGCAACTGACTTTATCTTTTGAGTTTGCACAATGAATTCTTGGTGGTTATTTAGATGGCATGCACAGGTGAGTGTGGACAATATATAGGGTAACTTTCTATTTTTTTAAAACATTATGAATGCTTTTTTCCTCCAAAACAGAGAAATAGGAATAGTCTAACAGAAGAATTTCAGTGACCAAGGAAAAACGTTTTAAAATACATATGACCTGTCATTTTAAGTGTTCTGTTTCACTTCACCTGAACATAAAAATTGGCATTACATTCCCTATTTATGACCTCCTCTACCAGAGAATAGCAAAACAGGCAACACACAAGTGCAGGAGAATTATTAGTTTTCTTTGATTACAAAAAAATTGTTTGTTCAGTGTTGGAAGAAAGTGATGGATCTTTTTCTTCTTTTTTTCTTTTACATCTGTCATGGGAGAATGGCTATTCCTTCCATTGTTTTTGATTTGCAGATTCCAATTCCTCTCCTAAAGCATAAACTGCTCTACAGTGCGTTTGTAGCCTCAGGTAAACCATGAGTTCATCTTTCTGACAACCTTTAAAAAGCACTACGCATTATTTCAGGTTACTGCTTCCATGTACATGTATTCTCTATTTCTAACTAATACTTCTGTTAAAACTAGACAGACAAGAGATGGCTTTGCTCCTAAAGTACTTTAGTACAGTGGAGTTCATCTAGAAAAAAAAAAAAAAAAACAACAAACAAAAAAAAACCCAAAAAAACAAACACCTGGGCAAATACTGCCTGAATATGTTAATAAACATTCATTCAACATGAACTATTGATCCTAGCAAACAGTTTTCTGTGCCATTTAAACAAGTTCTTTGTAAGTGAAAGAGCCTGAATAGGAAGCAGACTCAGAAAGCATCTGTCAACAGGAAGCACACTGTTGTCCAGTTTCCTTCCAAGTGCTCTGAATGTCCAGTCAAACATCAATAATGCCATCTGACTCAAAGGGGTCCATGGATGACAAACTGCAGATCACAGGTGGTTCAACACAAGTCATCTCTTCAGTTGTGTTCTGCAAGCACATTGCTACTGATCACTCTGAATTTCAAGAAAATCCAAATAATTTACAGAATGAGGGACAATATTAATTATTCTGTATGAGTCACTAAGCAAGCTCAGACTCCCAAAGGACATCAGCTTGGCAGAACACCAATATACAAACCATCTGGACTGCCACTGTACATCTTGGAGTTATTTCTATAAATTACTGAGTTTAAAGAACTTGAAGGCCCTTGTTTGATGGTGCAATGCATCATCAAATCTTCTTGTACATCAATTAGTGCATAATTATTCAGCATAATCTGACTATCAGTTCTCATTCACCCATTCAGTTGTGGGAAAAAATGGAGTAGGACAGAGGTTTGATAAAAAAGCCTTTAGCTGACTCACCTTTTCTAATGCTGTCACATGCACTACTACAAACTTTGTTGTTAAAGTATTAGCATTCCTCTGCTGCGGTATCTAAAATCTTGCATTTTTACTTAAGAGAAATTATAAGGAACTGAAACAGCTGCTCAAATGACAGCTGTGGTATCTCCACATATTTAAACAATGATTTGAAGAAGGAAGAATGGGTTTTTTAAAAAATTAAAACCACAATGAGCTACAGGATTTTGACTGAAATTTGTGACATGTAAAGCAAAGAAAGCTACGAAGTGCCAGCACAGAATCCATTAGCCTAAGAAATTGCTTGAGTCCATTTTTCATTAGCCTTTCCATGCAGGTAATATCCTTGCAAGTGTCTATTCCCCCATCTGTACTTGTGTGTGTCTGCAGCTCTTGTTCAAGAAATTATTAATTCCAGCAGGTAGAAGAATGAGGCTAAATAATGTAATTAGCTTAAAATGAAGTCTGACACTTAAAATTAACCACCTTTGTCTTTGATGGAAAGGTACTGGACTTAGAAATTCTTAATTTCATAGTAAGATGCTCTGCTCCCAATCACAAAGTAGACAGTTACACTAAGACAACAAAGCCTAAGTTATCATCACAGGGTATTATTGCTAACACCTTTATTATTAGCAAACTTCATGCATTAAAATCTGACCTCCAGCCTGAATTACCAGGCCCTGTATTTTACTGTCAGCAAGATAAAGCTCAAAACCTCATTCTCAAAATTGTTAATTCTTAAAGCATCATTTTATCGACATAAAAGTTACTGTGTTAAATACTTACAAATGTTTTTCCACATAAAAAACACTTAACATTTAGCAAGGCAGCTGGTGTCTGAACATCAGGCTAACCTGTCTTCAGAAATGCTGGCCAAGCATTAGGAAGAAGAGAAAGACACCAAAGCAGAAACCCAGATTTTGGAACCCCACCAATGTCTCCTCTGTTTCAACAGCACTCCAAAATATCACTTCCAGGGGCTATTTCTCTGGGCATCTGGTGTGTGTTTTCTAAAGATATGTTGGATGATGACCAATTCAGGTACTGCTGTAAGCACTTGCATTGATAACTTACTGAGCAAATGAAAATGGGTTTTCCACAACAAAGAGTGAACATGTGCATTAATATTTCTTAAAAATAATTTTGTTTCTGACTCCTGAAAAGCAGCATCAATCAAAGTTGCAATGTACTATGAACCAGCTAAGGTAATCAGTGGAGGCAGAGGATGAGCATAGTAACAGTGCCACATATTACTGTGTGTTAAAAACGCTCTTCTAAAAATGCTTTCTAACTTAGATAGGTGGGAGATTTGAATAATGGAGGTTCTCCAGAAGTATTAACTCTGGTGGGGTCCCAGTATAAATGTCTCTTATGTGCTTTGGGGAATTGACAGTCCCACTCACCTAAACTTCCCAAAGTCAATTTGCCTTAGTGCACACATGCACCTACACAAACACACTGTTCCCTCTTCCCTTCCAGGATCCATCCAAAGATCATACAGCCCAGATCACATCTATTTCTGAGCCAGACTACGAAGAAGCACTGTCACAACTGCTCTGACACTGCATCCGCTTCTTCCTAATGCAGGCACTGCGGTTTGGCAGCACAGGACGCAGTCTGAATTATCCATCCCTTGAAATCAGCTGTTATTTTACTTATGACGCCCAGGTGGTCACCTGAAGAAAGGAGTCAGGAACATGTGTAATGAAGCTATACAAGCTAAGCTGTAATGTGAACAAGGAGCTTAAAAATAACAATTGAAGGATGTTATTTTTACAGATGCTACCACCTACAGGAATATATTGAGTACCCTGCTGTAGGTCAGCAGGATAACAAACAAACAAGAAACCAACCCCAAAACAAAAAACCCACGTGAATGCTTCCCCCCTGCAAAATCCCCAAACACTAAAGAAATACTAACAGAAAAACTACCCTCAGATTTACGTAAGATCCGTTTCTAGGAAATGCATAATGTTATATTTCCCTAAGTTCCAGAGGAAACAGTCACACAAGCCAGATTTTCTTTCAGAACTTGCCACTGCACACTGAAGAAATTATATGTATTATATATCTATATAAATATATACATGAGTTATACATAAAAGTTAGTCTGAATTAAGAGACAGTTTCACTGTCTCAGTTATAAGAAAAGCAGATTATAAACAAGTAGTGAAAAGAAAATGGGGAGTCAGCCCAGATGACTGAAAAATCCACAGGCTTCAGTGACCTCAAATGTTCTAAGACATTTCAATCATAAAAAGTAGAATAGCTCTTTTTTAGGTAAATTTCCCAGCCCTATGAAACTAGTTGCTAGACCATGGTAATTACTATAATATCTTTTTTTAAAAAAAAATAAGTAGCACTTTTGTAACAATGGGAAAATCACATCACCAAGATGCTTTACCTTGTTTTATTTCTGCAGGTTTTACTCTTTCCTGTGCAGCTGATTTCTCCCCATAGGATTCAACCTTTATTACTTGCTGACAACACGTCTGACAAATAGTTTTTTGCTGCGGTAGCTGAGGTTGAGCCATCTGTTTTTTCTCTAGAGAGCCATGCCTTATTTATAATGGCATTTTTCTGTTTCTTTCCCTGGGGAATAGCACCTGCATGCTGATTTCCTATTTGACCCCAAAATACATCATCACATTTCAACAACCGATCCCTCCCTTTTGTGGCCCAGAAAGCACCACGCTCCGGAGGCACCGGTGCATTCTTCATCCTTGACAGCAGAGGCCAAGGGGCTTCCTCATGGATCACAGGCAGGTTGCAGTCAGCCTTTGGATTTGAGCTGGAGGAGACAACTGAAGGTATCTGAGGATGAAAGATGAAAAGAAGACATAACCTTGGATGTCCCAGGCCACTCTGTGTATTGTGGCTGATTGCAGATGTAGCTTCCTATACAGCTGTACAGTAGGAGTGTGTCATGCTCTCATTGGGACCCAATTAATGCACATGTGATGAGTATAAGAAAATAGCCCTCCAGTTTATAAAGATCAGGTCAATCAAAGAGCTATTTGCCTTCTACTCTTCCTATTTTATGACAATATTTTCATTGATCCTTCTTATATGCGACTGTGAGAAAGAAAATAACTGGGAAGCTGGACTTAAACTGTCACATATATCCCCGGTACTAAGTAACTTTAAGGCTTCACATGTCTGAGTCACCATGTCATTGTATAATAAATTTCTTAACTAGAAGGAAATTTCAGTATCTTGCCTGGGTTTTCCAATTATTAACACCAAAAGCAGAAACTATGCCTTTATTTGTTTTGTTACAGGCATTTTAATCCAAGATTATAAAGGAAATTCAGTAGAATAATATTTGTAACTACTCTAGCTAACTGGTTCCAGTAATTGCATACTTCAATTTTATTTGCGTACAATTATGGAAAGGTTATGTTGTTTCAGAGAGGGTGAAATCTCCTGCGTGTTTAGTTTAGCAGCAGACTGTCACAAATGCAATTGCAATTGATCAGCTCTGTTCTTAACAGGATTCCTGCAGTTAATGGAAATTACTATAAAGAGCTTCAGGGCATAGGAATAATTGGATCACTGAAAAAAAAAAAAACCCAAACCCGAAAAGAATTGGAGGGGATAAAGAAAGGTAGGACAAGATCAACATAACAATTTTTTTTTTTAAACATTTAAGAGTTTTCAAATGTGGTCTTACCAGAGAGGACAACATGATGAAAACAAAACCTTTTAATAATTTTTACAAGTCCCAACCCATTTCTAAATAATGAGGATGAAAATGCCTAAAGAAAAACATTAAGCATTTATTGTTCTCAGCTTGTTAAAACTAACAATTAACTATGCATCTCTGGAACCAATCGTTCAAATATCTACTATGTTCTATAAAATGACTGCCAAAGATAACAGATTTCACTAAACCAAAAACAATGAGAAAATTTTTACTGACCTGGCAATTTTTGTGATGGTTTTGTCTTAGTTCTTGATGCAAGGCTATGATTCTCTCTGGGCTTGTTAATTTTATAGGAGAAGCCATATACATGTTTGGAATGATGTGAGAGCTGGGAATGCGATCCACTTCTTGCTGAAACTTTGCAGGTATTGGCTGAGTCATCCCATTCATTTTGGCACGTGTCTCATCATCTTCTAGCTGTTCATCAGCCTGTGAAATGTTTGTGGAAGAAGGTAGCATCTGCAAAAGAAAATACCATTTCAGGAAATCCAAACTAGATTAAGTTTTCCAACACTGTTTACTTTAGATTAATGGCAATCGCTTGAATGAATTCATTACAATAAATGTTCTTAAAAATTAAATGTAAATAAACTATGTTTACCAAAATAAGAAAAAAATATAATATACTAATTATTTTAAATGTGAAGCATTGCTGTATGTGTCTGAAATGGAATCCTGCATTCATTAACTCTTCCCTAAAATGACAAAAAATTGTTTAAGCTTTAGCTATACCCAGTATTTGCATTTTGATATTAAGAAAACCCAGAAAAAAAGTAGAAAAAAATCTGATTTTAAAATTTGTATGTTAGGTCTCCTTTTGAGGAATCTGAAAATTTGTAACGCGACTTTCTTATGCAAATATGGTCTCCCTCCACACTACAAGACAAATTCTGGTTTGCCTACCTACAAATGTTCAAGAAAGCTAAGCTGAATAGGCTTCAAAAGTGCATTTGTTCAGCTGCACGAACTCTTAAGCAAGACCCTCCTCTTCTGAATCACAATAATACTAATTCAGTTGATTTTATTTCACCTCCAAATCAGTTTTAACACAACAAACATTATTCTTCAATATCTTCACTGAACTAAAGCTAAATTTAGAAAGAAATGGCAGTTGTTTAATTTTGCACATTTTCATAACAGCTACAAGCAAGAAGAGATCTCCTTGAATGTAAATGACTGTCACAGGGCCGTGGCATTTTATAGAAATTTATTAAAGCTATGCAATTAATATTACATTTCTTCTTGCAATTGCACAGAAAAACAAATTTAAGATTGTTAATGACAGTTTCAGCCTTTGGGGTTTTAAAAATAGTTATTAATTTATTTCTGAAATTAATAAATCTGATTCTGAGTTATCACTTCATTGTCATTAATTCCCTTGCAAAACTCTAGAAATGTAAGTACTATAAATATGCCGTCAGGAAGGGTTATTTAATATATATCATAGTTTACTTAAAACAATACATTGGTTTTCCTCTGCACAATTTCAGTGAGTATTAGCCATATTACTTGTGTCTGCTCAGGCTAAATGTAAAAATAAAAGGATTCTGAAATGCCATAGTGGTGTAAGATTACTCTGAACGAGCCTCCGAAGAGATGAGCATTTACTGATGAGATCATGTACCTAAATATAACATTATCATAGAATCACAGAATAACCAGGTTGGAAGAGACCCATCAGATCATTGAGTCCAACCATTCCGATCAAACACTAAACCATGCCCCTTAGCACCTCGTCCACCCGTGCCTTAAACACCCTCAGGGAAGGTGACTCAACTAGCTCCCTGGGCAGCCTGTTCCAGTGCCCAATGACCCTTTCTGTGAATTTTTTTTTCCTAATGTTCAGCCTAAACCTCCCCTGGCAGAGCTTGAGACAACGTGTGAGCTGTTGAGATTTGCCAAGAGAAGAAGTTTCACTGTTTTCCAGGGGTCATCATTGTGGAGCTTTATGAGAAATATGCTACTTGCAAGCAGTTGAAGAGCAACTCCAACACAAGGATTAGAGCATATAGCTATCAGTGGTGTTGCACCATCCCATAGCTTTGCAGGTGACCCTGAATGCCAACTGTTGACATGTACAAGCTAGCCACACCTGAAAAAGCCCATTGCTCTCATCTCCTTCTAGAAATAGACCCTCAAAGCTGCCAGTCCATCTCTAGGCCTGGTGCATGAAGGATGAGGGAACATGAACACAAGCAAGGGACACTGCCTTTGATCCCACTGCATCTTCTGTTCTTGGCTCCCCAGTGTAAGAGGAAGAAACCATTCCTTCTGAATTCTGGTCATTAGTCTAATTAGAAGTACCACATGCAGGCATGTTTGGCCAGCTGAGACACCAACTACTCTCTAGTAAGAAGCTACCACCTGGCTCATTGACTTTAGGATGAACGACAGGCCAAGGGAACAAGACAGTGGCACCCAGGAGTCGCAGGATCACTCTTAGTGACCAGGTTTAGGCACATTTAGTTTACTGCTCTTCCCTAAAAGATTTTCTGTACAATGATTACAGAGGGAGCCTGTGACAGTATCTGGATACAAAATTTATTTAGGTAGGGTGGCATAAATACCCAAGAACATCCCAGCATCACAGGCATAGCTCATTTGCAAAGTGAAAGCTATACATTTAGATATTCCCCTGTTCAGACAGAAGACAGAGGCAGCTTCAGAAGTCCCTGGTTTCTAACCAAGGGTATGAGTGTAGTATCTGCCCACCACTCAAAAAATGTTGTCTGGCTGAAAGTGATAGAGGGGTTACAAAGGGCAGCGCTGAAATGTTTTGAGGCATGAAGAGATTAGATATGAAATTATTTGATAAGAATTTCCTCACTACAGGAAGCACAGTTAGAGGCATCCCTGGTCACAGATTAGAGTCAGCAGGAGCAGTACAAGTTCTGGAGTTCAATGACCCATGCAAACGCAAATCACTGTCCTTCTCATAGGCAGGAAAGCTGGCAAAGCTACAGGAAAAAAGCCAGCACCAAATCCAAGGTGTGACACTGGCACATTTCATTTCTAGGAAAAAAAAAGCCTTGCAAGGTCGCTGCTTTGTTTTAACTGTTCAACCCACAAACTCTTTTCCCTCTTGGGATTACTGAATTCTGCTGCTGCTTAAGTAGTAAAACTCATTAGGAAGGTGAGTTAACGTAAACCCCGATGAATCAAGCCACTATCACACTGATGAAGTTTTCACAGTATAGCCTGCACTATATTTGAAAGATGGTATGATCCTGTCAAAGAACAGATGTCCTCAGTGTTTCATAAGGCTCTGTAAAACACTAAAGATCACATTTTCCATAGCATGATGGAGGTAGCTAAAGAAATATCCTGCATTCCACCTCAGTGCCCAGACGATTTCTTCATCTTTTAATTTTATTTACAATATAGATTGTTTTCCTTTCGTATTTTTTTCTTTCATCTCAGGTTTCTAGAAATTACTCACATAGGAAGAAATGAAAATATTGTGATATTCCGACAAACTTTAACAACTGCAAACTCGCATAATTCCAAGTTCTAGAAGACTGACATGAAACTCCAAAAAATTTACAGCATTACAACGATAAAAAGATAGTAGTGTCAGAGATAAAAATAAACTGTTGTAATTCATGTGGATATTTTTAACTGCACATCTTATCTTAATCTAAATTATAACATTTATCAGAAAATAAAGGAAGGTTGGATTTTAAAGCCTTTTTAAAATTTTCATTACAGCTGTTACTCTACTCGCATTTACTGTTCTAGAAAAATGCACTGTTGTCCATGAAACAGAGCAAAAATCGCACTGCTAAAATATCTGTATTGCATATGCAGACAGAAAAGAGATCTAAACCTTTGCAAAAAAACTCAATTTTACTTTTCACTATCCTTGAGTATGTACCATCTCCTCAGCCACTACAAATTCTTGAGATTTCCCCTGTACAAAGAGTCATTTACATAATTACTGAACAGCTTTGTTAGTTATTTCACTGGAAAGGACAGATTGCCCTTAACTAGGTTTAATCCATATTTTATACTCATCAGTATGTGAAGGTCAAAAAGAGTATATTTCTCAGCAATGGATTTTACTTTTCATTTAAAAAATTACTAAATAGCAACCACCATCTCCTCTCTCTCATCCCCTTTGAATTCCAATGGATTGAAGTGACATTTTCTGAAATCTCAGAAAAAGATGCCTCTTTCTGCACAAAAATTTTGCCTTGAAAGGTTGCTTGGTCTTAATCAGCATTGCATCCTAAAGTCCAAAAGCTTTAAATTTGTCCTCTCCCTGAGAGTGCGACTCATCTGACAGAAACCGTTCTCCTCCTGGTCCCCTTCATTACCAACAGAGTCCAGCTTCTCCAACTCTTCTCACCTTATCTAAAGCAGACACCTAAAATGGGCAGGATGCTTCCTTGTTCATTACCTCTTTCTCTCCAGTAACTAGAAAGAAACATAACAGATGTGATTGTCTGAAGTACAGACATCAAATATGAAATATATCTTGCCCCTGGTGTCAGAAAAGCTTCTGATCTCACCAGCCATGCACAAATCATCTTAAGGAGAGCCTCACAAAATGGTATTTCAGGCCTCTTTCCTTGAAATATGATTTACAGGAATGAAGTAAGAGGTTTCTTGTGAAGAAATGAGTAGAAATGGGGGAAGGAAGAAAAAAAAAGCATTGTTCTATCAAGAAGTATCTCAGAAGAAATCTCCTGATACAAAGAAGGATTAAGCTATACTGTTCTGTACATTTACTCCCTATTCTGTAAAACAAATAATTCACTGCATTGGACACATCCTTTGCCTGGAGCTTTCCATTCATAGGGTTTGAGATGACTTCATGAAAAGCAATAAAAAGCAATACCATTTATCCCTATACTCCATGCACAAATTCCCTCTTAGCCCTGAGAAATGGGAGCAAATAGCCACAATCGTTTCAGATCCACTGTGGAAACTGTATATAAAATATATCAAGTCAAAGCCTTCCAGCTAATACAAATCGAAGTGAATAAGTACAGCAGCATTATCCTTTACAAGCATCAGTCATCTGGACAGAGGCTATTGACATAAACCCAGGACATATTGGCTCAGTCATTTCTGGGAACAAATTGAACATACTCTTGTTTTTACACACATAGAAAAAAGAGAGAAAAGGCCCCAAAATACTACACAATTACACTGGCTGGCATGAGCTCAAGTGAAAGGCAAGTCAAGGTTTCTTGCTCCTCTGTGAGGTTCTCTTATGTATCAAAAGCAGCATGGATGCAAAACTGCATGTTCAGGCTAGTCAAACTGGGTAAAGCCTGCCTCTTAAACTGCAAATAGACACCTATTTTCATAAAAAAAGTGAAGCCTTCTCTTTCACATTTGCTATTAGTTATCTGAAACATCTTCTTTTGCTTCATCCTGTTACCAACCCAAGTAAATCAGCTGTTGCAAATCCCAGTCCTTTTCGTTAACTGCTTAGAGAATGAGTGAACATCAGCTGTGTACTTTCCACTAGGAAAGACAGATAAAAAAATCAGTGTTAAAAATATCCATGATTAATTCTACAATAGCAAGAAAAGAAAGACGAGGAAAAGACCTTTACAACTGAAAAAAAAAATCATCATTTAAAAGATGATTAAAATGGGACATAACAAAAGGCCAAAAGGCCACATATTCTGTGTCTGACATTGGGCATATGAATCCCTGCTGTGGCAGAGTGCAGAGTCATGTGCACCTACTGGAGGCAGCTCTTGTCTTTGGAATGTGTTCTCTTTTCATTTTCCAAACACAAAAAAAGATGAGATTTCCATTATGTCAGTTGCCCAAATTTGTTATTGCTCCACTACAAGGTTTTTCAGTTAAGTCTTTTAAAAGTAAAATATATCACAATGGCTTGGAAATTAACTTCTTCATCTGTCCAAAAATTTCAGATCCATATTTGACATATTTTGCCATTCCCATGGCTCCTCAAAAGGCTAATTTTTTTTTTAAAGTAGAGAGTGAGACATGATAAAACTTTTTTTCACTGTTCTGCATACAATTTTTGCTTTCACTACAAGTGACATAGGTGTTCTTTCAGAATGAAAAAGAATTAAAATACAAACCCCTTCCATGCAATCACATACATTTATTATGATAAGCCAAACCGAAATTAAATTAAATTGCACTGAATTACTCAAGTAAACTAAATTACAAACAACAAACATAATGGTGTGCAGCTTTACAGAGAGGAAAAGCCATTCAAAATCTAGTCCTCTTTATAAGGACTTGAAAAGAATGGTAAGAGAATGAAAACTGACTTTCTTTTCTGAGCAGACTACTCCAATGTATATCTGGCCTCAGTGAAAAGTAAACTGCTAGAACAAAATCATGAGATCCTACAGGATTCAAGCAAATTTTATTTCTCAAAAACATTTGAATGTAGAACTGTCCTGTGAAAATAATCAAGAGTGACAAAATTAAAAATGCATGTTGCTTCGTTGAACCAAGCTGATTTGAAGTTTCAGTTAGACTAAATCAGCAAAATGAAGCCATTGTAACCACAGTGCTTTATCATGTAGGAGAAAAATCTGCAATGCTGAAAGAGGTCTGAAAAGAAGTTCTGAATATCACACGGCCCCTGTGTTTCAGTATTTTAATTGGGATAAACATTAGGAAGACAATATTTCTGGCATAGAAAAGGGAATGACTAACCATCCATTGTGTCCTGAATAAGCAAGAACTGAAGTTCACTTTTGCCTTCATGTCAGTAATTTCTTCTTGCCCATAAACCGTCCACTGAAGCTGGAGTTTCCTAGCAGACAGCTAGGGTAGATCTGTCCAAGCTACATGTAATTTATGTAATTCCATGTGTAAATGGAAAAATTTACAACAAAAAACAATAACAACATAAAAAAAGAGTTCTTAAAAGAATTTTAAAAGATATTTTCTTCTGAGAATCCAAAACAAAGTTTTTACTGAACTACAAAAGGTAGGCACTGAACTATGTAGAGTCCCTTTTCCCTTCATGCCTCTGCCCTCTGGATCAGTGCTTCATGCACCACTGTAAACTTTCAGTAGAAATTAATCAGTAAGGCAAAGCAGGCAGGTCTGTTGCCAATGTGTAACAAGCTCCCATTTGTCACTGGGTCCAGAAAAAAAAAGCATTAATCCACTGGGTTTTCCCTAAAAAGGTTCAAATGCTAGGAATTAATTAGAAGTGAAAATCTGAGGAGGAAGGGAATAAGCTTTCAAAGAAGTTTGATGTAAGTTAAATCTGAGCATACCTTTAGAATGGTAGATGTGAATTTGAGAGAGAATAAGAGTTGAAACACATAAAGCGGATCCTCAGTGATGAAAAGCCTTTAACAGAACTTTAAGTCTGTTCAGAAAAGAAAGTCAGTTTTCATTCTCTTACCATTCTTTTCAAGTCCCTATAAATGTCTACAGAATTCAGGACAGGAATTTTAAAACCAAAGGAGTGTAACACGTGAATATTAAATGGTCTTTCTTCTTTGTGATTTTAACTGTTACCTATTAAAACAGGGAGTAGTGGCACATGTACATTTTCTCACTGAAGTGTTTTCCATTGGAAAACTGATCCATAGTAATCTAAATTTTTCATGGGAACTTACAGAACTGCCTTGACACATTAAATTACTTATCACAGTACTTATCACAGATTGGGATGGTCCAAAGCTCAGTGTCAAGGTTCCCAGCAAGAACTGGTCTGTTTTCTGCATGATTAAAACAACTGGGTTTGAACCTCACTGTGCCTGAATCTAAGTGAGACCTCTGGCTATTATGGTGCTGGATGCTATGGTTGGTGTGTGTGGTCCTCTTAGCACGAATAGCTGTTGAAGCAGGTAATTGAATGTGGAGCTCCTGTGTTGCAAGTGAACACAGTAGCCATCAGAATACAGGTACAATCTCTTGGAGCTATTAAGATCCGTGGTAATGAGAAATTCAGGGAGACAGTGTGAATGAGTACAGTATTTTGGCATTTATTGTATCGGGAAGCTTTACACTAATGCTCATTTATCACGGCAACATCTGAGAAAATATCTGAAGGCAATGAATGTCCCTTCTGACAGATGAGTTCCTAACTACCCTCACATAAAGCTTTCATTCTCAGCGTGAGGCTGGGTGTTACTGTGGCAGACCCAGACTTGACAAACTCAAAGGAGACATAGGCAGACGCAGAATCCTGTCCTACCTGGCAACCGCACTGCCTTTTCATCTTACATTGACAGTGCTGTTAAGAATAAATAGACAGCATATGTAGATATGAAGGCACATGAAACCTGAAGCATAGAAAACCCTCAAATATATAATAATTTATCAAACATAGGTAGTAGAAGACAAGTGAAAAATAATATTAATAAATGTTTATGAACCAGAAAACTCCCTTGCTTATTTTCCTGATTACTACAGGGAAATTGAAAGTTATTTACCTTGAAGAATCAATCTACCCTCTCCTTAACACGCAGTTAAATTATTTCTTGCCACAGAAATATGCATTACTGAGCAACAGCTTGCAATACTTAATAACACTAGGAGGAAAAGATTCTTCAGTCTTACAGAATACCACTCTGTGTGTAAAAATGTAAAATAATGAGAGAAATAATCCCATGGATTTACCATACTGTATGCCCATTGTAAGCATCTCTACTGCAGACAAAAAAGAGGTATCAATGTAATTAAAAAATGAATTATTTTTATGTACTCTTTTTGCAGTGCATTGTGTTTGCTGAAATATAAACCATAACATGAATCTATGTTCTGTGCCCTGCTGTGGTAGGCAGTCACCTTCCCAATACTTTACAAATGTGTAAGACAAAATACAATTTTTTCCCACTTTAACCAACAAGATTCTGGTATACTTGATAGAAACATTATCAAATATTGTTCGGCTTTTTTTACTGGCTTTGTTTAAAATAATGAGAGAGAAAATCAAAAGGGGAAAAATAGACTTTGTTCTAAGATTACTGAAGTATACAAAGGAGTTCATCACAGAACTCTTTTTTGTTGATTTCTTCAGAAAACAGCAATTACACGTTGTCCAGGAACCAAATGCAAACTGTATAATTACAGTCAAGTTGTATCATGTGTTGCATTACCCACTAGGTTAGAAATACTGTATAAACCTCGAATAAGTGGTTTTTTGCATGGCACAATGACATACTTCACGGTAAGCTCCGGAAGACTTAAACTTTGACCAAAACAGCAGTAAAACAGCCAACTCCACTTACTTGCCTGAAGCGATGCTTATGTTAAGTGCTGAGACATATTTTCTGCTATAAACAGTTTCACTAAAAACTTTCAACCCCATCCCCCCGCCCCAAGTCATTGATCTAATACAACAGTGGAAATTGGAGGATCCTACAAGGAAGTGGAAACACTCACCTCTTGATCACACATTGGTGTAAAAGTGACACTGTACTCTGCCAGGGCCATGTCATTCACCAAGTTTTTCACCTCTTCATCAAATGCAGAGTTAATGATTCCTCGCCTGTGAAATTCACTGAGCATCCTGGTAATGAAGCTGTTCCTTTCCTGGCACATTCGGGTAAGGCAAGCCAGCTTAGCCTGTGTGGCATGAACACACATACGTTTTTTTCACTGCACATTGAAACTGTGAGATTTTATTTTGTACCTGACCTGTAATTTCACACATTTTGACCTAAAGCTATAAATTGCATTGTAATGTTTCTAGGTCGTTAGATGCCCCTGCACTCTGCACCAGCAATGTGTGTGCACAGATAAATGAGATGAGACCCTCCCTTTCCGTATGTGAGGTCCCTCTTTTGACAGGTTTAAGAGTACCCACAGCAACAATGTTAGCAAGCCCTTGCCTAAACCCAGTAGCAAACAGCTAAGTCAGGGGCATCTGCAGAAGGCAGGCACACGAACAGAAGCCTGTAAGCAAAGGGATACATTTTAGTATGTGTAACTCCTGCGTCAACTTTCAGGAATATACAGTACCTTCAGAGGAGCTAGCATCAGTTTTGCTTCAGACTTTCTCTTCTTGAGCTCTTTTTCCTGAAAGGTTGAAAAACATTCTGCATTAATCCATTCAAGAGTCATACTACTATATTGTAGAAGGTTTTCGCTCTTTGTTTTAGACTTCCAAGGTATATGCTTCACATATTTGTGTGATCTGTATTGCAGACAAGATAGAACAGTGTAAGGACTTGTTATCCGCTGACAGGCCCTGGGGTGCAAGCATTGCCCTACTAGCCTTATCATTGATCTTGTATATTAGCAAATGCTTTTGGATGTCTTTAAATGGAGTCCGATATCAATGAGACTTGGTGTCCTTTATTATGCATTCATATTCCCATTTGCACTGTGAAACATTCAAAATACGCTTTTAGGGAAAGGTTTTCCCTTTTATCATCTATATTATGTTGTAGAATGTGAGAAACTAGGAGGGATTTTCTGCATGTGCATTCTAAAGCAGGCTTTGAAAAGTGAACAACAGCTTTTTACTGCAAAACAATTGATTCATGCCCTCTATTAGGAGTTGAGACAGATGACCTAGTCTGTACCCTGTGATTAAAATGTTTATTGTGCTATCTGACTATGCACAAAAAATGCAGAATCCTGCCAGGTAAAATCTATTTCTGTTATAGATCAATACAGTATAATTTGGCAATGAAATACAGATTCCTTTGCATTAATTTTGCCTGCCAATTTGCATATCTATATAGTTTATAATAAATATACTATGTGTATAAAAAAGGAAAGACTTCCTTTATGAGAATTTGGGTCTTCTGAAAGAAGTCGCATGGTTCTCAGCTAATAAACTGTGGGCTTGGGCAGGAAAGCAGTAGATAGCACAGGAGAGACATGTCTTTACATTGCGCTGGCACTGAGGGAACAAAAGAAAAGCTGGCAAGAGGTCCCTGCACTGCTGACATTCAATTATTTATGAATCATGGAACAAAACACTTCATTGATGCAACAGCATGATTATGAATGGGCAGCACGTCTCACCCTGTACTCACCTTCCATCAGATACCCACCATCCATCAATGCAGACACCAGACACTATGAGACAATTTGATTTTGCTTCCACTATTCTGCTAAGAGGCATCCCAATCAATGCCTGAGAGAAGCCACAAACACTCCACACAGGAAGGGTTTAAAGCAAATCACAGTACATGGAAGGCCATGGAAAAAAAATGACCTCAAACATTTCATCAAACAAACAAACAAACAAAATCAAAACATCCCCTCCTCTCCCTCGTAAACTGTAGGACAGGTGGATTTACCATGGAGGAAGTAGGATGAAATTCATGTCCAGTAAGGAGAAGAAAATTATCTCTTATATTTCTAAGGAAAAACAGAGGGGAAGCAAGTTCTACATGTTGTATTAGGGTATGAAGAATACTGTTGAGAAAATACTATTTACTAATTGGCTCAGTGTATGATGGGCAATTGCAGTTTGACTCACATTGCAATTATTATAATTTAAAGATTTTTTGCAAAATAGTTCCCAAAGAAATAGGAAAAAAATTCTAAGGAAAAAAAGTCTTAGCAGGAGTTTGCTTCCACTTAAGAGTTCAGCAGTTCTAGTCACACTGACAGCAGTAGCTTTGTTGTTTACAAAATAAGGCAGTAGCTTTGCAAATGTTAATGCCTGTACCTGTTCTGGTTGGCCAGGTGAAATACAATGCACAATTGCCAAAAATGCTCATGTAAGTATATTTGGGGGTTCTCATCAGAATTACTATTTCTATTAATTGAAATATAAACCACACATCTAACTGAACATGTGTAACTGAAACTCTTATACGTAACCGTAGCAGTTGGATCAAAAAAATTAGGAAAAAACTCTATCAAAATGCTAGCACTAGCACACTGTGTTTCCTAACCTGATACTTTGCCCCGAAAGAGTCAGAAATTAAAAAAGTTCTGATAATATAAGTCAAACAGGGAGCTCAGCTCTACTGTGCATTCATTAGGCTATGGGGATTATAGCCCAGGCTGGTAGCAACTTTTATTAGACTCTATCATCTTTCCATAACATTGGTCACCCAGGTAGTTTACATCTTTCCCTTACTTCTCTGAAATCAGGGTTACTTTTTTATGCCTGAAAACCATTTAATCATTCTCAGATTTGTTCCCAGGAAAAAGCACTATTTTGGCTCCCTACTTATAGATGAAAGATGTAGAATCTGAAGTCTAAACAAAGATTTGTTCATGTACTTCAGCACACAGAAAACAGTTTTATTATACCTTTTCACATAGCTGAGCCTGAAGGAGTTCCACTTCATTCTGCAAGTCATGAAACTGATTTTGTAATGTAGCCTGGTCCCTGAGCTGGGCTTTCAAGGTCAGCACTTGCTGCTGTAATCTCTTATTGGCTATTTTATTCTCCTCTGTTTCCTCGCCATCTTTTACAGTGTACACAGGCTAGAGAGCAAATAAACAGATTTTCAAATTAGATGTATAAAAGAATGAAAATATTCTCAATTGTTTCCTAGAGCTCAAAACTTGTCAATCAACACATGTACCAACCTTATACATTAAAAAAACAATACACATTTAAGCAGATATAAAACCTAAGGCTTCAGATGGTTGGACTTGATGATCCGGTGGGTCTCTTCCAACCTGGTTATTCTATGATTCTATGAAATCTTCATATTAGTGCTACTATCTTGCACTGATCTTAAAACTGTTTACAAGCAAGGAGATCTTGAGCCCCTGTGACAGCATGTTTAGAACTGCAATTTCACAAAACTCCTTGAAGTTAAGTATTGCATTATAATCATTTCATATTCAGGGAAACTGGGGCAGAGACAGATTAAGTGACCAACCTATGGTCACACTGTAAGTAAGAACAGAACTCAAAAGTCTCCAATCTCCTGCTCTAACTGCTCTATAATATCCTCCTTGCTTTTCCACATGTATTTATCTCAGAGAGCAAATTCCACTCTCCCAGTTATACTTTTGTTTTGCAAGTTTAATGAAAAAACTAATCGGTTTTTAAGTACAAAATGCAGCAATAGTGGTTCCACAGGACAAGTGGATGGAGTACCTTCTGAACTTCAGTTCTCCTCCCTCACTCTCCATTTTTTTTTTCAATTTTACGCACTTAGATTGAAAGGATTAGTGAGGGTTTTAGGTTGCTAGTCAGCATCATAAAGTCATTTCCTAGAGGTTACATTGTCAGATTAAACACATGGATTAAGAATGAAAAAACATTTGAGTGTGAAGGTCTTGTGAAAAACATTTATGCTGTTGTGAATTTACATTAGAAAAATATTGAGTTGATATGCACAGCTGCTCAAGATTTCTGATTACATATTATATAAGCAAGTGTAAAGATTGAGTGTTTCAGTGATTAAGCTAAAAGTCAAGTCAGACCTATGTTATGCTGTGGTAAAAACGTAAAATCTTCTGAGAAAACATGTAGGAAGATGGTTTGATTTGAGTAGGTATTAACATTGGTACAATTGAGAAAAGAGCTAATGTTCAGCGTCCAAGCAAGTCGTGCATTCTTTGTACTAAACTTTTTGGCTCCCTCTCGTGTTAAGAGGAAAGAACAATAGTAACTGTTGGACACTTAATAATCGATTACACCAGGTCTGCAGTGAATAAAAAATTGAGGATGGGTCTGAGACATGGTGTTTTCCTCATCTTCTTTCCCACAAAAACAGCATGTTAAATAAAAAAATGGAAACACTCCCTAACTAAAGATGCTCAGTTGAAAGAGAGATAGGGAAATTTAAAAAATTGCTTGCAGGTTAAAGACAGAGAGAAGTTCCCTCTTTCCTTTTGCATTTTGCCCACCTGCTACTAGTTTTCTGTAGTTTTGAAGCACAAATAAGGCATACAAGGTTTGTTTATGATTACTCCTGCAAGATATCCAAGTTAATAGCAGCCATGGGCTCCAGATGGGTCAAGAACCCAGCAACTGGGACTGGGAAATCACCAAAAGATAACTTAAGCCCAAAATGTAGACTTTGACACACTGTATTATTATTAAACCTAGCAAAGCCTCAAGTCTTTGAAGCTGGTGACTTTAAAAATATTAAATATTATTTTTTAAAAAATTATACATTAAAAAGCATTTAAAATAAAAATAAAATCTCCTTCTTGTAGGTGCTGTTCTTGTCTTGAAATTCAATGAGAAACTGAGAAGAAATATGATTTTTTGGTTACAGAGCATGACAGGAGTCAACAGTTCACAGAGGAAGAACCTTATTTACTGTATGCAATTGATCCACAATTCTTATATTAGTTTTCGGAGCTGTTCTTCCAAAGACGTATCTATCTAACCTGTCCAAACTGAATTTGCAAATAGGGTAGGTTGCTACCAAGTTGTTTTTCCAGCTATTAGAAGTTGCATATTTCTTCTTCACAGTTTTCCTGTCAAGGAGGACAGAAATAATTTCAAGGCTAGATGAAAAGTCTTTATGAAAGTTGCTTCCAGGAGGTTATTCAAAAATTAAAAATCTTTCCATAAAAGGTTTAATTCTGTTGGAAAACACAAAAGTTATTCAAGACACAGAGCCACCTGAAAATTCAAGAAGTTTCATTTACAGTAAAGTCAGAATTTCTGTAAAGTAGATACATTCCAATTGAACTTTCTCTCCCCCATTGAAAGTTTTCCTTTAGCTGTGTGTTTTACATACTTTGACTCCCCAATTAATTCATAGCATCTGCTCAATGTCAGTGGAAGTTGTTCTACAAGTGCCTAGTATCACAGTTTCATTTTTCCTGCCCAGATCTAGTACTCAGAGCTGGAAAGCAGAAAGACCAAATAATGAAAACACTAGAGACTCCTCCAACAATTTTCATTAAGATCACTTGAAAACCCATGCCTCAGAAAATGGCTCTGGCTAAAGAGAAAACGACAAGAGTCCTCCTAAAAATACTGAAGTGTCTCTAATGCCCATGCAGAGCCCAGACATGTGACTATCCTGTAGAGAGATGGTCTACCTTGTATAATATATCTGTTCACTTTCAGGTTTATAGCTCCAGTGGCTCTAGGTGCTCTATATTCCTTTAAATCTATTGCCAATAACAATAAAGGATGTCTCTGCATCCAAAATACTCACTCCAAAGAAATATGTTTTTGTCTATTCTATTTACATACATACCATTATTTTGCAGGGCTGCTTTCCAAGCATTTTGTTCTCAACTTCTTGTTTAAGATGGTCTAATTCTGAGACAGTCTGTGCCAAATGAGTTTTGACTTCTTCATATCTTGTTTCAGCAAAGCCAAGTTCTCTGTACCACTTCTGAGCCTAACAGGAAGAATAAAAAACTAAAATCAATGAGTGTAATTAGTCTGACCGCTGGATCATTTTTCAATACCACAGGTTTGAGTCTGATCAAGGCTTCACAAGTTTTAAATTATTGTAAATTAACTAAGATAAATGTAATTGCACAGACTTATCATAAGAAATTAGTAAAACTCTCAAAGTAAGTCCTATAGAAACATAGCTAACTGAAACTATGCAGAAAAATAGATTGCTTTTTAAAAAGATTTCTAAATTTGAAGGTACTTTGAGTATTCTGAATAAAGCTAAAAAAAGCAGTGATGAATGCACTCACAATTTCAGAGATTATGCCTTTGAAAGCCCTCAGAGAAAATGGAATGTAAACTTTTTATAGGCTAGGGGGAAAGCTGTCTTCTTGAGAAATGTCAAAAATGAAAAATGCAAAGGAGGAAAAAACCTGCTTCCATATATTGACCTTTATATTTGTTCTAGGATGCTTTTTTTCCACTTTTACACTTTCATTATAATTTGGAAAAAAAACCCCAACAATCCTTCAAGTGTTTAATCTTAAGAATGGGAAAAGAAGCAATCTGCTCAGAGATAGTTTGTTCTGTGTGTCTGCATCAAACACTCATCTTCTGTTAAAGTGTGCTGAAGGCATGCAGTTTCACTTGAAGTCCTAGTCAACCACAAATGACTACACAATTTATTACTTAACTGAACAATCAACAGAGATACAATTTGGTTCTACAGATCAGAGACTTCCCTGTTTTGTATAAGTGTTAAATCATGGCAGAAAGAACAGCAGCCACAGAATCACAGAATCATAGAATAACCAGGTTGGAAGAGACCCACTGGATCATCGAGTCCAACCATTCCTACCAAACACTACATCATGCCCCTTAGCATGTAAGAAAACAAGAAACAAAACAAATTTGCTCCTCAGAATTATATCGGAGTAGGAGATTACCTCTTTTTTTGATTTTTCTAATTCCTTTTGCTGTTTTTTTAGTTCCTCTTTTGCCTTTTCAACTTCCTTTTTCATCACGCAGTAGCTTTCAAATGTGCCACCCTAGGTACACAACAGGAAGATGTGGCTGCTTTCACCCATATAAAATGACATTCAGGTTTTTACAGAACAATATATGGTTTACTTCTACCTGATTGCTAAAAACATTTGCATAAAATCAAGATATTGGAGATAAATCTTTCCCTCTTGAGTATTTGCAACTGAGGTAATAAAACTGGGTTTACAAGAACATAGTAAGCTCCATAGAAATTCACTGTGGTGTGAGATTAATGACTACAGAGAGGAAAGGTAGACAAGAAATACACTATAATTCTTGAGGCATGTGTTTCATAAAAATCAAAACAGTAAAAAAAAAAAATAGATCCTATCAAAATAAAAGCTAATAAGAGAACATATGCACATTCTTCAGTAACACATGATTGTTTAACAGCCCTGAACATTTTAACATTATAACAGGAGTTTGTGGAAATGTATCTGCTTATCAAAAGCTTTTGCCCTTGCAAAAAGTTGAATAATTTTTAAAATGCCTGAACAATGCACTCTTTTAAGTATTTTTAACTTTGTAGCTTACTATATCACTTTAAAATTCTCTAAACAACATTCAGAGAAAAAAAAAAAAAATCTCTGGTATTCTGCCCTCTATTTCAAAGTTAACTTTACCTCCTCAGATTTCCAACACATGGGAGCTTACAACATGTTCTATATAATAAAATTAATTTAGATTTGTCCTCCAAATAGCATCCATACACCTTCTTTCTAAAGAGATCTTGCTTGATAATGTTCTCATTATTATTTACCTCTTTTCCAGGGAAAGAGTTTGAGGGGTCAATAACCAGAGCACCTGCTTCTTCAGTCTGAGTTATACTACACACTTTTTCAACATTCTTCAGCTTAAGGCCACTTTGTTGACTTTCTTCTTTTAATTTTACTATCTTTTCCTCTGTTCTCAAACTTTTATCTTTCCTCAGTTCTCCATAGATGAAACCCAATGAAGGCTTTAATCTTTTCCAGTTGCTATTTTCTAAAATAAAGTTTGTATTTGCTTTCTGAAATTCATCAAGCTGTTCTGAAGTTTCCTTCATTTTTATTTCTCTTTTCAGTTCATATTTTCCCTCCTGTAAATCAGAAATAGATTGATAACAGCTGGTTTGGCAGTCCTGAAGTTCTGAAAACAAGTTCTTATATTTGTCTCGTTCACAATTTACCTCTGCCAAAGATCCCAATAAAGTTTCTTTTTCAGCTTCCAAAAGAGATATTTTTTGTAAATTTTTCTGGCTCTCTTGGATTAATTCATTATATTTTGCTGCATAGTTTTCCTTGTCTTGCATTAACTTAGCTATTTCTTTGAAGCATCTCCTTCTTTCTTCTTTCAGGTCTGAGAGCAGCTGGAAATATTTCATTTTGCTTCCATCCATGCGTAAAACACTCCCAGGGAGTTTATCTGATGCAACTGTCAGTGAGTCATTCCCAGAATTCCCATTTTTGTCTTCAACATAAGAGAGGTTCCTAGAGAAAGTTTCAACAAAAAATGTTCCTGGGCTCATGGTGTTTTCTTCTGAGAAGTTATAATAACATTTACCAACTTCTTTCTCATTCAGTAAGTTTTGGAATGAAACAATGTTAGCTTCATCTACTGCTAAAATGTACTGAAAAAATGCATCTATCTCATCTTCCAGTCCACACATTGTCTGAGCATCTCTCTCATTCTCCTGTTGCAATATATAGAGGTTCTTGGGGTAATTTTTATTCTTTTGAATCCTCTGAGAATACACAGCCACCACTTCTTCCAGTCCATATATTTTCCCATTATTTTCATTACCAGATCCCAGTTGTGACAGACAACAGAAACTCTCATAAAAATTGGCCCCTGATGGGAATAGTTTGCTTAAACACACAAACCTCTCTTGCATAGGAGACAATATATTTAGCCAATATCTCCCTTCCTCTGACCAAAATAATTTATGAGAGTATGCATATTGCCTTTTTTCAGCTGCTGCCTTTTGACATGAGACATGATTGTTTGGCTCATATAGTTTCAGGGTCTGGTCTTTCTTTTCTTTCGGGCCAATACTTTTGGGAGGGGTTGGTAGATGAATTTGTTTCTGTGCTTGCTCTTCTTTCTCATAATCACTCTCTCCTTTCTCATCATCATTCTCTTCTTTCTGATAATCATTTTTCTCCTTTCTAATAATCATTTTGATTATGTCTTCTCCATTATGTACCCTATTCACATCAGAGATGCAGATTTCTAAGTGTTTCCCATGTCGCTCCAGTAGTTCAGGGTTCTCGTCAAAATGCTTCTTTAAGTCTTTAAAATCAACAGACATATTTTGGACATCCTGTAGGCTACCTAGGCTGTCCGTGGCTTTCATTCTTTGGTTACAAGGAGTGATCCATTTAGTTTTGTTTAAAACTTTAGACCTTTGCTCAGGAATACTGGTCACCTTATGTGGTTGGGCTTTCTCATTCTGCATTTCTTCTCCATTAAGTAGCCCTCTAAAGGTTTTTTGATGATACTTCCCATGATCAACAACTTTATCCAGGCATATATTTTCACTCATGCTTTTTGGCAGAATTTGTGTGTTTTCCCAATGTATTTCCATGTTGTATTTTTCGAAAGATGATGTAAAAATTTCAGTCACAGTGCAAGGCATCTTTCCACAAGGAAGCACAGAAGTGTCAGAAATTCCTCCTTCTGCAACTAGGCAGAGGTTTTCAGAGTGGAGACTGGTATTTACCTCACACTCATCCACTTCCTTCATAGTGGTGGTAGATGATAAGTGGTAGCTTTCAGGTTCAAACAAGCTAAGCTGGGGCTTCTTCCTCATCAAAACTTCCACCACAGAAAGGGGGAATGTCTTTGCCAGCAGATTTATAGCTTGTTTATTCAAGAGAGAAAAGTTTTCCTCATCTATGGTTTCCTTATTTGTCTCATTGTTAGTTAACTTCTCAGAGCAAAGGGGAAACAGTCCTGCAGGATGACTTGGGGTACATCTAATCAAAGCGAAAATATCTTCCAGAGCACTTGCCCTTTTTGTTCCAATAACAACCTGCTAAGAGCAAAACAAAATGTTTCAAACTGAAAAATATAATCCAAGACACATTATTCTGTGTTGCAAATCATAATTTCTTTTTCACCTCATCCATTATATATTTTAGTACAGACAGATGAGAAAAATATTGTAATATAGTTTTCTAATAATTTAAAGATTTGCAATGAGAATAATGATACAAATAATTATAATTCATAGACTTGCTGTGCTAACAAAAGTAACAAGAATAGCAGTGACTTTTCTTCTCACCTGCTCAATCTCAGCTAGACCAGCAATTTTTGCAAAGGCACCGGATTTGTGTTCCAAAATTGGTAGAAGTTTATCTCGTAGCTTCGCCATCTGCTTCAGCTCATCACAGCTACATCCTGGTGTTTCTGCTACAGTAAAGCACTGGACAACTGCAAATGCCACTCCCAGATAGTTAAATGAAAAACAATCCCTAAACCATCTGACTGGATTTTTAAATGGAAATATTTTAGTCACAGTATGCCCCAAACTACCTTCTTTGTCAGAAGTGTACATCATTAATAATGCAGAGATAAGCATTAAACAAGTAAACACAGTTCACAAGAAAATATAAATATTAAGCTCTAAAATAAGCTATATTTGGAGGGGGGTGTGGTTTTTTCCTTGCCACAGTTCTCAAAGCATTTAAATATGAAAACAAATCTTGGGTAGATGAAAAATTATGGGTTAAAATTACAGGTTAAAAGTAATCAGTACATGTCTGCATTTGCATACACTGAAATTTGCTATAAAATTTCTGTTCATTTCAGTTGAAAGAATTAACCTGATACTACTTGCCAAGAACAGAGCTTTCATCCTACGTTTGGACTAAAAAGCAAATCTGACTGCTGCTCAGTGTTCTCAAACACTTTACTTCAGCCAAGATATGGGCATTACCCCCCTATTCCTCATTTTTGCAACTTCTTGAAAGTTCTAGGATTTATTGAGAAAGCCTGTATGCTAATGCTAGTATCAGTGAATAGTTTCTTCCTTTACCTTCTCAAGATATATTTTGCAGATTAGGAGGTTTGTAGAAGGTACTTCACCTTCTAAGTCATGCATGCCACATGATTTATATCATCTCCACTTTTACTGCACAGAAATGAAAGTAAAAATTCCATTTTGTTTTCATACCAGACTCTTTATCATGTGGCAACACAACTGGAGATTGAGTAGCTCTGCTTGTGAGTGGATCCACAACTGCTCCCCAGTTCAGGTTCTGAACATCATCCTGGACTAGTTCTCCATTCTTAATGGGGAAAGGAGATGGAAAATGAAAAGAAAGATTATAAATATATAGTGATTGTGATATGAAAAACAGACACAGAAAATTCATTTGTTGTTTTACAACATACACTATTGCTGTTATATCATGTGGTTTTCTCATTGTAACATTTTCTAGTAAATGTTATGGCTTTAGACTTAATATTTCCTTCATGCATCACAAAGAGTTAAGGAAGAAAATCTGAGTAATAAATATTTAATATATGAGACCACAGAAACAATACTATCAGAGCAGAGACTAAATTATATTCGCATGAACAAAGACAAAAGAAAGTCTAACCAATTAGGGAATGCAACCATTAGTTCAATGCCCAGCACTGTCCAGGATACAAAGGCAACTGTTCCTAAGCTGGAAGAACTCTTTATGAAAAGCAGAATGAATATTTTAGAAGAAAATCTTCTTTTCCATTGATAATTTAAACATAAATTTCATATTCTGTTCTTAACATTTATTTTGCCTCCCTAGTTTAATTTAGTAATTTTAACAATTTCAGAATCAAAGTAAATACTTTTATTGTTTGATGCACAGCAGGTCACATTTCACATGCACTGTGCTCATTTTTAGTGAACAGACAATTTTGCTATGATTTCCTCAACAAAATGCATAATTAAGTAAGTGGCCAAAAGAGCTACAGCACAGAAAACAAGTCAACACAGTCACTTTTGTCTTCCTGCATCGCTCTGCATCATCAAATGCCAGCAGGAAACCAACTCAGTCCCTTTGGGTTGAGCTGCAGCTTTAAAATGACACACAGGTGGGAAAAGCAGTGACTTTAAAGTCTTTAGGCTACAGTGAGCAAGAAAAAGCCACTTACTTTTCTACAGGATCAACAATGAGAATGATTTTTATTTCAGAGCAATTCAGCTGCCACATTATAGTGCTCTATTACAAGACCTTGTCTGGGTGGCATGACTTGAGTGGAAATCACAACACTTTAAGGATTTCTTCCTTCATTTTCTCAGTAATATTAAAAGTGATACTAATTCCTTGAAAAATACTCATTCCTCTCCCACAAGTTTGCCCTTATTTTTTCATCGGTACTTTTGATATGTGGGTTCTGTTAAAAGTAAGTTACACAAAATGATGTAGAAGATAATGCCAGGAATGTCACATGATGAAATGAAGACCTCAGCTGTCATTTGGAAGCTGTAGAAAGATGCATCACTTGGTGTTTCATACTTTTCGTCCATCAAGACCTTGAATAGACCCCTAACTTTCACATCTAGAAACTGCCTGACAAATGAAGACACGCTCGTATGGTACCAGCTGCTATTTCATGCATATTTCATTCAGACATAGGCTGCAAGAGGAATATTGCAGACAGAACCTTGATACATATTCTGGAGATTCACATTTACATGACTACATTGCTTCATGAGATGCAGTAACGGAACAAAACACCTAATTTGATCCACATGAAGATGCAGTAATGATTAAGGCTAGTTTTCAAGAATAACTGATGTCCTTGGTATTTGCAGGATATGGTATTTAATGAGGCATCTCATACCATTGTGCATTTCACAGCAGTCTGATAGACCTGTCTTCACAAATTACTTTTTTCCTGGCTAAGTAACTGGCAAATGATCCCATTTGCTCTATCACTGGAAAAAATTATATACAAACAGCTTTCCAGAAATGTAACACCATGAAACTCTTTCTCATATTACACACAGTTTCTCATTTTTAAAGGTGTTGATGGAGTATGATGAGCCTCCAATAGGATTTTTCTTGTAACTATTTTGACTTGGATACTACAAGATCAAGGTAATAAGATCAGGAAATTCTATTTCAGTAGGTGCTAGCAAAACACAAGATGAGGCAGGAAAGCCCTCTTCAGTTTTACATTACAACACCAGATGTCTCCCTCCACCTTTTATCATAGATATTTGAATTTTTTTCCCCTGCTTTCTCAAGATATATTCTATTAGAAAAATCCAGTCAGTAGCAGTACCAAAAAAGAATTGATGCTGCTGATGCTATATGCAGCATTTAAATAACACAATCTACTGTGCAGCAAACCAAAGTAAACTGGGTTAACACAAATTGTGGCCTGTTAATTTAAACCAAAGACTGGGTAACTGAGACTAAGTCACCAATGACAACACTGCTGTAAATTGATATTTAGAGCATAAAAAATATTTGGTCCTGTTTCTCAGAGACTTTTTGGGTGAGTCTCAGGCAATTAGTTGATATATCTTGCTTTCATACCTTCAAATAACTCAATTTTCTCACACCAATAGTGATTCTCCACTGCTTCTTCCTTGGCTCAGAAAGTCCTCACTCTGTAAGATTTTAATGCAACTGGTTGTTGTACCTGTGTACAACTCAGTGGAAGTCCCTCAAGAAGTATCTTAAAATATTTTCAAATCTTATTTTTCATGCCCAAGAAAAAGTGAACTTACTAGTTAATGTAACTATAGCAATGGTTCAGGCTAAGTATGAAAATGTGGAACAGCAGTTAGTCTTTCTGCTACCTCAGAGCAGCTACACATGTGGTCAGGCACAGCTTCTGAGCTCTTCACAAAGGTTACCCAGGTGCTGCTGGTTACTGCAGGCTGATCTTACCACTCTCTCTTTCTTAGACAATGACAGCATCCTTGAGCTCACTTCTTTATGAATGTAGAGCCACTAATAGTACAAAATCACCATGTCTGCAAAGGCACATTCAACCACCAGGCTAAAATCTTTGTCTTTATTTCTTCTAGGTTTTGATGGACAAAATATCCTCTCTACCCACTCCAAATTCTGTAAGTACTCATCCTCTACTTGTCCTCCTATATTAGAGAGTCTTTGTTCATCCTCATTATGTCTCAGTTAACCACCATTAAAATCAGGAGAGTTCTTGGGATACCAGGTGGCAATCTGAATGGGGTAGCTGAATGTGAGGCTTAGCTGATTTCACTTTATTTAACAAACCCTCAGAATAAAAATACCCTCCACCTCAGTGAATAAAGAATAAAACTTTGTTTGAATCCCCTCTGTAAAAGAAATTGTTCTCTGTCAGCAAAATGAATTGGCAGAAGTTGAATACCATATTAAAGCACATGCAAAGCTTTCCCATACAATGCTGGAGTGAAGTGCTTGAAGCAAACAAGTCCTATTCAGTGTATTCAGGGCATATCACAATGCTATGGAGCTGCAAACCATTGAATATCTCAATTCTCTCCCGGTCCTGAATATTGTATCCAGTCCCTTGTTTACCATTATCCAGAAAAATCTCATAGACAAGATTTATTGTCAGCTCTGTTTTTTTACTTCAGCATTTGGGCATGAATAACGTGAAAACTCACCCAACCATATGTGTACTTCTCCACTGAATGGTGTTTATGAGACAGAGGTCTCAGAAGTTCTTCTGGGCTCTACTTCTAGTGCCAACCAAGGCCTTTGGCCTTGGGCACATCATTTAAAAACTTGAGGAAACAGGATTAGTGAAGTGCCCTCAAGGCACGTCTAAAAAAACATTGATGCAATAAATTTCCTGCTATTAGGCACTGTGAGGTACTAATGCATCAACAGAAATAAAGGAAAAAAATGCAAGAAAGAAAGTCTTATGACTGCACACCTAATGAGAACTGTAATGCACGGTGATACAAAGATAAAAGCCTTGCTTTAACTTACCATGTCAACACTGTTGTCTCCATTCTGCAATATTGTATGTTCTGAATCCTTTCTTCTCTTCTTTTTCCATCTCGCCCTATCTTGATTTTTTAAAGCCTTATTTTCATTCAAAAGCTCTTCCAGTTTTTCCTGTAGCTTGATTTCAGACAGTTTCAGGTGATAAACATCATGGCAAGATTCTTCCAATTTTTTTCTGAGAAAATCTTCAGTGTCCTGGTAGCACTTGAGTTCAGCCAGCAGCTCTGCCTGTTTTCTTCTTTTGTCCTCCTCTTTTTCCCTTAAGAACTTCAGATTTTGCTGAAATGCATCAAGGTGGCTCTTCATGTCATGCTCCATATTTTCAATGCAAGTTCTCAATTCCATTACTTCTACATCACAGCATTTAGAGACCTGAGTCACACTGAATGCTGATTCCAGCTTCTCTTGGAGATACTGCACCATTCCCTCCTCTAACTTGGATGTCAAAAGAGCAATATGGGCATTAAGATCTAGAACTTGCTTTTCCAGCCTTGACACCTCACTCTGAAGGGAACATTCCCTTTCTCTCAATGCTGTTGTCTGTTGCCTCTGCCTTTGTTTGTAGTGCTCAAAATACTGTGACTGGCTTTTTATTTCATCTCCTTTTGTCTTCAGCTGCTCCTGAAGCCAATGTAATTTTTTCTTTTGCCTCTTCTCTGACTTTTCTTGGTTTTCAACCTACAATTACAGTGAGTTTTATGGTTAACACCCTAATACTAAATCTCTTCTTCCTTTATACTTTTTGTTACTTTTGCAAAAATTCTTCCCTTTTTTTCCTGAAAACTCAGGAATGGAATAAGTTGATTTTTTTTAGCCATTAAAATCATGCATTTAGAACAAAACTGACTTATTGTTTTGTTATTTCAGCCATCACTGAAATATGTCAGTAGGATAAGGAAACGAAATATGCCCACATCTACTAGAATATAAACTACAGGAAGTTTTAAACCACTTTCTTTTGTATGTTCTACAGTACATAATAAACACAACGAAACTTTGAACTGAAATTCATATAACCTGCTCTGAACTACACAGTAACATATCTTTAACACTTAAAGTTATGGTGTTACTGTACTGACATTACAGGCAGAGAAGCTGTGGTTCTGTTATAGAAAAGAGAACATGTGGTTTTCAGACACTAGGATTTTACCCTTTGCCCTTCACCATACCTGTCATCTGTCAGCTTCTTCCATGAACCCCCTGGAAAAGGTGAAAGGATCAGATTCCTTTTGAGTGAATTTGAGAAAGACTTTGGTATTTTCATTTGCACCAAAGTGTACTTGAACACAGAAGCGTATAGAGGTGAAAGATGCCAGTGAAAGACAGAGGAGGCTTTCAAGATCCATATGCAGCCCTTGTAGGAGCACAGTAGGAGCCACCAATATCATAGTACCATTGTGGCAACTTTTAATGCCTCTGAAGGCACAGAGACATTGCTGTGTTTCTTCAAGCACTTCTTTGTATTAATCTTTTTGATACTTAGTACTTTCCTGGACAGAAGGAATGCTAGACGGAAATGTTATGCAAAGTCAGGTAGGTGTGGGATAATACTTTGTTTGGTTAACTGTTGATGGGAATATGCATATGTCTAATCTTTCAGAGTCTTGAAAAATACATTTCACTTTAATTAAGAAAGCCAAGACTTCATGACTTGGCTTCAAGACTTCAAGCCATGAGTTCATACTCATGAGTTGTACCACATGGTACTACTATCCTATCAGATTATCCAACTTTGACACGATGCTGACACAAGGAAAATGTGTCTTATGATAAACAGAATGAAAAGACATTGTTTCACTGTAGACTGTCCCTGACTAACTTTCATTCCTTCTCTATTTTCATGGAACCATCCAACAAGTTGTGCAAACTAGGTAAAAATCCCTGTTGTATGCATTATCAGCCAACAGCTGACCCTCTTGATTAAAAACATTACATGAAGAAGTACTTAGGGGAACTGAAAGTTTTCAGCTCCAAAACTGACAATTTACCAGTTGACATGGTGGGGAGGGAGTCACAAGGGCATGAAATTGGCAGTGGGACTTTCTCGGCAATAAAGGAGCAGGTCATCTTTCTCCAGTGAAGGGCAGTCTGAGGAGGAGGACCTGCACTGGCAGGACACTGCGGAGTGGTGACCTACATGGCAGTGCAACACAGGAAAGAAGGCAAGACCCAGGCCAAACTGGGAAAGCTGGAAGAGGACACAAGCCAAGTAGGAAGCTTAAGGTGGTTACAAAGCAAGTGAGGCCTAACTTGAAACTATGTGAGCAATTCAAGAGTCAGATGATGGTACGAGCAAGTGCATTTTATATAGAAAACAGGCTCTAATAGCTATGTTACGCTGTTTTATCACATCTGGCAGGGAATAAAAAAAGCCTCACCTTTACCATCAGTCCAGAAAAATGAAGTCTGACTTATGGAGAACTATGCTGGGTGGGATCTGGGGAGAAAGAAGGGAGTGGCAGACATATATCCCAAAAATTAAGTGAGAGGAACAAAGATAAAGTGAGAGGATCCATGAGAGAGACAACGGCAGAGCTATCAAAAACATTAAAAGAATACAAAGTGGGGCAAAAAAAAGACCAAAAAGTTCTTCAATTCCTTCCAATTCCATTTTATAGAAGAGAAAGGTCGAGATGATTTATTGCTTAAAAACAGACAGGTCACTGGAGAGGAGATTGACTTATAAATTATTACTACAAATAGAAGCTAAACTAGGTCATTCGAAACAATATCCTCCTTACCAAGTTGACCAGGTCCTCCTGAATGTCTTGCAGTTTCCCTTTAACACGCATATTTGCATTTTCAACCTGGTGCAGCTTCCCATTTAGTTGATCAATCATCACAAGAATTGTTCTCTGTGGCTGCTCCAGCTCTAGCTCCTTCATCCTGTGATATTGAGAATGAAGATCTTTGCTAAATACCACACAGCACAGTTCCAGATGGATAAGCAGCCATCAGCAATGCATCTATTTATCTCTATTTTTCCATTTTTTTCTCGCAACAATATAATAATAACAACTAGTTGATTCCTAATAATAAATAATTCTTAACAATAGTCAGGGGTTTGCACATTATGCCAGAGACTCTCAAAACTGTTAAAGGCAATATATATATATTCATTTTGTCTCTTGATGACTTAATATGAAAACCATAAGCAAGCATGTTTGCAAGACTAATGTCTATTGACGCTTGGTACACCACACAAAATAAGAACTTACCATAAAGATAACTGCAATTCTTCAGTCTCTACGTGTTTCTGATCTTAGGATTTTGCTAGGCTCATGGTTAGCAAATTCAAATTTTATGAGGATGGTAAGTGCTTCCCATCAAAATTAAGATTGCAGGTGACTTATGATAACTACATGTTTTACTGATTGAAGGCAAATCAACTTATTTGTAACATCTCACAGTGGGTACTGAAACCTTTAATGCATAACTGCTGTGTATACAAAGCTGTATTTTGACAAAATATAGTCATCCTGCACCTGTTGCAATTAAAATGGTAGAGTAAAATGATGTGATATGGTCCCTATGCACAGAAGGAACATCTAAAATAATCTTATGAAAACAAGTTTCACGTTTTCCTTAAGGGTATCCTTCACTTTTCAGCTTATGCATCAAAATTTTCTCAGTGCATTCTAAAACATCCTCTTCTTGCTAAGAAATTTTGTTTCCCAGCTTCTCATCTCTTGTAGCAGGTACTAAAAACTCCTTTTCCCTCATCTCAGAGATGGACACATAACCCTCTGCACCTCTCAGGATTGTGCTGTTTCATATCTTCTTCCTTGAATTTCTTCATTCAACCTTCAACAATCTTCCACTTGTCTCTCCTGCTCATTTCGACCTCCCAGCTATGTCATACTGCTCCTACCTACCAAACTGCTAACTCCATCTCAGCAAAAGAATACTACCTGCATTCAAAAATCTCACATACATGCCTATTTCTGAAGTAACTTCATTAAGATGGAATACACATTATTAAATCAGTATCTATTCATGTATGAAAATGAACCTGACAAGATCCTCCCCACCGCAGGCTCTGCTCAGCTCAGTCTGATACTGGTATCAAAGGAAAGGGGACCACATCAGCCCCAAACTGACTCTGCTTCTCTGGCTTCTTTTTCCCAGTAGTTCTGGAAACCACATTGTTCCTCATCTCATATGTATGTGCTTCAGCCACGAGAAATTTAGGCATGTGAACCATTTTCTTTCTAGTGGTTACTCAAGATCCCTGAAAATAGGCTTCCTATATCTCAAGCAGTTTTCAGCAGGTCATTTCCTCTCTTTGAACTGTTCTCTCGTATTTTCTTTGTTTTGGTTTTAATTAAAGCTCTTCCCATTTTCCCTCCCTGAAATCTTTGCTAAATCAAGCCTACTCCTAGAAAATCTTCTGTGTCAAAAAATACTACTATTATTTTGACAGAAGCTTATTATTAAAGCATTTCTGGCCAAAATCCTTGATGAACCAAAGCGATTGAGAAATTATATGAACAATTCTTTTGAACTCCATTTATATTTTCTATCCTTTTAAATATTTGGCTCAGGTTAGAACAGTGCAGTTGCTAGCCATTAAAAACTTGATCTTTTTATTCTAGTCAACTATGTAATTTATGCTTAATGGCACCTTTAGCTATTGCAATGATTGACATTAACATACAAAACACGGAACTACTTTTACAACTCAAAATTCCAAACTAACTCTAGGTTTAAAGGAAAGGCATATATTTTACAAGCAAAATCTTCAAGAATGATTTTTTTTAATATAATTAAATATACTGAAATGCTGTCTGGTTATTTGATTTAAATTAGATTCTATATTAAATTAAATATTAAATTACAATATTTTAGACCATGCTATGAATCCAACTTAAATAAAATCCCAAAACTGAATATTAGATTTCTATTCTGACAGCTGCACAAAATACTTACATGTGGATCTTATCAGGCACCCTTAAAACACAGAAATCTTTCTTTTTGTTAGTTTTGCAAGTATCATTCGACAGTACATGGGGCAGAGTGAAGCATTCCTTTGTCACATGACATTAATTCTGAGTGCAAAAAGCCCTTTTATTTACCTGTTTCTTAGGACAGAATCCGACTCTAGAATATCGTTCGCTTTTTGCTCCAATTTTTCCAGTTCTTTTATTTTGAGGTTCAAATTCTCTTCTCCAGCACTATTTACTTGTCCATCAGATCTGCTTGCGTCTTCTAATTCCTGGAAAATCCAGGAAGTATCAATTCTAACCTTTAAATTCAGGCTATCAAATCCTTCATTACTGGGTATTTTAATATAGTAACAAAACTCTCGTTCTCTCCCAGATAAAAGATCCATGATGAAAAAAACACCAAATTCTTGGATTCTAAATGCACTGCAGTCTAAGCCTGCGATAAGAGAATAAGCCTCCGATGATCAAATGAACAGTCCTTAGCAATTCTGAGCATATTTATTATTTATGACAAAGTCTCATTTCACTAGCCCCAAAGTAATTCAGCATATATGAAAGGAGCTGCAGTTCACAACATGAAATCCCCAGAAAACATTAAATTAGTCTAATTCATGGAGGAATTAGGCATCAAAGTTCTGAACGGAGGATAATTATCTACTAAATAGAGCAGTTCATAAAACTGAGTACGTTCATCACAAAAAAAAATTATATTAATTTTGGATAAATGTATATTTATTTTATTTCAAGACATAAGAGTGAAAAAAAATTTTCTATTCAAAAGGTAATATATGACTATTTCAGAGAAACATTCAGTATGTTGAACTGGTATTTTAGAATTCTGCATTCAGTATTTTGCTTAAAAGCCTGCTTTGTCTCTGACAGGTTATAAAACTATGACTAAAATGAATTTTTTAAGCCTGGTCTTGGGATGGCAAGCTAAGTTTGGTTCTTTTCCTTCGCTTCTTTTAGAACGAGCTCTAAAAGTTCTTCAGCATGAAGTCCACCTTAATTTACAGAAACTCTCTTGAGTATAGTCCCATAACTGGCATCTGTGAAATGCCTTCACTTCTGCTTCATTTGCATTGATTTGGAATTAGATCTGTAATTGGAATTCAACCACTGAGCTTGAACCTGTTCACTGGGAAATAATGTAATTACTTTTTTTTCTTTTTTAGTATGTTGAACCTGCAGAGCAAAGAGTAAGACAAAAGTAATTTTTTTTTACACTGAAAAGCAGAAAATAGAATAAAATCACTGCAGAAACAATAAACAAACAGTTCTTCTCTTACTGTCTCATGTTTTGATACATGCTATTTGAACATATGGTGAATTATATAAAAATTATATTTTGGCCCACTGCATCACTCACTGGTCTTATGTCAGCCAAGGACATAGAATTACAAAGATTCAGTTGCTTCTTAGTCCCTCAAGAAACTGAGAAACTTAAACCTACAAGTGTGGCAAAACAAAGAAAGTATAAATCCATGCAGATAAAGACATTCAAAAGACTCTGTGTTGTTCTTGAGATCTACCAATCCCAGTCACTTCTTAGAGACCATTGATTCCTAAGACCTGTGAATATAACCATGGCTTTCCCCTGGCCCATATAATTTCCCAAATCAAACGATATCTTCAATTTTGAGCTCCTTGAGAATTTAAATTTTCTCTGTAAAGTAAACTGAAGACATCCTACTCCCTGACAACAGGCATCCCTGGATGCCACTGCAAAAGGAATATGTAGTAACAGTGTACATTGTCACTCTAATCATTAACAATTTACAGTGGAAGCCAAATTAATGTAATTTTCAAATGTGCCTTGCCTAATATCGAACTCATAAATTGTAAAAAATAAAAATCTTAGTTGTATATTTTGCAGAAATTAGCCAAAATATAAAAGCAGTGAGGATGGACGAGGCAGGAAATGAGCTGACACTTAAAATCTTTACCCTGATTTCTGCTCCCATAGTTCTATTAAAACTTCCACGTGCTATGCACTCCTATGCATAGTAAGACTTGAATGATAATGATACACTCAGTTTTCCAAAACTACAAAACCTGCTAGCATGGAATAAAAACATCAAGAATGTCATGGAAAATGTCATGCAGGTAAACCAGTTTCTTTGAGAAAATTGTGACATTTGAATTATGACAAAACACATTACAAAATTAAGAAAATTAAACTTCTCATACCTTTCCTGCTTTGTAACAAGACCATCTCCTGTCTCTGCAGTGCACATACTGTTGCAGCCATATGCTCTGAATGTCCCATGTTTGTGCTATTTCCAAAGCAGTGATGAGCAAAACTATGTATGTGAGAAGAAAGAGTGTTTCTTTGCCAAGTGAATCAGACTTCACAATTTCTGTTCCTTCATCAGCATCTGTTTTGGTTATCTCAAGCTCTGTTTTTCTCCAATTATGGTCCAGTAATGCCAAAACTCTTCCTTTTTTCAGGAAGACCTCATTTTCCACACTCTGCCACCATACCACTAAAAGCTTTAACTAAAACGTGAAAAACCTCTGTTTGAAAACACATTCTCTAAACGTTTGTACCTTTTGAAAAACACATTGCCAGCAACACATTTTTCTGGAGATCAAGCTTCCTTAGACTTCTGCACCATCCTTGTTTCCCATTTAAATTGTGCTTTGTACTAGGAAACAGGGTTATTCAGATGAGTATATCAAATATGAGCCACAGTTTGCTGCAGCAGACTGAATTAATCTTGTGGAGTACCTCTGTTCCTTGAGCAGGTAAATGATCTTGCCTGGTGTTTGTGAAAAAACACATTTCTGGTCTGACTTCAGAGCCTAAAAAGTACCTGAAAATACTGGCTTCTTTTGAGGTCGATGCCTGCACCTTCGATAGTGAGATGTTCGGTTGCTATGACAAATCTGTTCCTCAGATTTCTTTGTGCTGCCTTGATTATTTTCTGCTTTATGTTATTTTTTCCCAATCATAAATTCCACTTTATCTGATGTATTATCATAACCATCTTAATCAGCTCTACATTCATGTTGGAGCTTGGTGTGTCCATGGGAGACAACTTGTTTCTCTGTAGCTTTCAATGTAGCCCTTTCGACACAAAGTTTATATTCTAGAAAGTGCGAGGGAGGAGAAAGTTATCTTCAGATATTGTGTTCTGAATACTTTCACCTTGCCTTAACATTCAAGAAATAATTAAAATTACCTATTTCTTCATATTGCCTTTCCACCTCTGAAACAAAAATGCATTTTACCCTCTTTGAAAGAAAAGCCTAACGTTTCTGAATTTTCTAATTATCTTAATTCTTTTCAACAGTTATTTTCTCAATCTATGCTTCACTCAAAACTCTTCTTGTAGTTCAGGTGGTCAATATCCTTGACTCTGTTTATCTGTCTCTGGTAGCTAAGGTTGTGCCATTTTTGCTTACTGGTAGCTAATGTCAACATTCTTCTGTTTCACCTGGGAGGATGCCACGATTTTCAAGTATTTGCTTCCAGCTATTTCTCTGCTTGTCACACTCATCTACATACACTTTTCTTCAAGATCCTCTTTCTTCTTGAAGAGATAACGGAGCACAGGACATCATGCATTTTCTTTCCTGACCTCTCAGGCCACCTCAAGATCTTCCATTCTCCCAGTGTTATTGCCTTAATTTTAAAGAGACAGTGACAAATTCATGTCTCACGTGCAGCTCTTACACACTCCGAAGTTTTCTTAGTTCACTCTACCATCTTGCCTTTCTCCAAACCCATCTCTTCTCCATCTGTGGATTTCCAACTTATGAATTTAAAAATTATTTTACCAATGTAGGGTTGTAAATCTCTATTTGTTTTCCAACTTCGAACAGGGTTTTTTTTTTTTTTTCCTGTCAGCTATTTATTATAGAGAACTTATTGTCAAACACGTAACTTTTTCATACAGCGTTTAAAAAGGAGATTCTGTGTTTCTGGGTGAAATGCAAACCACATTTGTTGAAAGCATGCAGTATGGAGACAAAAATCTCAGTACTGTAAGGAAGCCATTTGATAGATAACAGTTCACATAGCAGCCAGTAATTGCACTTGTATTTTTTTCCAGTGTTTGATTGGTGTGAGAGTGTAAATGCTTTGATTTTTTCTCAGTGTTATGATGTGCTGGTCCTTCTTTGATTATCAAATCATTCCAGTTTGAAGCTATACCTTTAAAAAAAATCTCTAATTTAAAATTCAAATATTTTGCAGTCTCAAGTACTATGCAAACAAATTTATGAAAAAATGCACCAATTTAAAGCTGCTTAATACATATTTTCCATATTTTTGCATGTGGACTCAGCTATTCACTCCATAGGTTCTTTCAATAGCCTGTATACAAAACAACACAGAAAACAAAACCAACAAAAATTAAAAGCCTGCTGAGCTTTAGATAGATAACATTCATTTAGAAATAAGTGTTGGCATCCATCTCTAAATTCACAAACACCACAATCTCTCTCCAAAGTTTATTACCTTCAAAATAACAAGAACCAAAATTACTGTCAGTAAACCACCCAGTTTGCCTTGAAATAATTAACAACATTCAAGAGGCCAATTACAGCTAAGTCTCATAAAATAGGCTTTGCTATGTTACATTACTCAGAAATAGATTCACCTCTGGCAAAATGGGTTAAAGGAAATTGTCCTCCACACTAGCACAGCAATATGATGTGCATAGCTGCAAGCTTGTATATAAGGTGTAAGACTTGAAAATCTAAAATTTTTTTGATGTAACAGTATTTCAAAGTATTTTAAAAGGAACTTAAAAAAATGCTGGTGATACTACTAGGATTATAGAATGTTTATGAAGCATCCCTAAACTTGGCCATCAAACTTTTCACAATGTTTGGTTTTAAACATTTTTATCCAGATGTTGGCATCTCTAACAAGGACTTGACTAAAAAAGCTGGATAAACCCCCAAAGGAAATAGTTCAGTGACCTCCCTTTAATGTTACCTTTACAAATTTACATTAACCAAAATAGCATCCATCCATCCTGATCTCCACAGAATAGAAAAAATGAGCTCAAACTGTGGTAATGTGAATAGCACACCACGAGACTACCCCCTTCTTTAAAGACAACTCTACAAGCTCAATTTTCAAAAAATAAAAGAAATTTCAAAAGGAAAACATTACTCAATTTCAACTAATTTCCAGCACACATCTAGCAATGAAAAGAAAGCTACTGCACTTGTAACAAATCACTAAAACTCTTTGATTACATTCCACCCATCTGGATCTGCAATCATGTTATTGCAAAATATCAAACATATGCAGCAATGCCAGTGAAGAAAGACCAGGGCTAGCTCCAAAAGCATGAATGGAAAAATGATAGCTGAGTTTAGTGGGAGCTAAAGAAACCCCCAAAAGCGCTTATGATGATAAGGTCTTATTTTTGCAAAAAGTATTAGTGATCTGGGCAAGAGAAAATACTGTTTAACACTCTGTCTTAATATAATGTAAGTATAACAGGGGATGGGTGACTATTTTCATCATGCTGCTTGATCATACAGCACTTGACAGCAGTTTCAAATGGATTGATTAGTTGCATCTCCAGCTATAAGGAAATCCCATGAACATAATTCACACCAGATTCCAAAAAAGAAAAAACTTGGAAAAACTGCAAAAGTAAAAACACTGTGTATTTTCAGTTAAAAAAAGCCCTACCAACCAACCAAAAACCAATGACAGTAATAAAAAGCCTGTGTAAATATTCAATAGTTTTAAACCACAGCTTAATCCTCTAACAACTAGGTTGTTGAGTCACCATCTTTATTGAAAGGCAGTGTGCCACTTGCATGGCTCCAGGGTTAGGACTCACTTTCTAAATTTTGTTTCCCTCTTGCCCTGCATAAAAGGTGAGCACTGCCACTATAGCTCCTGCTATACCTAAAGAAATTTACTCTGAAAGGATCAAGGCACTGTGGAAAGGATAGTGGCAATGGTGGTAGTGTCTCAAGAAAGAGACATGGAGGTTTCTTATCCTCACCCTTTCCATGTTGCATAGGCATACGTAAGGTCAGTCCTACTGCAATTTTCACGTCATCTCATAAAAGGAAAATTAGTTTACTATTTCCTAAGCTATTTCATGGCTTCAAGGATGTTGAGGAAGTAAAATGAATCCCTATTTTGTATGGTTGGTGGTGCTTACAGGGCTTTTTAGAAAACAAAACTGAAATTGGTGATCACCACCTCTCCATGCAGTATAACAGAAGGTAGGATCCTACAGCAATACCCAAACTTTTAGACAAAATTCACCTGCTCTGCAGAATTGAAAAGGACCGACTGCATTTAAGGCAGTCAGTATTTTAGAACGCAAAATCATTTCCCATTGGAAATGCTGTGACTTTCTGCAGAAGTCTAGGAAGGCAACTAAAGGCATCCAAGTCAAATTCTACAGGTGACTCTTCCTCTCTGTGTAAGCAAAACCAGTAAATCTTCCCCCATAGTTTCAGGGTCTCAGAAGGACAATTCTCAAAACACGGCAAAACCTAAGAGTTAAATATTGAGTATTGAAAGAAATCTAAAAAATACCAACCACACGTCTTGTCTCAGTTGAGTCATCAAGGCCACAGAATGAATGCTAGTGAAAAAAACAAAAAAAGGAACAAAAACTATAACATAAGATCAAAAGAAAACAAGGAAAAAAGAAAAGAAAGAAGATGTAAGATATGTAACATGAAATCCAATGGCATTACAGCAGTTAGTCTTTCATTAATATTAACTGAGTTCATCTGAAAGAGAAGTAGTGTATACCAGTCTTACTCAAAAAGGGGTATGTGGGTACAAAATGCAAAATTTCAGGGCAGCTTTGCAAATGGCAACATTTGTGGTTTATGTAACTTCAGAAATATTAGGCTTGGCTTTGTGACTTGGTTAAGCATGTACTTATAATTACACACCTGAAAGTGTTGCTGAACCAAGATTCACTAAGCCAAGGGCACAGACTACACGCAATTTAAACGGTAGAAAATCATTTATGAGAAAAGCAAGACATTTAAACAGCACTTGTTCCTCATGTATCAGCTTGTAAAATAAAATTGATACTTCATATAATTCTTTTGTATAGCCTTCAGAAGCAGGACAGTTTGTTGAAGAATCTATAGGGAAAAAATACTGTAATCTCTGTGCTCTTATTTGACAGAATTTTACATAAAACGTAAATATGGAATACATTCCCAGCAGAAAATAAAAAGCCATGCTCATGACACTGTAAGTGACTGTAAGTGGTGCACTGCCCTTAGCTACAACCAGCAATGAGGCTCAGCTATAAATTAAACAGAAATATATAAATCATTGATTCTCTGGCACACACTCGTCCTTCAGCCAGTCAAATTCAGAATGGGATTTAATCTCAAGGAAAAACAAATCAAATAAAATACAGATAGAAGGAAGCCCTCCACCCATCCAGGAGCTGAAGAATAACAGAAAATGCTGAGGCTTTTATGCAGTCTCCTGCTAATGTAATGTTAAGGCAAAGAGAATGTTAATCATTTTAACTCATTATCAGCTTTCTGCTAAGCTTGTGATTAAGCTGTTTCTTTTCCCCATACTTTTCCCCACCCATTGCACTTATGAACCAGCACAGAAATGGCTAACTTCCATTTTCAAAATTAGCCTTCTGTCTAATCCAATACCTACTCTATAAATTGTAATGGCAATGCATTAAAGGCTTACGTTTTGTCAATGGCAACTTCTAGAGATTCTACTGTCTAAGAATATGTGCAAAAACCTATTATTAGCAATAACTAATGTGTAGGGAAGGTTTCTCTACTTTGAGGAGAGAACTGAAGCATCTTGGACATCACTGCCTGTTAGGCAGGAACAGCTTTGGATATAGAACTGGTCTAGTGCAGAAGAGAGCAAAAGCACCAAAAGGGGTGGATAGTGCCTATACTTCTCTGCTACTGGAAACAGTGACCACTGCCCCTCTGATGGATGCAAACAGACTATCCCTGGACAAGGAGTAGTGGGGATGATGTAGAGTGGCAATTAGCAACAGCAGCAGAGAGTCAGCCTCCTCACAGCTCTTCTGGCTATTCCACAAACCCAGCTGAATATCACAGTCCAAAAAGTGCAGGATTAGGTACTGCAAAGGACAGGCAACTGTTGTAGGAGCAGGAGGAGCCAAAGAAGCTGCTGAATTAATTGGAGTAGCTGCTGGAAGTGCAATACCCCTAGAGAGTGACATAGGGAGGACTGCCACATCCTGAGAGAAGATAAAGGGGCAGTCAGAGTAGTGAAGGGTGAGGAAGAAACCTTCTCACATCCAGCATGCTGCTCCCCAAGGCCTGTCTCAGTTCTGTTAACTCCACTGACCTCCTCCAAAAGCCTTTCTTTTCCTCTTTTACCACATTCTGATCCCGAAAGGAAAAAAAAAAAAAAAGACTGAAAACTCCAATAACTTTTCCATTTAGCCCAGCAGCAGGTTTATGTAGAATTAGGTACCCATAAGTACCAGAGAAAATAAACCTGAGATGATGTGACTCATCTTGCAATGTAGGCACTGGTTTAGAAAAAGGAACATAGGTAAGACACTTTGCTAGGGCTTAGAGAAAGCTCCATTGTCAGCCCATGCCCTGCAGAACAGCCTAAATTCCACAGATCGGCGTAGCACTTGAGCCCATACTCCAGGAACCTTGTGCCATCTCTTGCTTGGGACCACAGTGACCCAAATATATTTGTTGTCTTAAACCTCAATCAGAGTTTCTTCAAAGGAGGAAAAAATTCATATCCAAGGTATTAATTTGGAACTTACATCTGTCTTATACCAAGACATATTTTTTGTTTGCAGTGTTTGTCACATGCACCTCATGTACTTTGTTTTAATTTTCGATACTCGCAAGCTTTGCAAAACAATGTTATCCAAAGAACAGAGCTGAGCTAACCACTTCTGTCAAAAAAGAAAGAAATCTTTATTTTGTTTCTTCATCTAAACTACAGCAATTCCTTCCCCTTCAAGTCTAGTACCTTTCCAGATCCCTTTGTTTCTTTCTGTATTTCACAGAACATGCAGATAGGAAATTAATTTGAACAGATTAGAGACAGAGATTCATTCCATACAACAATAACATACACTCAAATTTTACCTTGTGCTAAAATAGATTCCGATATATCAGGTTACAAACTATCAACATCCATGAAACAGAGAAAAATAAATTAGTATGGGAAAAAAATACATTTGCATTGTCAAGACATTTATTTACCTTTTCCTCAATTTCTTTGAGTTGTCTCTTTTGAAATTCTATTTTATCTTCTAATTCTCTAATCCTCTGGAACAGAAAAAGCAAACCAGACATTATTATACCTAATCCAAAAGGTAAATGAACCAAAAAGGTAAGAAATAAATTAAAAATAAAACGAACAAATGCCCATTTTTTTTTAATATAATATTTTCTTTACAGTTATATTAGACATGTCTGTGGCAGGATTGTTGCATATTTCCAGGAAATCATGGCATTTTAAAAGAAGCTGAACATTCGGAACATCATGTTTACTATCAGGAAGTCTAACCACTACCACTCATTAATCATAATTTTAACATATACACACACAGGCAGTTCCGGTTGGTATCAAAATTCTTACAAGTGCAACACTACTTTCTCTGCAACTGACAGAAGTTTTTCTACTTACCTGTGACACTAAGTAGATTATAACATTAAATTTCATTTGAACTCTCTATTTTTCTTTCTTATAAAACATAACTATTCTTCTGGCATAGTTACATACTAGAAAAACAGAGTACACATTTTTCAGATCAACACCAAGACACCATCCAGAGATTCAGCTCTGCCCTATTACTACAGCCACCTCCAACCACTCAGAGGGAATATCTCCTTCAGCATAGCTTTCCATATTTCAAGCGGTTTTCTCATTCAGTTCCACAAAGGTTCTCCAAAAATATGACTGTTATCCACATACCCGATTTTATTCCTATCCCCTTGTTTCCTCTCTACAAACTATGTTGCTTTTTTCTGGGCTTCTACATTAAGAAGATACATTTTATTACACTTTTAACCTATCATACTTGTTACAGATAAATAGGTTCAAAAATGTTTTCTTTTTTAGTAGAAAGTAGAAACCTGGAAACTCCTACTAACAGCCATTGGGAAGCAAGAAGCAACTTTATACTGTAAGTTTGTTTTTTTTCCAGAATTAACTGCCTGTACTATGTCTGGCCTACAACAGTGAAATTTATTAAGAGATCCTGAACTTTGAAAGAGGAAATATCATCCAGTCTAATTTCTATGCATAGCCCAATAAAATCATGCACTAGCTGGTGCAACAGTCCTAAATATTTTATTATTCCCAAATTGATTTGAGTAATACTGTTTCTTTCAAAACAACATCCAGTAATTATTTATAAATCTGTGTGATTAACTGACATCGATATTCAATTACATGCATTCAGTTCAAAAGCCGCAGACAGTGGGAAATGTCCCATGCTCCTGGAAAGTTGGGACAGTTGTAGCAAGGCAGTAGCTGATCCAATGACCATTTTCTGTTAGCTCTGAGAACTACAGAGCTTGGCTTAAACATTTCAAAGCTGACCTGGTGATGTCCTTAAGATGAGGTACATCTAACCCTGCAGCTAACCCTAGGCGAACAAGTCTCCACACCAATACTGCAGATGAGTCACAAACAGTAGAACAGTTATTATTGTTGCTGTTCTAAAGTAAAAGAATGACTGTTTTGAATACTGTGCATAGAGACTAAGTCAATAAAACCTTCCACCTATCGTTGCTCAGATACTTCTACTCCCTGTCTCTCAAGAAATCATATTCATATACTACATATGCAAGAATATTACAATCACTGTAAGAAAACACAGGATGAGAAGCAGGTTGATGTAACCATCTTTGAAATCTCTGGTCCATCAGATTTGGGTCTCACTGCTCTGAAGTAACCCCGAATAAGAAGGATTTGAAGAGTTCCTTGACCCAAGGACGAACCATGGGCTGGAGCAGTACAGCAAGGACGGAAGAGAAGGAAGTTGGCCAAAGACTGTACCGGATCTTTATAAATAATGCGGCTCATTAGGCCTAATTAACTATGTATTGGCTAGCTTCTAGATGCCAACTGAGTAAACATATACTTAATTGTATCTTATGAAGTAATTATTATGAAAATATCATGGTAACAATAGATAAGCACATATCATAGAAAAGGTATAAATATGTACAGAAACACCAATAAAGGGGATAATTGTAGTATTCATATTGAGTGTATTACAGATACAATCAGATTACACTCCTGTTTCTCACTCATTTCAGTTATGCTGATTACTACTCACAGATTCACAGAACAACCAGGTTGGAAGGGACCCATCGGATCTTCTAGTCCAACCATTCCTATCTAACACTAAACCAAGTCCCTCAAGACCTCATCCACCCGTGCCTTAAACACCTCCAGGGAAGGTGAATCAACCACCTCCCTGGGCAGCCTATTCCAATGCCCAATGACCCTCTGTGTGAAAAACCTCCTCCTAATCTCCAGCCTAAACTCACAACCGCAATGCAGAGCTGAGTGACAGAATTCAATTCTCTGGGGTTCCTGTTGTACTCTATGATAAATTTTGACCATGGTGAGAAAAGTGGACAGAAGTAACATTTTAAAATGCCATTTTCACCTTTCAGATTGGTCATGTGAGATATTTTTCAACATCTGCTGGGAACTCTCCTCCAGAAAAAAAGGAAAATAAAAAAGCCTCCAAGTATCTGGTGGCTTTCCCACCTTTGGATTTACAGGAAGTGTTATTTTATAAAAGAACAAGTTAATTAGAACATGACAATATTTTTCAGAATTAGGAATTCATTTAATTAAGTAAAAATTGAGCTGTTATTATTCCCTTATGAATTTTTAATCTTTTCAAAAGATTACAGCTATTCTCTCCAGCTATTTAGAATAAATAAAAATTATATTTAGAATATAATAAAAAGGGCTGAGGCTTGTCTTCCAAATCCCACTCATAGCCCATCACAATTGTTAAATTTTGTAAAGCAAAAGAGATAGAATAGTTTTAAGGTGATGAAATATACACTTTCCTAAAAATCAGTTCAAGTTCAAAGACAACATAGAAATTGAAAGGAATAACCATAGAGTTGAATTTCTTAGCAGTGAAAGAAGTAGCAGAAGTCCACAAAAAGTCCTCAAAACAGCTATATTTATGTCAGTAAGGCAGATATATATAGGGAGAATATAGTCTGTAGACATGTACATATGTAGTTCTGTTCCAGACTTGTACCTAAGGATAGCTTGTTGAAGATAGGTGACAAGTGTTTAAATAGCCAGTATTCCCTGTGTATGAGTGCAAACTACAATGATAGAAAACATGCTGCAAATAAGATTCTGTAACCAACTTCTTGACTAGAGAAATGAAGCGTTCAAACTTAGAGATGTCAGAATTCATTCTAAAACACAGCCGTGGGCTGAAATTTACCACCAGGTGTCAAAGCTTTGTGTGGTTTACTTCTAGTTGTTTATTTGCTTTCCCTTGGAGTACTGTAGGGAGGATTATCCAGGAGGATGAAGTGGGTGTAACTATTCTCACCAATATCCTCTGACTACATGGGGTGATTACTAGAAGACATCCAGCCTAGCTCAGCTATTTATATATCCTCAAAAATCTGATTTAACTCATTTATTTCCATTTAACTGCAGAGATGGTCATAAATAAATATATATATATATGCAATACACTGGCAGGAAAAAAACAGATTGACATCTGCATACATTATTTAACATATACAAATAATTGTTCTCCCCCTTTGGGCCTATCTGCATTTACAGTGTTATCTTGATCATACAAAGACAGAGATTTTCAAAATATGACTTTAAAAAATGCATGCAATATTCCTAGCTTTAACAAAAAAAGTATCCTCTCAGGGTAGTGTGAGATGTTCCTCGGTTAAAGGTTATAGGAATTAATAACACAAAAATTACGCATGCTAATTAAGACCAAGGGCAGAACTGCTTGAGAGTCAGTACAGACATTTACAACTTTATAGAATCATAAAAGGGATTGGGTTGGAAAAGATCTTAAAGATCATCTCGTTCCAACCCTCTTGCTATAAAAAGGAACACCGTCCATCAGATCTGGATGCTCAAAGCCTTATCCAACCTGGCCATGAATACTTTATCTACTGTTCCTTTCATTTGCAAGAATTAGCAATCAAGAAGCTGTGGACTTGCTCTCAGGATCTGAACATTTGATTAAATGCTTTCAGTGAATTCTGATTTGTTTATGTTTGCAAAAGCATTACTGTGACAACAAACCACGCATAACTATTTTATTGTTACCAGAAAATTCTACCTGCTTTAATGTTTCAGCACCTAAATTGATGATGAATAAGCCAATATTTTTCTGCCGTATCATACAGAGCTATAACAGTTGTGCTACAAATGATGCATCCGTTTCTGTCTTTGATAAGGTTCTCAGGAATCTTGCAGCATAAATCCAGTGCATTTTCAGCTGCACAAAAAGCTATGCAAGGAAGCATCAAAATCTACCATATCTTGCTATCAAAACACTGAGAAGTCTGCATTGAGAAGAAAGACACGGGTCATTTTTTAGTTTATTCTCATTTTATAAGATTGGAGAGACAGAAGGCATGGATAGATAATCCAAAACCAGCACAGTGAGGATTAGGGACAAAGTGGAGTAGTGTTCTCCTGGGTTCTAGTAATTTCTCTGTTCCTACAGTTAGTAGCTGCCCCTTAGTCACATGAGTGCACCTTTTCAGGACTGGTAGGATTCATGAGAATAACACTGTGTTGTCAAATCATCAGGCCATACAAAGGAATTACTGTAGGCACACAAAAAGCTGCATTCAGACAAAAATAGTACAATGAGAATGCAAGCATGAAAGAGAAGGGCACAAACACTAGGAACATGGATTCTTAACACTACCTTGCCCACATTCAAGGTCAACCTGCCAAAATAGTGAATACTAATCTTTTATTGATTTTATTACAATAGCAGATAAAACCTCACAAAACTTCTGGATGATGGATAGGTAGATTTGTGAATATTCCCTGTTACTATTTTTGCCTGTGTGAAGCTCCTCTGAGTTTCGGAAGGGAGGCTGGATAAGCATCTATTTCAGTATGGCAGGCACCTACTTGATAAATGATCCTTGTAGCAGCAATGCTATTTTCTGCCACTTCTGAGCAAGTGCTTGCATGCAGCCAGAGAGCAGCTGGGGCTGAAAGGACCCTACTGCTGTCCTGAGTTAACAGCAGATGGCTCTGCCGGCCAAGTTGTGGCTGGAATAGTAACTTCATCTCTGTCAAGAATGAGGCTGCAATGTGAAATCCATTTGCATTGCCAGAGAGCTACAGAACAAAGATACTAAAGATGCACAAAATATTCCTTACTTATTACTTAACTGCAATTTCAACAGACTTTCAAGTTCAATTATATTCTTTTTCTCAATAACAGTTATACATGCCTTATATACACAAAGGCACATAGCACAGCTATAATCCTTATGGACAGCCTAAAAATGTCAATTATTAAGTTCAAGGGAGAATATTGGAATATTAAGGCAGCTAAAGCATACATTTCTTTTTGAAGTTTATAGTGCAAAGACAGGCATATAGCTGAAAGTCTGCTAAAGCACCCCTAACATGGCACTATTTAAAACATCACTGAACAGAGCGGTAAAATGTAAGTTTACAATCAGTCATTTCCAATTGTATAAAGTATGTACACTAATTGGAGAGATTGTATACTGCCCCTCTTCAAACCAGTGCTTGGAGATCTACCAAACACTAAAGGCTTTCAAATTGAAATTTGTATTTTTCTTGACAGAAGATTCCTAATATGCAGAAGATTCCTCCTAAATTCTCAGACTGTTTAGTTTCTTTCACTTCACAACGAGGTCATCTTTCTGGGAAAAAGGAGACATATACTGAAATGGAATTATCCACTCTAAGTAATTACTTCACTTTGGTAAACTTTGATGGGAAATGCCTCTAGTGTGTATCTGAAATTCAAACAATCAACTCTTCCTTTCTGAGGTAACAGTGACACAAAACATCAAGATGGCACTACTCATTATTACTCTTGGCAGTTCCAACCTTCCTCCAGAAGGGGAGTCTCCAGGTTTGCATGAAACCGGACCCTGTAAGTAGTATTCTGCATCAGCTGGCCTACGCAGGACCAATTCACCTGTCTCTGCACCTACACCTCAGATTTCCTGACAGTTGGGTAATTTCCCCAGAGGTAATGGTTGTTTTCTAAATAAATCCAAACTCAGTAAAAGACAACACATCCCTAGATGCAAATTTGTTATTGTCATGAATCCCTTCTACAAACGTGCAAAAAAAAGGGATGATACATTTTTTAAAAATGGGAATAAATGCAATGGGTCCCTTGCAGATCATTCATCTTGGAGGCCAGGTCCAATGGAAAAATATTAATGCATTTGCAGTGAAGAACTGCAAATGGAGTGGAATACTGATCTCAAAATGAAAATTCCTCTTATTTTTAGCCTGGTCTGGCCCCTGTGCCTATGCTGTAACGTAAAGTTTGCAAGCCACATGTCTGGAACATGTTTAGAATCAAGGTTTAGGTGAAATGCAAGCAGCATGATGGTGGATGTGTGCATGGCAAGATTACTTTCAGTAATGGAGAATTTCAATAATACAGGCTTAGAAAAATCACTTTGCATTATGGAGCAAAGAAATACAAATAAGAAAACTGATTGTGGAAACTATAATATTGCGCTTCCATTACTTAACATTAAATGCTTTTGCCAAAATGGAAAAAAAATGAATTGCTTTGTTGAAATAAAAAGGAGAGTTAATTGCATTCCCACACAGTACACATGAAGTATTTGTGCTCAATTTGTGTCATAATAGTAATCCATCTACATTAAGTAGCATATCCATTAATATAGCATCCATTGTAATGAAGTCCTGAAACAAATGAAAACTCTTCCACTGAACTCAGTGATCCCTGGATTGCCATCTCAGAGCTATCAATTTTCTGGTGGAGGTAATAAATCAGCCCAGTAATGATTTGTTGTAATTTTGAGAGTATGACATGGGAGGAACTTCAGCATTACAAAGCAAAAAAATTGATCTTAGATGTAATGAAGCATCCTACTAGTATTAGATGCTAGGTCCATATTTCCCACACCAACCAGCCAAAATGTGCATATTTCCTCTTTCCTTTTAAAGTTTTTCTTTCATGATACTTCAGATTCTTACAAGAAATGGACCATGTCTCTCTACAATTACATAGTTCACATACATTCTGTTTTTTTGACCTGATCTCCCAGATACATTTTGAGTAGCAAAGACAGATTCCAAGAATTTCAGTGTTTTCTGTTTACTGGATAGTGATGTGGGCCAAAAGAAGTGGAGTTCTTTATTCATGCCTTTTGCCCTCTCCAATTCAATCACAACATTAGCCAGTCATTCACAGTCCTCAAGTGAAATCTTGAATGACTTAAAATCCTCAAGGATCTGTGCCAAATAGGGAAAATGCTACCAGGAAAGGAATATGTGACAAATTTCATCTGCCAGAAAATGATGACTACATCATACCTCACGTGGATGTCAAGCTGCAGAACTGATGTTCTTGTTTCCTATTTAAGTGTGTAAGAAAAGATCCCATCCAAACAAATGTACTATTTTGCTGACAGTAAAATCAAGATCAATTTAGCTGGCTGCAAAATATGCTTCTTGCAATGCTACCATAGTTGTGGAAACACAAGAATGTACAAGTCAAAGGGTTTAGAAATCACCTTAATAGTTCCTGTGACACACTCTTATTGGATTTACACTCAGCAGCAAATCCAAGAAAACAATTTGATAATTTTAGCACTAAGCAATCAAAGAAGGATTTGCTAAGCTGCTTAAAGCCTTGGCTCTGAAATGCTGGAAAGGTTCAGGTTGATGTGTATTTACAGGATAGACACCATGGATGGACTATATCAGACAATCATGTTTTGAATCTATGAAACCAGCTTATGATCAAGAATGTATCTGATTCTGCAGCAAAATTTAACCCGGGGAAGATTTTATCAGTCTGACAAAGGGAAGAAACACTATTGTTTCATTATATCATTATTTTAAGCAGCTTCTCAATATCATTAAGACACAGGTATGTAAAATCTTTAATAATGTGAACAGCATAACTACATTACATGGATGAATTTAAATAACCATAATTATAAGCAGACTTGCCTTTAGCTCTTATTGAAATCACTAAGTTGACGGATAAAATTACTTAATGAAAATAATTATATTATGTTCCCGATATTTTTTTAAAAAAATCTAATGCATTTTAACAGATATTTAAAAGCCTCTACCGCATTTATAATACAATTTGCATAGGTAATTGCCACATGCATTTACTCAAACTGTTGAATATGTAAGGGATCTGTATTCAGGAATCCAAATATCCTTTAGAGTCCCACATTCCTAGAATGTGATTTTGCCTAACGGACATAGGAAAACAAGGAAACACTGTAACACATTAGGTTAAGCTACTTTTGTTACCATCTTATGGTTTACTTTACTAATGTAAACTTAATATAAATTTCAGTCAGTTGAAATTATATTAATAGATCATTTTGGATATACTGTACTTCTGTGATTCTCACCAAGGTCTTTCTTTACACAATAGGTAAAAATTTCATTCCATTCTGTGATCTGCAGTCTCAACCATGATAATCCAATTAATAGTTACTGAAGTAGGGGAATTGTTCTTGTTAATCTTTATTATGCATTTGTAGTTTCCTTATATGCCCTTCTGAAGAGAATGAACCTTTTAGCAGCTGCACTGATGCATTTCTCAGCATGAAAGTTAATATGAATTCAATCTCATTGGTCTTAGTAGCAAATCAGTGGATTTCATAAATGCACTTAGCTTTAAATAGTTTTTTGTTACAAGCTGATACTGAATGACTATGGGTACATGATGACGTGGCTTAATTACTAGTAAAACTGATTTTCTTTCTAATACTAGGAGTCCATTTCCCCATTATCTTTTGGGGGAAAAGGCATATTATAATATTTATTTTGCATTAAATTTAGATTAGTTTACATTCAGATACTTAATTAGCAAATGTCCACGCAAGTAATTATCATGCTATACATATGAATTATGCTTATGAAAACACATTTAATCTTCACTTCTACAACAAACTTCACACCACTTTCTTTTTTTAGGCTTGTCTTTCCTTAGCTCCCACTGGCCTTTCCTAAGAAACATAGGGTATTCAGGATTTCAGATGAGAGGATGTCAATATTCAAACGTCAGATAAGATTTTTCTTGATTCTAGTATTACTTTAAGGCATACAATTCCTCTTAATTTGAGTGCAACTTCAATCACACCTTCTTTAGGACAAAGGGAGCAGATCTTTCATATCTTTTGTAGGTATTACATCAGTCCTGCTATCATCACTTATTCATACATGTAGTATCATGAAGGCATTAGCAAAGCAGATATGGTTTGATCTGAAGCCTACATATACAGGAAAAAATACATAAGGAAACATTTTAAGATAAACACAGAAATGACTAAAATTTACTCTGATCTGCCACACGTGTCATCTGTGGGAAATTATAGAAATTTATTGTTATATTATCATCATAGCAGAAATGATGTCTTGAAAGACTAAACATTTACTCCTGCATAACAATCAATACCACAGGTCAACTATGATTAACCTAGTCATGATGTGCCTGATGAATATAGATTACAGTGAAGATATAAAAAAATGCATTATAAACAGTAATCTACTATGTGTTGAACAGCAAAGCAGAGAACACTTCTCAGATGCAAGTATTAATAATTGTAGAAAAATAAATAAATAAATCAGTGTTTGCTCTATGTATTCCTCTTCATGTAGAGTTTTATGCAAATTGCTAGAGACGATTCTTGCTAGCCCTTCAACATTTCAGCTTTAAAATAAAAATATTACAACAGATAGTTTCTATATAGATTTGGACACAAAATTGTCTGAGACTTTCCCCAATTGTTATTGTGTAAGTAATCTTAGTAGTAATACTTCTACATACTTACTGAATTGTGTAACAAAGCTTTGAGTTTTTCACCAAGCCAGCATCACTGGTACAAGGCAACATGTCAGAGGAGGTGTCATTAATTTGTCCTCTCTGACAACAAGGCAGTGTGCCAAAGAGGATAAATTTAAGACATTGCCTCCTTATGCCTATCAATGGGATGCACTAAGCATAGCATTCTCCCTTCCTCTCTCCCTCCCCCAAGAACCTTCCCAGTCAAACATTAAACCTTAATAATTCTCCTTGACTGATAAACAGAAGGTCTATCAACCGTAACCGATTACATGGCAAAAGGGAGCAGAAAACTGCTAGATTTATCCAAGCTTTATCTCAGCATCAGTAGTGTATCAAGTGGCAAATCTCAGATTCCTGCTTCACATCAGCAATTCATTTTTTAAAATGAAGGTTTAAATTACTTCTTTAAAACTAAGGTTTTTTAAGAGAGAAAACCCAACAAAAAAACAAATAAGTATTCTGAATGACTGAGCCAATATGATCTTACAGATATGGTGACTTACAATCCTACGGATTTGCAAACCAACTACTCTGGCAGTGTGAAAAAGGTGCCCTACCTTTGAGACAGTAGTGAGAACTCATAGATGAATGGCATCCACTATAGCTTTGTTATCTATCACCACTAAGAACTTGGCTCCTTGGGTCAGAAAAGAGAGGAATGAAGAAATTTAAGAAAGAAAATCAATTTGGTGTTTCTTAATGTAAACCTCTGCTTGAACTTCAACATTTCAGGATGAAAAAAGACATCACTGCTTCTAACTTTTCCTTCGTCCATGAAAAAAGTGCCTGAGGCACGATGTTCACTGTGAATCCTCTATGGCAGTGACATATAGAGGTCAGTTTTGAGTCATACCTGTTTTGTCTTGAAGGACTGCCTCACTCCTTCTAGTAGAATGCTCAAAATAAAGTGGTACTTAGAATCACTAATTTGGGAAGGACTCACCGGATCATCGAGTCCAATCGTTCCTATCAAGCCATGCTCCTCAGGACCTTGTCCACCCATGCCTTAAACACCTCCAGGGAAAGTGAATCAACCACCTCCCTGGGCAGCCTGTTCCAGTGCCCAGTGATTCCTTCAGTGAAATATTTTTAACTATGTCAGGCCCGAACCTCCCCTGGTGGAGCTTGAGGCCATTCCCTCTTGTCCTGTCCTCTGTCACTTGGGAGAAGAGGCCAGCTCCCTCCTCTCCACAACCTCCTTTCAGGTAGTTGTAGAGAGCAATAAGGTCTCCCTTCAGCCTCCTCTTCTCCAGCCTAAACACCCCCAGCTCTCTCAGCCATTCCTCTTAAGGCCTGTTTTCCAGCCCCCTCACCAGCTTCACTACTCTTCTCTGGACTTGCTCCATAGCCTCAACATCCTTCTTGTGGAGAGCGGCCCAGAACTGAACACAGGATTCGAGGTGCAATCTCCCAGTGCTGAGTACAAAGGTAGAATAACCTCTCTGGACCTATTGGTCACGCTGTTTCTCATATAGGCCAAGATGCCCTTGGTTTTCTTGGCCACCTGGGCACACTGCTGGCTCATGTTCAGTCACTGCCAACCAACAGTGCATTTGGCCTTGTTAAACCTCATCCCATTGGACTCAGCCCAGTGGTCTAGCCTGTTCAGATTCCTTTGCAGAGCCTCCCTACGCTCCAGCAGATCCACACTTCCACCCAGCTTTGTGTCATCTGCAAACTTGCTAAGGGTGCACTCAATGCCTTCATCCAGGTCACTGATGAAGACATTGAACAGGGCTGGACCCAGCACTGAGCCCTGGGGAACCCCACTTGTCACTGGCCTCCAGCTGGAGTTAACTCCATTTACCACCACGCTCTTCCTGCTTTTTATTACTTTTGTTAAAGAAAATATGTTTTAAACATTTCCAGCCATATTCCAACTATTTAGATGTGGAATTTGGATACCCTCAGCATTCCATAGATGTTCAATATTCAGGTCTAGAATTGAAGTGATATGCTTCATTCAAGAATATTCCAGCTCATTAGAATAAAATAACACCAGTTTAGTACAATACTACAGTGCAAGTCAGAGGAAAAATGTTTCACACTTTTTAATGACACAATGAACTAAGACTTCTTTTCAATTTCTTTTTTCTTACAATTTTATACAAAGATAGGACAGCTCCGTGGAATTACTGGATTACAATAATAAAATCTGTCTGTTGTGCCCAATGAGATGTTTTTGATGGCAACACAAGCAGGAATGGCAGTTGAACTGCACATACCCTGTGGCTAGAAGCAAATATCACAAGCTGCTCAGAACAGATTTTTTATTAACGTATTTTGCCTCTTCCACATAGAGAGGGTGGTGTAAATCAAAGTACCTTCTCTGACTTAAAGGAGTATTGACAATATGCTTGAGATGAAGGAGCTGTCCCTAAGACCCACACCTTGCACTCTGAGTTTAATAAAAATATTGTATGGCTTAGTAAGCACACAATACGTCTAATTTGGCTCCAAAGTGGCCTCATTTCCTTAATACACAATGGGTATATACGAATAGCTTCATTTATATGCTAATATCAGTAAGAATGTAGGGCTATACATGCCCAAGATGAACAGATCTACCAATGTAAAACAGGACCTAACATCCTAAAATATATTTCTTTCACTGGAATGAAGTTAATATCCAATAGATAAGAAGGTTTTATAACTGGATAAGGAAGCACACACAAAGCAGCACAGACTTGCATTTGGACAACAGCTTACCCACTCTCTTATTCACATCCCTATTCTTTGCAGACAGTATGTTCCCAAGGAAGAACTTTTATCTGGTCTCTAAAATCAGCATTTCACAAGCTAAATATTTAAAGTCACTTCATGAAGCAGTTTTTTGTTGAAACCATGTAAACCTACCTGCAGCATTCATCATATGCCTTAACACTTCTGCATTCTGCATTATTATCAAGGATTATCTACATGCAGAATGAAAGAACTCAATTTCCTCCCCAGCATGAGATCTTCATCACCCCTACTTTGTATGTCTGACACAGAAAGTCATAGAATCATAGAACAACCAGGTTGGAAGAGACCCACCAGATCATCAAGTCCAACCATTCCTATCAAACACTAAACCATGTCCCTCAGCACCTCATCCACCCGTGCCTTAAACACCTCCAGGGAAGGTGAATCAACCACCTCCCTGGGCAGCCTATTCTAATGCCCAATGACCCTCTGTGTGAAAAACCTCCTCCTAATCTCAAGCCTAACTCTCCCCTGGTGGAGCTTGAGGTCATTTCCTCTTGTCCTGTCCCCTGTCACTTGGGAGAAGAGCCCAGCTCCCTCCTCTCCACAACCACCTTTCAGGTACTTGTAGAGAGTAATGAGGTCTCCCCTCAGCCTCCTCTTCTCCAGGATAAACACCCCCAGCTCTCTCAGCCGCTCCTCATAGGTTCTGTTCTCCAGCCCCTGATGGCCGTAACCAGTCTGCCAGGAGAAGTAAAATTGTTCTTTTGAAGCCCTTGATTCAAGCAGATCAGAAGGTAATGGAAGCAAGGAAACAGGCCTTCTGGAAGTGATCAAAATTCCAGAGTTTCACAGAATCTGAAGGTTTTAATACATGTTTTCTGTTTCAGGGGAGGTTTGAGAGTGCTTGCAACACATACATTCTGTATTAAGTCTTGCAGGTCCATCATCCTGTCATAATCATTCTCTGTAACCTCCACTTCAGAAGAGTAAGAAGGATAGTACATACTGTAAAGACATTAGAGACTGTACAGACATGACCACTTCTAGACTACAGGTTTGCTCTAATAAAATGTAATTGGTGCTTGTTAATGACACAATGTCAGCAAAAGAAATGAGGAGGGTTGTTTAACATATTATCTAGGCCTGTTCTGAACTTAGGGCAGCTTCATCCATAACTTAGGATTCTGCCAATATAGTTATGTTCTTGTTTTTGTAGCATTTCAGCTTCTGTTATCTGATACTGCAGATGAATATAAACCTATGAGAATCAGCCCAGTGATACTACTGATCCATGCTAGGGGTATTTGTTTATTTGTTCATTTGTGGACATCTGTGTACAGCTACTAGGTTATCAGTGTTGACCACTGGTCCCATAAAGTCTCAAAAATATAATCTTCAAGGGGAAAAAAAAAAACAACTGAGAAGAAGAAACTAAGGAAAGGATTTCAAATGCAATTTGTTAATCTCCCAGATTTCAAGTAAATTAGCTACTATCTTATCATTTATTTTTCCTCTCTGCTAGAGGGGCTTAGAAATAGATGACTAAAATACTTAGCTCCTTATTAAGCAGTAAAATTCACTTTAATATTGTCATGTGGGGCTGTAACATTAGCATAGCTAATGAGATGGGCACAACACGAAACTCTAGTGCAACAGTATAAAATGGATCTGGAGACACATACATGAACATGCATGGCTAATGGGTCTCTTTTTATGTCAGCATTTTTGCTCATAGCAGTAGCAAAGTTTTCTTCCATCTTCATCATATTTAACTTTATTTTGTGGAGTAATCTATGCATACATGAACTGGACTTAAACTGAAGTTGTATTCCAGGTGCATCCAGAGTGCTGTGACAGATAGTGAGCAGTGCATGGGACCACATGGAACACAGTCCAAATTAAACCCCTGATAAGTACATAGTATGGATTTTAAGTCCTTGGGAACAACTGTTTTCCTCTGCAAATCTAGCCCTATTTTTCCTTACCATTTGCCAGTGTTATATAGCCCTAACTTAGAAGCTCTGCCCAGATGTCTCCCAAAAATACACTCCAACAAGGGTTACAGAAAGGTCCTGCTCAATAGTGGTCTCTCAAACAGCATCAAACTACGTGCCTGGCCATCTAAAGGATCAAATTATGTCTACTCTGATGTTAAAACCTGAAACTGTATGTTACGTGTAGAGGCAGCAGTCAACACACAACGTCATTCGAATTGATAAATATTATTTACCCAACTGAAAAGAATCATAGAATCATAGAATGATTTGAGTTGGAAGGGACCCTAAAGATCATCCATTTCCAGCCTCTCCACATTAGCATTCTGAATAAAACATCTACAGCCTGGCCAGGAAACTGGACTGGAAGTCTGACAGAAATACCCCATTCTCACTAATATTCAGCTACGCTAGTAACATTAAGCTGATATGTTTTGTCTCTGTCTTTACCTACCAAATTTCAAATACTTACTCTTTCTTTCTGACACTTTAAGCACCAGCTCTATGTTTACCATCACTGATCTGACACCTTTAAAATAAAATCAAAAGTTGTTCCTCATCTCCTGATCTCTATATTGCAAGTTCCAAACCAAGGGAACAGTGAAGGAGCAAGAGAAAGGAGATTTATAGGACATCAGAGCTCAGCTCTAACACTGGCACCATGAGTACTTCTCATTGTTGCAGGATGACAGGAGATGAATGCAGCAGTGTCGGGTCAGTACATTACATCAGTTGTGGTCTATAGTCATCTACAAAGCCAGCTTGAACAGAGAGGGATGGCTTGAACTAAACTGAATGCAGTTCTTGCTCCAGAAACAGCATCCTGAACACAACTGCATAGCAGAATTTGGCATCTGCAATGTGTGATTCCAGGTTTGCACAGAAAACAACCAGAGCAACTCGAGGATAGTCCACAAGATCTAAGACAAGGGCTTACACTCCCTCCCAGAGCTTACTATAAAGTAGAACAATTATTCCTGCTGGAATAATTAGCTCAGACGTAGCTGTCTTCTTTTCCTGAATATTTTGCAGCGGAAAATTATCAATCCTACCAAATGTTTCTTCAGTAGATAATTACCACTCTTGCCAGGAACTTGCCTGAATTCAAGTTGTCAGTATTTGTCCTTAAGAAGTGGCTTGGCTTTTCTGAACTAATTTAGAGGCAAGAAATCTTGCACGTGACTTCCTTTTTTTTTTTCCCCTTTCCTTAAATTTTAAAAGATTTCACAAATCGCTAAAAGAAACATAAAAGGAAAAGAAAAAATCAATATTAACTGCTGTAACTACTGCCTTTGCCTTTCATCGTCTAGATGAGTGTTATACTCTTACAGCCTTCCATTCTGGCTTTTCCTAACATAGGCCTTAAGCTTGCAACAAGCTTCCCATGGTGTCAGTCCTGTGGAAGACTGTGTGGTTTTACACACATGAAACAAACTGTGCAACAGACCTTATGGTGAAAGAGTGACCCATTTTTTGTGTGTACCATGCCCAGCATAATCTGTCCCTAACACTTCTCATCTCTTTGACATGGGAGCAAAACAAAGAATAGACTAAGTGTAACTCAACAAGGTGAGGGTGAAGTGATGCTGTTGTATGGGCAGTGGCAGCAACCACAGAGATAACACGAACAAGGGGGAAGAGAGAACCAGGATTACCTGCTGTGCCTGCTGCAGCAGTTCCATTCGTTCGTGCAAGATCTGGCTGTCAAACTCACGGCTCTGCCTCAGGATCTGCCGCCGCACCTTCTCCACTGCAGCTCGCAAATCCTCCCTCTGGGCTTCCGTCAGCGACTCGCTTGCCTGCCTTCCTGGATCCTGCTGCAGGGCATTATACAGCGTGGCTTCCAGCTCCTGGATTTTCTAATGCAACCCAAATCACATACAGACAGGCTGCCATTTGAATCCACCAAGCCAACGACCCACCAACAGCTAGAGGATAAGGCTAGCAAGCAAAGCCTTAGGCAGGAGGGAAGGACGGACACAGACAGGTAGACAGAAAGCAGCGGTCGTGAGCAGTGAGGAGCATTCCATACAGAGTGTACGTAGCCTCCTGGCACAGAATTACACCTGGGCAATGCTTCCCATTCTAGTAAATTATTGATGTCTTCTATTTAAGAAAGATTCAGATTATAGGTCTGTGGTCAGTATGTAACAGAACCGTAAGCCCTCATGCTGAGCATTACAAAATAAATGCCAACTAACAGAATCCCTTCAACTACAACGGGGTGTTTAAGCCATCCTATAATACAAATAGCCCACAGGGAGAACTGTGAAAAACAGAAATCTTACTGCCTCCCTTTCTCTGGAGCTACCATCCTTCCACACATTGCCTGAAGTTATGTCTCTGACTTAGTTCCAAGCTGCCATGAGAGATGAAGAGTGTAATGCTTTTATGTACATATACTAATCCCTCATCAGTCTCTTATAATTTGCTGGATTCCTAACCAGATTCTCATCCACAAATCAAAGCTGTAGTACTTTGCAAAGCAGAGAGCACAAGAGAACTTCAAATTCATTTGGAGAGCTGTATTCCCAAGAATAAAGAAAGGAAGGAATAATGAGTGTTTCCCTGACTACAGGGGCTAGTATGATACCATTAAAAACCAGCATCCAGCCTGACACTATTTGGACCAAGAGCAACTGACAGCATCCCGTTAGCCCTCATAAAATCTTTGTGAGGTAGGTAATTCTATCCATATTAGTGATGCATAAAGAGCTGCACAGAGAGGTTAAATGGCTTGCCCAAGGTCATCATGCAAGAAATAGAACATGCTTGCTTTTATCTGTTATCTGCTCTGAGCACTAGACTTCACTTCTTTTCTGAAAACATTTTTCCCATAGAAACACTTAAAATGGATAAGTATTTTTTTTCAGGACATTATATTTTGATTCCCTGAAGGCTTAGTATTAGCAAACTTGTGTGTCAGTTTTACCAATTCCTATTTACTTCCTAATCATTGCTTAGCCTGAGGAAAGGCAAGGTTGTGGCTTCCCTTTTGAAAGCTAGGAAAGGCAAGGGAAGGGAAGGTTGGATAGGAAAGCACGGGAAGGAATTGCATAGGAAGAACAGCCATTCTCAACTTGGGATAAGTTAGCAGCACTAATATTTACAAATGTTTAGGAAAAAGCAAAATTGGAACACTTCTAAAGTAATTTCTGGTGTGTTTGAACAGTGATTCTTTTGTGCATGCATAAACCAGCTCTTCCCAGAAATACTAACAAGATGTTCACATATTTTAGAATAAAAAATGCAATGCAAAAACACTTTAAAATAAGTAATTAATTTCCAAAGTCTCCGTTTAAGTAACATTTTATTTCCTTGTCTGTCAGAAAAATAAATCATTTTTAAAAGAATCCTACTTATAATTCAAAGAAAAAAAAATCTCTGTATTTTATCAAATTTGTTCAAACATGAAAATGTAATGAGTGATCTTCTCCTACCATGTATGCCTGGTCCAGAGCTTGCTTCCTGTAGTCGAGTTCTTCCTCTAAATAACCCTTCTGTTTACTGAACAGGTCCTGAGCAATAATAAAAACAAGGGAGTGTTTATTCTTTATCCTAATTCATCAAGAATCATAAATGCCATATTTTTTTAATGTGAATTTTCCACTTGAGAGCAAAGAAAATCTCTGGCCAATTATCACATTCATCCTAAGGATATTTGGAATATCAAATTTACACTATTAGCATATAAAAATACGTGTATCATATTAAAAACTTGTACCTATCAGGAACAGACCTCTGCACCAGTGTACAAATCTACTTTTACCTAACAGAAGTGCACACAAGGGTTGAAAGGTGAATGGGAAATTGCATGCATGTAGTCCCATTATTGTTAGTTGCAACGGGCAGGCCTAGGGGGAAACAGAGAAACATGAGCAAGAGCACTTGAAAATATCCAGTGTGCACCTTTCAGAAAATCATGGGGAAACCATAATCTGTGTTGTCTGGCCTGTTCATCTAGGAAGCCAGAAGACACAGGGCCCTCACTGAATTGTGCAGCAACATTCCCCTTATGCATTAGTGAAACAGTAAAAGCTCAGTTCTCAACCTGGAAAGGTAGGAAGCCAATTTGAAATGGGTAAATTGATTCCCAGAGATGTTCAGTGCTTGTAGTTGAAGAAGTTTTCAACATACCTAGGATTTATAGGGATTGTTTTTGCTTTTACTTTTAAAATCAAACTCACCAGTTTTCACAGTTACAAGTATATACCTGTAACACAGGATGGGACCTCAGTGGAATTCATTATCAAAAAGCATGATGTTGCAAGAAAGTTGTGGACATTTGAATGGTTCTCTGAATGGGCAAGCAAGATCTGACTGGCAATGGTAATCTTGTAAAACATGCCTCTAGAGAGTTTTGGATGATAGCAAGTAGAACAAGAAGTAGTTACTCAATTTTATCTGCTTTTCTTTCAAGGAAGGTTTTCATGCTCAAAAAAACTAGTAGTAGTCTAGAAAGCAAAGAAGGCCTTTGACTGAATTTCACATGTTGAACAGAAAAAAGAATGACGGAAAACAGTCTTGTATTTCTCAACATGTAGAATAAATGCCAAATTAAATACATAGGGTTCTTAATATTATTAACTGTAGCTTTTATTGACAGTATAAAAAAAATCAAATGGTGCTGGTCTGCTGATTTTTTTTGGGATGGCCCTCAAGTCATTCATTTGGTCAAATTTTACCTTCAGGCATACATGTGGACTTACAACAATTTTTCTGGCACCTGTTGGTTTAGCACTGACAAAGAATTTGCATAAGAATGAGCTATGATGATGAATTCTCACTCCAAACATCTGATTTAAAACAAATCTATTCTGATCAGCAAATTAATGCTTGGGAGGGGCTCACAGGATAAAATGATTACAGATGACTCTCCCACTTTGTAAGAACACCTCACAACTGGTGACAGCAGCAGCATATAAGAATAATATCAGATGTCTCAGAGGAATAATTTGCTATTTATTCCCTGTACTAGAACTATAATATCTGTTGTTCAGGGTACTTTTTTTGGTAAACTCAATTTCTTTCGATTACCTGTGAATTAATAATGAAAGTAGAACCAAAGTTTAAGTTAGACTTTGATCTTGGGGCTGGAATTCATTTACCCACCATGACCATCTATTGCTATTACAGCCATTTTAGGGTATACAACTTCATCTGCTGACTCACAGGGGCTGGGATCAAAAAACCAGGTCCTGTAGGACATATTTCTCAGCCCTTTGTGGATATCTCCAGAACTCTGAAGAGTGTAATACAGCACTAGACCCCAGATTCATGCAATTGAATCCCACCTTGACTACTCAGGTGACATTATTTTCTTATGAGGATTACAGCAACAGCTACATGGTTGTTGTGCAAGATGCAATACAAGTCTGGTCCTAACATGCTTACAAGTGTCTGGCAACAGAGAATTAGACTGAGTTGCTCAAGACTAGAGAGGATCAAAGCTGCAAACAGATCCCAGAATAGCCAGACAGCCTCCCTGAACATGTTCCTGCTCCAAAAGCTATTGTAAAAGCTGGTCACAAAATCCAAGAGAGGAGGAAACAAAAATAGGATATCAAATGCTTACAATGAGTCCCAAGGACAACTAGACCAGTGCTCAGCCCTTCTGAATGTGTCATTCTAGAATATTATTTCACAATTAAGTCAATCATGGGCAATGCATACTCTGAGATTGCTATACTAACCAAATAAATTCAGGGTTGCCCATGGTGAAACTTGAAAACAACACAGATGGTAAGTGGGAAGATAATAAACCAAGTTAGAAAGAAACTATTGTTTTCCAGCTCCTTTCATATAAGATTCTGATATTTGTGAGCATTTTCCCTCTCCAAAACCCTTGTGGTTTTCCACAACAATAGTTAAAAAAAAATACTAAAAGGATCGTACCTATGTTAAATTATTAGTCATATGATAGACTACATTCAGAGAACATAATCTTAGAACTTTTTTTTTTATTGTGGCCCAAACACACACTTCCCCAGTGGCCCTGGGCCACTTAAATCACTTTACCTCCCTCTCTTAGTTTCCTGTTCTTTAAGATGAATGTAATACTGATTACTTATCTACCTGTAAAAGGTGTGACAAGGATTAATCAGTGCTTGTAAAGCCATTTGAAGATGAGAAGAACAGAACACATGGTAAACCAATAAAACCTTTCTTCAATGTATGGAAAAACAAGATCAGAATAGTACTGATGTTGCTATGCAAGACAAAGCTGCTTTTGAGAAAACACTGCCTCTTTAAGCATGAAGACCTTGGCACAAGAAAGTTCATCTGGAGTAAAAGGTCTTCACAACTTGTCCAGAAGCAAAATACCGGAGAGCAAAGGGATATCGTTGACAAATCTATTAACATGACAACAAGATTAAAAATATGGTGCTGTTGCCAGACAGATTAAGACATAACAAAAGCACAACAATACTTTCACACTGTTTGGTAACTATGCTCTGTAAAGTTATTCCTTCATGTCCTAATTTGTACATATTTTGCTAAGTTTGTTCTACATATCTGTGACACTTCACTTCCACCCCAAAGAATGTAAGTCCTGAATTGTTCTAGAATGCTCTTCACTGTTCTACCATAAAACAATCTCTGTTAAGCAGATAAAGGCAGCAGATCAATGTAATGAAGTTTATAACCATTCCCTTGAGATTAATTTAGCTAAATTAATAATATTTTAGCTATTGTTCCTTACCTTTTCATTTTCCAGGTCTAACATCTTCTGTGTCAGGGCAGCTTCTGTCCCTTCTATTTGTTTTAACCACTACAGGAAGAGAACAGTGTGAAGAGAGAGAAACAAAACATGAAAAAAGCCCCAGAGCTTTTGAAAAAAATTGCACCAAACATTTTGCAATTTTACAGCCAACATTCCCAGGCATATGCTTCTTCTTTGCACTTTAAAGTGGCATAGGAATAAACAGATTGTGAAAACACAGGAAAAATGGGGGACTGAAGAACAGCAAGTGGAGGTTGGTTTCCCACAATAAATTAAAGACGTTCCCCCCCTGTAAAGTTCAAAATACAAAATAGACTTGGGTGAAGAATACAAAATTAACCTCATTATTTCTGACTCAATATACCCATTGCTTGTTGGCCTGATTTGCAAAATCATCATATGATTTCAGGGCACCAGTCCTGCATTTTTCCAGAGGGTAATTTAAATAAGAGGGATCGTGCCAAACTCAGTCCTTTTTTTTTTTTGCACAGTTTGCTACACCTTTCATGAGAAGAGGTTCACTTCTAAAACACTGGTATTGTAGAGAGAACAATAAAATGGACAGATAGATGAAAGTCCACGCAGTTCCAATTATGAATCCTTTACCATTCTGATGACAAACAAATCAGAATTAAGAAGAACAGCCATTGTATTGTAGTGGTAAAAATACATATTATAATAGCTAAATACATGGCTAAAAGGCTCTTGCTTAAATACTGATAGTCAGCAAGACCATGTTAATATTCAGCATTTAAGTTTATTGAAATGTATGGGAATGCTCAGTTCTGTATTGGTTTGTTTCATTTATTTGTTGGTCTACCATAAGGATAAATGACTGACTAATGGAAAGTATAGTTTAGACTAATGCTTCTTTTGCAGCACCAGCTCCCATTTTCAGCTGTGGCTTTGCAGTTGATACTTACGACTTTCCTCAAATGCTTTGTGTACTAACACTAGATTACTACTATTTAATTCTTTTAGTAACCATTACACACTGACTTTTTAAATTTAGGCGTCTGGCATGTTCACTGGGGCTCAGATTCAAAGGATTTAATGACATATCCATTTTTCTCCAGCAACTCAGGAAATCTGCAAACCTAAGTTTACAAATAAGCAAAATGTGACTCCATTAATTCATCCTTTTGGAGCTTCCACTAGGTAAGAGACTGATGAATAAAGAAGGCAGCTTGTTTCATCTACTTAGTAGATTTAGCTTTGCATGAAGCTGGAAAAAAAAGTGAACAGGAGCACCGTATTGTGCAGTGATTCTATTGTCATGATCTTTGTTTTCTTCATTTTGAAGGTGACAGACTGGAGATACTCCTAAGGAAAACCTGTCCACTGATTTAGCAGGACAGTGAGCATTCTAAATCTCTGTAAATCAATAGAAATCGGAAGTACTTAACACCTCTCACCATTACCCTTAGTATGTGCAAATGAAGGGTTATTTTCAAAAGTTAGAGGTCTTATTTCATGAAGTTATGAATTATATGACAATTTAAATGTTGATTCTGATCTTTCTATGCCTGTAAGCCATTCTGGAACCAAGGTGTACTGGGGCTCATAATCAGTTGTAGCATTCAAAATCACTTTCTGGAATTGTGCCAGAAGAACACAGAAAATTTCCTTGCCTGGTAGCTTGATTTCCAGATCACTGATAATGGTTTGGTATAATAGATTTGATTTAAATAAACTCTGAGTGTGATTAATTAGCACATATGAGCAAAATGAGCACAACATCTCTGCCTGTATTATCATTTTTGTACCAAAAGACCTCATTCTATATGATAGGGTTTTGTAATTAAGGAACTATAAGAATTTACATGGGAAGTTCTCTGACCGTTATTTAAGGGGACATCTGAGATGGTTGTTGCATCACAAGGGAGAAGGCAGTGGAGTTCTGTGATTCTGTTCTGAGTTGCTTTAAACTTTCCCTTGATTCATTCAACCCTTTTGATTCAATTTGCTATCAGCTTTTACTTATTAAATTACTGTGAGGGACTCACTACAATTATATAAAATGCATAGAGTCCATAGATAACATGAACTGTTTACATCTTATTCTTCAAACGCAGTCTGATTTACCAATAGAAGATAAAACTAAAATCTCCATCTTTCTGATAGAGTGTTCAATTATCAGATAATGTGATAAGACCACAAAAAAAATACCCTAAAACATTACAGCAAACTGGGAACTGGCAGAAATTTTGTGGAGAAAAAAATGAAATTACAGACCAACTTTAGCATAAATAAATAAAGTCTGCATTGTAACTGTATATTTCTATCATTGAAGGAATTATTTCAGTTGACAAAGCATTCAAATATTTATTGCTGTCATCAGTTGCTATAGGAAAAAACTTACAGATAAGAAAGTCTATGTCCTGTTCTGCACCACTCTAACACAAATAAAATAAGTTCACTAATTGAAGTGGAAGCTTCACTAATTTTTTGCAGAAGCACGAATTTACTTGAAGAATAATAACCCAGTACTGTCCCTAACATCTGGCCCATTTCACTCTCTATCTTAGCCTTGTGTACTGGGGATCTTCCACTTCCCTTACTGGATACAATGATCATCACCTCCTCTTTTCAATGATGTAGTGCAATGAAAAGCCTACAGAATTTAGCATTTTTCCTCATTTTATTTAGCTGATAGCACTTACTCACTTAAATCAACAGTTATTAGATTAACTAATTCAGATCATCCACATTAAGATATTCAGATAAGTAGATTACTAAAATTATACTAATTAAAGCAATTATTACAAAATGACTAAATTTTAAAGTTCTGATTCGGGATTTCAGAAGTGCATCTAGGAAAGATTTAATAGGGACCCATGAAGAGATAAAGTTTCTTCAGAGAAAAACATAAGTCTTTCTTAGTTTGAAATGTTATCCTTATTCATATGCAGGTTCTCTCTGTAACTGAAGGAGTAAAGAACTAGTCACAGAGAACTGAGTGACCTGACTGATTAACTGTCCTGTACAAACTACTTTTTCACTATCTATGCCCACTCATTTATAGAGGAAAGGACCACACACCACTCAGAGTTTTTTCAGTCATAATGGACACAATGGACCACAGTGGTACAACTTCCAGAGAACTTCACAGAACCCTGTTCCCAGAGAGCTGAGGACACTGGCACTTATGAAAATGAAGTCTCTTTTGTTAAGTGGCTTTTTCATACTTTATTCTAAGGGAATATCTCCAAAATATATTTTTTATTTTTTAAATGGGTATACTTTGTAAATTTGATTTTATCTGAAGACATCACAATCCCAACAGTCATGCAGGTGAATTCATGCTCCAATTCAGATGACTAACAGAAAAGTAATGCTTCCCTGGCTAAGTTAAATGATATCCTAAAAGATATAGTCTTTAGGCAGAGAAAAATCTTACTGAATTCTACCTTTTCACACAGGGAAAGCACAGTCCCAGCTTGGATTATTGCAACCTGTTCTTCATTTCTCAAGTTCTAAAATATAAAAAGATACATTTTAAATTGGCTTGGAAATACTTCCTTCAACACAAGTGATATATTTGAAGTCTACTTCAAAGAATAATTCAGCAATGATATTTAGCATTTTATAAACATATCCAGAAAGGTTTACATGAGTGAAAGTATTAAAAGCTAAGCCAAGGTACATAGTCTCCACTCTGTTTAAGTACACCACTCCCACAATGCTTTTGCAACAGCTCATTATTCAATGAAAATTAACTGGTTTCTGTCAGGGATTTTGGATTTCCTTTTTTCTCGCCAAAAAAATGCCATTTCACTTGACCACAGCCTTGCAGCAGGTGAATCTCCCCTTCAGACACGTCAAAGCTAGAGCTCCCATCAACAAAAACAATGCATAGAACAAGCAAATCCCACAGAAACCACCACAGAACATACGACATAACAAGTAAATCTAGAGCTTAAACCTAGTATTATAAAGACTTCAAACTATAAAAGCTACTTTTAAAGTGGACTCTGCTCCATGGATATTTGAGCCCCAACCATATGAGCAAGATTTCATACTGTATTTGCAACAACGGGAAGAAAGGTAACCAATTATCCTTGCCCTTTCTCCCAGAAAAACCACTTTGGGCAGAGGCACCCTCCACAGCAGCAGGTGTTACTATTAATGCTCAAGAGAAAAAAAAATCAGAAAGAATTTGTTCTGGCTTTGATTTCCTTATTTTTCTCCCCTACCCTGTTTTATAACTTTTCCCTCTACCTAATAAAGTTCCCTCTACTTTTTTACCATGTCATTCAGCCAAGACCAGATCTTATCTTGAGAAAATACTCTTTCACTAGCATCAGTTTAACTAAAATATTCTCTTTTAAGTTCATAAAGATAGTACCATAACCATTCATACAAATATAGGCATATAAAATTCACCCTGTGCATTTTCTTCCATATGATTTTCTGCTGTGGGAAAGAATGCTTTAAAATAACCACAAAACTAGAGGTATATTTGAAATTAAAATTTTGTTACCCCATTATCTCCAAGAATATCTAGCTTCTTCATAAGTTCAGATATATTCACATCCTGGAAAAGATGTTCAATGTTTATTTTTTATAAAGTAGGTAAGAAATAGTTTTTACATGCTACATTTTCTGCATGCAAAAGGACTTGAAAAGTAAATAAATGAAAAATTAGTTTTGCATCACAATTACAAAAGTGTTATCGATACTTTCAGAGACAAAACCAAATGTCATTCTCAATTATAGCAAGGAGCACTGATGTCTGTGTCTGAGTGCAGAATGTTCCTGTACAATTCACATTTACGGTTCTGCTGATGTATCCAGATGAAAGATCAAAACTGACAAACAGGTTTAAAGGACTGGGTTTTTTTCAGTTTGTTTGGATTGGGGCATTAAGTATATTAAGCTGGAGAAGTTAAAAGAACAGAAAGCATGAAAAAAATATTTGTTAAGAAGGTTCTTAGTTTTTAAAAAGAATTTTTCCTTTGTTAAATAAAGGAGCCGAATTTCAAATCAGCCTCACAGTGGCTGAAGAGAATATGCACAGTGGGCTGAACTTGCTTCTCCAAATACAGTAAATCCACAACCTTTGTGACTAGAAAGCCAGTTAGCCCCTAGATTCAGAAAAAGGAGCAGACAACCCATCCTTATTTAGGCCCAGTTATTGAAATAAAGAAAAATATCGCTCTGATACAAAAGAAGAGGAATAAATTCATACAATGCCTGTATTTTACACAGTGCCAGGGACCTTCCCAAAGACCCAGGACTCAATTTTCTACTTTAAAAAAGTAGAAAGTGGCAAGTTTCATGTAGCTGCATTAATCACATTCTCCTGCAATATCCCAGGTATGGTTCACAAGTTAACATGGACCAGGCATCATTCCCATTGGCAGCTCATTTGCAGCCACACTCTTTGAAGGTGGAAAGGCCTGAGAGCACAGGCAACAACCAGTTCACATCAATCCAAAATGCTCAATACAGATGCATAGAGCAAGAGAGCCTTGTTAAATGCTGGTACCTTCAGCTTCTACTCACGTTCAGCCTACCTCAGAAGGCTTCATAGGGCTGCACTTTTGCTCACTAGTTTCATCACTTACAGTACATAATGTGGTGGTTTGAATCTGTGTTGTGCAACTGCATTATGCGGGTAGTCAGGATGATGAATCTTCAAAATTTTTTAAAGCTAAATTAGCTATCTTTGCAAATTATGTAACTTCACCAGAATATATTTGCTCATGATTTCCAACCCAGAAGACTCTGTTATATTTCTGGTTTTAAGATGAAAACACTTAATGCCAAGAACAAACTACTGTTGCAAGTCTGACAATGAATTGCATTAACATCCACAAAATTCTCTGCTATTTTCACAGTGATACCCTAAACAAAATGTAATTTATTTTGACTAAACAGCCTTCATTTTCACTGAACTCCTGATAGCCTACCAGATTATTTCCTTATGATACCATCTCCCACATTAATTTTTTTTTTCACTATATTTATTTTTTCAGACTTTCTTCCCTACAGCAAGATGATAAGCCAGTTGTTCGGATATTGGGCTGGTCATTCCGAAAAAGCTCCTGGGCATCCAGCTTCTACTGATGCCCTAGATATACCTTTATTCCTTCCTGTTGACAGAATAGTTGAAGTGCACTTCCATTGTTTTCAGGGAAGGTGGTTATATGAAGATTAAATGCCGGTGATCTTCGTTCTCTCTCCTGAGAAAAGATTTTGTTTAAAAACAACATGTGTGATCATATGTAAACATGTATTTCTCACCGTTAGAAAAACATAGCTGTACATTAAAAAGGCAGATTCCTATTCACATTCCAACTATATGGTATTTCCTCATACTTTTCACCATATTTGAAGGCTTTTGGCCCTAGCTAAGCACAAGAATGGTGTTAGCATGAAACTGATCCCATGCACACAGTTTCTGTAAAGTTAACCAACATTCCTCAGATGCAGGAACACTTGCATGCTGGCCAAATAACTCAATGTACCCTCAAAAAACTCTGCAATTTTTTTATATTGGTTATAACCTTATTTAACTATTGTTTTCCTTCATGAAACAAAGAACAATTTAGCAAGAAGAAAATGAAGAAAAAAATTTAAACTCCACTATGAAATACTATAATGACTGAAAATATTCTCGTTAGAATTAAAGCTGTGTATCTGCTCCCTCTTTATTCTTTTTATTAGAGCATGTAAAAACTCCAGTCCTATTCCCTGCACAATCCAGGATGTTGGAATATATTGAAAGGCAGCACTACTCTACACTTACAATGTTCTTTATTTCAAAACCGGAAATTACACATTCTCATTTATTTAAAACTATAGTAATTCTACAACTTATCCAGCCTATCTACTTGACTTCCATGCACTTCTTCAAAACAACAACCTATAAATTATTCAGAAGGCAGGAATATAATAAAACTATAAATATGCAATTTTACTTAAATTTTAACATGCTTGTGATAACGAATGGATTGAAGGATTTGAGAAACCAAGGGACTGGTTCTTACTCTAAATTCTCTATGGCCATAGGAACATGAGTGTAGAAAACGAGTTTTCCTCTCCATGTTACAAGAGGAGACACTGGCAACAAAAGCTACATTTTCTGACTGCATGGTGAAAGAGAGCTAGTGCAAATATTTAGTGCCTATGACCAGCCACACATTGCCCAATTTGCTAAATCACAAAATGTGGTGCTTTAATTGAAAAGGTGAGCAGGTTGCATCCATTCACTTATGCAAGTTACAAATCATGGCAACTTTTGCTCATCAACTATCTTAAACCTAACTCGAAACTACAATGTAGAGAGAAAAATCACTGTACCCTATATATTCCATATATTTCCCACCTCATGGGCTCCTTTTTAAATAATTTTTGCATTAATAGTCTAATTTTGAAATGCGCTTCTTGTGCAAATTCAGTTCCCATTTTAGATTTTTCTTAATTATTTTATTGCATTAAACTCATCTGGCTGCATTAAATGACAAATTGTGTTTAGACTCTAGTCAGATTTTCATCTGAAATAAATTAATTTTTCTTAAAAGAATTCCATTGTGAGTACCAGATGCATTCATGGTTTTACTAAGCATTCACGTTGTCTGTCATCTTTGTGCCTATATGCTTGCCTACTACGGGAAAAAAAAATTCTTGCCATCACACCAAAATACTTCCATAGCTATTCTATGAAAGAAGTTCTTAAAGATTTGGCACATGACAAAACTCAGCATATCACACTGAGCTATTTTTCATGTGATTCTTACATGTCAAAAAACCCATTCCTTAAGCGTGTTACTGAAGCACTCCTTTTCTTTCCCTAAGAGAATGTTTTTGATTGTTTGAATTCTAAGAACACTTATACTTTAGGAAGCAGTTTCTAGTGTAACTACAAAGTCAAATGCTAAATTGTTCATTATGTTAATTTATGAAATAAAATAAAAAGATATAAAATGTACAGATATATACAATATAAAGATATATATTAAAAAGCATTTTTATTTTCCTGAACATCTACTGGAATTCTAATAACCTAAATTCAAAATTTTGAGTATCATAACCTATGACACCAAAAAAATAGGATTAAGGAAAGAATTAAAAAAATATTAAGAAATGTCAAAGACAAAAAGCGGAATGTCCACTTAACAGGAAGACGTGACATTTTCATTGTTAAAAGAGAAGTTACACATGCCAAGATTTTTGGTGAAACGTGCCGGGTGATGAAAATTACAGAGGAGTGACAATGACAGGTTTCTTGGAGAGTTTATGCTAAATGGTATTAAGAATGGTGATGATCTTTGAAACTAAACAATGTGTTATCAGGCAATACAATTGTGACAACTGTGCATCACACATGAGTAGTTTAGCGTTAAAATTTGTCATGATTCTCACTTATGAGGTGATGCTTTCTATTGTAACCACAGGCTACACACCCAAATTGTTATTTACAAACAACTTCATTATTATTTCATTTTGGCTAAGTATGGAATTTGTTTGCTATCAACAAGATACTACTTTCACGTACAGAAGTTGTACTTGTGCTTCATCAGTTTAACCTCGACATTCACAGAGGATTTTTTTTCTTTTTCCATTGAATGAGGCCAATTATTTCCAGCCCATGACCATTTTATACCAACAGAAAATGGATTTCAGGTAAGAGAGATTCTTTCAAAGCTGCTATCAAAACGTGTTCTTTTAAGATCATTTTACTTTGTATGAATGTTGTCAATCTGAATTCAATGTAATTAAAAGCAATTATACACTGATGTGATGGATGTCTTTAGTCAGATCATCGCATGCAAGATGTGTGAAAGTGTGTTAATTTAAAAAATGCCAACCAAGGCTATAGTATGCATACCAAGTGATTTTACATGCAAGAAAGGAGCAGTTATGGAAATGAAACAAATAAAAAAGGCAAAAGATTGCAAAACAAAATATTTTATTAGATGAAAAACAAACTATATGCAATATATATTAGCTATATTACATCTTTATAAACATTAGTGAGCACTCTTTCCAAAACATATTAAGGCAGTGGCATCAATTTCATTATCCCAAGATACAGCATTTAAATAATAGATACCTAAGTGATTTCCCTTAAACATGCATCAGACATCAGTAATCTTTACAGGAATTTCAGCTTGGGTTCAAACATAATTTCTGCTCCATTTGAGAGTTTGCAACAGAGAGAATCTCTTACTTCAAGCTCTAGCACTCTGAACTCTAACAGCTCATTCTGGTCTTTTGCATCTTGCATCTCATTCTTCAGCTGATTCTCCTCTTGTTCCATTCTGTAAATCTACGAGACAAATACAACACCATAATATCCTGCAAACAATGGAAAAGATACTGTACAGTGTCACAGGCCAGAGGTTTAGACAATACTGTTAATTATTTCAGTTTCTCATTAGATGTTGGTCCCTAACTTCGAGATAAAGAAGGAACATCAGATTAGAAAGCATCTGTGAGAAGTGCCAGCAAAAAATGGTCAATGATTTCTTAGAAGAGTAATCTGGAAGTAGCAGGAAAAGTGATATGACTATTATATCTAAATAATTTAAGATATACAAGCTTTCTTTTAAACTCAAGTGAATGAAACTGATTTACATTAACATTTGGGTAAAATGCTCTCATTGTCATTGCATAATTAGACATCTACAGTTTACAGTATATGAAAGAATAATAGAGAGGTTTTAATGCCTACTTTTTAATTTTCCAGATTTGTGCTTTGGGATGCTAACAATGACAAAACAGAAATTTAAAATTGATTATTCATTATGACAACTAATAGCTTTGGTCTACTGTCTAGCCTAACTGGACGATCCTTTTATTTGTATGAAACTAAACAGAATTGTAACATCTCGCGTGATGTACTAGAGCACTAAGAATATCCATGTAAGTGTCTGAATAAATTAAGTCCAGCTGTAGCTACTTTTAGTCATGAATTTTTCTTTCATTATCTTATTCCTACTATATAGATATTGAGCTATTAATTAACAAAAACAATTCTTTGACTTCCTGAGTAGTAGCTAACTTTTCCACCAGTATCAGTGAAGAACAACGATGATGCTCAGTTCTGAGAATCTCAGGCAATAAGTGATACATAGTCTTATATAAATCAGTATTACTTAATATGAGGAAAAGCTGTAAAAATTGGAAGACTGAAGGGAGCAGGCAATTTTATTAGAGAACAGAAGAATAATCATTTTAGTTTAATTATCTGACAAAATACAAGCTTCCACATTACGCTTAATATTTTGGATCAGACCAGAAACGTCACCCAGCTTGGGTTCTACAACATGTAATTCCGTAATAAAGAGCAGCTTCCATTCCCCAAGAATACAAAAGCATATTTTTGGTACTTTAATCAGAGACTTTTATCCAGTTTCTGTAGAGAAATAAAGCAAGCAATTTCCATGTTGATGTTCCAGTAGCTAGTATATTCATTTCCTTTTACCATTCCTTTTATGATGAACGGCAGCAATAATGAAAATATTCCCAGATTCTGAACACGTACCTTTTCTTGCAACTCCTGATTTGTTCTGATTAACAGCTGCTTTTCTTCTACCCATTTTGAATCCTATGAGGAAGAAGAGAATTAAAATATTAAAATTATATAAATTTTGTTGAACAAATGAATAACCACAATACTTAGAAGAGTTCATACATTATTGTACATTCAAGTATGAAAATGATCATACATCAAAAAACAAAGTTTTCATAAGTATTTCAAGGATAAATAGCATTTTAATCCACAGAAAAAATGAACCTCCTTTCTTTTCCTAAAACTAAGCCTCTTGGTTCCTAATATGTTCTGGATAAACACATACTTCACATACAGCAATTGAGGGTCAATAGAGTTATACAATATTTTATTTTATTTTAAAAACATTTATTTACTCAGCTTAACTCGAAACAGTTTTCATTGCAGGGTTGGGAAATTTCTTGCAAAATCATCTCAGTTTGAGTGGGATAATGAAAATCCCAATGGAGAAATGAAAGAAAAATATTTCATTATCCCCAAACAGAAAATATACTTCAGTGGTATGCAGTTAATTGCCATCTGTTAAAAGTGTGAGAATTAGCTAATACACAATATTTCTGATTAGGAATTCAAGGCTATGTATAAAGAGAAGTTATAGAAGATTCTGTACTCCATTTAAAAACTATATTTCCATTTGATCACTTTTTCCAAAGCTGATCTTTGCTTTTAGCTGTTTCCATGGCTTCACAATGCCTCATCAAGTATCCCTTTAAAGACCCAAGCTACAAAGACTCACTGCCAGCCAGAGCTGGACATTCAGATTTAACAGATTAAAGCAGCCAAATTCATTTTGTCCTCCCTGTAAAGAAAAATACATCCATAACATAGCTCATACTGCTCTCATAAGTTTAATAAAACAATACTGAATGCTTAATGCTTAATATGCCATCCTAATTCTATGTCAAATTATTTTCTAGTTAATAAGGACAACAGATTTTAAAATCTAAATGTCTTTACTAAAGTATTAAGGCTTTTCTTTGTCAGCAAAGTTTTTGCATACTGATGCTGAAGTCTAGACCTCCCAGCCCATTAACTAGCCTGAAACGTCAACCGAAAATACCTAAAACATTATGATATAATACTTTCATTCTTTTTTTTTAAAAAAATCAAAGTTAGTTTTTCTACCTACTGCCCATAACCACATTTACATATTCTACTGTTCTTTCTCCCTTTCCTACTCATATACCAGAATGCTCATGTGCATTTTAACTCTTATATAGTAAACAAGCCCTTCAAAATTATGATGTTGGAGTGTCATACTAAGAATAATGTGCCAAAATAAGTACTGAAAAGGCATGAAATTTGTCAAGAATTTTTTAAATAAATTAAATAAATGTTGAAAATAAACCCCAATGTCTAGTTTAACACTGAACTAGCCTTTCACTAAAATCGCACGCATATGGTAAAAAACAGGTTCAATAGATACGTCACACCTGAAGTTTCAACTGCTCCAGTTCACACAAACAGAAAAATGGATTAATTTGACCTATCAATAATTAACTTTTGTGTCTTTGTTGACGAAGTTAATTGAACGGAACTTTCAGAGACTATACTAACTTCAGTGAGTTTTATTTATATGCACACACCAGGTCACGGACATTCAAAAATATAAAAGTCTGGCATATTACATACTCCAATTTTTTTAGATTTATTATATACTCCATTAATATTTAATAAGATTTTCTTCTTCCAACATTACGTTTCTTATGCATGCACCTCAATGTACCTTGCAGAAATGGATTATAAGTCTTATTTTAAATTTAGGGGAATTCTGATCAGATTGATCTCAAGAGTGATTAACAAGAGCCATTGATGCTTCCTTTGAAATTAGACAAATTGTTATACGCCAAGCTTCAAATATTTTTTTACAACAAGATTCTAATCTTCTACTTCAATTTTTTCTTCAGGAAAATTGTGGAGGTTTTCATTGCTTCCGCTTACTAAAGCTGCAAAGAAAGCCTAAAAATTCCTGGGATAATAGACTAGGATCTTTTGATATATTATTTCCTTTTCAAAAGCACTTTAGGGACTGGTTCCCCAAATGAACATTTCAGAAGTATTATTAAATCATCATAACCGCAAACATCTAAATGACAAAGCAATAACTAAAAAAAAAAAAATCACATAGTGCACAAAGAATTCAGTTTATCATTTGAACTGTTTATTTTGTTGAATGTAAATACTAACAGGTCAGGAGAACTGAGCAGGTGTTAGAGCTTCCAGGAAGACACTGTCACCCCTTCTGTGGAAAGCTAATGCTCAGCATACAAATTAGCCCACTAGAGACAATACCATATTGCTCATCATGCCCCTGTTGACCTTCTGAAGTTTACTAAGAGATACAAGGTTGAAGATATGATTATGAATCTCAAAGTAATAACTAATTAAGTTCTGGCTTCCAGGCATACATTTTGGACATACCATTCTGGAAGCAAAATCACAGAAGAAATCTTTTACATGGATAAGTGTTCACTTATCTTATTTACATACACAGAACTTACATTTTATTTTAAGAGTCAATTATTTTGTTAATGGTTTCAATTACACAGCAATTTGCCCACAATACCTTTGTGATAAACCCACTAAAGTGTCAGCAGTGGATCCTGAAGAAGTCTTCAGTTTCAGATATTCTTCCAAAAACTCAGTGAGCTGTCATTTTTACAACACATTCTCTATTTTTAGCAATATTTTATTTACATGGAATATACTGAGCAACTTGCATTTTTTGTGGAAGCTAGCATAAACAAGTTTTATACTTAATTTGAATATGGTCTCGAAACCTTTGTATTTGTACAGAATCTCAAAGAAGTTTTTCCTTACAAAGAATAAATCATAACAACAGTATTATCATTAATCTGGCATTATTCATAGGTTATTTTATTCAACACTGCGGGATCATTAATCTTTTAAGTTTATACCTACAGATAGCTTTATCTTATTTTATTATTTACACACTACCTGCAATGTTAAAATTGTTATTTCAAATGATAAAGCATAAAATAACACCTCCCAATTTTCTCAGTGAATTCTAGCAGTCATGCAACTGAACATTTTCTAAATGCACTCTCATAACTCTTAATCAGTCTTCTTGAAGATGCTAGACATTATTAAATATGCACCAGTATCTACATCTTTCTCAACTCTCAACTATTTTACAAGGTATACTTGAGCACAGGGTCTATTTTTACTCTGTGTGATGGTATGGGAATTTGAAAGCAGTTGGGTCCTCTAAGAATTTAAGTCCAGGACAGTAACACTACAAGCAGTTTCCAGTAAAAAAACACACACAGTGGTTCATTTCTCTAGCTGAAGCATGTGTAGAAGTGATTTTGGTTTTTAATTTTTCTGTGCTACACATCCCAAATGTTCTCCAGTACAAATATAGAACATTTATTTTTTAGCACACATAAACAAAACGGAACAAAGGAGAAAGGCCTTCACCAAATAATAACAGAAATGGAATATACAATGCATGTTCACAAAGTTATTTCAATATTATGCTTTAGTGTAACATGTGTCAGACAAGGAAACTTTAATAGCATTTCCTTAGCCTATATAATACTTCCCTTTAAGTAATCAATTGCAGGAATATCGATCAAGCTGCATCAGTCACACTAACACAGCAGCAAGCTATGAAGATTACAAGGGCACCACTGCATGCAAGGGAGAAAATGATGTGGTAGAGGACATTAAGAGGGCCTTTTACCTGTCCTTTCTCGATTAGAGCTTTCTCCAGGTCCTCAATTTTTGCCTGGTACCTGAGAAGATCAGCTTGAAGTTGTTCTCGAGTCTGGGGAAAAGGAGCATCAGAAGTGTGTTTATATGCATGCACATTCAGGTAGACAGGTAGATTTAATTATACACAGAATCAAAATAAAGATAATTTCTACTCACTTATGGGCTGCCCAGTCAGCTTTTAATGCTTTTCATTTAAGTAATTGCTTTTGTATTTATGTTACAAAATATTCAAAGCCATCAGTTCAACAGCGTATTTCCTTCATAGCCCAAAAAGATGTTACCAACACATCTTCAGGGACAAAGCTCTTCTCAGGGAGGGGGGGGGGAAGAAAATTCAGAAATGAAAGAGCTCTAAGAAGCTACTTATAACCTAATTAATTCACAGCAACTGGGAAAAAGGGGTCAAGAAAGAGATTGCACTAAGCGCTAAAATAAGGCCTATAGCAAAAAACCCACCATATTCTCCCAAAATAATTTATATATCCCATAAGCAGCAAATGCCAGTCAGTTTTTCTCATTCTGCATGATTATGACACTACTACACTACAGTGGGTATTAATCACTGAGTCTAGCAATGCCATAAAAATGACTGGATCATACAAGGTACTAAACAAAAAAAGACACAAACCAAAGTATATATCTCGAGACATTCAGTCACCGGTGCTTCCTGAGCTACTGCAAGTATGTTTCCCATCCTACTTTAGGTACTCTTTCACCCAAGCCATTAAAAAAAACCTACAGAGATTTAATTCTGCATCTTTGGGTCCTTGTTCACCTTAAGCCTCATCAAAAAATAATAGGAAATATTCATCCCACCAGGACACTGGGGTCTACAAAACTAACCGTGCAAAAAACTGTCTTTCGACTGACTCAAAAGATGGACTTGCATGGATGTGACAAGAGACCAAAGTGCCATTAAAAAGAAACAGCAACAATTCCAAAGCATAGTAACCAGGCAGTTTGCAAATGCCTGAAAAAAAAATTTAAAAAGCTATTGCAAAAGTATTCACATCAGGGTGGCCCTTCATATGAAGGAAAAGGATATACATAATGGTCTCTCATAACTGTCAAATACATGAGTGCCTCTGAAATCTTACTTCAACAATAGATGTGATTATGCTGCTGCCCCAATTCTAGTTTGAGATGTTATCTCCAAAGGCCTTACTGCTTTCCTCGACTAAGTGTCCTGCTTAAAAAGAGAGTGTCAAATGTGACTAGGCCTTTGTATGATGCTGAGAACTCTAAGAAATGAATCCATAAAGTAATTGTCCTATTATAACAAGAACTGTACTTCACAAGGGGAAAAAATGGTTAACGTTGGCTGAGAGCCACTTCAAAGAACCTGTAAAAAAAAAAATCCCATAACAAAATACGATACATTTTAAAGTAAACCCAACGTCTTCTAAATACTGGTTCTGGAGATAATATACTAACACTTTTAACTGTAAATAACTCCAGATAGTGTCAAGCAGTAACCTTTATCTGGAAAACTTTGCTTACTAACACAAAGAAACTCTGCTCCCATAAGCCTACTATTTCCATACCTCAGAATATTCAATAAGTGGATTTTAAAATGCTTGCCAGAGAAAATGACACAGATAAACAGTGTATGTGTATACCCAGTAACCTACAGCAATCTAGCAATACAGAATTTTAGTTCTAAGCAATGGCACGATTAAGCTAGTGGAAGCTTCTACATTTGGGACAAATTGAGTCCATTCCCACTAATAACTTTAAAATCACATTAAAATCTTTGTAATTCTGCATTATCAGCAACACATTGCAGTGTCACAATACAATGAAGGGCCCACATAGCAAGCCAATACTATATAATTACCCAGAATATTTAACATATTTATCTATTGGGGAGGGGTGGGTTGTGAGTATTCAACAGGGGGCAGAAGCATATTAGAGGGGTTTTCAATGCTTAAACACTTTTCAGAATCACAGTCTCATCAAAGTCAGAAGGGGACACCTGTCTAACTCCTGCAGTCAGAAAGTAGGGGGGCACCTAGAGCAGGGTGTTCAAGGTCTTGTTCAGATGGGTTCTGTTTATCTCCAGGGATGAACGCTCCACAACATTTTTGGGAAACCTGTTCCCATGTTTGACTGCCTTCAGAGGAAGAAGGATTTTTCTTATGTTTAAATGGTATTTCAGAGCTCATCAACTCATGATGAAGTGATTTCTCTCATCCCTGGCTTGGGAAAAACAGAATGGAAGACTTGGCATGACTTCTCCTGACCTCACCTTTGCACTCAATGGTTGAACACAGTGGTGGCAGAAGGGTAAATAAAACCAATACATTCTCTATTGCACCTTAAATACCCATAGTACAGGGGTTACTGCGAGCATTAAAAAAGACTATTTCAGAGGAGCAAACAATCACACACACTGACCTAGTAGGAACAACAGTAGAATACTTTCCAACTGAGAATTTTAAAAACAAATCATGATTTCATAGATTTGAAAAAATACTTGAAGAAATATTTTCTTCATCAGAGTTGGGTAGATTTTTAAAACACTTAGATGATGAAGGTACCTAAGTACCTATAAAAACCCATTATGTTGTTATCCAAACTGCAGGTTCAATTGGGATGTTCTCAATAACACTGCCTTACTACTGAAATCTTTAATATATTATGCATGCTAGCATAAGTACAAAGATATCTTAGTTACACCAGATAAATCTAAATTGTCACCTCACTGATAATATCCTCTAATCCTCAAAAACATCATGCTTGGCATTTCACTGACCTGCAGAGATATCTCTTGTTATTCCAAACTTTTTTATTTTTTTTCCCATTTCCATTTTTTAGGAGTTAAAAGAAAAGTCAGTTAAAAAAATTACCCTTGCTTCTCTTTCTGCATCCAGTGTTCCACCAACTTGTTCTTGAAGTAATGCATATGCTCTTTGCAAAGCTTGATACTCTCTCGTTAGCTGGCAGAACCTTAGTTCAGCTTCTTCTTTAGGCGTGCTCTTAATGAAGAAGGGAAAAAAGGATCATTTTATATAAATATATATGATAAAACATTTGTTTATATAGACTGATAGACACATAAATACAAGTAACACAACTCATGCTGAGTCCCAAAGTTTAAATACAGTTTTATAAAACTAAAGTAAGTGGAAATGTAGGAAGGATGATTTGAGGATGATGCAGAAATGTAGAGATCAGTAACTGCCTACCTTACAATTTTAGGACAGTGTAAATTACTGCATAAGGCCTTAATATATAGAAATCGGAAGAAACTTAATGGGGAAAGGTGAGGGAGCAGTTCTATGCACCACTGTCTTCAGCAACTCCAGAGCCACGGGGACTTCAGAAGGGATCAATTGTATTTGTCACACAGTACATCACTCTCTGCTCACTCTTTTTCTTTACAATGTCAGGGTAAAGCATTTTACCAGCACAATTACACTAATACAGACGTTACACTTCAAATGCCATAAGTTGTTTTTTAAAATTCTTCTTTCTTTTATTTTTCATCATGCAGTATTTTTAATGCCTTAATTTTTTTTTTTAATTTTGAATAACTGCCATAAACACTTTCAAGGTCTTTTCTACAACGCTGAAGGCAAGAAATGTCCTTCCCTTTAATTATTTTTTCCTCCAGGAACTTGAACTCTAAAGAAAAGAGATTGCAATCTTATTCGATATTAAACCTAGAAAAATAGGAAGCTTCTTGTGACTGAGGAGTATAAGGCACAAGTTGGTGAACAAGAAAGATGAAAAAGAGCATTATAATCATGCTTTGCCCTTAGCCTTGCAATCCTTAAAAGTAGGACAGCTGCACTGTATATCACAGAGCTGACTCAAAACGTGTCAGTGGATATTCACTACCTATGATTATTTAAGCCTTAATGAATTGCCAAAGCTGCTCTGAGTATTGTAAGTATAGGAAGAAAATCCTGGTTGTATCAAAACAGTCAAATAAATTATAAAGTTGAAAGGCAAACTATATAGTAACTATGGTCTTCAGGCAAAGCAACATGCCTATTCATTTTCTTTTGACTAATAAGAAAGGATTTGAGAAAAATAATGTTATTTCTCAGCCCAATACCTGCCAAATCCATCAGGCAGAATATAATCTTATTAATCCTATTGCAATGGCTCTGTACATGCTACTGGGCCTGTAACAAAACAAAGCAATTCTCTGCCAAATCTTTCATAGTTCCTGTAGCAGAACAGTTGAAAAAAAATGTTTGCATCTATATTCCATGTAATCTTTTATAGTCTATGTCCATTTTTTAGAACTTAAGAACAAATTAGCTGCTACTTACATCTTCCAAATCTTCTTCTGGTGTTGCTGGTGTCCTGTCTGTTCTATCTGTATTATATGAAGTTACAGATGATGTTTCTGAATCAACAGATTCTTCATCAAATCCAAAAAATGTCTCCACAACATGTCTCTGAAAAATCAGTTTTCCTTAGTTATTAGCAAAACAGTTGGGAAACTACAACGACATACTAAGCAGTGGCAAAGATCTCTGACTGTTATTTTAGTACTTAGGAAGAAAGAAAGTTTCATTGTAAACCCTTGTTCTCTGATTAAATGAGCTACTTTTTCAAAATTGTTTGTATAAGCACCTCCAAGAACTGAACTGCACACAGCGCTGCATTATTGCCAATAGAATAATGCTTCAGGAAAAGTATAAAAGCTAATTACTCAAATCACACAGATCTTAGGACATACAGTAGTGGAATGATGTATCCATTCAGAAGAAAGCAACTCAGTATATAATATATAGCATGTGGAACCAAAAGGGTAAAAATAATCCAAAGAACACTGTGGAACAAATTCAATCATTCATACTAATCTTAAAAAAAAACAATTATAGTATCTATTTAGCAAAAACCTATTTAGAAGTATGAATTTTTGTTTTTTATTTATTTTTTCAATACTATCATTCTCAATTTTTTCAAAAGTTTTTCCCAGTATTATAAATAACAAAAAAATGCTTATGGAAAAGCAGTATTCCAATATAGATTTTAGAAATTTTTCACAATATAATCAATTAAATGCATGCTTACAGAAAACTAAAGAAAATGAGTAGCCTATGGAAGTAAATAATACAATACCTATTGCAAAAAATGTTATTTCTTTTTTGTAAAACATCACAACTGCAATAATTCACCATTTAAGAGCCCACTTTTCATCAGTTTCCTAATGTATACTCAGAAAGCAGCAAATTTCCATAGCAAATTCAAAAAAATAATCTTAAACCTTTAACTAGAAAAACTGTTTTTCAAGTACTTTTCCTTCCACAGTGACAATAGCTAACTGTTATTAATGAATAGACAGCCTAAATTTTTACATCATGCAAGCGTTCTAGTAATCAAACACAAACTCAGAGGAAAAAAAAAAAAGCATCGCTGGACAAATGGAGTCAGATTATGAAGCACCCTAGGTAGTGAGGCTAGTGGAGAAAGGTGGATCAAAGAACATGAAGAAAAATCTGTCTATCTGTCTCTATATTTTTCGGCACTGTTTGATGCTGAATCATAGATCCTGCTGCTCAAGATGTTTCTTGGTTTTGGTTTTTGGTTTTTAATATATATATGTAAACCACAGGCTGTATGTGATAACAGTCCTGTTCATTAAAAATTCTGCAGGATGAAAAAAAATCATCAGCTGTTATTCATTCAGAACATCTCATATCTCAGCAATGGCAAACTGGCTAAAGTGGAGAATTGCGAAATATTGATTTTCTTCATGATACTGAAAGGTTTGTTTTATTTTATCTATAGGAACACATTTCATGATGAATTCCAAATATTTACTTTTTCCTGCAGTTCTCTAGACTAATCTAACTTTATACAGTCTTCCAGTATGCTTACAAAGTACTGTCTTCACTTCCTCTAAAAGCCATAATGCTTAACATATCCTTCTGGGTCAGCACGACTCGCATTAATAGCCAAAATACTCTATCTTGATTTAAGTGTTACCATAAAATAAAGATCATAGGTGTGACTTGGCGCCTGCACACAAGACACCATGCACTCAGTTTACAGTCTGCAGCACCATTACTATTGTCAACCAGGTCATAGTCATAAGCTAAATCATAAGCTAAACAACTCCATTATTGTTTCACAGTACAGGAAATCCCATTCAATCTACCAAAGACACAAGGTCCCTTTCTGAACCATTTAATTGCTTAATTTAGAATAAGCCCTTGAAATAATACATTAAAAATTGCATTCAGACAGTATTTTTAAATTAACTGGTTCCACTAAAACCTCCTGAAAGGATGTTACGCACTCGAAAAATAAACCAACCCCAAAACCAACCATCCACAAAAAGCACAATATCTTTTCCGAATAGATTGCATGTTGTGGCTCGAGCTAAATTACAGTCAGTTTTCTGACTCTATCCAAGTCTCGTTTAACTAACTTCATTTTTTGAAAGTTAACTGCATATTTTTCACAAAGAGTTCTCTCTAGAAGTGATAACACTGGGCATTGGGATGCAGGAAGGCCAATGCTTATACTTATCCTTATGGTAAGGAAGAGCATCCTCGAGCTAGCAAAAAAAAGGACACACCTGCAAGGAGGGGCAGACGGGACTGCCCCAAAGTGTCCAACAGAGTATCCCATCCCATATACATCATACTCTGTATAAAACTGAGAGATCACAAGTGTCTCATGCTCTTCTATGACGGCCAGCATCCAGTGAGGATCTCATCTATCTGTTTGTTCCTGATCACAGATCTACAGATCTGTGTATTCCTGAATCCATTTCCCAAGCCCAGCTCCTGCATAGTCATGGGCCCATTGCCTTGTGTCTGCTCTACAGTATTACTGGTGACCTATACTCATCAAGGGGTAGGGGCAAGATCTCATATATTTTTATATATTTTACTTTCTATTATTTTCTTTATTGTTATTGTTGTTGTTATTTCATTAAGACTGCAGTTATAGTTACCAACCCACAAGCTTTTTCCTCCCATTTCCTCCCTGCCAAACTAACCTGATCGCCTTCTATGACAAAGTGACTCAGCTGCTGGATGAGGGAAAGGCTGTGGATGTGGTCTTTCTGGACTTCAGTAAAGCCCTTGACACAGTTTCTCACAGCATTCTGCTACGGAAACTGTCAGCCTCTGGCCTGGGCAGGTGCACACTCTCCTGGGTAGAAAATTGGCTGGATGGCCAGGCCCAGAGAGTGGTCGTAAATGGTGTTAAGTCCAGCTGGAGGCCAGTGACAAGTGGGGTTCCCCAGGGCTCAGTGCTGGGTCCAGCCCCTGTTCAATGTCTTCATCAATGACCTGGACGAAGGCATTGAGGGTACCCTTAGCAAGTTTGCAGATGACACAAAGCTGTGTGCAAGTATCGATCTGCTGGAGGGTAGAGAGGCTCTGCAAAGGGACCTAAACAGTCTGGACCGCTGGGCAGAGTCCAATGGTATGAGGTTTAACACGGCCAAATGTCGGGTCCTGCACCTGGGGCACAACAACCCTATGCAGAGCTACAGACTAGGAGAAGTCTGGTTGGATAACTGCCAGGAGGAGAGGGACCTGGGGGTGTTGGTCGACAGCCGACTGAACATGAGCCAGCAGTGTGCCCAGGTAGCCAAGAAGGTCAATGGCATCCTGGCTTGTATCAGAAGTGGTGCGACCAGCAGGTCCAGGGAGGTAATTCTCCCTCTGTACTCAGCACTGGTGAGGCCGCTCCTTGAATCCTGTGTTCAATTCTGGGCCCCTCAGCACAAGAAGGATGTTGAGGCTCTGGAGCGAGTCCAGAGAAAAGCACCGAAGCAGGTGAAGGGGCTGGAGAACAGGCCCTATGAGGAACAGCTGAGAGAGCTGGGGTTGTTTAGCCTAGAGAAGAGGAGACTGAGAGGAGACCTCATTACTCTCTATAACTACCTGAAAGGAGGTTGTGGAGAGGAGGGAGCTGGCCTCTTCTCCCAAGTGACAGGGGACAGGACAAGAAGGAATGGCCTCAAGCTCCGCCAGGGGAGATTTAGGCTAGAGATTAGGAGGAGGTTTTTCACACAGAGGGTCATTGGGCATTGGAACAGGCTGCCCAGGGAGGTGGTTGAGTCATCTTCCCTGGAGGTGTTTAAGGTGTGAGTGGATGAGGTCCTGAGGTACTTGGTTTAGTGTTTGATAGGAATGGTTGGACTCGATGATCAGATGGGTCTCTTCCAATCTGGTTGTTCTATGATTCTATGATTTTCCTTTCCCCCTTTCTCTTGGGGTGGGGAGGAGGGAGCTGGGAGTCCAACTGCTCAGTTTTAGCTGCCAAAATTGGCCAGGCTGAGGCTAAACTATGACACTGTACTTGTCCATATGCATACAGAAGAATATGATGCAGCAAAGAGCTTCTGAACAATCTTTAGACATAACCTTCATTTTGCAAGGTCTCTATTTAGTGTATTCAGAAGAAAATTAAAGGATTGCACAGTCATAGTACTAAACCCTGTAAAAATAGGTTACACTCCTCTCAGTTGTTTAGGAACACTGTGACCCTTTCACCGGAGAGAGTTAGGTCTAAGATGTTTAAGGTAAACACCTCCCTGGGTCCTTTCCTCGAGCCTTCACAAGCCACACTAGCTCTTCTGTCCTATTTAATAAAGGACACGAGGAACATGAGATCTATTCAAGAAATATAAAGACTTACCAGAAAGTTAATTTGTTCTCTCACACTCAAATTACAAGCCTTTCAGATTCCTCTGTTCTAAAGTACACAGGCCTATCATAAAAAAAAACTGAGGTGCAATTAATCCTTGGGAGCTGGCTCATCCATTGTTTCTCCCACACTGAATACTGGTTGCAGCTTACATCACGTAACAATAGTACTTCAAGTAAGTATTGGGAGTCATAAATAGGCCTAAAGAGATGGCACTAACTTTGAGTTATAAAGAGACATATTTACAATATAGGTTGCCAGGTCAATTCATCAAGAACAACTTTTTGACTCCAAACTGATGAGCAGACATAGTTTCATAAAGATGAAGGCAGATTATATGGAGGTAAAGAAGACGATGGCAGGTTAACAACAAACAAGAGACTTTCATGAAAACTGCATCCTTATTTTGCAGTGCAGATACCTTTTACTCAAAGTTGCCAAGAGTGAACCCAAAACAAAGCTTCAAGCAGACTCTTATGCCAATACTTTTATATCCTGCTCTCCTTCCCCTACCAGCCTGTCTGTAGATGGGGCTCAGAACAACTAGACTGTGGTTTGGAGGAATGTAGCCAAGGACCGAGAGGACTGAGGATAGCTGACCCTGCTCATGCCTCCTGCTTCAAGGGTGCTTGGTTTCAAAAATGACAAACGCACCTGAGCAAAGCTCAACCAAGCCCCAAAATAAATTAAAAGCTTGAAGGTGGACAAAGTAAATAAGAATCAAGTCTTGACTTAGAAAAGGCTGGTGGAAGGGACTTCTAAAAGACTGAGAACAAAACTCCAATGTACTATGATATATATGGCACAGAGAAAACAGTACAATGAAGGTCAGCAGCAACTTAGATAAAACTGACAGCATCACACCTACATTGCTTTTCCCTATACCTCAAATTACAGTCACTTTTGTAGATACCTCAGCTTAAGTATTATATGTATTTTCCCTTGACCCTGTATGCACAAATCAACACATATTGTTTAAAGGATAGAGGAAACAGCAGTAAAATAACACTGGGTTTGATTTTTACATAAATGTATCTAAGTTTGAGAAGATACTTAAAAGCAATGTTATTATTTTGACAAAAGATCCTAGCTGCATTTAAACATTTTACTAGTTGCAAAAGTAGGAAAAATAATTCACATATATTACTAAATAAATTGGTTCATTATTAAATGGGAGGCAATTATGCAAGAAAACTAGTATTTCTCATCACACTAAGAAACCCAAACACTTCAAGGAGAGTTCAAAAAATCAAGAACTGTTAAATGCTATACAGACTGCCTATAATATTTGGAGATATGAGTGAACTACTTATTTATTTTTAATGACTCCTTCCTCTTTAGAGAAGCTGTACATCTATCATTTTGTGGAGCAGATATTTTCCATAGGAACATCAATAAAGTACTCAACCATTGTGTATTAATTCCATGTGCATTAATTGCTCCATGACATAACTATAAAATAGCTTGGTTTATTATTGATCATGTAGTACCTGAAGTAACCAGCTACAGGAAATGATTCACAGCAAAACCCTAAGAAATTAACTGTTAAGGGAATAACTCTAGAGAGAGAAAAAAAAAAAAAAGAGAGAGGGGAAGACATCTGATTCATACAAAGTTTGTTGATAAACATTGTAGCAAATAATATGGTATAAATAAATATGCCAACTCTGAGGAAGATTCCAGATACAGCTCAAAAGCAGAATCCCAGTGGGTTTTGAGAATTATATACAAACATGTCCAGTATCTATTGGAGTTTTGTAACTATCAGTACTTTCATGCAAGTTTCATTCCAATTTTTCTTAAAGACTGGAAAATTCTCAGTCACCAACTTAGTTATTTCTTCTATATTGATTTCTACATTTGTTACTTCCAAATCATAACTTCATAACTGAGAAAAGAGTCATGTAAATTGCTGAAAAATTCCAATTTAAATTCTGATTTCCACTGGCTACTGCCATGCATTTAATGGCAAGTTTTGTTGATGTGGATTTGTATTTTCACATAACATTAAATTAACATTATGCATTAGGTCTTTATTACTCAAGTATTAACAGTTCTACTGAAGTATGATGCTCTGTAAACACAGTTTATAATGTTATAAATCAATAGTGACCCACAGACCATATTATATAAAAATTTCAACATACACTCAGAGTTTTAATAGTTTCAATTCAATATACTTACATCTAAATAATCTGATTTCTCTGCTAAATTAGTTTCACATTACATTTAAATATCTATTTTTTTCAAGTATTTATCTAAGATGATGAAAATTATACAAGATTAACTTCTTGTAATGCAATCTGATGAGCTAATCAGTCACTTCTTACCTTCATGCTTATATGTCATTTCTTGGCAGCCAGAAAAATAGAGGCACACCAAAGCACAGAGGCAGATAAAAAAAGAAAAATATAAAACAAGAAATATGAACTCCATTACGCCAGTGTGCAGGCTTTCCACTATCACAAATACAGTTTATCTATTAAAGTTTAAATAAAGAAACAAATCTGTAGAGTCCTGTAGTTTCCAAACAAACCAGGCAATTCTGTCTAAAACTGTGTCCCAAAAATACTGGGTTTGGAGTTTCTTGGTTATCTCACTGACAAAATAAGAAAAAAATGAAGTCTTTATTGACTTAGGCTACGTCACTTCAGAGAAACCTGTCCTATAGTACCTTACTACATGATCCAGAGCCATTATATTATTCCTCTAAACATCTTGCAGGCACAGAGGCTATAAAGCCCCATCCCACTATGCTGCCCATTTCCTCAGGGAACTCAAGCCGGTTGCCAGTGCTGTTCTATGAACTCCTATGCCCCTTGGTAATTACCAGAGCGCTCAGCCAAACCTACACTAGCAACGGTAACCTAGTACACCTATAGAGCTTTGGAAATAACATAGACATATGATTACAAAAAAATCAACAAGCCAAACCAAAACAGAAACCAAAACAAAACCCCAAAATCAACCAACCAAAGCACCCTGGTATTTTTTTCAACAACTTCTAGGCTGAACTGATGTTATGTAGACCCACTTGGGCTTTAAGAGTCATTGGACTAGCCTGACAGGTGATTCACACAGACTGGATTCTGTTCCAGCTAATACCATTCACTGTTAGGAAAATACTGAAAAATTAGAAAAATAAACACAGACACACTCTACTCAGAGCATCTAAAAATTAAGGACTCTGGAGTGTGAAAGAGAGAAGGAGAAGCTGCAACAGTTGATGAATGAAAGCCTTTCCCTTATGCAAAAAGTTGCTGTTTATTGGAACAAAAAAAAAGAAACTTTCTATACTTTCTAGTCTGAGCTTATCTGACTACATTCATGAAACCTAATTCTCATCTCTTATTTCCTGCTTCATTTTATCAAGGGAAGTGGAAGTATATCCAGCTCCAACAGTCATACTTGAAAATTCACCATGTTAATGCTATTTTTTCATTTAACAAATCTTAGAAAAGCAAAGTCAAAGATTTACATCACTAATTTCTCCTTCTGAGTGGTTAGTTACAACAGATACACCCATAATTTCTTGTACTACTGTCTATAGGTTATCATGTTTATGATAAAAAAATCCTGCAAAAAGAGAAAAATACACTTTGCACTGTACATGTCTATATATAAAGTGACACATCTTAGATTGTCTTTATTGTCCATGGAGACAAACAGAAAATTTTAGGGCAAAACTCATATGACCTATTTCGTTTTCTGCTTCTGGTGGAGAACAAAGACCATTTCATGTTACCACTTTGTCCAGAGTGAAATGTCTATATCTCATCTGTGCTAATGACACCTAACCAAGCATTTCCAATGGGTAGCTGCATTCTACTGTTTTCATCTGGATTCCTGAGAAAAATCTATAAAAACTGAGAGAATGCAAATGGAAACACCTCACATGAGTAAGCAGCCCATTCGGCTTACATTGTTTAAATAAAGAAAATGCTGAGAAACACAGCCTCCTTTGAGGATTTTGGTCCTCATAAGACCACACAGGCAACCTAGAAGGAAACCAGGCTGTACGCATCAGATTTTCAGAAGTTCATGTCAACAGTGTTTAAACTCCAAGTCAACAGTACATATATGTATGAATAGTCTGCAGTTTTATGCAATGCCAGATAATAAGACTAATAAATATATTACTGATGGTTTCTTTCTTCCTTAAGGAATTAGCTTATTCAGAAGCTATAAATACAGTTACATAGTAACTAGTATAGTAGATATATATATAGTAGTATAACTGGTATTGTACATATAATCCCATTCACTCTCCTCTCACAACTTCTTCTTTTTCACTTGTTTTTGATTTATTGTCCTGCTTTATCCTTTATGGCATCAAATAAAATTTTAAACGGCCAGTTTCACAAGGGCACTGAAAAGCTAACAGGATTGAATAACTAGAGGGGTTGCTACTGATTAATCTGTTCTTTCTGGTGTCTCTATTGTACCATAAATAGGAAGCAAACTTCTATTCACTGCTGTTCATATGTACACAATTCTTGCAGTAATGTCTAAAAAAGTTCCCCAATTACTGTACTCTTACCACATGAAGAACAGCACTGCCACAATTTTTTTAATGGTATCACGCATATTTTCTCCCACCCTCATGTTGTTCAACTCTTGCTTTGGTCAATAAGGAAAAGAAGGAAATAGCACAAAAGCAGCAGCTTGCTCAAGAGAAACTAGGTAAAAGAAAAGGATATAGAGACTAAGTCATCTGAAGTTCTAATGACACAGAACATTTTAAGACATAAATGAATAATTATGGAAGTTTTCAGCCTGCAGAAATTAGCATCACCAGTTTTCAGCTCCTAAAAAATTTAATTAATTTGCTTTGTTTCATTAGAAATCTTATGCAATTAATTTGGCTTCTATCAGCTTTCTGTTACACAACAGAATAATGTATGCAAGATTTATTGTTACTTCGGAATTCTTCCTTCTTCATATGCAAAAGAGAGATATCATTATTAGAAGCATAATTTGAAGAAATTGCTGCTGAAAAACGAGAACCTCAAGGGATATTTTTTCAGAACACAAGTATTACAGAGCAATAAAAAAGCACCACCTGGAGGCTCAGCAGGAATATACTATGCAGAACACACTGACAACAAGCACTCTTTTATGACAGAATATATCTTAAGCAACCATAAAGATGCTAATCATCTCTCTGTTCTTCACTTCCATGTTTTCCCTCTTACTCCATTCTCTTCCCCTCACATGTTCCAGGCTGATAATGTCCAACTTCACATTACTCAGAAATGCATAAAACATTATTCACTGACATTAATTACTTTATGTATGTATTACAATAAGCAATAAAGGTATACTCTGAAGCAAAACTTTTCTGTTTCTAAACCCAGATGTTTCATTTGTACTTTGCATTCTAGAGAAAAAAGTTACTAGAGAAAAATAGAATCTTTTCAATATTTGTATATTACATACAGAAATATCATTTCAGTAACATCCTAAAAACAAGTTGAAGTTTTCAATTGTGAGTAAGCAGTAATGTGGTATGAGTGATTTAAAGACTGTAGCATATTTTAAAAAGACTGAGTATTTGTCCTTTGAAGTGTCAGTTTTTCCAAGTCATTCCCTCATTTAGGCCTCAAGTCACTTGACTATTTAGGCCACAATTATATCACTTATTTAAAACAAATCCAAATATGACAACAGTTGTGTGCAGTAAAAAACTTGCAGCTGCTGAATTATCCTAAGAAAAAGTCATTCAGCACTCACCAGAGAAAACAAGAATTATAGGAAATTTTACCATTCATTTAACTATGGCTTTAATTTCAGGTAGTCTTTGAAACATTGGAAACACATGGAAAACCGAAGGTGTGCTCACCTTTGGAGGCTTCAGACTTTTCCGTCTCTGTTTTTTAGACCGCAATAACCGTTCTCTTTCCTAGAAGGACAGAGAACATTTTGGTATGTGTTTCCTTTAAAACATATTCAGATACGTCTAACAAAAAGAAAAACCATTAGAATTTTCTTAAAGGCTATCATTTAGCTAACACAGAAACAATGTCTTTATACTTTTGAACAACACCATATAGATATAGCACCACACACTACAGCAGCTTTATCCCATTACCAGATAAACCTTCAGTCATATACTTTACATATTTGATGGGAAGTTGGCAAGAAATGCCTTTGTTAAATACTGAGCACAGAATTTTAACAGTTCTTTTGACTCTTTTACCAAGAATTTCACTACTGAAACACAATTCACAATCTTACTCCAGTGTTCAATCACCCTGAAGAAGCAGGTTGGTAGCCAAACACGAGTCTGGACTTAGTGATTACAAGTGATTATATACTCTGATACACAAGCACGTATAAGCAGATAGTGTGTTACATGACTTATCCTTGTACAGCAAATGTCTCAAAGGCAAAGGTACTCTCAGTCTGTGGCATCTTAGTTGGTGTCTTATTTTCTAACATGGCTTTGGAATAAGACCCCAATTAACTAATCATAACAGGAGGAGGTTATAACTGGCCAAATGCAGCATTTATGAACACTTAAGCTCAAGATTAATGCCTTGCATTCCAAAGGAAAAGAGGAGAAAGAGAAGGTAAAAAACCACAAAGAAGCAAGCAAAAAACCCTAACAACACTGGAGGCAGTTTGTTACTTTCCTGATATATTTCCTTAGCTCTGCATCTTTGTTTGCAGAACCTCTGTTTTTAATAGAATGATAGCAGTTCCAAATGCTTCTCTAGCAGTTATTTCCCACTGCATGGTATCATTCTATTCAGAGATATTTGCTTTATCTTCAGTTCATCAGTAGGACAAATAGGAGACTCCCAGTAGAAATCACAATAAAAATGTTCATCTTTATCAGCACATTGTTCCAGGAACAAAGTTTGGGAAAATATGAAATAATCCACAACACCTCATATAGTACCTTTAACACATCTGGGTTTCAAAACAAGCAAGAGCAATACCTAGCAAAGTAGAATGAAGCAGGTATTTAAAGCTGCAGAAAAATACAATATATAAGCTAAAGCTGAAACCATAAAGGTGAATTTCAGGCAGTATTGGAGATAATGTTCCTCCTTAGGTACTTGGCTGAGGCACAGTCCTGCTCTAACCCAGGTCTACTGCATCCTAATTAGGTGTCCAAACAGTTGGACTTTCCTTTTGCCTCATTGTAGAGCCCGTCACTCCTTCCTGTTTCTAATCTTGTTTGTAAGAAGACTGCTTAATTTACTGTCTCAATAATGCATCAAGCTGTGAGGACAATGTTAATGCCAATTAAAAAACCTGCTGAATCACTAGTATCTTTTCTGATTATGTGAGTTTAACCTCACAGCTTTCCTTTTAAAAACTGATCAGAAAGCCATTGTTATAGGAGAACATGAGTTTATACAAGTTCAACAGCATCAAAGATATCCTACAAACAACAATGGTAATCAATTCAGACAACTCTATTGTCTGAGACTATCATTTTTATATTTCTGTATATCATATTAGTCTCAGCTGGAAGTAAGCTGATGATTTTGTATTAATCAGGTATGTGACAAGTGGGTCATTCTTGATAATTATGATACATGCAGAAGTGTAGCTTAAGCCAGAAAAGATAGTTGAAAAGCACAATAGATGTGCAAAGTTCCACTGCATTTATATAAAAGGCATAGCATCAATTACTTCACACTGCCAACCAAAGCAGTATCCCAAGTAACAATTTAACTTATTTCTGTGAGCCAAAAAAATCTGTAAATAGGAAACAAAGCAAAAATGAAACCATATTTTAAAATATTTATTTATTTTACTTTCACACTAAACACAAGTTAATAATACTTGACCAAAGTTAGCATACAATGTATTTCCTCAGATTACTGGCTGAGACAGTAAAAAGACAGTCCTTTCAAACCCACTTTACACTGAAATATAAGTGAGGTTTTAGCTGCCGTATACTGAGAATTTAATATCACAATAGTCCCTGCCTGTACAGTTGTAATTGGAAGGTAAAGCAGCACTGTTCTGTTAATCAGACCCTTTGTCACAGTGTCTGAGGAATTTCCTAATGCTTGTAACACTGTGCAACTGGAGATTGCATGCAGACATCAATCTTTGGTACTGATTACAGAGAGAAATTCTGGGTCAAAATCTCAGAGGAACTACCAGAAACAGAGGCAATGTCCCAGGCAATGTCCCAGAACCCACACATCTGGTGGGTTTATCTTTTTGGATCATCTATTTTTATTTTCCATGTTGTTTCCAATTGTTTAATTTTTTTATTTACACAGAATGATCTTAGATTAATTTTATCATTTTGTAGCACTCATTAGTGCCATCTGAGATGCTTCAGAACAGCCTGAGTTTTAGATGCTACTCCAGAAGGGCAAGGGTCTCTCAGAGATGACACATCATCTCTGCCAGCACCAGAAGAGTGTATCAGATATTGCAATAAATAGCACTAGACAACTCTAACACAACTCAAAAAATTCCCAATCGAACAATCCAAATATCTGTGAGCATTGTCTTAAGTCGTCTTCACAGTCAGAGGGTAGCAACAGTGCAACTCTAATCTTAAACCACACTGCTACCTTTGCTTGGACGAACCATCCATATTTCTCTCCATTAAAGACAATTAGTATGGCCAACTCCGTTAGACATGCCTAGTTAGGTAAATGAATGCCATCCTGCACATTCCTTGCTTTTAGGAGAACTTCTGGACCAGGGGAGTGGTTGGGTTTGCACCAGGGTGCAACATCCTTTCATCCAAGTTCCTCAGTTGTTGACTGCCAATTTTTAAGTAAGGTGGATGGACTGATGCACTTCTTTCCACAAGCAGCTCATAGTGGGTAAATATTTTATGATACAGAGATTCATACACATTCCAACGAAATATGTTCACTACCTGAGAAACAACAAGAACTCTTTCAGCGCCAAAGAACTACTTTTCTGTCACCACAACTGGAGTTAAAATATTGCTCTCAAATCTTTAGCTTGACTATAGACGTGTGTGCATGCACGTGTGTACACCAGTCATAAACATTACCACTGTGAGATCATCAATAACATGCTGCTGTTCTTTGACTTGCAATCTAAGGAATTCAATTTCTTGTTCCTCTCGTGTGCTGCTGAGATCATTCAAAGATGTGTGCCTCTTCAGAGCTGGTTGTGCAGTTAACTTCTCTTTCTACAAAAATGAAATTTAAAAAAAAAAAAGGAATTTTAAAGTGTCTTACTGGTACAGTAGGAAAATTCTCAAGTGTTTTGTAGTAATCAAGAATTCTTCAGACTCATCAGTGCATATTCTACTACAACTTAAGACCTCTTCCATCAAAAGAGATACTACACATTTTGTCTGCCTCAGTGTTAATACTTTACATAAGATATTTTAAAACAAAATCAAGGGACATAGTCTGGGAAAAAGTAAGAAAACAAATTAACTCAAAGAATTAACATAATGGAGGCTTCAGCACATGCACTCAAATTCAGTTCTGATTTCTAATCATAAAAGCAGCATTTATTAAAGCTGATTTTTAGCCATGTACTTTTATACCCTCCATACACATTTTATCCGTCTCTGATTCCTCCCCTTAATCAGCATGAATTAATACAACACAAAGCACATGCCACTCTGAATTTAGGGTATGAACATTCAGTTGTGTTAGCTGAATTTAAGACTCTGAAGTGTCTGTGTAAGAGTAAAAGCCTTATAGGCATGTCCACCTCAAAAGCAACTGTGTAAAATGTGTTGTTATAACATGATGTCAAAGATAATTACTTACTAATTCTACATTTTCCCTTGATAGATTTTTTATTTTCTCTTCCATTCTCTGGATACATTGCAACATATCATCATTTTTCTTGCTCATCCTCTTATTTTTTTCTACCAAAGGCTTCAGCTGACTTTCTGTCTCCCGAGAACGCTTCAGCTGCAAATGGCAAAGGGACAAAGCTGTGCTTTAATTGATAGTTGTAGAAAAGAAGAAATACATGTATGTTCACTTGCCTTCTTCATTCATTCAGAAAGTTTATTGTTTTGTTAAATGTCATCCAATATGGACTACTGCTGAACCAGGAACTACGAGTCCAAATAAATAAGCAATAGTATTTCTGTACAGTCTACAAAAACACTAGATCTGCTCACTGGATTTTGTTCTTGGAAACCAGTTAAGATGATACATAAAAGGGATTTCTTAATAGACTAATCTAATTGTATACAAGTTTCTTGAGAGCAACTAGGTTTTTAGGACAGTTAACTATCCCTTCGTAGGAGTAAACTCTTCCTGCTCCACTATAAAACCCCTATAACTAATGTGTAATTAGAGCAATGAGAAAGGCAGCCAGAGGGCACAGATTCAGATTTCAAGCTGCTCAGTTTTGTTCCTGTGGTTTTATGATGACAGACAAATATGTGAAGCAAATTACTGCCCCTTCTTCCATTTGTATGCCTGAAACACCTCACTCCTTTTATGTCACTAATCTTTGAGCTGTTTTGTTTGTAAAAAAAAAATCTTTTTTTCTGATCAAAAGTTTTTTCAATGTATAGAGTTTTAACTGGAAATGAGGAAAACATAATATTTCTCCTGAGATAATTTCACTTAGTATTTGGTTTTCTGTTTTACTCTCAGAGGAAATTATTTTTCACAGTGCTTAATCATACAAGCTTACTAATATTACTGGGTTGATGTAATATTATATCACGATATGAGAAATCCTCCTGCCTGTCTTTTCCAAAATATATTTCTTATGCCTCTAGGCGAAGCATGAAGAAGAGCACTTGACTGAGTCATACATGCCTCCATTTAGAGGGACACTGAAGGAGAGATGTTACAGTACTTCAACATTCTTTAAGGAAGTTTTAAATGACTTATGCCCACAGAATGGATAAGGAGGCTGCATTATCTTTTCTTTATATAATGTGATCTTGAAAAAAGACAAGACATTCCTGAGAACACGGAGTAGAGAAAAGAAATGGTAACAGTAAAAGTAGAGGAAAAAAACCACCAAAATAACAAACAGCACACCTAGGCAAAGTAGGGGAAATGGCACCTGTAACCAGGCCAAAATCTCACCCCAAGAGAAAGAGGAATCAATTTTGTTATATGAAAGGGCAGTTTAGACTATACAGCTATTTAAAGAGGAAAGGTTGAAAGGGAAAGACATGATTATGTCTGCAATTCATTAAATTTTAGTCTACCACTGCTACATTGACCTCACTAATCTAGAATCAACCACGATATTGGACAAGAAAATTTCAAAAATTAGCTCTTCTGACAATCATTGAGATGTTATAAGTAAATTAAGTCATTTTCTTATAAAGTAAAGCCCGCCTACCTCAATGTGAAAAGCTAAGTCTGACAAAGCAAGAAGGAAGATGTCATTCAACTACAGGACTGACACGTGGCAAGAGTCCTCTACCATTCTGCCCTCTCCATACTCAACAGCATTATTTTAGAATCAGATACACAGGGTGTCTGAGGGAAAATTTCCACTTGATTAGAATGAAAAATCCTTTTTTTTCTGCCCTAGAAATAGGGCATTATAAAAGGACATGTGCAAAAATTACTATTACTAAAACTCACCTCCCACTGCAGTCAATGGGAGTTCTAGTATTACCTTCAGTACAAGTAATTAAGTAGCAATGCAGGCTAATAAAATTCATTCTTAAAATTCTTCTCATATCCTTTCTTTTGTAAGTTACTATCACTCTCCTAGGATAATTTCACCTACTTACGAGAATTCCCTTGAGAAATGCAGATTTTTTTTTGTCTTCAGCATAAGAAAGCTTTTTTAACTCCTAGCTAGCATAAGTATGTCACTAAGCCAATGTCAAATCTCAAAAAGCTAAACGCAGTAATTTAAGTGCATAATTATGCATGTTTTGCATAACATTATTATACAGTGCCACAGGCAACTACCAATTTGATTACAATGACCCAAACATAAGTTTACAAAGGGTTTTTTTTCCTGAATGAAAGATTCCATCCATGCCTTTTACAGTAAAAAAACTTCTATAGAAATCTCTATTATATTCAGATATAATTGATTGAGGTCAACCAGGACTAACTTGTAAATTATTTATAACACTGACTTTCCAACATAAAATCTTTTTCCATAAAGATGCCCTCCCAGTCACCATCTGTGTTATTACTAATTAACTTACTAGTTCATTTCTTTCATCTGCTAAGAGAGTATTTCTGTCTTCTAGCTTCCTTATTACAGCATTCAATTCAGCGATTTTTAACTGAAATCTCCGTACGTCTCGTTCATCCAAATGCTGCTCCTTTACATCAAAAGATATAGAAAATTACCTTTTAAAAAAGTATTTCACCATCCATAAATTTAATATTATGGTTTAGCATGCGGATTGTATAAATTTTAAATAGATCTTTACATCAATGTCTGGAAAAGTTAGTTTAATTGACTGAAACACTGAAGACTAACATTCTGTGGAAATGCTACATGATACATTACATGAAAATTGTCTATTTGTAAAATGTACGTAAAGGTTTAACTATATTTTACCAAAGCTAGATAAATAATATTTCACCTTTTACTGGTTATTTCCTCACCAGATTTCTCACTATCAGCTAGAAGTAAAAAAAAAAAAAAAAAAACAAAAAACCAAAAAAACCCCAAGTCTAGTGCACAGGGCTGATTAATCTCTCATGCACAGTTTTTTGAAAAAGACTGTATCTAATTGTCATTTATTAAAATAATTCCTAAAGTTATTAAATACATAGCCAAGAAAATAAAGGGGTTCATAGCAGAAGCTCACAACATAAATTCTAGAAGTTCTATATCCCCATGTTTTTCAGTATTCTTACAAATTCAAGATTTCCAAATAGTTTCTAAATCACCAGTGAAACAGCACAGTGCAATGCAGGGTCATTTATTGTGAATTAGTCCTTCTAAGTGTTGTAAAAGTAACCACAAAAACACTGTGAACACCCAAACAACACTAACCTGTGAAGAACATCTGAAAAAAACCCATTTTCTTACCGGACTTCCCATCAGTTCAGTTATATCCCCTACTCCTGCAGGAAATTCTTTCTTAGGACTGCTGTGGTATCGTTCTGCCTCCTTCACTTGGACAAGTTGTTCATCCAGAGCTTCTTTCTGAAGGAGCAGTTTCTGTGTATGGCCTGCCTGGACACCAAGGTCTTTCTCCAGAGCCAGAATCACTCTGTCTTTGCCTTTTATCTCATCCATCTGGAAAGAAATACAGCAAGAATGAAGTTCCTGTAACATTTCCACGTGTTCCCTGCATGTGTATCCACGAACCTGCAAAACCAAAATTCCATTTCTTAATTACACCAGCACCTAAATGTGTTTGCTAAAAAGAAGATATATCTCCTCTGAAGCCTTTTCCCCTCCCCTTAAAAAAGTTTCAGCCTTCACTTGATCATGAGTTTGCTCAGTGCAGTCTCAACTCAAGACACAAAATTAGATACAAACATACGCTGAAACAGAATACACAGCCACTGAAAACACCGACTTCAGCTGAGGATACACACTTCTATAAGCAGAAGAAAAATCTCTCGCTATTCTTTAGAGAAGAAACACACAGCTAGTACATGATGAGACAAACATATCCTTTAATACTCACCTGGGCTTTGCTACAAACCTTGAGCCATACATTTCCCCCCCATATTGACTCTCTGTTTATTAGTGCAAATCACATGTGGTGAATCTCTTCACAGACCTTTAAAAATGAGTAGCATATTCACGCACGCACATTTAAACTTAAAATCTTAGGTATGCCTATGTATTTTATGTGCCTTGGCTATAAGATTAAAATGTAGAGAAGGAAAAAAAGCAAATGCACACAGAGCATTAGAATAAAGGATAGGGATAAATAGTTCTTAACATCATCTGTGGTTACTGAACTGTGTTGTTCGTACTTCTTGATACCAAATAAAGCATTCTGCTAGCAGTGATCTACTGCAGCTCTCATAGGATTTGTCCCTCGCAGCATCAGTGTTAAATTCACTTTGGTACTATTCCAAATGCTAGGGGAAGTGACAATCTGCAGCAGTTACTATAGAAACAGATTTCTTAAGAATATTAACCAATAACAATATACTTATTGGAACTGGACTGTACCTTCTTCAGTTTACAAAATTTTTATTGGCTCACATAAAACCAGAGAATTTTGGAAATAAGACTAAAATAGTCTTATTTGGAAAAAAAAGTAAAATAATCAACTTCTTAAATCATATATTTTCTGTTTATTACAGCTCTACACCCATAGAAATCTTTCAAGTCAAGCTTCACCAAGAAAAAAAAAAAGAACAAAGGGGAAACGTTATAAGGAACTTATACTTAAGTCAGAGTGACGTACAGGATTAACACAATCAGATTACACGATCAGCCACAATTTGCTTGTCTTACTCCTTTTGCAGTATACAAAGTATGGGAAGTAAGCTTGTTTACAAAACAAGAGTGGCAGGACATGGCTTGGTGGAACCAAGTCAAGTCATGATCGAAGATAAAAAGGTCAGACTTGAAGTGAATAAACTGGTCTACACTTCTTCTAAGTTCCAGCTGGAACTGATGGAGGTTGGTTCTGATAGAGATTGCTTTCCTGATTTTGGAAGGCTGCTGGGTCTCAAATCCTCATCCAGTAAATATGTATAATACTTCCCAGTATGCTAATTCAGATTTATGAGACTTTCAAGTATGCTGAAAAGGACTTGCAGGAAAACAATGTAACATTTGTAACGTGCAGAGTTTGAGAGGGATTGTGCAGTGAACAGCAATGACAAAAATTAAGCAGCTGTTTCATTCACTGAATGCTATCTGTCATGAATACCATCTATCAGAGACTCCTTGGGAGGAAAAAATGTCATGTAACTAAATACTGTGGACAAAGTTTCACTTTCAATTACACAGGTGTTCATGCTGAACATGTATGTGATTGCAATAGAAATTTGGCATTGCAAGGCATACTTTAACATGGAAGAATCAAGATCGCATAGGCAGCCTGGATTTTAGTTACCCAATTAGTAGTACATTTCATACTCTTCATAAAATTCTCAGAAGTTACATGGTAAATGGAATTATATAGGTGTTTAAGTTGGAAGGAAAACGCAAGCAACAGCCTCAATATAGACTGCTTCTTGGTGAGCTGCAGCAGAAGAGATTGTTTGAAGCAGATGTGACCAGTGAAATTATGCCCATGTCATCCTTCACACGCATTCCCATAGATCAAAGCACACAAGTTCATACATATTAGAAAGAAATGCCATGAAAGAGCATGGCTTGGGGTGGGGGTTAGGTGAAAACAGGAAAGAAGGCAGAATTCCCCTCTGCTCTTCTTACTACTGCTTTTTTTAACCACAAAACCTATATGTGGTGAAACTTTCATAAAAAAAAAAATACCCACCTCATTTTTCAGTCAAATAGAAAAATCTTTCATATCAATAAGAATTGAGAATAGCACTACAGAATCTCATACTCATACAAACGTGTGCACATGTGCACACAAACAAACATACAGAGCATTGCTATAGAGCTTACGTTTTATAAAGTAGCAGAAAGATGAATTTCTAAGCAACTAATTTATTGCAAACTGATAAAGACAAATAGAACTGCAGCAGTAACACCTCTGCCTTAAGTTCTGTTTCAGAATCCTGGGGCATAATAAAAGTTCTTTCTTCAAGGGGAGAGTTACACTTTTGATTTATCCAGTGTATACTGCATCAATCCAGTCAATGCCTCAATTTTCTTAGTAAGGAAGACAAGTATTTTCCAGGGTTGCAACATCCTTGAGAACCACATGAAAGAGATGGCAGGTGAAGGGGTTCAAGACTAGGAAAATGAGAATTAAAGTTTAGGTTTAAACTGAACATAATCTGACACTCAGATAAGAGAAGTCAACCATGCCCAAAAGACTTTAGGTTAGCTTAGTTTTACGTATTCTCATAGTTGTAAAAGTTCACACAAAGGCTCCTTGACAGTCTTGTACCACTGTAAAACTACTCTTTTCTTCCATTCTTACCACATTTGATTACATAATGAAAAAAAGTTGGCAGCATAAAGGAAAACAGCCTTATGTAATGAGACCACGCAGAGGAGTATCTTCTGTTAGGTAAGTGAAAACCAAAACGGACTAATCTGGCTTCCTTGTTGCTTGCTCTTTCTATCAAATACTTGTTGTGGAAGCAACACTTTCATAGCAAAATTGATTAGGAACCCACATGGTCTAATAAAGAGGGAATCTTTTTTATTAGACCAAGTGACAGAGCTGGAAAAAACCAAACTTTCAGATAGAGTAGCCCTTCAGTAGATTAAGCAGCTGTATGTTTGTCAACTCTTCCACCTATGCAAGTTTGTTTTTCCCCGTAAAGATTTTGGTCTCACCCTCTCTCTCTTTATGTGTGTGTGTGTGTGTATATATATATATATATATATATATACACACACACGTCTCCCTGCAAGAGAAGAACCTGGGGCTATTGGTTGACAGCCAGCTGAATATGAGCCAGCAGCGTGCCCAGGTGGCCAAGAAGTTCAATGGCATCTTGGCTTGTATCAGAAACAGTGTGGCCAGAAGGACCAGGGAAGCAATTGTGTCCCTGTACTCAGCATTGGTGAGGTTGCACCTCGAATACAGTGTTCAGTTTTAGGCTCCTCACTACATGACGGACATTGAGGTCCTGAAGCGTGTCCAGACAAGGGCAGCAAAGCTGGTGAAGGGGCTAGAGAACAAGTCTTCTGAAGAGTGGCTAAGGGAACTGGGACTGATGAGCTTAGATAAAAGAAGGCTGAGGGAAGATCTTATCACTGTCTAGTAGTACCTGAAAAGAGCTTATGGCATAGGTAGGTGTTGGTCTCTTCTCCCAGGTGATAGGCAATAGAGGAGTTGGCCTTAAGCTGTGCCAGCAGAGGTTTAGATTGGACATTTGGAAAAATTTCTTCACCAAAATGATTATCAAGCACTGGAACAGGCTGCCTAGGGAGATGGTTGAGTTACCATCCCTGAAAGTAGAAGACAGGTAGATGAAGTGCTTAGGACAATTACTTAGTAGTGGACAGGTAAGCTGGACTTGATGATCTCAAAGGTCTTTTCCAACCTAGCGATTCTATGATCATGCAAAGTGAGTACTGCCGTTAATAATGCTCTTTTCAGCCACAAAACTCTCCTCTTGTTTTTTTTTAAGCTGTTGCTCTTTGATTGTTTTACTACATTAAACAACAGCAGCAAAGGTCATTCTCACCGTCAAAGATGTTCACAGGCTAACTGGAGCCCATTCATTCCCTACCCAATATTAGGGTGCAGCATCCCCTTCCCAGTATCAGCTTGTCATACATGGAATCATGCATTTTTCATGTTTTATCCCATGTCACTGTTCCTACTTAAAGGTAGACAAATATCTGTTCAGTTATGTGACTGATCTTCCTCAAATTCCTCTTGTATCTCTCTCCCTTTTCATGACTCTACTAAAATGCAACTAGAAATGATGAAAGAACAGTAAATACTGAACAGAAACTACACCATTGAGACCATAATCTTTTGTCTTGTCATCAAACAGGATACCTAAACTATCAAATCCCTGAGAGCCTAAGACATAGAGAAATTCCTACATTTCTATAATGTGCTTCCTGTTGGAAACAATATTGCTATGTCAAGGCCAGCACTGAGCTTAAGCTAATGAACCTGGAAAGATCAGCTTTCATCTGATGTTTTATGACCCAATTCTGAGCAAGTAGATGCCATTCCACTGTGCTCCTCAACTCCTCATGGTCCAGGGAGCATGGTGCAGGCCTGCCATGCCAGATGCCTGCAACAGGTTTCTGAATCTGTGGCACAATGTAGCTGGACAAGCAAGACGTGGTTATTGAAAGCTGACTGCACTAATCTCCCAACACAGATTTTGTGTATTCTTTCCTTTACTACTATTCGAGACCTCTCCCTACGATTTAAAGGGTAGAGACCATCTTTTTTTCCAAAGTATTTTGCACAATGAGACCCTAATCCATGCACTGGATTCAGGTACAAATCAAAATATTATCAAAAAAATTCCTTCCAAGTAGCTGCTTTAGGTTCAAATTTGCTCTCAGTTTAAAACAAATTTGCCCACTTTTTGTAGCTACACAATACAACAGGGTCACATGAACTCTTTTACTTTCTTTTTAGCATGGATTTTAAAGCATTTTCCAATATCCACATTTTTATGCAATTATGCCTGATGCCATACCATACAAAAGTCTGTGATAGAAAGGCAGTAGAGGAACATGAGGTTAGGACACATTTTCAATTACACGCTTTGAGAAGAAAAGAAGCAGCAATATCCTCTAAAAGAGTATTTTAAAGAAAATAAGATCATCCACAAGCAGCTGCAGAGGGAAATAATTGAAAAATCACCATGGACAGCATACATAACTCTGGAGCACTTGGTTGAAATTACAGCTTTCTAAAGGATCATTTCTTAATTAATGGGTTTTGTGTTGTAAAATGTTAGTGCCTGAACACAGCAAATACCTGCATTATATCAATGAGGGGCTAGCTTTTATACCCTGTGTCAAAATTACACAGTTTCGCAAGAACACGTATCTAACCGCCTCCAAACAGCTAAGAGAAATTAGTAAAAATAAAGTGTTTCAATAAGACTTATCAGATATGAAAGAGAACCAAGCCAGCCATCGGAAAAAAATATGCCCCTGCCAATTAAGCCAAACTTCAACAGCTACATTGAAAGAAAGTCAGAGACCTTTGGGGGAACTTTAACCTCTCACAAAGTTGAAAGAGAAATTCCCAGGGAATTAAAAGCTGGAACTATCAAGGCAGTGGTATACTCAGTTTTCAAAGTGGAAAAAGCCAGCTGCTGCATTGCCAAGTGTGAGACCTTCCTCATTACCCATCCATATCAAAGTTATCTCCTAGCCAACTGCAGAACAAAATTCTATAGTGCTCTTCAGAAGAAATAGGGATATCTTGATAGAAGAATTGCTAGTTACTAGAAAAAACAAAAAGGAGACATTACTCAAATTACCAGTTAAAGACAGAACTAAATGGAATTAACATCTTTTACATTTATAAAGGGACACTAAGACCAACCAACAAAGTCCTAAGCTGAAAGCCCACCTGGAGGGAGGAATTAAAACATTCCTGCTCTGTGCACACCAGTCATAGAAATCTATTTAAATGTTTGCTGCCTATTTGGGAACCTTAGGGGAAGAGGGAGAAAAGATGCCAGTCATCCAGTGGAGAAGTAAGGGTCAGAGAGAGAGCTAGATGGAGTGAGACTTATTCCTAATTTCATGCGCATTTTTCTAAACCAACAGTCAATAATTTCTTATAATAGTACTTTCCACACATTTTTTTCTAAATGTCTGTATCTTATAGGCAAGACAGATATTAATTTTTTTAATTAATTATACAAGAAAAAAAGATATGGGCACACAATTTCAGAACTCACTGACAGGTCTTCTCGCATATTTCCCCAAAACTCCTTGCATTGCTACAGCTGACTACAACCTCTGCTATTGGATCTCTCCTGTTATCTCTTCTGAGTGTTCAATGACAGAGCTATAATGAAAAGGTAGTCAAAAGGATGGGAAATGCAGAAGAATCCAAACCTAAGAAGCTTTTTGATCAGGTGCCATGCCATACATAACTTCTGTGGGTTTTTAATACTGTTCGTATTTCGTAAAGAGATGTAAAAGTCAGATTTGTGACCTACCTACCTACCATAAGAGTCCTTAGAAAATACTAAGGATAAAACCAAAATGCTGAGCCTGCACTAGAAAAAGATGTCAAGAGATCTGCTTGATTCAGGAAAAAACAAGTGCCCAGTGGAACGTTACTCAGTTCCTAAGAGGACAAGCATAAATCTTCAGAGGATGAAAAGCCAAGTACTTTTTCCAGTCCTAAAATGCTCAAAGTGGTGGAAGGGTCTTTGCACGAGATTAGCTCAGCCTTGGAATGTAACTGAAACATGCATCTCAAACAGATGGCAAAACGCAGAGAAGCAGCCTACAATTTAGTATCAGCAGCTGCATGTGAAACACACACGGGTTTTAGCGGCTGATAAGAAGCAGGCTACAGCAGGCTCTACCCAAGCATGCACCATTGTATACACTTAGATGATTCAAAACTCAGCTTTCCAGTCCCAAAATTCAAGATTTTGACCAGGAAAAAAAGCTCATGCATATGTGCCACGGGACCAGTGGAGTGAGAAAAGCCAGGCGCCATCCTTATTCTCAGGGCAGCAGAGGATCACAGAGTGCCCCTGCTAACAGTTACTTGTCCCTTTGCACCAGAATCTTCAGAGACAAAAGGTCTCTGCATCACTCCCACTGCTGAATATAGATTAAATATAATAAATTTACTGTGTTAAAATGACAATATCTTAGTAATAGGAATAGAGGGGAAAGTGAATATTATTAGAAAATATTTGTCACCATCGCAAAGGATGTAATTTTTGGTTTTGGTAGAGTGTTAAACTTTTGTTTACACTGTTTCTCATGTTTACTGAAAAACAACTGCTGAATTCCTCAGAAGGCAAAAGCTTTTGATTTGGCCATGTAAATTTTGCCCCTTAAAATCTGAAGTCAATAACAAATTTTAGTAGCTCTATCAAGTGCCCAGATGAAGAAACAGAATGCACCATCCCCAAATTAATGGATTATATCAAATTTGAGGGAGCTGTTACTACACTAGAGGACAGGAACAAGATTAAGAGGGGCTTGGAATGTTTGCAAAATGGGCCAAAAAAGCCTCATAAAGCTTGGCTGAGATAGATATAATGTCCTGTTCCTGGGAGGGAAATGGCTGCATGCCAACTGAAGCTGGCAGCTCTGCAAGGAGAAAGGGGGGAAAAAAACCCCAAATAACCCAAAACCCAACAAGACTAAAGAAAGAAAAAAGGAATAACTTTGGTGTCCTGGAGGGCAAGTCGGTGGATATGGGTCAGTAGTCAGAGCTTGCAATGATTTAAGTTAACTTGATACTACAACAAATCAGGAGTGTAGCCAGAAGGATAGAGAAGCGATTTAGCCTTTTATTAATCCAATAAGCTATTAATAAGCTATTAAACTAATATGATATACTTAATATTCAAGCCCTCCTTCACAGCTGTGCTGATAATGGAATAAAGCTGGTCCATTGCCAAAACTCACCAACAATCTGAACACACAACTTCAGCAGTTTTAGGAAAAAGAGAAATTTAAGTTATCACTGAAAACAAAATTTAATCTTCATTTTACTTTGAAATAAGTCTATTAATTGACAAGTTTAGTTGAGGCCAAAGAAAAAATGGCTGAAATATTCTGTTATTTTGTGTCATTTTATATTTAGATTAAAATATTCAATGACGAATTGTAGCACAGCTCTGTTCTTAACCTACTTCATCTACATCACTTAATAAACTCAACATCTCGTCACCATTAATCAAGTCTGTGCTGAATTTACCTTATACGAATCCAGACCTCAGAAGGAAACTAGACATACTACTTATAAGGGTGCTACTAAAGCAGAAGTTTCTTCATGCAGAGTTACATAGGTATGTACATCCTTGTCTAGGCAGCCATGAGCTGAATTTATGTCTTGGGGTGGTTTATACTGAAAGCCCATGAATGAAAAAGTACAGTTATGATTTTCTGTATTCAGGGGTTTTTTTTAAAAAATAGTTATTTATATAAACAAGCCTTAACATTTTTCCTTTTCAGAAAGAAACACTGATCCAGAAAAAGAGCCTTTAACATATTGTCCTATATGCAGAATGTTTTCCTCTTTGCAGTTTCTGATTTTGTTGTTTCTTTTCTCCTTTTTGATGGCTTTTGATTTTATTTGTTTCTAAATATCTGAATCTGTCAGTATAATTTTCACACGGCATTGACTGAATAATACAACATCTCAGACTCAGCTACTCAGGAAAATATTAGCTGAAAAAAATAAGGAATAGCTGTTCTTGCTTTCTTATCTTATTCTCCAAGTTGACTCTTTACTTCTGAGACATCTGTTTTATTTGTCTCTCCAGATAGTTACTAGCTATTTTTGCTTCCAGTTCCTTAGCTGCCAGCACACTGTGCTAGTGCACATACATAGCAAGAATAAATTGTCTATTGTGGGGGGGGAAAAAAATCTTAAAAAAAAATCCATGTCAACAAGCATTTTTTAAATTAGTGAAAATGTATCACTGTTACATTAAGTCAATTACAGGAACTGGCAAATACCAATATAATTTCATACTGCACAGAGAAAAAAAAAAGTGCATTACATTTCTTTTCAAATAGTCATTTTACTTCCCTTTATCAGGCAGTATGATCTTCCACATTCAGTCTTGTTCGTATTGAGGCTTACTGGGTATTTTTTATGTCTCAATCCAAAACTGTGAAGACAATCTCAAAATTGATTAATCATTTTTCTAAAATACAGATAATTGTACAATACAGGCTGGGCTGTTTATGTACACAGTGTAATTGCATATTGGCTACCTGTTCTCTATATTCTTAGACAATAGATTTTGCTTTTTTCCTTTCTCATTACTTTCTTTTTTGACAGAAAGCCAAAAAAATGTGAGGTTTTATCTAAATTTGTCATGAGTATTAAAAACAATGATAAAAATATTGATTTTTTTTTCAAGCTGCAATATCTATCTGAAGCTAATCTGTGATCTAAAATGCAAAATAAATCAGCCAAGTCTGATGAGGCAATCAGATACTGAATCCTGAATTATTCTATCTGAATTTCAATTACAGTCTGGCCAGCCCATTTAGGCTGCTAATGCCAAAGATGTTGATTTCTTAATATCATCATAAAACACGACACACATACAAAAGAGCACACTAATTGAAGCTCAGTTACGAACTGTGCTAATATGAATAACACTGCCTGCCGTATCCTTGTCATTTCATCCCACATATGTAGGAACTAAATCCATGGAGTACCTCAAATCCGCAGCTGATATGGCTAATCTGAAACTGAAGGCAAGCATCCCTTGAACTGATTAAAATGGGGGGAGAAGAGGGTGGGAAATATCCTGATAATCTGATTCTGTAATCCTAGTCCCAGAGGAAAAGAAAATTTGTCTAGAAACTCTGCAGTATTTTTTACCTTGCCCCAGATTTAAAGAGTGCCCAATGCAATAACAACTGTCTAAATTGCTATGAATTCCTAGAAGAAACACTTCTGTTTCATAAAAATAACCCAAACAATTTAATGAAAAAAGTCAAAACCCATTATCTGAAAGGAGTCAAGGCACCACATTACAACACCAGGCTCCTAACGTTATTTCCCTGTACCTCTCCTGAGGCAGATCGGGGAGAGATATGAACACTTCCAGCAAAAGCCCATGAGACTTCCTCTGGAGCTGTAAGTAGGTAACAGGAGTTATCTGAACACTCTCCAAATACCTTTTATAGATGTACAGAGTCACAAAGGCCCAGTAAGGCTCCAATTATAATTCTGAATGAATTCTTCATATTACAGCGGGCTTATCTCTTGAAAGAGATAAGTGGCTCCTTTACAATATCACCCAAAGACATGGCACAGGTGTGTTTACTGGGACAATCTGGGATGACAAATTTGTGGTGCTTTACCTCACCATTCCTTGGGTTTGTGAAGGTTAAATTTAATTAGAAACTGTTGTCTAGAAAAACACAGGCCACAACATAGCAACCTTCTTTCCTCTTTAACACTTTTAAAAATAATCTATTCTTTATTGAGAGGATTTTTTAAAATTCTATGTTTAAAATATGGAACAAAATATGGAAAAAATGTGCTTACAGAAATCTCATCTTGTTAGTCTTTGTAGTGGTCTTTGATTAACCTAAGAAAAAATGCCCCCGAGACATTATCAACCTCCAATTTATTTAAAGCATAAATATTTACTGCATTAAAAGCTTTGACTGTGTCAGACAGAAAAACATCACCATTAAACAGACATTTCATGTTTGTAGCTTGCTCTTACCATCATTTTCCCTATGGAATACTAGAAATAAGAGGACATATGTGTGTAAACACAAACTGATGAAGATATTTTTCCTAGGAAAACAGATGTTTCATTCCATTTCAAGTCTGTACTTCTTGATATTTGACAAATATTATGCTTATTATAATTTTAAGTTTTATTTGTGTAGCTATTGTACTATTAGTATAGACAGATTATAAATATATACATATAGATTGAAAACACCATGGTACCAAATAGAAGTGTTATTTGATGATGAACTCTCTAAATGTACTACTGTGAACAACCCATCTTATTTTTTTACATTTTACAAAGCTGCTTAATTTGAAAGATTTGGGCACCTGCTGTAAGGAAATATGGTCTGGTTTTTTTTTTATTTTCTACAAAGAGCATAGTCTGCTATCTGTGCTGAAGTCATAGTGTTTCTTAAATGTCAACAAAGCCTCCTGTTCTAGGCCCTAACGTTTTTGCTGCAACAGAAAAAAATACAAAAATTTAAAACCCCAAAAACCAGCAACAAACCTTAAATCAGATGACCAGGGTAAAGACAGAGAAGAAGTAAAGACACTGTCTTGTTTCAGCACACTATAAATAAAATAGCTCTCTGAAAAGTAAGTTTTGCCACGTCACAAAAGTGTTCTTGCATTGCCAAATGAGCCTAACTGATCAAAAAGAATACGTAAAGAAATGTAGTTGAGCAGGCGGGAAAGTGAATGTCTATTTATTTGATGTAGTGAGAAAATTTGCCCTGAAAAGACTGTGTTCACTCATATTCGATGCAGTGGGACATAAGGTTTTGGACTGAGTAATCAGGCTTTGGATTGGGTTGGGCTAAACATGTAGATATGCTGTTAGGAGGATAAAGCAGCAGAAATACTGGCCTGTTGTAGCAGCCTACACTGATGAAAGATGTCACTGCAGAACAGTGGTTTGATATTTGTAGGCACATTAAGTCACATACTAATATCTACTTTAAATTGAAATAAGCACACATTATTAAATTACTTACCAGCCTGCGGATCTCCCTCTCAGATTCCCGCTTTATTCTATTAATCTCATCCTGATGGGACTGATAAGCTGTGCGCAGGTCAGCAGCCTTCATTTTATCCGCCTGCATAATGTTGCTCAAAGCTTCTTCAAGCTGCTTTTTGCCAGATTTCAGCTCCAAGATCTCCTGTTGCAACTTCATCCGTTCGCCATCAAATGCCTTGCGAGCCTCCTCCTTGGCTTCGCTCAGCAGTGCCGTCTTTACTTTGTCAGCTGCCCCATCCCGCAGGACATTGACTGTTGACTGCAAACGTTGAATTTCTCCGTCTTTAATTTTCACCATTCTTGCTACCTCCTGCTCGTGCTGCCGGATCAGTAACTCTCTGACACTCTGAAGTTCCTTCATTTTCTCCTCGTGGAGCTTGGCTTTCAGTTCAGAAACATAGGCGGTGTGTTTGTGCTGCTCCTGCTCCCTTTCTTGCTTAACCTCTTGAATTTTCTCTCTCAATTTACCCACCTGGAACGTCAACATGATATTGATTAAGAAGTGCCGTCAGACTTTTAAAAGTACCCAAGGGAGCTTTATTTAAACATTATTACAAACTCACCCTGAAAAAACAAAGGACAAAAAGCCTGCATACCTGACATCATCTCTCCAGTAAACAATTAGAGAATCAGGACTAGAAAAAGGTCATGTGTGTGCAGCAATCTGCCATGGGGACGTGCAACAAACTCACTAGTTTAGGGAATAAAATAAAACCAAGCAGTATCAAATCTAGCTCTCTACTTATCTCCTCCACCAATAGGCCCAGACTACTCTCATAAATAAGCATGCTCCCCAAGCAGAGGGAAAATGAATCAGAGAGAAGAGAGTTTGTGTTTATGTAGGGAAGGAAATGCTATAAAACTCCAGTATCTGAACAACTATATCTCACAGATGCTCACAGAGACTTGGATATTCACATATATTCAATTAGTTTATTGTCACAACATCCTTGTGTGGCTAAGCAGCACTATTTTACCACTGTTTTACAGATGGTATGATCAGATATGCATAGATTGATTTATCTAATTAACACACATACTGTCTTTTGGATTTGAGACCCAAACTACTACACTCAAATCCACCACTTGACCTAAGGTACTTATTGCTAATCAGAAGATAAAGATCTTGCTTTGAAGGAACAGAGAGAATAACTCCTATCAACAAAGGGGTGTTCTTATCAATAGGAACATAGCAAATAAAAACTATATTAAAGGGGAGGAGGGAAGATTAAAAATAGAGTCAACAGACTTGGTCTTCTGAAAAATTAAGTCTACTCAAGGGACACAGGACACACCAAAACTGGGGCTACTCTCAGTCCCCAGAAACTTCAGAAAACATAGGCCAGTGACTCTAAGGGTTGTGAAAGGACTGAGGGAAGGTCTTACAGGCTATTATAGTAATACCCACTGTGATGAAACTTCATTATAAAATAATGCTCAGCAGGCTGCATGGAAAGCAATGCTTTTTCCAACTGGGATTAGATATTAATTTAGAAGAAAGGCAAAAAAGGAGGGGAGAAAGGCTTGTTTCTTTATTACAGTATACCAAAAAGACTATGCTGTATTTCAACATGCATAATGCCCATATATGTTTCTACTATCCCCACCACAGTGACTGCCAAAATATGGGCTCTACACATGTACTTCTCATCTAACGCAAAGTCAGAGACAGGGATTTCAAAGACCTGTGTTTTAAATTTGAGTTGCAATACAATTACAGACATAAAACAGTGCTTTGTGGGAAAAGGAGTCTCCCAAGCAGCAGGATCTTAGTCACTGTCACAATATTCTTGCATCTATCCTCTACAAAGGTGGGATCTGTAGACATAGAAAGCATGTAGTTTATGCTAAACTAAGCCAGAATTGCAACTTGCCCCAGATTAGTGCAGAAAGGATGGGAGATCTCAATACTGAGACTATCATTTACTTTGAAGTTTTAGCTAAATCATTTTTTCTTTCCACAGTCTTGGATTCAATAGCCAAAAAGTAAAGGGTTAATTGAAATCAATAACTAGTTCAGGGAAGGCCCCAGAAACCTTCATTTTTTTTTACTGAAAACCAGTTGGATCTAAAGAGTCACTTTGGGGCATTTGCTTTAGGAAAAGCACGAGCTCTTCACTACAAAGCCTCAGATACAGTTCATTCAACGAATTCAAAACTACTACTTAATTTAAGATAGACCATAAAATGAGACTGACACGTTACTCAACAAACACACAGCACTAACAGAAGTATGTCCAAGTCTGAACTTCACCTAAAGTCAGATAGCAGGGACAGCAGAATTTCCCTGTGCAGAAGGTGCTATGGTCCCTGTTATTTTCAACTGCCACTTCGAGAATTAACCACCTCAAACTTATCCTATATTAAAAAAAAAAAAGAAAAAAAAACAAAAAGGAAATTGGCTGGAGCAAGGGAGGAAAAGTAATCTTCTAGATACACTCTGGACTAAACACTATCTGGGAATGCACTATCATTACAGCTGTGGAAAAGGTAACAGCTCTGAATCAGAAACCATCAGAAGCAGATTTTCTTGCACAGATACTGTTACTCTACTCCAGGATAATTCAGATAACGTATCTTTATGAAGAAATATGGATTTGTTTATTTATTTATTTTTCTCCCAAAATAGTAGGCCTGGCTATTGGAAATTACCTGCAGGTTATATACATGCGTTATTTCTTCTAGCAGGATGATGCTTAGCTCCAAGTCTGTAGTTGATAGCACTTGTTTTCAGTGTTTGCATTAGGGTACCCAATTCCATACAACAGTTCAAGAGTTCAAGAGTTTTCCATCCTTGTCCACAGGATTGGTGTTGGACTAGATGATTTTTACACGATCCCTTCCAATACAAACCATTCTATGATGCTATAACGAAGCTAAGCCACTTACTCACCCATTTACTATAACAAGTGGATGAGCTTAAATATAAATTTGTAAATGAACCAACACTCATTACTTACTTAAATCTATTAATTATTGCCTTACTGATAAGCAAAGAAAATTAAAATAAAATTGACAAATTAAACCTACTAACAATGACATGAAAACACATTGTATAATGGCATATAGAAAAAAGGTTAATAAACCTCCAGAACTACAATAGCTCAAAATTAGTCATATTGTACGTAATGCACACAACTGAAAGGCAGCTTTAAATACACTGCATTAATTAATGCGACTACCTAAAAGCATTTTTATATGTGAGAAAAAGATTCTGAAATTCAGGAGGAGTACAGAGTAACACAAAATTGAATACTTGCTCAATTATACTGCCTTTCACTGGATTGAAAGAAGGCAACACCTGTATGTATTGTTGCTCTCTTTGAGAATATATATTAAACCACTCAGAGTAACTGAATATTATTATATATCGTCAGTTATTTTCCTCACACACAGGAAGAGCAATGTAAACAAGAAAAGTAAGAATCCTTCTAAAGCTCTGGATTTTTGCACTGCGGCTTAAATGATTATCACTTCTCATGACCCAGAAAATTAAGCATAGTAATTCTCAAGGATTTTAAAAAGTCTCTTCTTGTTATTGCGTCTTGTCAGAGAAGATGGGAAGTTAGATCTGTCCAATAGGACTTCCCTAAAATCCATAAGTCATTGTTCTGCACTCCCTCTGTGACTCTCTCCCACATACTATGCAGATCTGTACATGTCTAGCTTCCAGAGCAACTAACTGAATGAAAATAGTGGTGTGGCATTTTCCCATATGCTTAAATCTCAGTTTCAAAAGCAGCATAAACGTTAAAGCAATTTGGCCTTTTTTTTTAGATTCCAGCACTTTAAAAAAAAAAAAAAAAAAAAAAAAAAAAAAGGAAGAACACTTCTGTTCATAAGAACATGAATATCAAGGCACCAATAAAACACGTATTTTCTGCCTTTCTATATTAAACCTTAAATAATCAGTGCATACTGATACAACGCTGCTGCCAAAAAAGAAGCTAGCCTCTTAGAAATGCAATGCCAAACATCATTGCTTCTTTCCTTTCTTATGGTTGAACAGTGCCTGAAAAAAAGACTTTCTATAAAACAATATGATTATATTATCATAGAATATTAGCAACTGGTGTCATTTCCTTTGACAAAGTATATTTGTAATAGCAACCCAAGATACAAAGCACTTGTCATGAGTTCAGTCTAGATTTTAACTTCTCCAACAACTAAGAACAAACTTTTGAATTTTGTTGTTTGGTTGGTTTGAGGTTTGTTCATTTGTGTGAAGTAATATGTTTATTTTCACAACAAAGTTCTCTATTTGCCCACCACTCTTCAATCCCCCTGGCCTGTTCCTCATGTATTCCAGGAAAGAACTTGGACAACATTCAACACTTCTTCAGTGCTTCACGGAATGCAATTCCAAATTTGAAAGCTCAGTTATGCCACAGGTAATGCAGCACAATGAAAATCACACACTGGGAAGAAAATCTTTCCATAATGACTTTGGAATGTCTATTATTTAAATTACACTAAAGAAATTTATCTTGTAAATATTTGCAAGCTGCAAGGGAAAGAATAAAAATAAGGTACATGTTTATTGGTCTTTCATTTTAAAATATTACTGCATCTACGCTAGGTTTTCAAAAATTATTTGAACTGTACTTAGATAACTTGTGCTTGGAGTTCGGAAATATAAAGATACAGAACAGCTGAGGTTGGAAGTAATCTCCTAGGATGTGGCCTTCACAATCTACTAAGCGTGTTCAGTCATCTCGCAGTATAAATAAAAAAGCAAATACCATTTCAATGTCAGAATTCAGGTATTGCTTGTATTTCAGTTTTTGCCCACTGCCACCTGTCTTTTCAGTGGGCACCACTAAGAGTGACTGGCTCCACCTTTATCCCCCCTTCAGGTACTTAAAACATTGTCTTTCCAAGCCTGCTCTTCTCCAGCCTATGCCATCCCAGCTCTCTGAGCCTTTGTTGTACACCAGGTGCTCCAAGCCATTTACCATTTTCTTAGCCCTTCACTGGCTGTGACCGAGTATATCCACATCTCTCTTGCACTAGGGACCCCAGCACTCCAAATCACCAGTGCTGAGCACAGGGGAAGGATCACCTCCCTCTGCCTGCTGCCAACACACTACCTAATGCAGCCCAGGATGCCATAAGCCCTCCTTGCCACAAGAGCACATTGCCGGCTCATGTTCAAATATAGGTTTTCATCACTGTAAACACACGCTGAGCAGATTTATACACTTCAGAGTAACTCCACAGGGACTGTCCCATCAGCTGTATACTTTTTCATATCCAAAAGCAGGGTTCACATAGTCTAACATGAACTAATATATGAAGGAAAAAGAACACTCAGCAGCTTTTTTTATGCTTCTCTTAAAAATCTGAATTTATCTCACTTTTTTAAAAAATTAAAGCAATCACCAAACTTTAGGCAAAAGGACAAGAAATTAAAAAAAGGTGGTAAATTATCTATCATACCATGCAACTAAATCTGGCTTCACTGAACTGCAACAACATCTACAGCTCTATTTTGAAAAGCTTATTCACTGCAATACAGTAGAGCAATAAGAATATATTATTTTGGGAAGTGTTTAAGAAAGAAACATTTTTAATACAGACCTCATTTCCAGTGACATGACAAGTGAAAAAATAAAATAAACAGTAGAAGTAATAAATCACCTCTTTCCTTCTCTTTTTGGTATGTCCCTGTACACACAAATCCAATGGTAATCAATGCAGCTTAAGCCTGTTCCAACCATGACCATCTGAAGTGTTCCAAATAAATTTAATTGGAATACATTTTTCTGAGCCTGATGTTGAATATTGCTGAGTACCTTCTGCAAATTGCCCGAGACATCATTTCTACAGAGTAACACAAGGTTTCATTGCTCCATATTCAGAGCCAACTCAATTTACTCTATGTTAGAAAGGGAAACGCTATTATTACCAGGTTGCAAGCAGGCATGCCACATCAACTTTCTATATCCTTCTGAAATTCCAATTTGGCAGGTAACATCAGCACAATTCTTGCTTTTCTCCTTCCTTTGTGTTTTAGCAGGCAGCAAAGAAACATTTCCTTTGAGTACAAACCTTCCACCCTGCAGATGGCTATAAAGGGAAAGCATTGTTGTGTTGCCAGCAATGTTCCTTCACCAGCACGAGGGTCAAGGTGTTTAACTGAGTATCTGAAGACTAATGAGCCGTTGCTAGGCCACTGGGAAAGTTCTTCACGAATAGGTAATTTGCAGCTGCTTGCATCAAATTGAAACCGTAGGTGCCACCTCCAGTGAAGCAACTTTGTTCGCTTCATCTTTTTATAGTTATATATCAGCTAAAAAAGGCTGATATTGAAAATGGAAAGGAATCAGCTTTGCAGTCTCCAGTCATATCATAAATCCACTTTGAGGGAGCGGGCGTGACAACAGGACAACACAGGTCTAAAAAATTCATCTAGCAAATCTGTGGCCCTACTTAGATCAACTCTAATACATCTACGCTAGTATGGTGTCCAAGGATAAGGAAAAGAAGCAATCTCATAAGCTGAATCTTTGAAAGACACTGTACATGCTGTTACAGTGAGGAGTTGAGAAGAAGTAGCAGCAATAATCTATGTCCCTTTCAAACTCTAATGGAACTTGTACTCTGCTCAGTTACACAGTTTAACTCCACCCAACAAATACAGCTGCTCACTCTGCTCTCACTCGTGGCATCAGGAAAAGAATTGGAAGGATAAAAGTAAGAATGAAATTCATCGACTGAGATAAAAGTTCTAATAATTAAAAAGAAATAATAGTATTTTTTAAAAACTGTAATAAAAAGAGAAAAATATATAGAGGGAGAAAAATTAAACCCAAGAAAGACAAGTGATGCACATGAAAACAAATGCTCACCACCGTCAGAGCACCATTTCCTCTACAAATCTCCCCCTGGTTTTACTGCTCAGCGTGATATCACATGGTATGTAATATCCCTTTGGTCAGTTGGAGTCAGTTGTCCCCACTGCATCTCCTCCCAACTTTTGGGCATCCTCAGCCTACTTGTTGGCAGAGTGGTGTGCAGAGGAAAAAGGCATTGACTCTGTGTAAGCACTGCTCAACAGTAACTGCAACATCCCCGTATTATCAACACTATTTTCAGCACAAATCCAAAACACAGCCCTATACAAGCTACTATGAAGAATTTTAATTCTATCCTAGGCAAAACCAGTATACTAAGTCACCATTCTTGCACTCTATCCACCTCCACTGCTTGCTTCATTTATCTGTGTTCTTACTCATTGTTCCTATTCCACAGCAAAAAGCCTCATGTGTTCACTCTTTATTATGTTCACTTTCATAAATATTCTCTTCTTGTTTGCCCATTACCAGTATCAAATAAACAAACTCTTGAAAAAGAATAAAAAAACTAAAAATCAAGGCACTTTACCTACTACAATCTTTCTTCACTCAGGTATTTCCACTTCTGATAATCTTTTAACCTGAACTCTCGAGATTATGCGACAGTTTCATATGATCACAGAAAATGTGTTTCTGTTCATATCTGAACATCTGCAACTTATCTCTTTTCCCCATGCTATATCAGAAGCTTTTGAAGACTGCAGTGATTGTCCTTTTATTCCAGAATTAAATAGTTTATATATGTACTTTAATAAGACAGAGGAATTTTCCTATAGATCACATTGTAACATCAGACTTATTTAGGATCTTTTGCACTGTGCTTACTGTTGACCTCTTCCAACATGTTGCCATCTAAAGGTTTAATTATCATACTTTCTTGTTGATTCTTCAAAAATAGTGATGCTTATTATTTAATATGTGTCTATTAATGCCTCTTTCCTCTTCACTGTCTATTTTACCTAAGTCAGAAATTGTATTTTCATGCATAGCATATTCACTCATTTAATAATTATTAATTCTGATTGAAGTTACACTGTCACATTAATTTTTAATAACTTTGTTACTTGCAATCCAATGACTGACAGATGTCCAAAATTCTCTCATTTTTTAAATTTTCTTAAGTACTGAGAATTTACATTTATATATCAAGTGTAGAGAATGGCTGAATTCAAATGCCCTTCAACTGCTGTCAGGCAACGACCAACACAAAAGGATGTGTTTCTTTTTAATCCTAGTCAGTAATGGCAAGAGCAACTATTGGTTTTACCAATACTTCACCTATTTCTCTGCTTCTAGGGGGTTGCTATAATTCATTCCCAATTACAATATGCTAGCACCTCCCTGCTATTCACTATACTTACTGTAGTTCAGTAGGTGAATCAGCCCCTTTCTTATTCCATACAGAGCAGACACGAATGACATTCATTTTTATATATATTCAGTATGTCTGGATTCTCAACTCAACAGTTGTATTTAGAGTTCTTCCATACATACTGGCCATAACTCTTTTCCGTATGACTTTTTCATTCCCAGTAAACAAAGATGTTTTGACAGTATGACATGACATTTTTTTTTTTTTAATTTCCCATATAGATTTTTTTTAACTTACAAGGAATCACTGTTACACATAGATTCAGTATCTAACATTAAAGCTGAAAATAACCCCAAAGAAATCTGAGAAAAGCATGAGGACTTTCAAAAGCAACCTATAAAATTGTGAGGTGATACAATGGCAACTGAGTTGAAACATCTCATTTATCCTAAACCACAGATGTGTTGTGCTGTCAACTCTATAAATGTATAGTCACAAGCAGAACATGGATATTTAAAAGCAATAGCAGAACTGAGTGAAGATGGAGCAATAATGACAGCAAACACTATAAAATGCCAGGAACATAATACTACCCAAAGATTATCTTCCAATGTTTGCTAACCATCTCAGTAGGAACTGGTACTTGGGAACACCTGTTCCTAAATATTCATGAATCTCAGTACACCTGTTTACTTATAAAACAATTAAGCTGATTCACATTTTCTTGACTCCTGCTGCCAAGACCATGCTCATTCACTGCAGCTCCTCATGCTTTCTTCACCAGACTTTAAGGTCCTGTTGAAGCAAGACCTGCCTCCATTCAAGTTAAAGTAAAATTGTGCTTCAGTCAACTAATTTTGTTTCTTGATTCCCAAATTATGGGTGTCTCCCAACCAAACATTTCCATTAGTAGTGAGAGGGCAGTATGTGAGCCCATGTTCAGTTCATGCATTCCCTTCTCCAAGCTCTCCACAGATGGCAGCAATCCTATAATCCCAGGAGGACACACTACATACCAACAGGCTGCCTAAACACATCAAGCAAGTGTTTCCAAACCAGAAGACAGTAAGAGGGAATTAAGGCAGGCCCACAACTTTTGCCTTGCCTTTAAGGCAGCAGAAACGAATCCAGCCGCTCATATTCCAGGGTCCCAAAACACCACCAGCAAGATCCACAATGATGAATATTCAAAGAACTGCAAACCTATCAACTTTAGATGAGGTATTACATAAACATGTAGTGGAATAATTTTATAGGAGAAATTTCTTTAAATGACTCAACAACAAATGAAACAAAATTAACTGGGAATATATGCGCAGAGTTTTACATGTCTTTCGGGTAAAATTTTGTTTCTAAGAAAACAGTATTTTGCAGGCAAAAGTATGATAAGGCTAATTTCCACTTGAGATGTGTCTCATCAATTTGAAGGTTTTTCCTCTGATAAATCATTAACATAGGGATACATGCAAGGGACAAATTAGTTTAGGAGGATCAGATTAAATTAATCAGCCCCACAAGAGTTTGTTACCTTTCCTAATCTACAGTTTATGTCTCCCAGGCCATTGCAGTGTCACTCCAGCAGCTTCCAAATATTCCCTCTTAGCTCTGTGCCAATACAGGCACCTCATTTATTGAGAATTCTCTAAGCACAGTGTTCCTACTTTTCTGATATTTAGCCATAATTTCTGTTCATTTTGTTACTCATTTTTAAGCTTCAGTCTAAGGAAGAAAAATCTCTATGGCTTTGCTTCACTCATCTTGACAGTCAAGGCAACCCATCTCTGCTGCACAGAGAGCAGGCTGTTGCCGTGATGATGGGAAACACTATAGACTCTGCAGCACAATTCCAGTCAAATGATTTAGAGCAAATACCACAGCATGTATGTGGGAAAAAGGTGAAAGACTTCTTCCTCTCCATCCTTCCAGAAATGCACTCCCAACATGCCACAGAACTTACTACAGGATGCCTTCTATATTTAGTAGGATTTTAGAGTAATCTGGTTCTGATTTCCTCTTTTGTATTCACCTATTCGTTACATACATGATCTCATTCATTTCTCTGCAAACATATGCACACAATACACAGATGTGTCTCCTATAAAAACCTCAACAATCCATAAAATATGAAATTCTCAAACTATGGAAAGATGAACAGATAATCAATCTCAAGAAACCCTTACCAGATTGGGAACAGGTAAATAAGCAGGCTAGTCATACAAAATATTCCTGCAACTGTCACAATCATGTACTACACTTTATTCTTGGTTGAATCAGAACAAAACTTCACACTTTTAAAGGCAAAGCATCACACCTGGAAGCATATTATGACTAAATTATCACAGAACAGAATCACAGAACAACCAGGTTGGAAGGGACCCATCGGATCTTCTAGTCCAACCATTCCTATCTAAAACTTATCTTATCTTATACTTAGGATTTGTTTAATCTATACATTAATTTTTGGAAACTGAGCACTTTATACACTCAAAATTAATTAATTCTTTTGTCTAATGAGTAAGACAACTTTTTAATTATGTGCTGGTTTTAATACATTTAAAAGATGATAAAAATATTCACAACTAAATTTCCACATAAAAAGTGACACAGAACAACACAGCAAATCAGACAAAATGGCTAAGAAGAAAAATTTATAAATATAATAAATATATAAATATATATATTTATATAACATAAAAATGTAATGTACCATCATGTCACGAGTCTCTTTCCAAACAAAAGCACTGAGATACTAAAAATGATGGCGAAAGAATAGAATTTACTAGCTGATAAATTGTATTTTAGATGATAATCAGCCACAAGTAAATTTCGTGGTGTGTGGTGGTTTTAAGAAGCAGTAGTTTGTGCCACTCTCATTTTATAATTTATTCTCATTATATCAAACAAGAGTAGGGGAAGTTGGGTGAGCTTATAGCAAAAAAACCTGACTTTTCTGTTCACTCATCAATAATGCTGACTCATAACAGATATTATTTTCTGCTTTAGTCTGCAAAGCAGAAAAATTTCCAAGACAACACAAATTTATTTGGTTCATATATAGAACCTATTGTATCAGTCAAACAAGACTTCAGGCTTTAATGTTTCTTCTTCCTCTGTAAGAAATAAATTCTCAATATTACATTTGTAAAAAGCAAACAGCTTTTTGAATTAAAATATGAAAAATAAGACCACTCAAATCCAACCACACACAAGCCTGTAAAAGAAACTAGAACATACAGGAAGTGTTCCAAATTTTACACTGATATAGAGAAAAAAGGCTAGAACAAAGCTATGCTATATAAAGTGAACTCTTTTTCCAGGCATAATTGTTCCACTGCTAAGTCCTTCAGACTCCTGAAATTACAGTGTCACCAAACACGGATAAATCCATCTCCACACAGATTCACATCCAGGACTATCTTTTGTAAAGTCAAATCCACTAACTAGAATTAATACAAATAGAAAAAATAATTAATAAAACAGAAAAAAAAACTTGATTGGCTTGTCCACATTTTAAACTGCTTAAGAGAGATATAAAAGTGAATGATGAACTACATATATATATGTACTTTATGAATGGACAATTTCTCCTAGGTGTTCTTTTTATTACTCATAACACTTGTTGAATATCTGCTATAGGTAAATATTGATGGATCTTTTTCATTAGGAATCGGATGCATTATTGAAAAGCTCAGAGCAATGGTAAATGAACTCAGCAAATCAAATCAGGCCACCACACAGACGACTTCTAGTTAACTTACATTCTTCACAGGCATTTAAAATGACATGATTTGAATTTGGTTCTGAAGTTTGACTTTAAAAACACTTCTTCTTACAACATACACTTATGAATGCAAAGATCAAATACAAAGGTCCCCTGTGCTTTCAAACCATACTAAGCCAGCATCACTTGTATTGCTGTGACTGCAAACTTCAGTGACTGAATGCTTGAGCATATTTACTTCTTTTTGCACAGCATTTAAAATAGTTGGCACTGATTTCACTTGACCAGTGGTTCTTCAGATTTTACTTTGTCATGTTTTTTCTTTTAAGGCTAATGCATTTTTGTAGTGAATTAGTTTAAGATTCAAGCTTTGCTGGTTTCTAACACTGCTACTGTTAAGAGTGATCATAAAATATAGACAGACAAATACCTTGCTTTTTTCTTGCTGAAATTCTATCTGGATGTTGGTTAGCTTAATTCGTAGTTCCTCATTAACAGCTTGCAGGGCTTCAATATCCATGTCGGACTTCTCTCCCTTGGCACGACTTTTCTTTGACATAATTATTTTTGAAGTTTAAAATAAAATTTTTGCTCCACACTGAGCTACCAGTTAGTGCCTTCTGCTTTTAGCATTTAAGATTCAGATAGCGTTCAACAGTATGTTTCACACAAATTTCTGCCATTGTGGGAACAGTCTGTCATGTCCTGGAAGAAACAAAGTAGTGGGAACAGAATTAGCCTACAGCATTGAGCAGATTCCAACAACAGACTTAAAATCCAGTTTTACAGCACACTGGACTTCCTTATAGCATATGCTGTATTGCATAGTGCACTAGATTTGGAAAGAAATACATCAGAAAAGACAACATTACACAATATTTCATCATCTTACCTAAACCGTATGTACTGCAGTCTAAAGTCCACAGAAGTCTTTAATTATGATGAATATAGCATATAAGCAGAAACCATATCTTATCCAAAACCTGACTTGGATGAGTTTGGTCCATGCTCAGGATTTCCAAGAGACACAGGGACAAACATAAATTAACTGAGGCTGCTGGTATTTCACTGGGAATCGTTTAGTCCGAAGAAAGCACTTCCCACCTTAATGGGTCATTTATCATTCATAACTGTATGATTCATAATTATCATGGACTCTCACAACATCAGGATATACAGAAAAAGTATGACAAAACTGGAAAAACATTTTAAAATTACTTCTTAAAAATATCATATATATAAACTGGTTCGTTCAGGGTTAATATTATTTGAAAATCTCTAATCAAAACATGAGAGTGCTTGACTACATCTTCATTCCTCTGCATGCTCCTAACCTTAAAAGGCATAAAGTTATTTACATCAGCTTTATGTAGTATTCAAGAAGAATCTAAGTAGCAGACGAAGAACCCTAATTCCAGTAATTAGGAAATCCCACGATTAGTTTGCTTCATAAGTAGTTATAGAAGGTTAATCTGTGGCTTTTTTCCCTTCTCTGCTCTCCTCTAAGAATAACCTGATGCTTCACATGAACAAACTGAGCAACAAATGCTATCAATGTTGAATTAGTTTCCAAACCCACATCCTCAGCTCATTTTAAATATCCACATAATTTCCATCATTAAATTGCCAAGAAAGCAGAGAGACTCCAATGTTAGTGCTGAACCACATTCCTGGAGTATTATATTTCCAAGAAAATTGCTACCAAAATGCTTTCAAACACTAAGTTGTGCCTTCCAACTTGCTTCTGCCTGGGAGTTACTTTAGAAATTGCATTAAAATGAAAATCACATGTATTCTCTAAGCACATACTTTCTAAATGGTTAACAACTAAAACTTCAGGTGTGTACAGACATACACACCATTTAGTGAGTCCAACTAAATATACATGTTACTCTCCTCCTTAAGGAGGAAACCGAAACCAAGGACTTGAGTATCTTGCTCAAAATGACAAATGAGACAAAACGAAATGTGAACAGATCCCTGGACACCAAGTCTTAATTTGTTTGACAATATTCCCATGGAGTTCTTTTATTCATAAAAAACAACTGATAAATGACCAACTGTACCAATTATTTGCTAAAGCAACTTAGTAAAATAAATTTTTTTCTTTGTAATATCAGATGTCTTTCCTTCCAACATTAATAAACTATCCTACACAATAAAATTTAATCTGTTTCTTGAATTCATTACACTGAGCATTTTTAATATACAATTTACGAAAAAATGGGAATATGACTTAAATTTTTGTTTTATTTATATGTCAAACCTACCTTATAAAGCTAATACTGGTGCTGCTGGGCTTTTGTATGTAATTGCTGATTCAAGAAAAATAAATTAGTAATATTCTTATGGTAGGTTGAAACAAACTCTTCAGTGAGCAGAAAAAAATTGAGGAACTCTTGTTCTTAATAAAGGAATTTCACGCTATAGATCTATGGAGTTTCTATTATGGTAAAGACTAAACTTAGCCTATTTAATAAATATATTTCTTCAAAAATAATTAACTGTATGAACAATCTGAATTCAAAATCAGTTGCTACTGTACCTCTGGGGTATTCAAATACTACTGAGGAATTATTCCAGAAATCCTTACTAAAACAAAAACTTTGATGCAATCAGATTATACATGATCTAATACAGTAGATGATTAACTATGTTAAGGAAACCGAAAACATCCCTCACTGGCCTAGCTACACTAATTTTAACCTCATTAGAGCCCTCCCCCCAGATTAAAGTTTAGAATAAAGAACATGTAAGTGACAGATATGTTTTCTTCTCCATCAGTAAAATGAGAAAGTGATGCTTGACAGGGATTTACACCACATCCCAAGGACCAAAAGAGAGATTTGAAATGTGGAATGTTCTGAAATTGCTACATATGTTTTGTGCCCTAACTGCAATCTCTTCTGACCATACCATGTTCCCAAGTATGTTGAAGGTATTAGACCATTCAATAAAAATATCTAAACTTAAACTTGTCACTTCAGGGGATTTCCTGTCTCTAAAGTCCCGGCCATGTAAAACTGCAGACCCTACCCTAGGTTCACAGCCTGAACTCCTTAACAAATCATGTACTGTGGTAAGATGACAGAATAATGCTGTTGTCTTACTTTGAAAATATGGGGTTTTAAATATAATATGCAGTACTTACAGCTGCTCAAAATACATTCAGCACTTTGATTAGCCTTAAAGAGTTCAGCACTACGCTATGAAGAACTCTTCAGAATTAAAACATATCAGAATCTCATTAACAAATAACAGAATTTAACAACCCCCCCCCCAAAAAAAAACCCTAACAAACCAACATCAAACTACATTGGGGCATAGAAATATTCCATTTTTACTCTTTCATAGGTACATCTTCTAGCCTATCTATTTCAAAAGCAGGAATTATAGAAACACAAAGCCTCTTTTAAACACTTGGAGAGGCCCAAAGTCCAGACAGAAGGGTTATAGCAGAAGAGCATGCATCTTGATTCCTGAATGAAAGGATTAAAACCAGTGAGTGCTTAGATTCCATTTTAGCTGACTACTTCAAATTTACCGCTTGGATAGAAAAAAAAAAAAAAGATGAACTTCTAAACACTGTAAGAATAAAGAAGGGAAAAAAATTATACTCTGACAGCAAATGCTGTTATCCAGATACAGGGATGCCATCCAGAGATACCTGGACAGGCTAGAGGGATGGGCTCATGCAAATCTCATGAAGTTCAACAAGGCCAACTGCAAGATCCTGCAGCTGTGCCAGGGCAATCCCAGTTACAGGTTGAGTGGAGAATGGATTGAAAGTATCTCTGAAGAGAAAGGCTTGGGGGTGCTGGTAGATGAGAAGATCAACATCAGCTGGCAATGTGTGCTTGCATCCCAGAAAGTCAACCATATCCTGTGCTGCATCAAAACAAGTGTGACCAGCAGTCGAGGGAAGTGATTCTGGTCCTCTACTCTGCTCTCATTAGACATCACCCAGAGTATTGCATTCAGTTCCAGAAGGACATAGACCTGTTAGAGCGAGTCCAAAGAAGATCAGAGGGCTGGAGCACCTCCCATACAAGGACAGACTGAGAGAGTTGGGCTTGTTAGGCCTGGAGAAGAGAAGGCACTGAGGAGACCTTATAGCACTCTTCCAGTACTTATGCAGGGCCTGTAGCCTGTTTCCTATACAGGAAAGCTAGAGAGGGGCTCTTTACCAGGGAATGCAGTGATAGGATGAGGGGTAACACTTTTAACCTAAAAGAGAGGAGATTTAGATTAGATATTAGGAAGAAAATTTTTATTTTGACAGTGGTGAGGCACTGGTACAGGTTGTCCAGCGAAGTCATGGACTCTCCATCCTAAGGGGTGTTCAAGCCCAGGCTGGAAGAGGCTATGAGCAACCTGATCTAGTAGAAAGTATCCCTACCCATGGCATGGTGGTTGGAACCGGATGATCTTTAAGATCCCTTCCAACTCAAACCGTTCTACAATTCTATGATACCTCTTGTAATACTGCAGCACCCATAATCCTTATCGTGCTTGTGAGCATGAGATCTAAGTACATTCTTAGTACTGTACGATTCTGAATATTCAAGGAGTTTAAAATAAATTTTATTATCCTAGTAGCCGATAATAGCAAATGCAGAGGACACAGACAGGTACAATGTCAACTCAAACAACTGCCAGTTCACCTATGTTATTGTTTAAGAACCAGTCATAATCAACCAGTGACTGTATGGGAAAGACAATGTTCATAGCTCTCAATGCCCAAGGCGCATTTCTCATACGGTTCAGATGACCTACATTTCCTGCTTCAAGTCTCAGTTCTATGTAATAAAACATGACTGAATGGATTAAAGCAAAAGCTCTCGACAGGATGTAAAATAATACTCTTCACAGCCAAAAAGATAAATACAAATTATCAGAATAATTTTCTGTATTATAAACTAGTCACGTTTTAGAGACCCATTCATTAGCTACCTATAGAGATCCATTACTGTAACAGTGGAGCTTTTGAGGGTAATTTTAAACTCTAGCTTACTCAGGGCAATGCAGGGTTTCCTTACAGTGGAACACTTTTTAAGTGTCCCTTGTGATTCTTATGGTGGATAGAAACAAAACCAAAACCAGCTGTATTGTTAAATAAAAACTTCACATTAATTTTTGCAGATTCACAGCCTACAATTCCTAGCCATTCTAAACTATACGGAAACCAATCCCCGGGAAGCTGTAAGTATTTTTCACTGTTACAATGCGGAAAGACCTTATAGCAATATAATCCTGTTGAGCACAGTTGAATATGCGTAGCTTCTTTGCTTTGTAGTGATTCCTGTGTAGCGTGAGTTATGCTTTTATGACACTTCACTCAGAAGGTTCCTCACTGGGTGCTGAGCATAGTATTTCTAAGTCAGTCAGCATTTCTGCCAAGGACAGTAATTGCTTCCATTATTTTTTTCAGTGGCATCCCAGGAAAGGTGGTCTGCTTATATTTTATATATCCGCAGTCTTTCAAAAAATTCCCATTGTCCCCAGGAATCAGTACCCATGTTTTAATATGCAATCCTAAACCACTGCCTTCCAGGTCCTCACGGAGCAATTAACAGAATTAGAGTTTGGGCAAGTTTCAGAACCAGTTTGACCAAGTTATTAATTTTCATTTCAGTTAATTGGTTGCCTGTGTCATATATGCATCTGTTAAAACACATGCAACTAAAATATGTTTCCAAGTCACTGCATTCCTCCTCTAAGGAAAAAAAAGACTCATTTAAACACTACACACACTCCCAAACATATGTGTATCTAGTATATGCAACCATACAACACAGAGTAATTATTTTTGATTGGTACTGAAGGACATTGGAGAGCATCCAGTATATGAATGGCCTCATTCTAGTCAAAGGACATAAGAGCTCATCCAAAAAGCAAGTTAGCTATTAGTTTATAAGAAATTATCACAAGTCAATATGCAGTAAAAGGGAATGTTTGAGGCGAAGAAGAGAAGGCAAAGAGAAGGGAATGAATCACAGCTGCATTACTTACCAAAAGTAATTAATTTTTTTAAAAATCTGTGTCAAGACTGCTTACAGAAGGGACAGTACCTTCAATAACCCTTACAAGCCATTTAGAACAGGAACAACAGAATAATTACATATGATGGGAAAGGATTTAAAGGATCGATAGGTCTCTGATTTTATAGGTCTTTTTGGAATGTAACTGAAGGACCAGTTCAAAAATGTAACTTCAAACGGACTATTTACTGTGACCACAGACTGCTAGTCCACTGCCAAGCAACAAGAGAAATGCAAACTTTTGAGTGCAAAAACGCTAACTACAGATTTGAGACTCCTGTCTGACATGCTGAAATCAATAACCTCCTATAATTGTTACAGTTGCTCAAGTCAAAGATACTGAAACACCAGAGAACAATAAAAAAATAACAGATTTACATAACGGGATGGGAACAAAAGGAAGAGGCAAATATAGAATGTGTTTGCACAACACCACAACTTGTTTGGAGACATCTGTGTAGAGCCCAGCAAGCAGGACAATACAATATTACATAGCCTTCATGCAGAAAAGTCATGGAAATCAATGACTTCGCTACAGTCCCTCTAGGAGAGGAAGTGAACCAAATCCCACACATGTTTCCATGTACCTCCTCCAGCTCAGTCCACCCTTCAAGGACCTTTGCAGACGCACTCTGCAACTTCCGTTCTGCGCTATACAATGCCTCAATATACTAGGAATTACAGAAGCCTTGACTTGAATTCCTTCTCTAAAAGTTATGAGTTTGATCCCAGGCCTTTCACGTAAATAAAAAATACTCATTGTCATCAATAAATTTATCAATATTTATCTTATTTATTCTTTATCAATATTTACCCAATTGACTTTCAACACTATTCTGTGGATTAGTCATTAAAATCACTCTACTAACCACATTAAAAGACAAAGTGCTACGAACAGTAGTCCTGAGACACTTATTAAAAAAAAAAAAAAAAAAAAAGACAGTAGCAAAACCATAAAGTTCAAATGCAACTAAAAATAAAACAAAACCCTCCCTTCACAGCCTTCCTAACACTGCTGTGACAGAGTCAAAGCCCTTCAGGGTGCTGGGTTAACTCCAGGAAGGCAGCTCTAGGCAGAGCTGTTCCTCATCTCTGTGTCAATTGATTTCTTTTGAGCACACGCAGGAGACCTGACAAGATGCCTGCTGTCTAGCACAATCTGTGTCCAGCCTCCTACCCTTCTGATTGTACCCTGGGTGTGATACAGGGAGATCACTGGAGAACAGCACTCCCTTTAACGCATAATATTCATAAAAGAAAAAAAAAAAAAACAGGAGCAGGAAGAAAGGGTAAGTTGTAGCATTATCCAAATAGGGCTAGAGAAATAAAAAATACAGAGAGATATTCCAATATCTTTATTCGCTGTCATACCACAGATTAATCATCCTGCCAAATTTAGGCTTTGGGATTCTATCAGGGTGATTTTGTTAGTTAGTTATCTTATTTTTGCAGGAAGGTTCCTCTGGATATTTTTTAATCATGATTTTTTTTTTTATTGTAAAGTTTAGACTAGCTAAAACTTGAAACTGGAAAAAATGAAAAATTCAGGAATAGCAGCTGCACAGGAAATGTGCAAAACTACTGACAGACTTGCAGCAAGAGGTTCATATTCCCAACTTGATGACTTTGAGAGAGATGGCACCTCAGTGGTAGAAAGCCTTGGGTAATCTAACACTACCAAATGCTCAATATTTACTTTATTATTTCATAGAATCAGTAGGATAGATTTGAGAGGTCAGATGTAAGGAGGAGAAAAGGAATATGTGCATGTGATCTAGTTGCCAGCTGAACAATGAAACAAGCAAGAGGTGGCATGATTTGATTTCACTATGTCTGATTTCTAAGAATTATTGTGGGTAATTAATCACTTTCAATAAGCCTTAAAGCTACCATATATGATGTCAGCAAGGCCACATTCCCACCTTTCTATTCCATCACAGATGACTTACACAGCTATCCTGAGAGCAGCACAATTCTATCAATCAGTACAATTCTATCAATCAGTACAATCAAGTCAATTATAACTCCAAGCAGGTTAATGATCGAATTTCCTCACCTCTCAACAGGGTAGCTCAACTTTGAGAAATCTTCTCACTGAAGTCAGGGTTCTTTGCCAAAATGAAGATGTCAGTCTGTTCCAGTGATACAGAAGACTGATGAAAGAACATCATTTACTTATCCCAAATATGCCATCATGCTCCAATTTTAAAGCCAAATTCCTTGGCTTTTTGAAATCAAAATAAATATACACACTAAAGACCTGGCAGTATCATTGTTTAAATTCTGAAGAGTCACAGAGTTCTCAGAAAGTGTCCACCTGCCCTTAGGAATTTAGGACCTCAGATTTACATTTATCTGCCATTATCAAGGACTCTTCAGTTTCAGTGTTCTTGCAAGTTAGACATCCCACATTCAAATCAGATTTCAAATCTAACTGGATAATGATAAAAATAACAGTAACAACAACAATAATTTCATAAAAATATATTATAGGCAACACATTGGGCTACAGTTTGACAGAATTTGGTTCCACTTATGGTTCTGTCACTGATTCCTTGTATGACCTTGAACAAAGCACTTTATCTCTTGGACAAATAGGTATTACACTGGAAAGGGATTATGAAGAATGGGGTTATGAGAACCTAAGGAGAGTTTGCAATTGTTTGTTGGCGGGAACCACCTAATTTAGCATCCCACAGAAGTGCAATTCCCTCACAAGATCTATCTGTTAACTTTCTCATAACAGCACTTTGATAATCAGCCAGCTAATACTGGCATCTCAAATATTGCTATTTGAGTGAATGCTCACTGCAGTGAACAGTATTTAAGTCCCCCTTGTTCTACAGTACAGGCTGATGGAACTGATCAACTCAGGTTAAGCATTTAAAATGAATATTTCTGCCAGACAGCAGACAAGGCAGCAGTTTCATAAGGGAGCAGTGCTTAAAACTACAGCCCAGAAAATACACAGCTAGATAATAACACAGCAAGAGCCTGAAGACAAACTTTCATTTCTTTCTCAGCTTAAACAGGACAGAGACAAGCATGGGAAAAAAAGCACAAGAAATGTACAAAGAAGAAACTTTGTGAACTAAAGACTTCCTTTGTGTAACCATCCTCCAATATCCACAAACTGAAAATGCTTCACCACCGTGAGAAGATTACTAACAAAATATTCTTCCAATAACTGCCAGCAAATTTGATTCAAACCATGCCAGGCTTGTTGAAATAATTGTTGGCAAGTCAACCACCAGAAGCAGGAATGTGCTTTCTGAAGATGCTTAAGAGTTGAATGAAGGCCTTGAAGACTTGCAGAAAATACTTTTCAAAATCATAATTTTATGGACAGCATTCCTTAGAGTCTTAAAAAAATCAAAGGCAAATTCAGTCATAATTCAGCTTAAAAAGAGAGTAATATGCAAGTAAACAAAGATACAAAACTGCAGGATTACTCTGTGACAAGCCACTGTAGACTGAGATTGACTGCTGCCCAGATTAGACTGTCTCAAAAATTTTTGAGGAAAACTCAGAAGTTGATCTGTGTAAACAAATAAATATAAATACATGGAAATAAAGCTTCCTATATTTGAAAGTATGTTTAGACACAGAATAGAGACTACTTGTATATGCAATTTTGAGCTTTCTAGTTAGCAAGTTGTACAATCAGCTCACGGGGGTACACAACTTATGGAGGGCAAAGTTTGGTTGGTGTGTATCTCACTGAACTTGCTAACTGCTGTCACAGTTGGGCTTCTTAAGTCATTTAAAGGAATTTAGAAGTGATTTACTTTTCACTCCAAGAAAAACATCCTTATCCCTTTTATTTATATAACATTTTTCCTTCATTGGGAAACTAAATTTCCATTTCAATATGGTCTGCTCTCTGAAACAGCACAAAGTTGGTACAGTGTTTTACATAAAGCTGAGGCCAAGACATGTTACCTAAAGCTTACAGGAGTCCCTGTGGTTGTAAGAAAGATAGATGTTTATGCTTCATGCCTTATGAACACAACCTTCTCGTTCCCATGGTGCCTGCAAAGAAGCCCATACTTTGCAAGGTCTGAATGGTTCTGTAAATCACCTTTGACAGCAAGCAAAAATACTTATTCAAGTGGCACTGTCATGTAAATATGATACAGTAGCAATCCTAACTTTGCATCAAGTTGTGCAAAAATACATCCATATAATTTCTGCTATGAATTGATCTTACTATTTAGTTCTATCCCTCTACCCACCTCATCTCCTAAAAGAGGTTTCAGAGGTAAGCCTCAAAAGTTAGGGTGCTGGCAGTGAATTTACAGGGCCAGGATCACTGGAAAAAAATACAGAAATGGTTCACCAATTAAGCAGCAAAGTGGTAGTAACAAAACTAAAAAGCTGTTTCCAAAGTAGGAACTCAGGGCAGAAGAGAGGCGTGGTGGAATTTATCCGGGAGTACGGACAAGGAGAATGAAGCCTGCTTAAGAAGGCTCTAATAAAGGAAGAGAGCTAATCTTCTCAATGAGGAAGCCCACTTCTTATCACTAGCCTAATAAGAGCCCTATCTGCTGTTCGTCTGTTACTCCCCAACACCTTGGGGAGTCTGTCCCACCTCATTCCTCACAACCACCATTTCTCTGAGGCAGAAAAAAGGAAAGGGAAGTGTATATCAGAAGAGAAAGTAGTAAAAACATGGGTGAGATGAAAGCTGAAAGTTAATTGAGGTTCAGTTGTTACCTACATACACTACCCTTGTATAGGAAAGGGAAAAGGCTGAAATGCTGCCTGCTTCAGTGAACAATGTGAAGAACAGGAGCTCTTAAATGTGACCATGTTCTTTCACTTCCAGAGAACAGCAAATCAAACGGCTATAATACAAACATATTAAGTTATTTGGGTTTTTTATACAGGAAAAACCTGGAAACATCAAAAAGATCTTCATTTACACTTCCCAAAAATTACTGGGGATTAACAATAAGAAATTGTCAGATGTTATCTTTGAGATATGCTAGTCTTAACCAGTATAAAGTAGCTAGGTAGTGGGTTTCACTTCACTGTTCTGACTAAAAGATTTGTATTTAAATCTTAGAGTGATTGCTGGAAGTTAATGGAAACACACAAATACACTCCAACTCCCTTCTGCTACCAAGTTTCTTTGTTTCAATGGGTTGTAGTAACATCCAGCATACCTGGAAATTGCTCTCCACCAGCAAAACAAGCTCCTTTCTCTGCTCCCTCTCTTTCTTTTGACTATTAGGAACTTCTAAAATTTATTCATACCGATACCAAAGGCAGAACTTCTCCACGGTAAGTCTCAGAAGAACAGTAAAATACTATAATTCTTTTGCATCCCTTCTGCCTCTTGTCTGAAACAACCAGAAGGCAATAAAGTAAAGATTAATAATGAAATCTTTAAATTGAAAAAGGAAATGCAAGCTCCTCAATGAAGCAATATGAATTGCTTCTACAGATTGGACACTTGCCATTTACATATCAGCACATTCCCCCATTTGGTTCCCCTTTTAATTTCTTAATTTTAAGACAAATTTCAAATAAGCCAAGTAGAGTTTATTTCCCATCCCAAATTTTAAATCAGAATTTAATAGCAAGAAATTGTGCACAGGCTAGCAGGGTTACCGCAAAGCAGTTTATCAGGACTGTACAGCACTTTGTTCAGGTGTTGCCACTAATAAAATGTAAACTTTTCCCCTATTCAAATGATTTAATTCTCATCCCCACAGACACACATTCCCTTCACCGTTTTCACCTTGTCCATCTTCATGACTAAATACAGATTCACACCCTTGATGGTCTGGACTTCAGAGCACACCTACAAACCCCACCTTGTCTACAATCCCTTTTAAACATACTATTCCACCACCTTCTTTGACATATTTGCATTGTCAGCTTTCCTTATCCCCCTTACCAAAACTGTATGTAGAGAGAATTCTTTCTGGACAACAGACCAGTACTGTCCCCACAGCTGGGGGAAGACTGTGGTAGGCACTGTAGTGATAAACTGGTGATAAACATTCAGCGGCCAATAAAACCTCTGGGTTTGATAATATGTTGGTTTTTTTCCTAGACAATAAATGCTTAATACATCTCTTCGTTAGTTTAGATGCATTCTCTAAACAATGATTCAACATCTAAAAATAATTCAGTAAAGAGGATTGCAGGAATTCAGTTGGTGAAATAAGTTTCAGACTACATAGCTGACACTATTTATTCAAGAACAAAATACTTAGAGAAAGTAAATAAAACAGAACTTAGAACACTGAAAATATCACTATCTAGTACCACATGCTAATACTCTATCTTTAAATTAACTGCTTTCATGAGCAAGCAGTTTTTCAACACATATCAGAACTGTGTTTGTTCATTCTGCACTCATGAAGTACATTTATGCTACTCAGCTCCATCCATTCCAAAAAGAGTGTATTCGCTAGAAATGGGTTTATTTCTTTCATTGTGATTGACTGTATTTGTCAACTAGCATTGTTGGGTTGATATTCTGTTCGTTAAATTCAGTTTCTATATTCACACATATTTTGCCATGAGACATTCATTCTTCCCTATGTTTTGCTTTCTTATTTTGTTTCCTGCTACAATCAACACACACAAGAGCTACTAATACATTATTAATAGAATCACATTTATTAACATTTCCTAACAAATATGTTCACATGTCAAGTAAACTTGGGGTAGACTTTCTAATTTGTGTTAAAGATTGTATTTGACACAATTAAAGATTGTATTTGACAAAAACCCAGAGTGCAGCTCAAACTAAATAATAAGGCAATTCAGCTGGGAGACAGAAGCATTGCATCCATTGTAACATTTTTCAAATACACTGTCTCCTAATTTCATATAAAATATAGGATGTGCAAAGATATCACACAAGGCAGAATAGGAGCAGTAAAGTCTCCATGAGTGAAAGAATGCCTGACAGAAAGCAGTCTCCTCAAACTAATACTATATTCAAAGTAATACTATACTCAAAGTAATACTATACTCAAACTAACCCTACAGTATCTGGTTGACAGAACTTCAATATTGGGCTACTGAGCAACAACCTGAAATAAACTGTTATTGTCCAAGCTGAGTATAATTCATCAGTGTACAAAGATGCATTTTAAAATGTGGTTTTGCCTCAGAATATTTGTAATACAAAGTTTCTCATAATATATTTAACAAACATGTATAAATATAGTATGTGTGCATGCAAACAGGATGAGTTTCTTCCAGAAAGGATAAGTTTCAGGCACTGAGATAATTTGTGTCCTTCAAAACCGTTCTCCTGGAAATCAACACTTATACAAAATCATACCTTCCCCTCTCCCCCATCCCCCTACCCTGTATACCTATAAACCAATACCTATAATCAGATCATATTATCAAATCTACTGGACATTCAGAACACACAATTCAGAGCTATAGAATCACAGATTCGTTGAACAACCAGGTTGGAGGAGACCCACCGGATCATCAAGTCCAACCAACTATCTTAAATTACAAATTAATTGACTGGAATAGGTAAAAAAAATGAAGAAAAATCTAGAAAGACAACCATAATCATCAGAAATCACTAGGTATTACAAGGACAGCATCCTACATAATTGTCAAAAAAGCCAATTTAATGGTCTCTCACTAGTATTTATTGAATGCATACCATGTAGGCTACAGGCTTCTTACAATTCATACCTGCTCTTTCCATTAAAACCCATTTATGAATAGACAAGGAGCTTCAGAATACCCTGAAGATCTGTTATGCTTAATATTAGACAGCAAGTCTTAGACATATGAGACCTTTCCAATGTGTCAGTAAAGTTTGTTTTCTTCACAGCACCTCTTGCAAACACTCAATATTACAGACGAGTACTTTTAGATGACTAAGCGAAACATTGCCTGTCTTATCTCAGCATGACTGTGACCAGTCACAGCCTTATCTAATGGTAAAACACACATGGGAAGTCTGCCAGCAGCTGTACAGCTGTCAGTTACCCAAAGGTACTACCTTGTTGTATTTGCAAGATAATCGATTCAGACACAGGGAGTTATAGTACTTCTTTTCCGAGTACGGGATCTGTAGTCACATGGCAGGGAAAATAAGTAATATTTGTTCTGAAGATTAGACGGCACAGACTGCTTGTTCAAAGGATGTTAAGCAAAAATGAAAATATCCAAGTAATACTGAAGTTTATCCAAATTCAATTTAGATCAACTTAAAGAGAGAAAAGGAAAATCAATTTTTGGTAGATTTCTTGATCAATCGGCAAAAAAAAAAAAAAACAGAAAGGAATCACTTCTGAAAATGTGCCTGGCCTTATACCCAACAAAATCCTGCACTCTAGTTTTTCACAGAAGCCACCAGTCTTTCTCTAAAGCTAAGTGCCCACACATAGCTCCACAATGTAACAGCATCGTTCCTGCACAAATGTTTGTGTTTACAGCACCATTCTGAGGAGTTAGTTTGGAAATATCAGGAACAGCCCAGCTGAATAAATAAGACATTGGTATACAAGAAATATGACTAATCAGATAAGAAAACAGGGACAAAATAGGGAGATTTTTTTTTTCCTACGGCATTGAACAATTACGCTTAAGCACTCCAGAGGATGAAGCCCTTCCGCTCAGATTATCAAAAGCTTTTCCTATTCCCAGATTTTCCTCTTCCCAAGCAACAAGATCTCTTCTTATGGATAATTTGCACACGACAAAATCACTTTCCAAAATACATTAGTTGTTGAAGACTCGTGTTTTGAACATTTCATTTTCATTATGCAGAGTCAGCTAAATAAAATACCCAGTCTAAATCAAGTTGGTTATCTATGTTCAGCTGTCTGGATGGACAGGAACAGGACAGACTAAAGGACAAAGTGGGAGAGAGGGGATATTTGCATAGCATTCCTTTGAGATGTAAGAATCAAAACACATTCACCTTAGCAGAAAGCCAAGTCATAATGTTCAACAGTTGGTTTCAGAGTTCAGCATTTTAATTATTTTCAAAATCATCATCATCTACTTTCTGTTATTATTATATAGATATGAAGATCATTATTTCAGACACATCTATGACTGAAGCTCCTCAGTAAGAAGTAAATGTTGAACTGCACTCTCAATTACAGGAGAGAGAATTTAGGGTCACATCAGTTTATCTATTGCCTCCTGAACAAGTTGTCATAATTATTCTCTGTAGTAAAAGTTAATTACCTTAATGAACATCAAGTCATTTTAGACATATTTCTTCAATCTTTAGATGTTGCTTTATGACTAAACTACAATTAAATTCTCTGAAGCATTAAAATTAAAAGATACTAATGAACTATTAGTTGTACTTGACTGTCATAGAAGACAAGCAAATACTACCCAGAGGGGCCCTAAGGCATGTTCTGTACCCTACATTTTTTACTCTTCCTTCTTCATGAATTTTTCAGTAACAATCATGCACACTACAGCTGTCATTTGCCATAGCACTTGCCTTACTTAGGGTAAGTTCACACTTCCATTCATAAAGGAAAAGTAAGTCTTTCCTATATCCAATATAAAGGTTCATAAGCAGCAAAAAGGCAACACTTTCAATATGCGATTTGCAAAATATCCATCAGCAAAGGTTATTTCCTGGGTTTCTGCTGCTTTCCTTTTCTTTCTGCATCACAGTTTTCTGACTAGCCTTAATTATAGTCACAACATCCTTTTAGATAAAAGGACCATTTCTAGGGGCCAATGGCATTTTGCTGCAGAAAGGATGATCACACAGAGTGGGGGTGACCCAGTTCTCCTAATACATCTAATCCTACTAACTGCATCATCACTGCAGTTCCACTGCAGGACTACTACAAGATGAAAAAGCTAGGAATTAGGCACTGTGTCAAACTGTCATCCTTACCATACTTCTCCAATATCAGGAAATCCCTACTTTTGGCTCTATAGTATAATGGTCCCTGAAGTAACGAAAATGCTATGGTGGGTTTTTTTGCATGGTACATATATTGCCTTCTGAATGTATAATATGCACCCAGACTTATGCATACTATAAGCACATAAAAGTCAACAGAAGGTTCGGAAACTCTGTTAAAGGAGCTTAGCATCCAGCTAAGGCCAAAGCAATTAAAGCCTTTCTTCTTTATTAATTGTGACAGGTATAGCTGAAGTTAGACAGTAGCGAAGCTACCAAGCATATAATAAACATAAGGCATTAAGCAACATTCTCTTCTGCACATTTTAGATGCAAATCATGAGAAAGAAAATGTTCATATTGTCAAGAATTTTTTTCACTGAACAGAGAAAGTCTCTATGTAATGAGAACCATACTCAAGCAAAGACAAATACGTAGTGCAGATATGGTCTATTTTACTGCCCGCAAAATCTGCTTGGGTTTAAAGCATGTATCACTACAAAAAAAAAAATTTTAAAAATTCAAACTTGAAGATTCAAATTATATTGTCTCTAATAATTGATAGCGTCATAGCTGTATTGTAGATTTGTTGTCATCCTATCCAACCAACATGCTGGCAATGCACAGTACCTTTGTCTTGTCCACAGGTTTCTGAGGCAATTGTGTTCGAATTTAAGTTGAAGAAGTGAAGGCTGTAGACCACTAGCAGCCAAGTCACTAGTTACGTTTTTACTGGGACTTTCCACACCACAGCTCCTAGTCCTGTCGGCACGTTCTCCTTTTCATCAGCAAGGAGGCATTTCTGAGCAATATTAGTGACATCATCTGTTAAAAAAAAAAGAGAGAGAGAGAGAGAGACTTAACCCAAATTAGATTTAACAACTTTGATGGTAGCATTACAAAGAAAAAAAATATTTACACAGGGCAACAAAATGTAACAGAATGATATATCATGCAAAATTATACGTATGGTACCTTGTTTCTATTAAGAACACGTATGCAGCCTGATTCATGATCTTCTTTGCTAGATGTTCCTCAATGAAAGCCGGATGAAAGCTGCTAAGCTTTTTGACAATTAGACCAGGTCAATCAGGACTGTTAACTCACTGTAGCTAAATTTGTATCCCATTTCAACCAAGTTACTTCATTTGGGGCTACAGGCTTCAATTGTCATGGTGGCCACCTATAATTTGTCACATACGGACTGGCCATTGTCATGGATCCTTATAAATACAGAAAATATACCAATGTAAGGAAGTTATGTGTCCTGTTGAAAAGAGGACAAGACAATTTCAGAAAATCTGAATTCTATTCTTCTGTCTGTGTATAACTCTCCTGCATAGCGAAGGTAATGACCACAATTTCCTCTCTTAAAAAAAAACAATCAAAAGAGATGCACAAATCCTTGATATTGTTTCACCCCACATTTCTTGGTAATATTTCAACATATTTTGATCCCAACAGGAAACAAAAGACACATTCAAATTTTTGTTGATATGCACGACATGTTAGTTCGGACTGATATTTTCCAAGCACAGAAAAATCTATTTACGGAAATAAAATTGTTTTTATGAAAGTATCTTTACGGAAAAGAGCACACTGAAAGCTTAATGACTAGAAGAACATCAAGTTCCTTAATGAGTATCATCTACCTCAGTTTGCCAAGAGTCTCCAAATACCTATGACAGAACCTTTTTCACTCTGTGGAGTACAGTAAAGAGAGTAGTCTCCTCAGCAATAAATTTCTCAGTAATGTCTAGTGCAGGCATGGCCATACCAAGATCTCCAAAGCAAAGGGCTAGCAGACATGACACAGAGTCAACCAAAATCCTTGAAAAGCTTGAGAAGATGCTTGGAAGCTTGAGAGGATACCCGGTCAGAACAACATTAGAACATGGTGGATGTAACTATTGCCATGAACACAGTTCAAGGTTTTACAAAAATCTGTACTTAACGTTCAATAAATCAGGCTTGCATCTGATGATACCAGTACCCCCAAAAGAACTCCTAAATTACTTCCTTTGCTGGAAATTATTGCATTCATTTCCAGTGTTTTAAGGTTACCTAGTTGATTCTGTAGTTAGTGGCTTAAGAACTAAATCCTTGGGGAAAATCTTAGCAGCTTATTTGTTCAATAAAGACAGCCATCTAAGCAGCATTTAATGGAGAAAGAAAAAAAAATCTGTATAGTTATTTCCTCAAGGCCAAATTCACTGCTATGAGAAATATTTTTGAAGAGTATGAAAGTATAGCTAGGGCTAGATCATGGCAAAAGATCAAAGCACTGAAACAACTTTGTCAGCATCTTTAAGTAGCACAGAAGGTTGGAAAAGAGGAATTCAATTTATTTATATAGTAGCAAACCTCCTCAGGGAGAGAGGGAGGCCAAGAGACTATTTTTTATGACGACATATACGCCTGACTTCACTGTATCTTCATCATCCTTTCTAAGTTACCCTGTTTGTAAATATTCCAATATTGTTATTCCATATAAATCAACAATTTATTGCTTTCGTCTAGCCTTCAGGAAGCAGTATGAATCCATTTAAGTAAAAGCGAAAGAGAAGGTTTTCTCATATTAACATGTGAATGTAGAAACACCTAGAAGACAGCAAAAACTTGCATGTCAAAGTAATGGCAGTAATCAGGCCAGTAAGATGACAACCAAAGGAACAAAACTCAGAACCCTTAAAATAAAAAATAAAAAAGCCCACAACTTCAAATTCACAAGTTATGACGGTCACTCATCTGCATTTAAACATGTAGTTTTAGCAGATCTACTCATTCCCTAGTAACAACTCCTCTACAGGAGAAATTCTTATATTCTAGAAAACTCGTTGTTGGGATGAACAATTTTATTTAAATTCTCCAGTAAGTTTTAAAATAAAAAGCACTAAAAAGAACTCTTTTTTCTGTAGAAGAGAGGTACTAACCCTGCGCCTTGTCTTCCAGCCCTCACACAGCAACAGGCAGGAGCCAACTATAACCTTCAGAGCAATAAATAAATAGAATAAACATATCACATCATTAACATGTGGTAATAGCAAAGTAGTTTTCCTGAATATTTCCAGAGCCCTCTCTATATCCTTGTACAGCTGATCCACATTTTGAAGACTTTTTGGAAACAAAGCTTTTTGGTTTTAAAATGACTAAGTATAAAACATAGTAGACAGAGACAAGAATGACTCAAATAAAAGGCAGTTCCTTTGGGAATACAATGCTAAGCATATCTGTGGGTTCTCTGCTGCAGTTGCTAGAAATTCTGCTTGGCAAATGCTTTGCAATGGGAATGTACATCAACACTGGCTTTTTGTCAGAAGTTACTCTAATTGACAGCTGGAGGTAAGAAGGAGTTCCTTCTTGCCACTAAATGTTCGAGCATTTAAAAAGCATACTTCTTTCAAAAAAACCCCACAACATGTTACTACAGTCCCCTGTTTATACTCTAAAACATTATATTCACAATATTATTTTGATTTATAATTTGTCAGTAAGACAGCTCTTTGTCATGCAAATTGCATACAAAAAGATTGCTTCTTCCATTCATGTCTCCAGTCCTTAATTTCTAAGAATGTGATACTTGAGGGGTTTTTATCAGATTCCCTACGATATCCAGTAAAGCAAAGAATTTATATACACATAAATAAAAGTGGCACAGATGCAGCCTTTCATGAATGGGATTTGACATGTCAACAGCTAAAACACATCAGTTGCTTCGTCTCTCCTTTACCCATTCAATCCCCACCTAAACCAGCATATTACAACCAGGAATGTGATGCTGTCTGTTGTAGCTGCACCAAAAGCAGAATTAAAAAAATAAAAAAGAAAGGAGAAAAAAAGAAGTATTTAAAACTATCACCAGAAAGTAAAGACACTATAAAACATTGTGAATACATGGCCCAAGGTAGAAAAAGCACAGGTCATGCCACAGAGGCACCATCTTTCAACACACAGACTTACCATCAAGAAAATACAGTGACATGACATTTATAGACTATTCTGTATGTTCTCAACAAGACACACTTAGCAAAAGGCACAACCACCGTTCTCCATCCTTTATAGACTGAACAAACTTAAAGAAGACAGAATTACTTAGGGAAATTTTTCCTACTTCTTATTTTTATCATGAATTTTGAAGCCGATACAGCAGAAATCAAAGACATGATAAGGAGCAGGTTCTTGCCTACAAATACTTCTTCAGTTACTACCCAGAATACTGGTGGAAACATTCCTGATCTGTTTTAAGCTGTTGTTTTCATTACAAAATATGTCTTTGGTGGATGAAACACAAAATTTTTATTCGGATACTACAAAGAATGACAGATATAAAAGGAGACACTCACATTCTGCCTCATCTATATTACAGCTTTTTGATTTGGCACCCCCATAAGAAGTCACTCCTTGGGATTCATTTAAACATCTGTCAGCAATGCTGGACTGCCAAAAATAGGTCAACATTTCTGTGTTGTTCTATACTGCCTTACTGCCAATTCCCAGATGGAGGGCCTACAAATGGCTGGTAGGCAGTGCATCACACAACAGTGCTTTCACAGGAATTTATATCATTCCTGCCACCTTGTTCTTTTAATTGGATTGTCAATGCAAAGAAAAATCTTCCTACTCTTTCTCTTCTTTTCTGAAGTAGGAAGCAACAGGAATTCTTGAGTGGGTGTTTCAGAAGAATGTGAGTGTGACTTGCTTTTAAAGTTAATTTAAGACCATAAAATACACTTGGAAAGTAAGTTAATTACGGTATTTACTACATCTTATGTGACAAATATGGTGTGCAAACAGCAGGACACAGTTGCTTTTGTGTGTGAAAGTAGGCAAATTATGTTTTCTATGTTACTTAGTGCTTATATGTAATAAAAATGTTCAACAACTTTCTTGGTAATTAAGATGACTGGGAAGTAGAACTCAGATATGAGAGAGTTATCCATCTTAAATTATCTCCTTAAAGGCTACCAATAATTAACTAATAAAGTTAGGAATTACATTATGTATTCCCTCCTGTAATCCTTTCTGTATTCATCCCTTGAATGTGGTAAAAATGAAGGGAGACGTGCCACTGTTCTCTGTTGGTAGTAGTTTGGTCCCTCATCAGTTTCAAGCTGTTGAATATATTTTTTTGTGTTTTGTAGTGACAAAGCAATTGAAGCTATTTTGTCCTGCTTTTATACAGCTTACTCAAACACACAGTCTGGAACAACGAAGGTTTACAAGACTATTTTTCCTCTCTACTCCCACACACAGAGTTCTGTACTGTATCATCAAGATTACCAAGACCACTGATCTAAGATCGTCAGTTAGACTGGCTTTAAATGAGCATAAACCTAGTTATGGACTCTCTTCCTCACTATTTCAGATATTAGAGATTTTGCAGTTTTAAAGCTCGAACAATGATACTTTACATATCTGTCACTGAGAAGGCAATAACACATATTTGTATGTCCAAAGTCCTTCACATGATGGACAAACAAAGGTTTCTGCTTGCAAAAAGTATTCCATTTTTTCCACAGGTGCTCTTTAGGGTCTTGTGTTTATTAAATTTAAATCTAACGCAAGATTTATTCAGCGCCTGGGCAAAAGTGAATACATATGGGTGGCCCTGTACAGAAACAAATGGATTCCCACACCTGAACAATCCAAAGTCTGCTTGTTATACCTCACAAATACTAAAATTTACTCATTTGTCTTAAACGACTGATATGATTAATTAAAAAGAAAGTACTTTTCACATCAGCAATTAGCATGAGTTTGGAAACTTCCGCATATGACTACCGCTACAAATAATCACATTCACTTGAAATTCCTTACTCATTCCATACTCATAATAAACCTGCGCTGGGATGAGTTTTATTTTTCAGAGGTTTTGTCAAACCATTAACAAAAATCTTCTTGCAGTTCTTTCCTTTAAAATCCAGGTCTTACAGATACCAGTAGTCTTAAAATACATTGTTCAATACAAGAAAATTTGTAATGAGTACGTTTAAAATTCCAACAACTGGAAAAGTATAAGCCTTACAGTGTTAAATTGGACAGTTAATTAAAAAAAAAAAAAAAAAAAAAAAAAAAAAGGAAGTACCAGTAGCTAAACTAGCTAACAGGTCAAAGATTTTGAAAACCAGAATATAATATCTAAACAGGATAAAATTATCTCTCAAGAGGGGGTAGATAAGATGGCAAAGACCCATAACAGAGAGTCCACTATGATACTACTATCTCTTTCTGATTCTGCAAGACAGACATGCATGGAAACAAAAAGCCAGACCTGGTCAAATTAGAAGTAACATTAAGTTGGGAGAAATTTTATTTTTAAATTTCAGCATTAGCTATTATTACTATTATTGCTTTTTAAAGCACAGCCCTCTTAACTGTGAATCAGTGTTGCAGGATCAACTAGCACATACTCTGTCTTTGGCTTCTTTAAGTTTAGATTGGTAAACACCTCATCTACAAACTAGTTATCAACCAACCCTATGTGCCAGTTCCCTCCTCTCTGTCCCTCCACATATAAGCCCCTACCTTCATTTTTATTACTGACACACAGTGCCTATTTTAAGGCTAAGAAAACATGAAAAAACACAAATTATTTACATCAAGTCCACAGTTTCACTGAGCTGTCATCCAAATCTAACTACACAGGTCACTGCCAGTATTTGTCCTTTGCAGACAATGTATGCAAGGAAAGAGGTTTACTCAAGGTCACCCAGTGAGTCAGCAACAAACTGTGAAAAGGATTCTGAGCAGTCCAGTATGTGCTTGGACTGCAGCTAAGCACCTAACCCTGCCTGGGAAGAAAAGCTGCGCTTTTATAACTAATGGCACCAATTAGCTTTGTTAAGACACAAAATGAACAGCCTCATTGATGTTATGGTTCTGGTATATTATAGCAAATGCTTCAACTCTAACAGCAAAGTTACAAACATCAATATTTTTCAGAGTAGCTATGAAGTGCACAGATCCTGCGTGAACTGTGAACACTTCATAATGATCATAAAAATGACACATGTACATACATCTGCAAATTCTACGCTTCTCAATTTTTTCCTCCAGATTCCAACAAAGACTTGAGATTTAATAAATATCAGAATCCAGTTAGAATATTATTCTACCTACCCATAAAAGGGACATTTTTCTGCTCAGAGAGAGCATGATAAGTCTATTTGCAGGAGGAAGTGGTAGAATTTTCATTCTTCCAGAAACCTTGGCAAGTCCAAGTAATAAAAACCAAGTATAACAGTTTGAAACAGGCACTGTTTGATTCAAAGACATCACTATCATTAAGCAAGGGATTTGACACCATTTTAACATGAAAAAAAGAGCTCATTCCAATTAATATAATAATAATAATGGGGAATGGCAGGAAAAAAAATCAATCTAAATGCTCTTCAGGTACACGCACTTATGGAAAGATTACTCAGTGACGGAGTGACATCCCTATCCAGCCTTTTTGCCAAGAGCACCATAAGGGAATGCTGTAGAGATACAGTAACGTGTAAGTACACTAGTTGTTAAATTCTAGTTCTCTGTTATTCCAGCTCAGTTATTTACCAAACTGTATTCTTCAGATGTCTCTGTCATGAGTATTTCATGTTGGACAGTGGCACCTTTCGTAAGACATTGTACAGAATTTTACAACTATTAACGAAAACACACATACTAGTCAAAAGGTATTTAGGTATCCAGAGATACAAACGGTGGTGATATTTCTTAAAATAGGCAAACATTATATGCTAAGTGCAACTTACCTACCATGTATTTTTCATTCAATAAGACTGAAGACTACAAATCCTGTGTTACTGCAAAGCAAAGGCTTCGATATTTTTGGTTCTTCCTTAATTCAATAACAGCACCAAAACCATAGTTCAGATGTGTTAAAAACAAGTCTAGAACTATTGGATATCAAAACAACAAACTTAATTGGCAGGGGAAGGGGTACTGGATTACATTCTCCCTCTGCTCCATCTCTTCTCTTACCTTTATGTTATACGGAGAATGAACTTTCACTTTCCCATTGGTGACAAATACCTCATCACTTCTGCCAGTCCTCTACATCACATTAATACCCTTTGTGTGCCATGAGTTCTAATATTTTTTCTTCTAGGTGTGTTCTGGCTGATACATACCTAATTAAATTCAGAACAAGCCGTCTTAGCGCCAGCATAAACTGGCTTTTCTTTCAAGACTGCTTATTGTGTTTGAGACCCCACTAGAAGACTGCATGCCAAAGAACTTGTCTAACCCTTGCACTGACATTAGCTGGATTTAACAAAAGGTACAGAACTGCCCCTGCCTCCAAACATTGTCTTGCCACTACAGAGAGTCACTGTCCTTTCTCGAGGACTAAACATCTACAAATGAGGAGCAAGGAAAATTATTGAAGCAACTTAGTAAGGAGCAGAAAGGTAGGAATCTGCTGAGTTATATTTTAACAGAGCTTTGCGTTCATTTTTATATCATGAAGTTCAGCTTCTAGCCTCCCTAGCAGTAGCTGAAAATACCAGCTGTGAAAATCTGAGTGTCCTAAAAATACAGCTTCTGTGGCATTCTCAAGATACATTAGAGAAACTAATCTTCTTCCATGAAGTAAATAAATTAAAAGTAAAAACATACCTCTCAAATTCTGGTGCCCAAGATCCTTTTTCCTTCCTCTCATCACACCTTTATCCTACATGTATATATAAATTTACATAAACATATTAACACATATAGAATCATAGAATCATGCATATAGAATCATAGAATCATATGCTGTACACCAAAGCAGGATGCTATCGTTAAATGCTGTTCAGAAACGGCTATAGACTTGGCAGGAAAAGTCCAGTTCCGGGATGCCTAATATCCTGTTCCCTCAGTCCCAGACACAGTGACCATGCCAAAGCATCACATTAGTGTTCACAAAGGTCAGGAGGAACTTGAGCTGGACCATGCAATGTCCCAGTAAAACAGCCGTGCTTCGTACCCGCAACACGGGGACAGGTCAACCCATGGGTCACAGTGCACAGGGAGCATTCTCGGAGCAGGGTGGGGTTTCCCATCTTTGTTAGACTCCCTTTGGCATTTCAGAGACCTGTTCGTCTTAATACAAATGTGGAAAATGCCCAGCTTTCAGGAATATGAATGTGGGGACCAGGTACAGACACAAACATGCTTCTAACATTTCTGCAAAGGAGCTCCTTGCAGCTCTCATCATCATGACATATGCTGAGCTTAAAATTCTTGCTGGCCTGTCACCAGTAACATAGTTCAGCTTTATTTACTTTGCCAGTTCATAAAGCTCAAGCTCAGCAGCCTTAATGGCAGCTCAGTGCTTTTCTCTCATTTCCACAACAGTGGAAAGGGGAGTGAACCCCTTTCTTTTGTTGGTTCACTCTCATACACACACCCTTTCTCCTTTTTTAACTTTTTTTTTTTAAATGTCCTATTGCCCTACTAAATTTGCAAAAAATATGGGTTCCAGGAAAAGTGCAAATCTGTTTCAATTTTTTTTGCTTTATAAAAAATTAAATTTTTAATTAATATTCTTCAAACATTATGCCAGGAAAGTTCAAGTCAAGTTCATTGCAATACCAAATAGATTGCATCAAATATTTTTTATTCACAATTCAGTTAAGATGTTTCATCTCAAAATTATCTGCAACAGTAACAATGACCTAATTCATTTCCCTGACAGAGCTAAAAGTATAAATTTATTTTTCACTCTCTTTATAACATCATATTTAATTACAAAGCATAAAATTATTATTTTTCTGAAAAAAAATACTGCATTGCATTACTATCTATAACCCAAATGCTGAACAGGAATGTTCTGAGAAATTATTTGCCTGGTTCCAGGCTTGTTTGTTGAGTTTCTTTTAATTTGGTTACCCCATGTTTGATAAATCATTTGGCTTTACACCACCTTTTTTTTAACTGTGTGTTTATATAAACACCTCCCAGTAAACAGTTTCAGATGAAATAAGGTGCTGCTTGAGTCAGCAAAGATATACTAGAAAAAGAGAACCAACATATGCATGCTACTGCATCAGAGTATCCATATTTATTAGGCACTATGGAACAATAAAGTCAAGGAAAGCACAACCATCAGCAGAAGTGCACGTGTTAGTGATAAAAGAATATATTGAAGAAGCTGAGTAGAAAGGATGCAGCCCTAGGATATAATTCATCTGGCTTACACTTAGTAGTTTTCTACACAGCAATAGCTTATACATATTTAAATATATTCAAATACAAATAAAATATACACACACATTCATCCAAGATAAATTTGGTTGGTTTTTTTTTTAACTTACATGGGTCTTATGCATTTTCTAACCGGGAAAACATAACACTTTTAAAATTGTGTCACTTAGAAGTCATTAAAGGGGTTAAAATGTACAGGTGCATACTATGAACTGCTATTTCTGGCACAGATTTCCTTTGTAAAGAGATAAGCCTATAGAGGACTAATGCTGCCACATTACCATTTATGTGCTAGTGAAGACATTAGACTGCTAATTACCCCATTCAGTGCCTGTCATGGAATAGGTCAGGGTATTGGGTTTGTTCTTTTCATGTCAACAGGGCCCAGAAGCTTTTAAGTAACCTGTTCACTCCATTGCATGTGTTGTTGTATTATTATAATTTAAAATTTAGCAGACATTACAATTCTTCATTCCACATATATTTCCTTGAGCAGACCTGTACTAAATTTCTTTTGTCATCATACTGACAACATTTACCTGCAAGCTTTTTAAAAATCCTTGTGGGATTCTTCACAATATCGTTTAACTGTGGCAATTTATTTGCTGGAAGTGTAGCAGCTGTCATAAAACAAGCAAAATTCAATTAAACTTTATACTGGAACATTGCTAAATATTAAATGTTATTGCATTTCAAATTTGATGGGTCCAAAGTTAATTGATTTCAGACTACTGAACACAAGACACAAAGGAAAAATTGGTTTTAAAATAAAATAAAAAAACCCCTTAATTACGGTTTGTTGGATACAATATGTATGACTCAGCCATCTAATTATCATCAGTTTTTAAATATCAAGCCAAGAATGAACATTTGGAGAGACATAAAAGTTTACCTATAATTGATAATTTGGTAGTACGATCTGAAGGTAAGAAAAAGTAAAGTCATCACCATATTTCATGAGATCATCTGGCTACTGTACTGCAATAGGATAAATTATCCTTTCCCCTTTGGTTCCGATTAATAAAATCGTTCTGGTCAATAAAATATGACTTAGTACTTCTACAAGCAAGTCCTCAGCATGCTTGTAGAGGGAGGAAGACACGGTTTACACAGATGGAACCACATTCTCCTATGAATATGCAACTTGTTTACCCTACGTCCCATGTAATTTCCTAACTGTATTTGGAAATTTTAGTGCAATCTGCTCTTAATTCCAAAGGCTGAAGGCATGAAAAAAAAAGCAGAACACAGCTGCACAGAATTCAGGTAGCTATAAATGAACAAAAACACAGTTTTCAAGGTGTAAGTCCAGCTTTCACATTTCTTAGCTGATTATCAGTAGTGCATAAGGCACCAGAGAGAAATTCCCTTTAAACAAAGCTGAAATAAAACTACGCATCTGTTTACCTGTACTTTAGTAAAGCCTTTGAGACTAGTTCACACAGCATTCTTCTGTGGAAACCACCTGCTAATGGCTTGGATTGGCACACTGTTCCCTGGCTTAAAAACTAGCTGAATGGTGGAGCCTGGAGAGTTGTGGTTAATTGACCTAAATTTAGTTGGTGGTGGGTCACAAGTGGCCTTACCCGCTCAGGGCTCAGTATCGGGGCCAGTTCTATTTAATATTTTTATCAATGATCTGGATTGATTGCGCCCTCAGTAAATTTGCAGATTACTCCAAACTGGGCAGATGTGTCGATCTGCTTAGGAATAAGGAGGCTCTATGCAGGGATCTGGACAGGTTGGCTGGCTGATCCAGGGCCAGCTGTATGAGGTTCAACAAGCCTAAGTGTTGGGTCCTGCACTTCGGTTACGATAACCCCATGTGATGCTACAGGCTTAGGGAAGAGTAGCTGGAAAGCTGCCCAGCAGAAAAGGACCTGGGGCAGCTGGTCAACAGCCAGGTGAACATGAGCCAGCAGTGCACAGAGGTAGCCAAGAAGACCAACAGCATCCTGGCTCGTATCAGAAATCATGCAGCCAGCAGGAAGGAGTAGGGAAGTCATAATGTCCCGGCACTCAGCTTGACTTCTTTATAATCTTTTATTATGTAGAGCTGTTTTACAGCAATATGTTATGATCACACTCCAACTGGGCATGGATTTATTGATCTTTGTTAAGGAAGCCCATGATGTAAAATGTCAATCAAAGAACATTTTTCTCTCTATATGAATATAAATGAGGGAGAGAAGGAAATCTTGAGATACATTGGGGAATGAGACACCCAACTGAAAAGAATCATAGAATAATAGAATAGTTAGGGTTGGAAGGGAACTTAAAGAGCATCTAGTTCCAAACCCCCTGCCATAAGCAGGGATACCTCCCACGAGGATCAGGCTGCCCAAGGCTCCATCCAACCTGGCCTTGAACACCTCCAAGGATGGGGCACCCACAACTTCCCTGGGAACCTGTTCAAGTGCCTCAACACTTTTTTTTCTTTTAGGCTCCTTTCAGGTACTGGAAGGTCACCATAAGGTGGGTCTTCAAGGAACAGGCAGCAAAGCATTGAAAATAACTGAAAGATTCTGTCGCTCTAGAGATTTACATGGGCCGAGAGGGAGAATGGACAAGTTTCTGGAGACAAAATAATCCAGTAATGGTTGATAAACACAAAGAAGTCACATTCAGCACAGAAAACCACTGAGCCTGCAAACAGTTGGAGGACAGAAGAGTAAATGGGAAGTGTCTCAGTCTTGACTGCTTTGACTTTTACCTCTGATTCAGCTTACTGATTCTGAGGATACAAGATAACTGTGTCAGAGAAAATGCACCATGACACAACATAACTTCTTAAATTCTACAAACACATATAAAAATGGGTGAGCTCAAGATTATAACAAGGCCTGTACTTAAGGCTTCTTAACTCTTTCTCTGAAATACTATGGTGCTGTTAATTATCTAAGATCAAGTATTAGACTAAAGATCCACATATTAGTGCCAGTACTGTAAGGATAGGCTTCCAGTGGTTTAGCTGCTAACATTCAGTGTTTTACTTCAAATAACAAACAAACAAACCAAAAACAAACCCTCAAAAGCTTTATGTCTTGCTCTCTGTAAATATGATTATTTTAATAAGATACAAGATATTGAATCATAGATAGATTAGCAGAAAGACCATATAATTACTTCCTTTTAGAACATGTCTTACAAATACAATTTTTACCAAGTTAAATTTTAATGATTTCCTCATTTTTCCAAGTACCACCAGACTATGCTGTTATCTTTTTTCTGTTTTCAAGCAAAATGGTTATACTGGTTATTCATTGGATAAGAATAGAGATCAAGCCTATTTCTCATTTTTTAAATTAATTATGGACATTAAAGCACAGTTTGAGAAGAAGAAGGATGAAATAACTACATAAAGACTGGTTACGGTCTTCACTGTATTATCATTTCAATTTGTCATGTTGAAATGCATATTAAAAAAAAACCCCAAAAAATAAAAGAAAAAGCAATCTGACAGAAACTTAAGCAGGAGATTTCCTAAAGCTGTAGGAAAAACAAGTACTGTTTCATATACTTAAGTTTTTGCACTCATATCTTCAGGGGTTTTCCTCAACATCACTGAACTACTTAATGAAGGTTTAGGAGAATTCATAACTAAGGCATGGCATGTTTTTTCTCACACGATGAGAACATCATGGCTGTTCACATTTCTGAAAATTCCTAAAGGTTTAAAAATTGCATTGCCAGAGCTGTTGGTGAAAAAAAAAAAAATGAAGACAGTTAGGTCAGTACCAATTCAAATGCCTCAAACAATAAGGAAAATTGCTATTGATCACATCACCTTTCATCCAGTAACAGAAGATTTTAAACACACTATTTTTATGGTACCTAACAATAAGCATGCATCCTCCAAAGGGCACTGGTAAAAAACCCATTTAATTATAATTGTGACACTATCAGAAATTCTGCTTTAAAAATCACTGGAATCAGTTACCTCACTTATGCTTTCTACCTAATTTCAGCTGGTATCCAGTACATTTCATTTTGGAAGAACTATTGACTGGTAAAGATTTGTTCTTTCATTTGGTTGCAGTAGCAACTACACGGAACAAATATTTATCATGTGTGTATTTCCACACACCACACACACACACTTGAAGCTACAAGACACAGCTCACAAAACACTATAATAGTAATACATAGCCAATATACATATTACACATGAGATTCTTATTGAAATGGTTGATATTACAATTACATATGGTTGAAAAAAAATCTATAAACTCTTTTGCTTATTTTAAAGAGTAAACAACAAACTAGAAGATGCCAAAATTATATATGAACGAGACATATCCCAGTGTTTCCATTATCTCAGCAATGCTTCATGGAAGACATCAGTAGTTCTATATACCTGTACCATTATCTATCAGCTGACTAAATTCTATTTCAAAAAAATACATTCAGAATTCAAAAAAACTTTTAAGTTATGAAATAGAGTATTGCATCTATGTAGGTTTATGTTTTAGATGCTAATCATATATCTTTAAGGAAGAAAAAGAAAAAGAAAAAGAAAGACCTTGCAGAAAATTTTCAAGATGTTCTATGGTATTATGTCAAAATACATGTGCATGATGCAATGACACTATTTGAAGTCTTCTCCTTAGATTTATTAAAAGGACTGGTGACATTCTATGCAACATTCTCTTTCCTTCCAAACATACTAAATCAATACCAATCACATCAAATCTATATTTAAAACTAATGTATAAGTTCCATTATGTGCATGCTTATTTTATATAAAAAACAACTCTTCATTATTAAACAGGAAACAGCGAAGTCTATATTGAAGCCTCATTCCATTGTTATCATCCACACAGGAATACTTGTGCCTTTTGCCCAAAGTGGGAAGCATTAGTACAGCGGCACAGATTAGCCCATATCAACCAGGCTACAGCTTCCTCAGTCCATGTCAGCTCCACTACAGTTTCAAATCAGCAAGACTGGAAAGGCAAAAGTACTAACAAAGCTGTATTCACCCTTGGTAATGTTACAGTTGAAAAAAAATGTTTTTTACTTCACCGTATAGCAAGACCAAGAGGCAGCTGAGCAGCACTTTGTTCTGAAAAGACTTTCAAAGTCTAATATCCCAACATACAATTGCATGTGTACATATGCTTTACATCAGGAAGGATAAAAACAAAGTATTTAGACAGTTTGGCTAACTGTAATTTGGTTTTTTCCCCTTAAAATAAAAGGAAACCTGCAGAGAATTACTGTCTCTTCAATCCCTCTGTTTCTCTTGAAATCCTGATTCTGAACCATAACAGCTTGAAGCCTTCCTACAAGACTGTGTGTATAAGTGTGTGCATATATCTTCTCTTAAAAGGTTCACCTAAAAAAAAACCAAAAAGAAAGAAAGAAGAAACGGCTCATTTTTCCTACGTGGAATCCTCTAAGTAGGGAACTATGGCAAAAAGATTTTAAAACCTGCCCAAGATTACACAAGGATTCTGTGAAAGAAGAAAGCAAGACAATACCCTTAAATCTCATCATCAACAACTGTTACTGACCTTGTTACGAAAGCCTTACTTCTGCTTGAGGTAAGGCATGAATTTCTTAGTTGCCTCAACTCTCCTCACTCATCAGACTTTACAGTAAACACTACATAAGAGTGTAAAGAGACTTAGAATCTTTTTCTAGAAGTCAGTGTTGAGTTTTTCTGTCAAAAGGTATCAACACACTGTATTTCTAACTACTTTTTCATATTATGAATAAATTTATGCAATAACTGTACATTCTGCCCTTGGGGTCAAAGGAAAATCTTAAGGCATACATTGAGATGAAGTAGTATAACTCCCCCTCAAAAGCATACATGGTTACTTTTAGCTCAAAAGCCCTTTTCATAACAAAACAGTCCTAAACTCAGAGTTTGTCTTGAGCTTAGTCCATTCTATCCTCTATCAATTAATTATAAAGATTTGATTTTCTTTACAGAGCAGTATTATAGGCTATCAATTATAAAACAAATTACTTGGATTTTCATTTCCTGCTGGTATATCATTGTATCAATTTGCTTTTATAAAACAGTCTAGCCACATCTTCAGTAGCATCACTGATACTTGGTAACATTTTTGCTTGCAGTGTTGCCTTTTAAAAAAAAAAAAAAAAAAAAAATACAGCATCTCTGCTAAGTTGCCACTTAACTTTCAGATACACTGATTTACAGGACTCTTAAGTACTGGGACATAAAAGACTCCTGGATGTGCAACAGTGCGTGGAAGGGAATGAGGGACTGGTGAAACAGTGAAGAACAAGGAACACAGCATAGGAGAGAGGGAAGGCAAAGGAGTGAAGATATCTACCTATTAGAAAGTAGAGGAAGGAAAAGGTCCTCCTGTGCAGTCCTGTGAGAGCCAGCATACTCACAGCCAGTATTTACAGCTACCGGTAGTCTCTAGGAGTTAACACAACAGCATACATTCCTGACAGAATATTTAAGTTACTAGTTTCATTCGAGTCCACAATAATATATTAAGATTTCATCTTCATATCCAGAAAAAAATAAATTTTAGAAATATTTTTAACAGTATGGCTGATTTCTGTGTTGTCACTGCAAATCAGTTCAGCTGGCTGCAGGGAGAAAGTTAGGAGACTGCAATATTCCCTACAAAGTTATAGGCTGGACATAAAATAGTTGTACCATTGCTAAGTAGCAAGGCAAGGCAACAGTTTTCTGCGTTTGCAAATGAGTTTTAGGCAGAGAAGTCTTCCCCTGAACAGGGGGAATATAAATGTTGCCTCAGTTATAAAAGTTCCAGTGACTAATTACAGTCACTGTGCAGGTGTTTAATTTAGAGAACCAGAATTGCATGACTGAAGGATAACGCGGGTCACAAGAACACTAGAGAACAACAGAATTGATACTTTGATCACTTTGCACATCATACAGTGCAAATATAAGTCATAATCCCAGCCTTTGACACAAAAAGCCCATAGGTCGACAGATTCTATGACTCTATCATTCTATGACTCTATACAGATTCTATGATTCTATGATTACACTACAGCATATCTAGCCCAAGGTCAAATATTACATTTCTATCAAGATATTAAAGTTGTAGCATTTAAGAATACATTATAACTGTTCTTTATATTAGAGCCCAGTAACAAAACTTGAGACCTTTTCCCCCAAATAAATTATTTGAGCTATCTCCCCTTATAAACAATATTTTACCTCCTGTTCTTCCTAACTAGCTGCCAGCCCTAAAAACTAATTGTCATCCCATTTAGACAGAACAGAGGTAAAAACCCAAACCCTATTCTCCATTTATAAAACACAAATGTGCATTTCTGTAAGTGCATATGTAAATAATAATTTTAAAAAAAATCTACAGGAATAATGGAAGGCAATTCATGAGTGTTTTAATCATGCTAAAAGCATCAGGGTGTCCATCTCACACATTGAGAAATTATTTATTGTCAAGGATCTTACGAAATGAGCAACTAACTTTTCCTCAATTCAAGATGGACTTGGTTTCTTGGGTTTCCACAGTATTTCCAATAGGACTCCCTTTAATAAACAAAGGGACTTAGGAGGAACATACTTTTTTTGTTTGCTTGGGGGAGGAGACAGACAGCTGTGGTGAGCATAAGGATTTTTGTAACTGGGAAGACGGATAGCCTGAAGGCTACACAACAACCTATTAATCAGGTTAATTCTTTGCTTAAAAAGTTATTCAAAATGGCAAAACAGGTGCTGATTATTTTCGTTAATGAGATAGGTTTTAGCCTGCTTTTCCATTGGCAGGCTGCCCCCAACATGGTGTGTTTGTTTTTAATCATCTTTAACTACTTCTTTGATAATACCATTATGAAAATCAAATGACACTTTTAAGACCTTATCGTACAGTGTCTTGCAATTGTATCACAATTCTTCACAAGTTCATGTTAATAGAAAATTAGCTTTCAGTGTAAGTTTTGCGCTACTGATCCTGATGACATACAGCCATGAAAGGGGATGTCATTAAATATATTAGAACACTATTCATTAGCTGCATAGATTTATTCCTGCTTTTCTTACCATTTATTTATTATTATTTGTAATTTCCCAACCTTATTAAAATAATATTTGTCATTATATTAGGTCTATTGGGGAAGCTATAGAAAATATATCTAAATATATCTAAATGTTAATGAGTACAAAAGCTTTTCTAAATCTTCCTTAAAATCTGTGAAGATCTGGAGAGAATTCTCAGTTCTGGTGAAAACCGGATCCTGGTACTGAACACTTACACTAGGTGGCCGGGGGTTAGAAAATCAAAAGCATCTAAGGACAAAATTAAACTTTTTGAGGGTGTGTAGATCAGATGGCTTTTGTAACAGCAGCAACAAAATCACACTATTGTTAATCGTAATTTTTACATTATTGCTGACGATTTATGGGAGAGTTAATTATTTTCAGTAGTGTTCCAGCTTTGATCTTTCCAAGTTTTCTTTTATTTGATTGCATAATCAAACAGTCAATAGATTCACAGAATTGTTTAAGTTGGAAAAGACCTTTAAGATCATCAAGTCCAGACTTAAGCCTAGCATTACAAAGTCCATGCGTAAACCGCATCCCTTAGTGCCACATCTACACGTCTCTTAAATACCTCCAGGGATGGTGACTCAACCACTTCCCTGTGCAGCTTGTTCCAATGCTTGACAACCCTTTCAGCAAAGTAACTTCTCCTAATATATAGTTTAAACCTCCCATATACAGCAGGATAAATGGGAAAGCTTTTTAAGTTCCCTGTAACCGCGAATTAATCCTCAAACTAAATCCTCAGAAGCATCCTGGGTTATCACCAGACATCCTCTGTCAAAAGAGGTTAAGACTATCACACGTGGTGGAAACAGCAGTTCACTCAGGCAAGGAGAGGCACAAGCAGTTCTGTAGTCTCTTATTTCTAATGTGTAAAAGTAAAAGATGCACTTCTCTGATCTTAGTGCTACCAACACCATGTTCATCCAGCATTTCTTAACTCACTCAAAAATAAACTGTGACCACCGATGTAAAATTCTATCAGCGCCTCAGTACTACAAAAACACCACACACTTTTATAGTGACTCTCAAACAACAGCATAGAAGTTGAGACACAGAGTGGACGATTGCCACACCCTACACCTTCCTCTACCCAAAAGCCTTCATCAGTATTCCAGTAGGACATAATTCATACTAATGCTTTTCAAGTGCAGGAGGAGTAAAAAGTAAGTACTCCTGAGAAATATCTTGACTGTAAAAAATAAAACACTTAAATGGCAGCAATTTATAAAATCAAAATTACAATAAAGCATTTCTGTAAAATGATTTTTTTTCTTCCTAAATGTATAATTTAAAAAGAAAATAAAATATATTCTAACTAAAAAGTTTCAGAGTGAAATAAAAAAAAACCAGTCCTTTGCCACATAAAATCATACTGGCGTTTACTTAAAGTAAATGAATTCCTACAGTAAATCATATATAAAAAACAGGCATTTGATTCACAATGCTTCTTATTTCATTTTAAAATTTTTCAACAGATGCACATAGAGAGCAAAAAGGTTGTTGAAGACACTACTTTCTATTCAGGTTATGCTGCTGCCTTTGGATGGAATATAGATCACGATTTAGGAATATTTACATACAACATATTTAGGGGGAAATCATATTTGGAACGGGTTCTTTGCTTTGAAATTATCTTTAAAACAATAAAGGAGCACTTTTGGGGGAAGGAGTGAACTGCATTTCATTCATTCATGGAACAATCCGTATTTCACTTTGGTGAAAAACAGTCAGCACTATTAAACCAGGAACACAAACTGAAACCCTGCTACTCCCAGAGCACTCAGTTTCTTACATGAGCAATGAACCAGTTTTGATTACTACTTTTTGACTGAGTATAAGGTACACCGGCACTAGGTTGTAAAGCTGATCTTCCATGCTGCTCAAAAATAGAAAAGTTCTTTTTAAAAAAAAAAAAAAAAAAAGTGATTTGAAGAAAACAAATCCAATTCAACTCTAGTAGAAGTGAAGTTGTCTGGAATCTCTCTCTGTCTGGAAGAAACTTTCCTGTTACACAACAAAGGAGAGACAGAGCAGCTACTACAGGACCCAAGGGCATTATGCAAAAGCATCTGCAACAGAGTCAGGACTAGTTCAAATGGAGTATCTGGCTGAGGTTTTATTGCAAGAATCAGTCGATTTCTTCAAAAACTGAAGAGGTCTGAAAAGATCCAACAGATCTAAAGGTAGTAGACAGTTAATTGGGAAACCTGAAAAATATTAGGAGGCGATAATGCTGTCAAATGAACAAAATATTCTTTCCCTTCTTTCATTTTGGTTATCGCTAGCTTGCTAGCTACTATTGGGTACAGAGAGGAGTACCCAACAAAGGGCAAAGACATTAGATGTTTCAAGACAGAAGCCAGTTCAGTTGACCCTAGTTGTTCCTAACAGATTTACCACTATAATCCAATGGGACAGTGAAGCATCCTCAGGAGCTTGTTCAATTGCACTTCAGTCTCTGAAAACAGCAGTCCTGGGTGAAATTATCACTGGATGCACCACAGATCACCCAGAGTACATGCACACAACTGTCAGAACAAATCAGGACTGCAAAATTCCCCCCACATGAGAGGCAAACCACTCACCTTGTCATTTTCCTTAGGAGAGGTTCTTGCTGCCTAATTTCAAAGGTAAAATAATACACCATGGAGGCACTGGGAACCATTTAAACTCATTTGACCCATCTATTAAAAATACCAGGATGTCAATAAAGTGAGGCTTGGTTTGATAAGCAAAGGAATTGCTCTTTGAGTAAGGACTAACAGCACGCATCACAGAATCATAGAATAGTTTGGGTTGGAAGGGACCTTTAAAGGTCATCTAGTCCAACTCCCCTGCACAGAGTAGGACAACTTCTACTAGATCTGCTTATTCAGAGCTCCATCCAAATTGACCTTAAATGTTTCCAATAATGGGGCAACCTGTTTCAAATAATGGGTAACCTGTTCCAGTGTTTCACCATCCTCATAGTAAAAAATGTCTTTGTTCTATCTAGTCTGAACCCACCTTCTTTTACCCTAAAACGATTACCCCATGTAAGAAATGGCTTAACAAATTCTAATGTTCATTTATTTCTTATAACGAAAAAATGCAGAAAATATTTTCTTGGCTTTCCAAAGCCAACTTCTAAAATCACAATAACATTTTCATGTCATGAAACAGAAATCATAGAATAACCAGGTTAGAAGAGACCCACTGGATCAGAGTCCAACCATTCCTATCAAACACTAAACCATGCCCCTTAGCACCTTATCCACCCGTGCCTTAAACACCTCCAGGGAAGGTGAATCAACCACCTCCATGGGTAGCCTGTTCCAGTGCCCAATGACCCTTTCTGTGAAAAATTTTTTCCTAATGTCCAGCCTGAACCTCCCCTGGTGGAGATTGAGGCCATTCCCTCTCGTCCTGTCCCCTGTCACTTGGGAGAAGAGGCCAGTTCCCTCCTCTCTACAACCTCCCTTCAGGTAGTTGTAGAGAGCAATGAGGTCTCCCCTCAGCCTCCTCCTCTCTAGGCTAAACACCCCCAGCTCTCTCAGCCGTTCCTCATAAGGCCTGTTCTCCAGTCTCTTCACCAGCTTCGTTGCTCTTCTCTAGACTTACTCAATGCTACATGACTTACCCAAAATGCTTTATTACCACAAAATGCACTATCAGTACATTTGCACAAATTGTCCTTCAAACTCAAATAAACTGCACAATAAAATACATGCTCATTTTTCTGCTTCGTCCTTATAAACTACAGTATGCCTCAATGTTCTAGTAATTCACAAGAATCATCAGAGTATGGGGTTCTTCAGTAATGTTTAAAAACACCAAACTAGGTATCTGTTCTTAATACCTGAGAGCTTATTACTCTGGCAGAATGTCATCACAGCAAAAGATAACTCTTTCTTGCATTAACTTACATGTAGAAGGAGAGCAATGTTTACCACTATGGGATAAAGATTTATATATTCATGACCTACAGCCAACAACTCACCATTTGGCAAACGCTTCAAATCAAAATAACAATGTTCCAAACAGGTGAATGAGTAGTGTAAGAAGTAATAAGATTTAATCTTTCATGTCTAAATAAAGTCCTGCTACATGACAATGTGCTTTTTAATTATATATAAAATTATCATTCCTTCAGCAACAGAGTTAACGCAGCTGTGTCAAACGGTATTAAAAACCTGTCAGTTACCCTTCTGCAGAAAGTTTCCTTTGCTGAGGTACACTGACAGAAACAGAACAATTTTCACCCTCCCAACAACACGAAATACCAGCAGAGTCTTGCATAACTAGATGTGCTATTTTGCAAGGGATGTCCTGACTTTGCAGGGCATTCCCAGCTGCATGCATTAACTTGCAAATTCTGCCTTGCTTTCCAGCAGATCCTGGAGACACTCACTTGCCTGTGTCAGACTAGTGGAGAACTGCATCACAGCATCACTTCTATCTACCACTGCTCTCCCAGCTACATCTCTTCCTCCTACATTTAGGAGGAGGAAAGAGAATAATTACTCTAGCAGCCACTAGATAGTGTAATTTAATTTGATATTACACACAGTAAGATAGGAAAACTATGTAATGATACAAAATTATCATGATGCAGTAGAAGTTAAAATATTTGTGATGTTTAAATTAAAAAGTACAATAGTGACGCACCTCTAAAAGAACAGACATTTGAGAGTATTTATACTGTTTCTCCTTATGGTAAAGGAGAAAGTTCAATGTCAGCATCATCTATAGCATACCTAGTGACTATACACCCTTACTGTCTACAGTTGTGCATTTTTGTAACTGATATTTCTTCATCATCTTCCTGCTCTGGAAAGAGATTAGAATAGAAGCAGAATTTCTGACCAGTGATTATGAAATTGCTTCACTTGAAATAATAGGTATTTTTAAAAAATATTAATCTTATTTCAGTATACAAACCCTCTTGGAAGAGGTGATCCATGTTACATAGACAAGCTAGAAAATGAAAATTCAGTCATCTTGTCTGTCCTCTCAATCATTGCAGCAAGTTTATAATACTTGCAGGAAAGAAAGGCAATGAAAGAATGATTACAGTAGGATGAAAACAATGTGACTACAAAGCAGGAAACTGCTAAAACACCAGAAACTGCCACATGTCTACACACAGAGAATGTATTTCAGTGTCATTTTTACAGAGCTGGAAAGAACTACATTCACTGTTTTATCTGCATTTCAGAAAGCTAACTCTAATTACTTGCTTGAATTAATTGGGGCAACTAGCTTTGCAGGTATAAAAGATGAGACATTTAAAACTACAGGAATAAAAAAGCTCTCCAAAACATTTGGGCTAAATTAGGTCTCATTCATACTATGCAAGGAAGCTACATTTCTTTATGTGTTTATTTTGATGTGATTGGTTTAGCTTTATGACATTTAAAGTCAAGCCAAGCCAATACCAAGTCTTTTTTTGCTGCAGTTGAGAACCGTCACCCACTGCTGCCACCTAGCAGAGCATCTTTTAAAATATGGTTAATATGAAAGACTTCATTGGGAACAGTTAATGAATCAATAACTTAATTAGGAACACTCTATAAAGAAGCTGCCATTAAACTTTTCACTGTTCTTTGATACTACTCATGATGTCATCTATTAATTATGGCTCTGCTATTCCAGTTATATAGTGCATTAAAATTAGCCAGAAGTGAACAAACATTTCAGGTCAACAGTATCTCCATCATTGCATTTTTAGTTAACGACTGGGGTGTAGGTTTGCAGAGGGATTTGCAGCATCATGAAATGCACAATTCAGATGCTGATCACCTAAGAGGAATTAAATATCCAGCCTCTGGTTTGGCCCTTCCTCTGCATCCACTTTTCCTTCTCTTTAAAATTCTCAGCAGAAAACAGGCAATAACTGTATTTCTGACAGGAAGTTTTCCTAAGCAGGACACCCTCACTTATTATAGCTCAAAGCCTTTTTCTGTAGTCCAATTCCCCATTCCTTTTCTTCTAAAATGAGGCAGGTATCAATTTTATCTTTAGGATGCAATTGGAAGTGTGTGTTGTAACAGATCTTTACAGAGTTACAATGATTGCAACACTTGCCCAACAAATGAGTGATTCATTATTCTCCACTGAATGCCCCAAACATTAGTCTAGACATCTAGGTCCTTCCCTAAGGACTAATAAATCTTTAATTATTTTATACAAAGTGACCTAGTTTCAATAGGGAATTGGTATCCTGTAATATTTTGCCTTAGGATTGCTTCTGACTTGAACAAAAGCCCTCTGCAACCACAGAAAAGGACTCGACTTCTTCATTTTATTTCTGAGCAAAAATTACACCACTTGCATTTCCTAAGGTAGCCAATTTACCAGCATAACACACCCACTGACTTGGTCTCCTTTGGAGACACAGATTAGGTTAAACATAGCTGAACAGGGACTAGTTTAGCAATAAAAATCTAATTACATTGAAAAAAATCTAACATCTGGCATATGGACACACAAAACCAGACACTTGCAGAGTGGAAGTTACTAACTAAGCCAACATTTTAAGAATTGCTTAATGCCTTCAATGACATTAAATAATTCAGTGTTTTTGTGAACATAGCCTTTCCCTGTAGCCTCACTAGAGTTGCATCGACTGACGCTCAGATAGGTACAACCTGTGCCGTTGTGGCATCCTTCAGACAATCAGCCATTCCAACACAATGCCACTGACCATTGCTGCGCAGGGACATGTGCTGCCTGAGCTGTGCAGAACTTGGCACAGGAGTAGTGACAGCTAGAGATAAGCAGAGGTAGAGGACACAGAAGATGAGTGCTGAGGCAGGTAGCTGAAGAAAATATCATCTTAGAAGTTTTCAATCAGTGGTATCAGAAGCAGCTTCCAGAAAAGGTACACAGTGAGAGTGCCCACTCCCTCCCTGAAGCATGTCACAGCTCTTTATAAACACCCATTGTGTCCCAGCTGACAACAGAATTAAACAGGGCTGTAAAAAATTATAAGAAGGCCAACAAATAGTACTTTACAACTTGTTGCAAAGAAGTCCAAGGATGGATAATGATATTATTTTATTATTACATAGATTTCCTGCCTAAAATGTAGTGGTATTTTCAATTCATCATTTTTTTTTTTTCTAACGAAGAAATTCAGATGGTTAACTTACTTCCAGCTCCAAAACACTACAAACATCTGTATCCTCCTCCCTTTATATCTGCAGTGAACTGGTGCATTTGGCAAATAATGGATTTTTAAAACATTTAAAGTGTTACAGATAGTTCCAAGATTTCCAACTATTAATCAGACTTTGTACCCTTTACTAGAAATGCTGCAGAGATATCTAGAAAGAAGAATGATTATAGGAAGAGCAGCAATCTAATTTGTTCAAGCACTGGACAGTATTCTACACATAGTGTTGGATTTTCCAGTAAGACTGCAAGACTTCTATGAAATAGAACACTAAGACTGATGAATCATGTGCTACTAAGAACTGCCACACCACATCAGAAGGTTTCAGCCCCATCTAGCACAGTGTCCTGCTTCCAACAGAGGCCATAGGTACCAACTCAAAGGCAGCTGAGAACAGAGCATGCATATATAACGGCATTTCTCCTAACTCAGAGGACTTCATGAGCTTACATGGAAATTAAAAAAATGAAAGTAATACAAAAAAAATGTAGTTTTTAACTAGGTGTCATAAAAAAAGGGGAGAAGGAATTCAGAATGATTTTTGAGAAACACTGCACTAGTACAAACCTATTACTCAGTAGTTCAGGAAAAAATGTGTTTGAAATTACAGAACTATGACAGGGCACTAAAAAGTAACATACACAATGTTAAGACCATTACACACTTCAGTTGCTGGTCTTTTGTCACCCGTACTTTTAGATAAATCAGAAAGGTCTATGTACATGTTATAATGTTGCTGTTCTTTTCTTCTTGACTGGCCTGATACAGTAACAGTGATGTGGGAATATTAACAACAACAACAACAAAGAGTATCCTGCTTGGTTTCAGATGAGGGTAGATGAGGGTGAAACATATTTGGGCTATGATGTAGTCATGCCCACTGATCCAGTATACTTAGAAATACTACATAATCTAACTTCTCAAAATATAATGGAGCAACACCTTGAGACATTTTCAGGAGCCTTCTTAGCAAAAAGCTTAGATAAACAGATGCATATAGGTGCTATTTAAACTGAAGTGATCTTGAGAGAGGGATAAACAGATAAATAAAATTTATTTCACACTAAGAAAATACTCTCAATAAGTGCTCCAATTCAGTGGAATTATAATTGTGGAATTACCATCAAGAGCAAGACATCCACACGGACATTCTGCACAAAGCATTAGAGAAAAGCTGCCTCACAGCAAGAACCATTCAGAGCATAATGGAAGGTGCCAATGACCTGGATTTTACCCGAATATTTCATTTTTCCTGCCTAGAAAGAATCTGTATACTTGCCAATAATATAAAAAGAACCTGGACTCAATCACTATACATATGTGATGCATAACGAGTAAGCCAATACTTGTAAGAAGATAAAAGTTACTGCCCATGAACAATAAATCTGATGCATTTAGCAACCACCTTCAGCCTGTGATAACAATTCAGTGCAGTACATCTGCACATTCTTCTGCCTAAGAAATTCCAGACAGAAATAGAGCTGCTCTGTTACTGCTGGCCTTACAAGCTACTGTCTTAACAACTCCTCTCCATATTTCTAACTTAAATCTGAAGGTCTTGAATTTGCATCCCTAGTGCTTCGCTATGCATTGCATCAAAATATAAATTAGATGAAATAACTTCTGATAGTAACACCTGAAACTATCTTTGTCAACAAAAGAGATGCTGAATTCCTTACAGAGGGGAGTCGTATTTACATATTCCAAAATAAAAATCATGTGAAAATATTTTGTTATTATGGTACTTATTTCTACTTCATTTATCAATTTAAACATATCATCAAACACACTAAGGTGAGCATCAGTTATTGTATGAGTGGAAAAGTAATCTATTTCAAAGTTAATCTGGACAAAGTAGATTATTAATAGCTTTAACAATTATTAACACTTGGAATTCCAGACATGCTCAGAGAACCTAGCTGAAAATGGTACTACTCATCCAATAAACATGATATCTTTATCTAGCGATGATACAGGTTTTAGAATACTGTAAGAATCTTGTCCAGATGAAAAAAAAAAAAAAAAAAAAAAAACAAAACACCTCATCTATAAAATCACATAAGCTGGTACAGATAAAAAGCTCAAGGAGAGACAGACTTAAACTAGCAAAGCCACATCTTGTTAAAGCATATGTCACCTGTCTACAATACTTTTAACACATGCTAGAACATACTGGATGCATTATCACATTTATTGCCTTGGCAACAAAGCTAGTATTAATGGTACAGGGTGGTCCTTGTTCCACAGAAATAAAATTCAAGGAGAAGCAAAGGACGTATTAGCTGTATTTTCAGATGCTATCTGAGAAGATGTTTGTCTGAGAAGCAAACAAAAAGCCAAGATTGTTTAAAATTTACTTGTTAACTTGTGATTTTTCACACATGCATCCCAAATGCTGCTCTACGTCTGGCAAAATAATTAAAAACAGGAAAAATACAGAAATACACAGAGTTTTAAAACTATTTGTAAAAAAGAGATTTGAAACCTGAAAAATGGGAATGGTTTTACTTTCTTCTGTCTGCCTTACAGTTGACGTTTTAAAAAGCAGTTTAAAGTCAGTTGAAATAGAATGTCTTGCAATAGCCAAGTCTACTTGTCCCCTACAAGTTTTAAAAGAAACTGTAGAGAAGGACTTGGGGGTGGTGGTCAATAAGAAGCTCGACATGAGCCAGCAATGTGCACTCAGAGCCCAGAAGGCCAACTGTAACCTGGGCTACATCAAAAGAAGCGTAGCTAGCAGGTCAAGGGAAGTTATTCTGCCCCTCTATTCCTCTCTTGTGAGACCTCATCTGTAGTACTGTGTCCAGTTCTGGAATTCTCAACGTAAGAAGGATATGGAGCTGTTGGAATGGGTCCAGAGGAGGGCTACAAAAATGATCAGAGGGCTGGAGCACCTCCCATACAAGAACAGGCTGAGAAAGTTGGGATTGTTCAGCCTGGGGAAGAGAAGGCTATGAGGAGACCTTATAGAAACCTTCCAGTACCTGAAAGGGGCCTGCAAGAAAGCTGGAGAGGGACTATTCACAAAGGTTTGTGGTGACAGGACAAGATGAAACAGGTATAAACTGGAGAAGGGCAGATTTAGACTAGACATTAGGAAGAACCCCTTCACAATGAGAGTGGTGAGGTACTGGAAAAGGTTGCCAAGGGAAGTTGTGGATGCCCCATCGCTGGAGGTGTTCAAGGCCAGGTTGGATGGGGCCTTGTGTAAATTGATCCAGTGGGAGGAGTCCCTGCCCATGGTAGGGAGGTGGGAACTAGATGATCTTTAAGGTCCCTTCCAACCCTAAGTATGCTATGATTCTATGATTCTGATTTGGTTTGTTCTATGTATACCAAACAACTTCCACAGCTCCTAGTCCTTAAAATTAAGGCTTAAGGTCAATAAATATTTTCCTTTTCATTAGTAAGATGAAGAGTGTGAAATGAATAATTTTTATGTCCTCGTTAATTTGCTAATGTAAAACCTCTGTTTAGAATGCAAGAACATATTAAAACCAGCAAATTTAATGCCTGCAGTGAAGTAATAGAAGGACTGAGATTCCCAGCTACTAATAGGGTTATTTTAAAAAAAAACCACACACACAAAACCCCCAACCAAGTTTACTAATAGAAGTTGAATTAGTAACTGGACTGCACATGGTGGACATGGCATGAACTTACCAGACTTATACATGCTTATCTGAGAAAAAAATCAGGCATTATGAATACAAATTATGCTATTCATGTCTTCAGCTAAGGCTTTCAGTCATGCCAAGCCATGCTCCCTTCTAGATGTTTATATGCACCCCGAGCAGACATGGAACTTACTTCATATTTAGAACCTAACATAGCTTTGCCTCTGGTATGCCCCCACGTGCACAAAGCAATAGTACGCCGAGAAATGCAACTCCGTATGACAGACAGAAACTGGACTTCAGCACGACCAAATACTGTGCTGTTTACCCAAGAGCTAATCGATACTGATGGCATCTGAACAAATCTCACAGTGCCAACACCAGGCTTTTTAAGACCAGAAAGTTAAAGCAAAGCATTGGCAAGAATCTCTTCAGTCTGACTGCTGTGTATAATCAGTAATATATACAGGTTCATATAAACACACACACATGAATTCATCCTTCCAACTATATGAAAAATTATGTCATATTTGACTGCAGGTCAAGGTGAAGCCCTACAAAGAAACCTATAAAACTATTTAAAAACTACCTGAACTCTCACATTAGAAAAAAAAAACAATTGTGATTCTTTGTGTTTTTTTCCAACTTTTTTTTTCCCATTCTTTGTGATTTTTTCCAACGTTTTGAATAGAAACCAGAATCTGATGAATAATGTCTCTATAAAATGGTGCTTATTAATAATTATACAAGTAGTTAAGTATTTATAAAGTAGTAATATAAAACAAAATAATATCAACTTTCTAAGGAGCACTCTTTCCAGGAGTCTGTGTCTAAGTTCATAATTTTAATAGAAATTTAGTAGTTCTAAAAAAACCAAAAAAGAGTCCAAAGTAATCTAGTATTCAAGATAAAGGAATTACATTTCTTTTATACTCACTGTGATTGTGACATACTGCAAAATTATATATTTTAATTGGTAGATTTTTATAGCTAGCTATAGCTAGCTAACTTATCTGTACTTTTGCTGAAGTATCTTTTAAGATTATAGCCTAAAACAGAAAGATAAGAAATTCTTCTTATACTTTGATTAAAGAAAAGTATGCCGCGTATGCTTCAAGTTTTTCCCAATATGACTAATAAGTATTTTCATTCAAAAAACTCACTCTACCCTAAATAACAGCAATAAACTCACAATGAATCCCACAGACGTGAAATGTATTTATTTTTATATTGTTCTATCTTTAAGCACGGCACTGGAAAGGTGAACAAATGAGACTACTGCTGTCAGTCAATATCGGGTGACTTTATGGTAGCCACACATTAGATTAAACTACGGAACTATATTTAACCTGAGAAGATATGGTCTCATTTACATAATCCTGTTTTGGGAGCTGCTAATGAGTTACCATATCCTAACCCAGATACGCCTGCCAGAAAGTTGCCTGCTCTTTCATGTCAACCTAATAATGAGAGTACAATTCCATTGTAAAAAACCGACGCACGGCACAAAAACGACTTCTGTTAAGCATGTTGATCACCAATATAATCAGTAACCTAAAAATAAACTTCTACCTAAGTTAACTCATATTTATAATACAGGAGCTTTATTTTTATTATACTTGCTATATAGCCACAACCACAGTGGCACTAAGAAGAGATTTCCAAGGCAGGGGAAGAAAGCAATGGAATTAGGTAAGTAAAGAAATTGCTAAGTCCTTTGACACTAGTGCATTCATAGAGGGAGCAGATGCCTACATTTACAAATTAATGAACACATGATTACTGAAAGGTGTTTTAGATCTTACATTATATGCTAAGTGAGTTATCACAGTGGCCTCTACTTGCTTTTAAAATGTACCAACAAGAATGCTCATCCATCTCAGAAATGTCTTTATCTTTCAGAGAGCATCCACTGAGAGTCAGGCTTCCCCAGATGAAAGTCCTACATTCAGCCACCTGTCTCACAGACACATATGGTACTTGGGGATCAGCAGGGCGCAGGGCAAGCATCGGTCACTTGGTAACATCTGTCAACTGACCAAAAGTGGCATTAATGAAATTCTAAAAGGAGTTTAGTTCACTCCTTCATGCTGTAAGACAGCTGCAGTGACAACCAATGTACTTAAAAAGCATCACATTAAAATCATAGATGGTAAAATGAAGCAGGGAAAAAGATGGAGCTTTTCAGAGTATGCTTTTTAATCCAAATCATCTACAGTAATCACCTTTCCAAATACAATCATAGTACTATTTGTGACCAAGCACACCATGAAATGTAAAACAGTGATGTAAGAAACAAAAGGCCCAACTACAAATGAGTAACAAAGATTTCATTATTATTTGTCATTGTATCACATACTTCAGTCCATACTGTTTCTACATTTGACTATATTTCAAGGGCTGTTAGCTTGAAGATCACCTCAAGAAATTATCATAATGTAAAAATCATCAATGCATAAAAATAGTTCAAATTTCAGTGTCACTAGCTGCTTCCTTTACACTGTGTCTACTAACACTATATATACAGGAAAAGCACTAAAAATACAGTCCAAAGATCTGTAGTTTCAGATCATCACATTTTCTCCACAGAACTAGGATGCCTTTCTCTGTTGCTATATAAGGTCCACAGATTTCAAGATTCAGAGAACAGTGACTATACCAAGAATGGAGAGAGGGCATTCCCAAGGCCAAACAAGGCCAACAGACCATAAACATGGTATCCTGGCTTCAAGTGATAATTATTTCCCTGCAAAGCTAAGGCTATACTCTGGTGGAAAGTTCTTCCACTAATTTTGCTCTTCACAAAGGAAACAATGAGATGCCTCAAAGAAAAAACAATTTACATTTATTTTACACAAGTGTTTTATCAAAAAATATGATGACAGGAAGAAAAAACAAATAATGGCTTCTTTTCAGCAAAACAAGAGAAGAATACAAAGCTTATGGGAAGGGAACAGAAAAGCAGATTTGATGACTGGCAATTGGAGCCCTTAGCTTGTTTAACAATTATATACGAACAGATCAGAGATGTAGTGGAAATAAGACATAATGTGAATCCACCATGTGGTGCACCTATCAATTAAGACACAGTTTCTGCACCATAAGAATGCAATGTAAACACTTTGTGTAGTACAACCTGCACAGTATCCAAGTCTGTGAAGATTTCCGTTGCCAAGACTTTCTTGTCTTAAGCTACCATCTGAAACAAGGAAAACTGCTCTTTGCAGAAGTGGAAAGGCAACATGAAAAGTAAGCAGAAGATAATTCCCTTTTGGTTTTCCCCATATTCAGCAATTAATTAACCTATTATTTCCAATTCTTTGAATTTAAAACAGAAAAATAGTCATTAAATATGACAGCATTTGAATGCACCTCAAAAGTTGCAATACTGTACGCTGTCTCAAATCTATCAGTAATTTTCATATTGGATTGGTGGCTCACGTCAAGCATATTAATTTTGATGCACCTCCATCTGGGAAAGAAGGAGATAGAAATATTGATACATATTTTGCCATTAGGATCAATTGCACAGTAATGGCCAGAGCTGAACAATTTCCTAAGCACTCTTCACCTAGGGCTTTGTGTATATCATATGCAGCACAATGAGGTGAAACATGGAAGAAGTCTGAATATCATTTTTCATAAAGGTTGTTTCAATAAACTCAAAGCCTTACTTTTAGAATTCTTCCCAAGTTCAAGAAATCTAATCTATATTTGCTAATCTGTCTATCTATATCAATCCCAGTGTCCATATTGCCAAAGATGTTAAACAGCTACCCCTGAGAAGTGCCTTTCATCACTGGCCTCCACTTGGACAAGTCACTGACTGCAACTCTTTCAGTGCAATCATCCAGCCAAGTCTTTATCCACCAAGTGGTCCATTCATCACATCCATGTCTCTCCAATGCAGGGACAAGGGTGTCATGTGGGACAGCATCAAACAATTTCCACATGTCCAGATACATGACATAGTTCCTCTTCCCTTATCCACCAACACTGTAACCCCATCATAGAAGGTCACCAGATTTTTCATGCGTTATTTGCTCTTAGTAAAGCTGGGTCAGCTGACATCAAACATATCCTTATTTTCCAGGTGTCATAGCATAGTTTCCAGGAGGATCTGCTCTGCAATTTTGCTGGGCATAGAGATGAGAGTAGATGGCTTGTAGTTCCCCACGTCTTAATTTTTTTCCCATTTTAAAAATGGGAATATGATAGATAGTGACTTAACAACTTCATCCTCCAATTCCTCCAGGACCCACGGATGCATTTCATGCATTGTGCAACTTCAGGTTCCTTAGACAGTCTCAAACCTGATTTTCTCCTGAGGTGGGCAGTTCTTCTTTCTCTGAGTTCCCACCACTGCTTCCTGCGACTTGGGTTGTGTTGCTAGAACAGGTGCTGGTGAAGACTGAGGCAAAAAAAGTTGTTGAGTACCTCAGCCTTCTCCATATCATGGATAACCAGGACTTTTGTAATCTTCCAGAGAGGCTCACATTTTCCCTAGTCTTCCTTTTATCACTGACATACCTACAGAAGTTTTTCTTGGTATCTTTGACATTCCTGTCCAGATTTAATTCTGTCAGGGCTTTAGCCTTCCTAACTTGATCTCTGGCTGCTTGGACAATTTCTTTGTATTCCTCCTAGGTTATCTGTTCTTGCTTCCATCCTCTGTAGGCCTCCTTTTTGTGTTTTTGTTTGTACAGGAATTCCTCATTCAGCCTCCTGGGTTTTTTGCCTGCCTTCCTCTTTGTTGGGATGCATTGCTCCTGAGCTTGGAGGAGGTGATATTTGAATATTCAACAGCTTTCTTGGGCCCCTCTTCCCTCCTGACCATTATCCCAGGGTACGCTACGAAGGCAATCTCTGAAGAGGTCAAGGTCTGCTCTTCTGAAGTGCAGAGTAGCGAGTTTGTTGTGTGCCCTCCTTGCTGGCCTTATTATCCTGAACCCCACTATTTCATGGTCACTGAAGCCAAGGCTTCCCTCGGGGCTCATATTCCCCACCAGCTCCTCCTTCTGGTGAGACCCAGGTCCACTATAGTACCTCTCCTCTTTGGCTTTTCCACCACTTGGAGAAGAAAGTTACCATCAGTGCATTCCAGGAACCTCCTGGATTGTTTATGCCCTGCTATGTTGTCCTCCCAACCAGGGCAGCTGAAATTCCCAATGAGGACCAGGGCGTGCGAATGTGAGGCTGCTCCTATCTGTTAACAGAGGACCTCATCCATCTGGTCTTCCTAATCAGATGGCCTGTAGCAGACCCCAACTATCATGTCATCTGTTCCTGCTCTCCCTTTAATCCTGACACATAAACTCTCATTCAGCTCCTTATCCATCTTCAGGTGGACCTCCATGCACCTCAGTCGGTCACTGACATAGAGGGTGACGCCCCCTCCTCACTCCCCTGCCTGTCCTTCCTAAAGAGCCTTTATCATTCCACTCCAGCACTAACAGCAGCCACCCCACCATGTACAGGATCATGATCACAGTCCTGTAGTTATATACACGCCTCTGACTTCTTGTTTATTCCCCATGCTACAAGCATTTGCATACAGGCATTTAAGTTGAGCCCCCAGTGAAGGTGACTTACTTGCTGGAGTGGATAAAATCCTTTTGTGATCCTTCTCCAGGCTTTGGGCATTTATTGCTGGTACTGGCATTCAGACTGGTATAAGTGGGATGGATTGAGGTTCTCCTTCCCCAGCAATTTTATTTTAAAGCCCTCTTCAGCTTGGAAAGCCTGTGACTAATGATGCTCTTCCCCTTCTCTGACAGATGGACCCCACGAGCCCCCCCCAGTAGATCAGGTTCCCCAGAGTGAGTCCCACCACCTAAGAAGCCAACCCCCTGGCTGTGGCACCAGTCCTGTGGATTCACCAGACTTCACCAACCCCTTCAAACCCCATCCCTTTGGCCAGGAAGACTGATGAAAAAAATGCCTGTGCTGCAGAGCCCCCTGATTTAAAAAATGTCTGTGCTGCAGAGCCTCCTACCATTGTTCCCAGTGCTCTGTAATCCCTTTTGATATATCTCAAACTGCTCCTGACTGTATCACTGGTGTCCACGTGAAACAGTAGCAGTTAGTAGACAGGGGACTGCACAAAGCTTAGCAGTCTCTTGGTGACATCCCTGATATGAGCACCTAGTAAGCAGCACACCTCTCTATAGAGCATGTCAGGTTGGCAAGTGAGTGACTCCACACCTCCCAGAAAGAGTTGCCTACTACTATCACCAGTCAGCTGCCTTTTCCTAGTTGTGCTGTTTTTTATCTAGGGAGCAGATCGGGCTGCCTCCCTCAGCACCAGCATCTCTCCTGATATGATGGGTCTATCCTTTTCAGTCTACAAAGCAGTGAAGCCATTCTACAAGGGCACCTCAGGCTTCAGACAGAAGCCTCTTCCTCTTGCTGCTCCTTGTCCTTGCAGGCTCCATTCTTTTGACTGTTCAGCCCATTTCTTTCTGTGCCAGTTGGGGAGTTCTTGGCTTTTTTGGCCATGGCCTGTGGGTCACAGCAGACTGCACTTAGAATCATCATAGAATCATAGAATCACCAGGTTGGAAAAGGCCTACCAGATCATCAAGTCCAACCATTCCTATCAAAGTTGCAACCAGCCATCTAGATCCTTCTCAGCCTCAGCCATTCATAGAATCATAGAACAACCAGGTTGGAAGGGACCCATCGGATCTTCTAGTCCAACCATTCCTATCAAACACTAAACCAAGTCCCTCAATACCTCATCCACCCGTGCCTTAAACACCTCCAGGGAAGGTGAATCAACCACATCCCTGGGCAGCCAATTCCAATGCCCAATTACCCTTTCTGTGAAAAACTTCCTCCTAATCTCTAGCCTAAATCTCCCCTGGCAGAGCTTGAGGCCATTCCCTCTTGTCCTGTCCCCTGGCACTTGGGAGAAGAGGCCAGCTCCCTCCTCTCTACAACCTCCCTTCAGGTAGTTGTAGAGAGTAATGAGGTCTCCTCTCAGCCTCCTCTTCTCCAGGATAAACAACCCCAGCTCTCTCAGCCGCTCCTCATAGTTTCTGTTCTCCAGCCCCTTCACCAGCCTCATTGCTCTTCTCTGGACTTGCTCCAGAGCCTCAACATCCTTCTTGTGCTGAGGGACCCAGAACTGGACACAATATTCAAGGAGCGGCCTCACCAGTGCTGAGTACAGAGGGAGAATCACCTCTGCATTGTTATGCAACCTTCTCATTGCCTCCTGCAACTCAGCCTTCTGCCAGAGAAGCTTCTGCACCTTTTGTAGCAGATGTGCCCCCTACCCTAGAAGAAAGGTCTGGGCACTTCCTGCAGTCTGAGGTCTCCACTGTAACCTTTCCCTCCAGCCTGCACAGAAGCGACCACTGAGGCAGATGGTGCAGACCACTCTGCCAGAGCTGCAGCGTTTGCTCTCAGACAGGTGCCCGGCATTCTGCCTTGAAGGTCAGGTAGGATGAGTGTCCACGACCTGTGTGGATGGTCAGAACAATGCCCAGTTGTTGGGTTAAATGTACTTCCAAGTCTCCCACTCAGCCATGGGAATGCCCCTCCTTCAAAGTGTCACCCTTCCTGCGTGCCCTCCTGCCAAAACTGCCACAGAGTGCCATGCCCTGGCTGATAGTTCTCCACAGGGCTGCTTTCTGTGGGAGATGGCCCCATCCAGGCCTTGCCTGCCGCTCTTGTGCAACCTGTCAGCTCCTGGTGGGTCTTGGTGCTCCCCTGGGCTTTCCCTGACTTGGAAAATTTCCCTTGGATAACACTACATCCCACTCCACTGAGGAACATGCTTGCGCTGGAGTTACTTGCCATGTCTCCTTGACATACTCACACAGCAAGTATTCCAAACACAGAATCAGCAGATCAAACTCCTCTGACATTAGAGGATAAAATACATCTCTGTCCAGAGACCATCCCCACATGTATACTCAGGAAAAGCAGCAGAGTCAAACTCCGATCCAGCTTGCAGACTGTTTCTATGCTAGTTGCAGTGATGGACGCATCAGTTCTGTAATCTATTGCATAGCTTCACCACAAGCATACACCCAAGGCAAAAATCATACGCATTTGGTCACATCTGGCCCCATGGAACCCAATGTTATTAGAAATGCTATAGAATTTTTCTTTCCTTGCAATAAAAACCATTAATTCTTTAAATTTCTTTTAATAAAAACAGCACAGCATTTTCCAGTCTACCCCAAGATTACAAAACCAGAGAAAGAAGTCCAAAATCTAATTGAACTACTTAAGTAATAAAGCTTTGATATTTAATAGATTTGCTTGAAACTGTAAATTGCTAAAAACCAAAACATTACTTTAAGCTGACAGCCCCGCTGAGACCAATATTTCTCACCGCACTGCAAACTTATTCTAAGCTGTTTATTAGCAAACACTACTAACAGCCTGCAGAAAAGAAGGCTCAGATCTAGAGCTGGCTGTGAACCTCAGCTTGACATTGACATAGGTAAATCTCAAACTGTAGTAGCTCTTCCCATGCACAGAGGTAAAGCTGCTGGTCACAGTTGTAATGACTGTAACTATTACAGTTAACCTCTCTGCCTAGCCTAGTTGGTATTTACATCCAATGAAAATCCAGAAACCATGCAATAAAGCTGATGGATACGTGGATGTTGGCTACAATCAATATAAAATGAATCTGAGATTGGAATGAAACCCATCAGTACCAAGAAAGTTCTTATTTTTCCATTTAAAAAACCACAACCATTGCAGAAGAGAAGCCACAACAGTATTTTGATTACTTGTGGGGTGGGTGCACTACAGAACAGGGTGGGGGAAAAAATGGTCTGTGTCATTCAAGAACTCTCAAGAACTATGAGCTTCCCATTGTACAGTTCCATTACTAAATAAGAGATCTAAGCCTTAAATTAAAGATTCCTTCCCTACATAGAAAAATAGAGAACATTATAGCAGAAAACAGAATGACATAGCTGAAACTGGGTAGAACATAATTCCTCCATCATGAAAAGCACACAGCAAAATAAGAACATGTAGCATTTTGCCATCAACAAAGCTGCCTACATAGACACCCACTCTTTCTTGTTTTCTCTGTAGAATATTCTTTTAACTCACTCATCTCCTTCTACAACTTTCTCACAAATACTGACTTACCTACTTAGCACACAGCTTCTTCAGATTTGTTTTCAGTAGAAAACTGCGCATGGAAGTAGTCATTCTCCCACAATCAGCTCAGAACACAAAATCTATTTTAATTTTTCCCTCTCCCAATATGTTTATATACTAATAAAAAGAATCTCAAGAAATAGAGAGGTTATTCCAGGGCATTTGAAATAACTAGAGCGGGATGGTTATTCTGCAGATCTAAGCTTCACACAGCAATAGATTCATCCATTTGGTCCTTCCTCCCAGTACGGAGCTGGCAATTACAGCATTCCAGCTCAAGATCATGGACTTTTTCCAGCTCTCTTAATCTGCATGTCAGGTACAGCTGATTGCAGCAGCACCAGTAATGTATTTTTGCATCAGAAGCACAAGGGCTAGATACACTAGATATGAAAGAGAAATTGCAGTATATTTTGCTTTTTCTGTAGATGAGAATTATTGTTATTGACAATCAGGATATTTAAGGCTCTACTTTACCAACATCTGAGAGGGCTTTAGATTTACAGATCTGTAAGAAATGAACAGTATTACCTATAGTGATACGCAGACACCTCTCTAAAAATTTTAGATACTCTTCTGTTTTGTGTGAGGAAACAGGAAATAATTAGAATCCTATGTCGCTATTCTCTTCTTTGGATTCTCTCAATTACCCGACAATATATACAATAAGTGCACTAAGTATTATGATGACAGCTTAAACATTGTTTAAATCAGATACATCTCCAATACGTCCCCTCTCAAAGAATAATCTAGCATTATGATGATGTTACTATGCAGTGCTAATACGGAAGAATCTTCTGTTCCATTCAGTTCATGATACATATCATCTCCATCAACATTTATTTGTATATTAATCCAGTGTTTTCAGAGTTCACATTTGTGAACACACACACACAAAAATTCTCTGCATTTATTTTTTACTCTTAGAAACCACTGCTTTGTTTCTCAATAGTTAGATTCCTAATTGCTAGTTTAATAGATTGACTAAATCTAGCTCGGATATGTCTAACCATGGCTACAGTTGTGGTTACCGACAGTGGTACAAAAATAGCCATCTATCTTCCAGCTTAGTAGTCATGAAGGAAAGGTTAAGGTATAGAGATGGGAAAAAGAAGATGTAGAAGAAAAAAAATTCTCAGGCTTTCTTACACTGTGGGCAATAAAAGAAAATCTGCAAAACCCCATACATATACAGAATATTTGTTATTAACATAAAGTCAGAGATGGTAAATTCGATGAATTAAGGAAACCTTCAGGTTTTACTGCAAGAGGTAGTAGCAGCCCTGACTTCCTGGCTGCTAGAGCATATAACCTAAAAATTCCCAAGAAATTAGAATCATAGAACAACTAGGATGGAAGGGAGCCATCGGATCTTCTAGTCCAACCATTCCTATCTAACACTAAACCAAGTCCCTCAAGACCTCATCCACCCATGCCTTAAACACCTCCAGGGAAGGTGAATCAACCACATCCCTGGGCAGCCTATTCCAGTGCCGAATGACCCTCTGTGTGAAAAACCTCCTCCTAATCTCTAGCCTAAATCTCCCCTGGCAGAGCTTGAGGCCATTTCCTCTTGTCCTGTCCCCTGTCACTTGGGAGAAGGGGCCAGATCCCTCCTTTCTACAACCTCCCTTCAGGTAGTTGAAGAGAGTAATGAGGTCTCCTCTCAGCCTCCTCTTCTCCAGGCTAAACAACCCCAGCTCTCTCAGGCGCTCCTCATAGGTAACAAATTGTAACATTAGATGGTAATTCATTAAAAACAAATAAACCAACCAAAACAAAGAAATGAATAAACAACAGCAAACTAGAAAACATTAATAATGGGGTATTATGAGATGTCAGGAATAAAAGAGCCCCAAAATATTCACTTTTCATGGTAACTTGTACTCTCTGCAATGAGTTAACACCATTCAACAATGAAACTGGTTTAAAAACAAAAAAGGCCACTTTATCCAGAACATGGGGATGGCTTTCTCCTGAGCTGCCAGAATCTCCTTTTTGAAGAGCTCCCAGCCCTCATGGGCTCCCCGTGTTCTGGAAAAAAGGCCACCAGGGGAAAAAACCAGCTTGGTTAAGTAGGGAAATCTTGAGTGAAATTAGAAAAAAAAGGAAGATTTATAGGCTCTGGAAGGGGGGACAGGCCTCTTGGAGGGACTACAGGAGGGAAGCGAGGTTATGTAGGGAAAAAATCAGAGGGGCTAAGGCTGAGCTAGAGATCAGATTAGCTAAGTCTGCAAAAGACAATAAAAAATCTTTTTATAAGTATATTAACAGTAAAAGGAGGACAAGGGAGACCATACAGTCCCTTTTGGACTCAGAGGGAACAGCAGTGACAGGGGACGAGGAGAAGGCTGAGGTACTTAATGCCTTCTTTGCCTCAGTCTTTAACTGTAAAGAAAGCTGTTCCCTCTGTGTAGATACCCAGGAAACAGAGGAGCAATACGAGGCTCCCGTAGTCCAAGAGGAGGTGGTCAGAGCCCTGCTTGGCCAACTGGACACCCACAAGTCTATGGGGCCAGATGGGATACATCCTAGGGTTTTGAGGGAGCTGGCGGATGTATTGGCCAAACCCCTTTCCATCATCTTCCAGCAGTCCTGGAAGACTGGGGAGGTACCTCTGGACTGGAGGCTGGCTGATGTAGTTCCCATTTACAAGAAGGGTAACAGGGAGGATCCCAGGAACTACAGGCCAGTCAGTCTGACCTCAGTGCCAGGGAAAGTCATGGAATAGGTGATCTTGAGTGCTATCATGAAGCACTTACAAGAGAACCGGGTGATCAGGCCCAGTCAGCATGGGTTTTCCAGAGGCAGGTCCTGCCAAACCAACCTGATCGCCTTCTATGACAAAGTCACTCGGCTGCTGGATGAAGGAAAGGCTGTGGATGTGGTCTTTCTGGACTTCAGTAAAGCCTTTGACACAGTTTCTCACAGCATTCTGCTACGGAAACTGTCAGCCTCTGGCCTGGACAGACGCACACTCTCCTGGGTAGAAAACTGGCTGGATGGCCGGGCCCAGAGAGTGGTGGTAAATGGTGTTAAGTCCAGCTGGAGGTCAGTGACAAGTGGTGTTCCCCAGGGCTCAGTGCTAGGTCCAGTCCTCTTCAATGTCTTCATCAATGACCTGGATGAGGGCATTGAGGGTACCCTTAGCAAGTTTGCAGATGACACAAAGCTGTGTGCAAGTGTCGATCTGCTGGAGGGTAGGGAGGCTTTGCAAAGGGACCTGGACAGGTTGGACCGCTGGGCACTGTCCAACGGCATGAGGTTTAACACGGCCAAATGCCGGGTCCTGCACTTGGGGCACAACAACCCTATGCAGAGCTACAGATTGGGAGAATTCTGGCTGGAAAACTGCCAGGAGGAGAGGGACCTGGGGGTGTTGGTCGACAGCCGACTGAACATGAGCCAGCAGTGTGCCCAGGTGGCCAAGAAGGCCAATGGCATCCTGGCTTGGATCAGAAATGGTGTGACCAGCAGGTCCAGGGAGGTTCTTCTCCCTCTGTACTCAGCACTGGTGAGGCCGCTCCTTGAATCCTGTGTTCAGTTCTGGGCCCCTTACCCCAAGAAGGACGTTGAGGCTCTGGAGCAAGTCCAGAGAAGAGCGACAAGGCTGGTGAAGGGGCTGGAGAACAGACCCTATGAGGAGCATGTGAGAGAGCTGGGGTTGTTTATCCTGGAGAAGAGGAGGCTGAGAGGAGACCTCATTACTCTCTACAAGTACCTGAAAGGAGGTTGTAGAGAGGAGGGAGCTGGCCTCTTCTCCCAAGTGACAGGGGACAGGATGAGAGGGAATGGCCTCAAGCTCTGCCAGGGTAGATTTAGGCTGGAGATTAGGAGGAGGTTTTTCACACAGAGGGTCATTGGGCATTGGAATAGGCTGCCCAGGGAGGTGGTTGATTCACCTTCCCTGGAGGTGTTTAAGGCATGGGTGGATGAGGTCTTGAGGGACTTGGTTTAGTGTTAGATAGGAATGGTTGGACTAGAAGATCCGATGGGTCCCTTCCAACCTGGTTGTTCTGTGATTCTGTGATCCTTCCCAGTCAAGTATAGACATCATGAGTTCTGCTCACTGAAATCACTGCTTTGGATGGGCTAATAATCATGCAGTAAGTGCTTGTATTTTAACATAGTCTATTATATTTGTTGTTGTTCTTATTCTTTCTTCTTTTATTGTTTTATTAGAACCATCTTTATCCCAACCCATGGCTTTTACTTTACGTCCCAATTCTCCTCCCCATCCCTTAAGGTGGGGGCAGCGGGGAGGTGGGTGAGCACACGGCTGCGCAGTACTTGGCTGCTGGCTGGGGCTAAATCATGTCAAGCAGGAGCATTATCTTTGAGACTTCAAAACCTTCTTACAAATGCAGTTTCATACTGGCCAACAAACGCAAAAATTAGCCATAAGGGACTAAGAGACATCAGAAGCATTTAAGTCTCATTTCCGTAGGAAGCCAGGCTACAGCAAATGTAATTAAAGTTTTTAGTAAGAGTTTGCCACTTTACTAAAAGACTCAGCATTACCAGAACAGACACTAAGTGTGGGGGCACAGCATCCCATCCTCCCTCCCCATCCTGTGTGGTAGTGGCCAAAACTTGATGCAAAAGCTAGCTGGATAATTATCTTCTAGAAGGATTAAGCTGCACAGTGAAGCTGAAGTCTGCTGTTGTGAGAATTAAGATCATCCTTATTGGTCAGCTGAATTATTTTCTTTTGCCATAGTGCAGACATGTTTTCATTCTTACCTTTCTTAAAATGAGTAAGTCTCAAAAAATATCTATATGAGAAGCTGGGATAAAATACACTTGCAGATCATTCTTGTGGATTTAAGAAAGTCCGGGAAAGGAAATTAGAGGAAAAAATGACTGGATTCTTCTTTAAGATATAAAAGTCTGTTACACTAAATTAACAAGAGTATAATTATAATATAGTCTGTGCCTAACAAATTTAGCAATGAATGATTAAGGCATGATCTGCTCTATGGGAAATGCCAAGACGTGACTCAAAGTACATTAACATCAGGTGAAAACATTGTAAAAGTAGTGCTTTACACCTTGAAAGGGAAAAAGCTATGTTCTTGAGGCTTCCTCTCTCATTTCTAAGCAACTTAGAGAGGCTACACATCACAATACACTCCCCCCATCCTCACAGGAACCACAGTTTGTTAACCTCTTACAGTGCAGGAGGAGCTACATGAAAGAATTACTCCAAAACTACAAGTACTTGTGGCCCAGAGGTTGCAACAGAACAGGAATCACTGCCTCAAAATAAAACCTCCACCCTAGAAATGTGCCCCCAATTAGACTCAGTGTGCAAGTGCATCACATTGCCACAAGGTTTTATAAAGGTGGAGTACAAACTTGTTCAGAAAATTAGAAGTTCACAAGTAAACAAGGTCTGTATCTTTGTTTGACAGTTCAAATGCAAGCTTGTGAGAAGAAATGAAAAATATTTGACACCACTTTCTTAGCATAAACAGAAGCATTACGGTTCTGTAAAGAAACAGTTAGTAGATGCTGGATACTGCTCCAGATAGGAATAAGAAAAAGAAGATGCAGTCTCAGCCTCAAAATCACTGACATTTTGAAAAGTCTTACTAAAATAGGACTACCTCAGATAGATAAGACATTCCTTGTTCTTATCATTAAAGAAGAAAAGTAAGGTAATTTTGGAAGAACCCAAGGAAGATTGCTCTGCAGTAGCTCATTCTCATTCTCAGCATATAAATAATAACAACAATCATAATACTTCAGTTTCAATTACACCAACATGCCATATAGCTCACTTCATCTTAAAACAAATAGATAATATCAGGATTAAACATGAGTGCATTATATTCACAAAGGGGGAGGGGGATGGAAATCACCTCCTCAGCTACATTGTGAAGTTAAAGCAATCAGATAAGCAGACAATGCCCATAATGAATTCTGACAACCATCTTTACCTCCACTAAAGAGGCACCTCCGAGATTACAGCCAAGAAGCCATGCCCTTCACCTGCAGCACATGCTGAACATCACTGCTGAATCAAAAGCGAAACTACAAAATACAGCCGGGTGACAGTAATGACGTTTCCGTACTGAACAGAAAGGTTACAGCTATCATAAGAGCAACTATAAATGCTCAATGCTAATATCTTGTCAAATACAACTGGAATGGAGGACAACTGCTACTTAGGCAAGACAATTAAAATCAAGTCAAAATGGCACTGAGAAATATGAAAAATATACTTCCTGAAATATCTCCCATTTTCCTTACTTTCAAGACAGGTGGTACAGGCAAAATACTTGTTAAGGTGAAGGACTGAAAACAAGAAAAAAACAGAGCAGGAAATGCCAGAGTTATGACAAATATCTTGACCCTGCTATGGTTATGCCTACATCCAGCATTTAGTAGGGAAGAAGCAAGCAACATGTGAACAAGTACATATTAAGCTGATAATATAAATAGCTTCCCTCTTAATTTGACACTGATTATAGAATGCCATCTCACAGACTAAATAAACAGTTTTTTAACAATATCTGCAAAGAAAAAAAAACTAGTATTTACACAAAGTTCTCTTGTCATCATCAAAACAAAATGAAGATGCTCTTCAACAACATTCTCCTAAACAAACAAACAAAACCAAACCAATGTGGGCCGTGCTTTTTGAGTAGGACACAACTAATATAAAACCATCTATTTGCTGTTTCTAAACATCTCACGACTGAAGTTATTTTTGCCTAACTTTCAAACATTCACCACAGTTAATGAGCTTATTCATCGTGTTACTAGGACAGCACTAAAACAACCTCTTATGTATATGCTTATATGTTTTTATTTAATATGTATGAGGCATCCCTCTCAAAACCAGAGGAGTACCTTAGAAAAAACAGAAATTGCCACTCTGTATCTTTCGCTTTACTGATGCATAATTTCCCGTTGTCAACTGTTAACAAGATACACAGTGACTACAAGTTTTTGTGCCTAAAATACCAGCAAAAATAAAATAACAGGAAAACCAACCTTTCACTGTATTCCTCATTACATTAAGCAGCTTTTCCATGCATAGCCTGACTTAAACTAACAGCTGCAGGTGGGAGTTTCCCAAATGCATTTGGTTTTTCATTTGCGCATGTGTGTATACGTGTGTTTGAGAGCCTACATGGAGTAGGAAAGAAGGAGTCCAATGCAAGGGAAGCTGTGGAAAGAAACACCAGTTCTAAGCCTGGTACTGGGTTGAGGGGTAAGAGAACAACCTCATCTATCACAGCACACAGCAGAAGATTCTCTTAAACCTTATTATACAAATGGAGAGAACAGATGGAATAATGCAAGTAAGGAACTAACTAACGCAAAGCTTTACTGGATAACCAGGAAAGGCCCACAAAAGCATTCCATATGCTAAAAAATAGTTCAGTGATTTATAATAATGTGCAAAGAGTGGAAGTACCACTGAAGAACGAGTTAAAAATAAGTTTGAACACTACTAGTGTTCTCTTTTGTCTCACTGACAATTGAACTATAGTGTTTTTATTGAACTACAATAGATACTTTCCTTATTACTTAAGTTAGAGATGATAAAGTTTTATAATTTAAAAAACTACGGCAAAAGCTAAAAAGAAAAATGATTTCCATACAGAGGGAAGCTTTCCCAACATGGAAAAAAGCGCTTCTTGAGATCATGAGTTACCCAAAGTGTTTTATCGTAACATGTGAATAAACTAATAAACTATGATACAGTAACTATGAAACTGATGTTCCTGTGTAACACTGGAATAAGTGCCATAAATCAGCAACAGTTCTAAATGTCGGATTTCTTTTTTTAATTAAAAACAAAACAGGTGAAATGTGTCTGTGAATATCAGTACACAAAGCTGCATTTAAGACTTAAAAATGAAGCAGAATAGAGTTAATAAAAGTGGAGAGAAAAAAATCAAGTTTATATACAAGAACATAAAGAAGGATTAATGGGCTGTTTCCTTCATGGCAGAGCAACCTCAGTTCAAAATTAATAAATGACCATATAAATTGAGACAAAATAATCAGTGGGTCATGTCCATAGATCCTCTTAAAGGGTGACAGCATGTAACTAACCTTTCTTCTATACAGAAAGGCAATCCAGCCCCATATTATTCATTATTTTCTGTTCCTTGACATGTATTTATGCCAGCTCCAGCTGGCCTTACACTGTCCAGAAATGTGTCCCAGGTCCATTTATTTCCTCAGTATATTTGCTACTCCTACATCTTCTGCTTTCTCTCATAGTCTAATCAAAATGTTCAACAGAAAAAAAATCTATACATGAAAATAACTATAAACATTTAAATGCTGATAAATAATATCTAAAGGCAGAACTGATAGCAGAGTCGGGATAAAATGAAACAAAGATAGTGATGGGGACACAAATATTAACTATGGAAAACAAAAACCAATGTAGACTATCATAATGAGGAACCTCTATTTTATCACAGTGTAAAGATATTAACATTTTAATGAAGCACATCTCTTACAATTCAAGCCTAATTTTTACCTCAGGTTTAACCTATGGCCTCTTCTGAGGATATTTCCAACTCTTTCCTTCCCAAAACAATCTAGGACAATAAAGACACATGCATTTGTGCAGAGAATGAGCATCGCTCAGAGCATAGAATCACAGAATCACAGAACAACCAGGTTGGAAGGGACCCATCGGATCTTATAGTCTAACAATTCCTATCTAACACTAAACCAAGTCCCTCAATACCTCATCCACCCGTGCCTTAAACACCTCCAGGGAAGGTGAATCAACCACCTCCCTGGGCAGCCTATTCCAATGCCCAATGACCCTCTGTGTGAAAAACCTCCTCCTAATCTCCAGCCTAAATCTACCCTGGCAGAGCTTGAGGCCATTCCCTCTCGTGCATTTCCAAAAAGAAAAAAGAAAACCTTCATCTGAATGCAGAAGAACTTAAACATGTGGGGCAAATCTCTATACCACTGGCCTCTTAAAGTACTAGTATCTCATCACTGAGCAGATGAGCCCCAGAGCCTCAGTGATGGAGTTCTAAGAGGTTGCTTCCTTTAAACTTGCAGAGAACCCCTCCAAAGAGCTGCTCTCCCCACCCACAGGAATCACCTGTTCTATAAAAGCCAACATCCTTGACCCTTCTGTTTATAACTCCAATGTACCTATTGACTTCACGCTAACATACTTACTACTTGCATTCACCCAAAACCAAAAACTCCAACCCCAAAAGAACCCACACTACCTCAGGTGCAAGAAATAAAGTCATTCCAATGAGCTGAGAGATACAAACAGTGCAGAGATTGAAATCAAATGGTCTAAGCCCTACAGAATACCACAGCTCCTGTATAACAGTAACTATTTTTAGCATTTTTAATAAGGAGGGATGCATACTTTCAATATAGAACAAAAGCACTGTCTTAGAAAGTAATTAAGCAGAATTTGAAAGTCTTCATAAAAACCTTCCTGTCTAAATGCACCACGAATTAGCATGTCTTACAATCAGAAAACATTTATTGTCAGCAGGCTTTGGAAAACCAAAACAAAGCGCATTTGCCTCTAACCATATAAAACCCAAACCAGGCTTCTCACAGAGATGAAACACAGAAGACTCTAATAAGCATCACAGAATCCTATTCCTGCATAAATACATACACACATCATGCTTACTGTCAGTGAGACCAATTGTGTAAGAAAAGACATTATTGTGTATACATGATGGGTCCTAGATAGATGGCAGGGAGCTCAGGGAGCAAAAGTAACCTTGAAATCAAGTGGAGCTCATTTTCTTACCCCTTATGAAATCTACTAGGATTTTGTTCTAATAGCTGTATGAATTTTATACAATAATAAAAAAAAATCAATCTCATCTGTTTAAATTAACATAATTTCTTCACAGAATCACAAGGTTGGAAAAAGACCCACTGGATCATTGAGCCCAACCTATCCTATCAATCACTAAACCATGACTGTTCAATTAGACATTGTGGTATATGTATGTTATCAGTCAGGCTAGTAATGTATGATGGATTATCTGTAAATACCTGGCAAAAATAGTTCTTGATTGTTTGTTAAACCTGTGTCTGCTCCATCATCTCTCTAAAGACAGATCCTGCAAATCTGCAATTTACAGGCCTAACAGCTGCCTTAACGGCTGAGGTTAAGAACTTTTCTCAATATCTCACCCATTCCCTAGGACAAACCAGTCTAAACGGGCAACCAACAGACAAAAACGAATGCTGTGTGCAGGTACTCCACTCACCCACCCCCCTGGAATGATCTGTTCTGTCGTGTTGCCATAGAAAATGGAAAGGAAGCCTCCAATTAGGGAAGAGGTCACTCTTAAGCAGAGATATTATGTAAATAACAGCCAGCCAGCACGCTGAAAAAAAAAAAAAAAATAACCCCACAAAGGCATCATCCTGCAAGCCCTCCAAGAGGAGGCCTGGGATTTGCTGTCGGGAGCCAGGGTTCATTCTTGCAAGAGCGGATCCGAGCCGCCGAGCCCCGAGTGCGGCAGCGGGGACCGCGATGCGCCGCAGGGACGGCTGAGCACGGGAGGGCTCGGGGGGCTTCCCCACCTCCCCCTGCCCCCGTCGGCAAGGGGTACGGGCTCCCCTGCCCCGGTCCTCCCGCAGCGACCCCCGCAGACGCGGCCCCGCCGGGGAGAGGAACCGGCAGGGTGCACGGAGAGGCGAGCGGAGACTGGCACGCCCCACCCAGGGCTGCACTTTGCCCTCCCGGCCACCTCGCACGATCAAAGCGTCCGAGCGCAGCGTCCTCCACGCATCCATCCATCCTTCCATCCCTCCCTTCCTCCATCCGTGCATCCCTCCTTTCCTCCATCCACGCATCCCTCCATCCATCCATCCTCCGTCCCCCACCCCGTCCTCCCCGCCGCCCCCGCTCTCTCCCCCCCGCGCCCGCCGCCGCTCACCCACGCCCTCGCTCCGCTTCTTCCCCGCGGGAGGGACCCTCTGTGCCGCGATGCGAAGGCAGCGGAGAGGCAGCGTGGGACTCGCCGCCCCAGCCGGCAGCCGCGCCTCCCCGCACGCTGCCACCGCAGCCCCGCCCCGAGCCGGCAGCTGTGCGCAGGAGTCACTAGGGCGGTGAGCCTAGCATCCCCCTTTGGTAGCTTTTCACGAATGGGATGAGCACAGCATGCTCCTTTCTTGACTTGTCACAAGTAGCATGAGCGTAGCATCCCCCTTTCTTGGCTTGTCCCAAGTGGGGCGACCATAGCATGCTCCTTTCTTGACTTGTCACAAGTAGGATGAGCGTAGCATCCCCCTCTCTTGGCTTTTCATGAGTGAGGTGAGCATAGCATTCTCCTTGCTTAGCCTGTCACCAGTGGGATAAGCATAGCATCCCCTTTTCTCAGCTTGTCCCAAGTGCGATGAGTATAGGATCCCCCTTTCTTGGATTTTCACGAGTAGGGTGAACGTGACATCCTCCTATCTTAGCTTGTCTCCAGTGGGATGAGTGTAGCATCTCCCTTTCTTATCTTTGCCACCTCAAGGGTCATGTACCCATGCATGTCAAGAAGTGAGTACTGAGAAAGGGTTTAGCAATTTAATTTTTATTCACACCCTACCACAATACACAGGAATTAGACATGGAGTTGTCGGATTAACTCAGCTGCTAGCAGTCACTATCCGTGCCAGACGGCTGTAAACCCTAATACTGCTTAAAACCTCATTATTTTGTTAGAATGGAGCAGAATAGCTGCCCGAGGCTCCCAAGCCCAGGCTCTGCTTGTGGGTTTCAAATCAAACTGCCTCCTCTGTGCTGCCGTACATTAGCCTAGGACACACCTTCACTGAAAGGCTGTTTGCAAGTGTATTTCTGTTGATCCAGATGCAGTGATGACCAGATGCCTGGTGAATGTAGCAGAAATGTATTTCTCTTAGTTAAATACTGAGATCTCATGAAGTATGATTGGACGCAATAATTAGCTCAATATTACATTGATGTCTAATGCAGTATTTGTGTAAGTAGGCCCAGTATCAAGGAAAAAATAAGCAGTTTTACTGTGTTATTTGGGTGGTTTATGTTGTTGCTGCTGGAGAGCTAAGTCTGTACTTGGTTTAGTAAGACAAGATGGCTATGGGAAAACAGCTAGAGAGATTTGAAAGAACTGCAAACACAAGAAATGTGTTAGTCTTGAAACATGCTCAGTGAAGCGGGTTGGTGGGGTTCATCAGAAAGACAGCTCTGGGCGGCAACTGAGCAACAAAAATTTGATAGGGGACACTTCAGTCTTGTAGATAAAGTCATGACACCACTGATGGCCAAACTGAATGCTTCAAATCCAAATTTGAAGTGGAACGCACAGTATAATGCTAAAGGCAATGAAACAGTCAGAACCACCATTAGAGGCCAAAAGGGAACATGCATTGCTGGGCAGTGTGAAGCACCATTAAAACAAATCTCTTTCAAAAGGGAGGCATTAAAGGAATTCTTGTAGCCAGAATAACCCCGAATGTTTCTTCTTTATAGAGAAAATGCTGCTTTTTGATTTCAAAATCAGTAAGAACTGAATGTCCCAGCTGGTGTTAATTACTTCATACAAGTTATTTGTTCCATTTTCCAACATAATCTCAGGTATAAATGGTTGATAAATATGGTCTTTAAAAAACTTTAACACATTAGTTAGTGTTCCAAGTCTGGATTAATGAAACCCTAATAAGCAGCTTGTTATGCCTAAGCTGCTATCTAACTCTATAGGAACAGGAATTTTGTCTTAGTTCTGGCACTGGTCAGAGAGAGAGGAAATCTGAGCTCCTAAATAATATATGCAGGCTTTATTAACAGTATTGTGCCTTGTGCAAGAATGAAATAATGTATTCCTAAGAATGATGGGATGTTCTGCATAAGGTTTGCTTATAATGGGCCAATGAATTGCGTCATTACATGTAAATTATTTTTTTATTTTTATTAAATAATCTTTGCTTGAAAGTACTTAAAAATAGACAAGAAGGTGAAACTTATACTTTAGCTAGCACTGTGTTTCTCAGTATTTTTTATTAATAATAGTGGTTGAGCTTTGTTAAATTTACATAAATTTGACTTCACTTAGAAGTAAGGTTAGGTGATCATCATCTTATCTGCACAAAGACAAAACGATCAGCTTCCTGCCAGACATGGCTCTCTGACCTGCTGTTCCCTACAGCTGGAGATCAACCTTCACCTCATGAGCCCCAAAGCACGTGGTTTGACATCCACTAACATCTAGCAGCTGAGGAACCTACGCTGCTGTCTGCACTCTACAGGTGAACTGTAATGATGTTCCCACCTGCAAAGAACTAATGCTATTAGTGGACATGGAATATCCGAGGGACTGCAAGATTGAGCGAAAGTAAAGATTGAAAATCTGATCTGTTTGGTTTCCTTCTTGTTCATTTACATCGTTGTTGTATCTTGCTGCAAGGTTTGCCCACGCTTACGTAGGAATCCTGTGGGTTAGTCAGAAATTAATCCAGATATATTCTGGTCCCTGAAAAACACAGGAGGCTTCTGAGAAGAAATGCAAAGAGTGAGCTGTTGTGAAATACAGCAGACATCTACAAACAAAAAGAAACATTTTGCTCAGGTGCTGGCTGATACTTTAATGCTCTTTGGCTGTTGTGTTACCAACTTAATGTTTTCTTAGTGATTGGTAAAGCCCATTGAAATATCAAATCTGAAAACTGCTACGTCAGCCGTCAGCAAGAAAATATTTGGCTCTGTTATCAATCCATCAAAACCTATGCAAATTTTTCATTTAGGAAAGGGGAATAGAACTACAGATTAGAAGTAACACTAAAAATGCATTAAAAACCTTTTTGTAACTTTATGGCTATGCAGTTTAGAATAAAAGGCACTTTGACTTTATTGTACTCATGCTGAAGTAACTATATCAAGTAAAAAGCAAAATAAAATTTCAAGGACAGGCCATAATTGAAAAGTTAATCCATTTTTCATATTACTTGTTATAAATGGCTTTAAGCCTGCAGACTAGCAGAAGGATATTGGAATCCTTGTTCTGTATTTGCCCAAGTTTTTTAATAATAATAAAATCCCTTTTAAACAGTAGTAGTCCTCCTGCTTAGTTAAAACTCAGAGTGTGAGAAGTGTTAAAACTTCAGGTCTGAATGAGTGTAAAGCTTTACGGTCTTACATTCTTGTACAAAAAAACTTAGAGCACTTTTGAAACTGATTTGCATACATAAAACCAGATTATCTGCTGCTATAAATGCTAAAGAATTGAACTGATTACTTTTGATTATTGTTGTTGTTATTATTCTCATTGTTGCTATTCTTGTTAATATTAGTTATATTGTTATTATTATTTAGAAATCATAAATACACATACAAGGACAGATTCTTTTTCTTCTACAGTCTAGTTTTTGCCATTGAAATGCAGCCATCTGCAGGCAACTGTAAAACAGTGCATAGAAACACTACAACAATTCTGTATATATAATATATGGCTGTATTTGTAACTTCTCACTGTGCAGCTCTGATTATAATTAATGCTAATACTGCTCAGGACAGGAAAAAATGAACTACACTTAGGGGGAACTTGAAGTAGATTGAAGTAGTAATTATCCTCTTTAAAGGATTTGGGGGTGATATTTATGGGAATTATTTTTTACTAGAAAAGTTGAATTCAAGGCATCCATTTCAGAAAACTTGGGGGATTCAGAGTCATTGAAATGGGATAAGGCTCTTCTAAGTTATTGCAACATTGTCAAGCTTGCAATGGATTTTCATTTAAAACAGTAATGTTCTAATGCTAATTTATTTTTTTTTTAAATATTGTATTTTCAGCTTCAGGATTGCTGTGAAGAGCTGACCTGATTTTCTGTAGTAGTTGACATGTATTTTCCTCAGAGAGATGGCCAGCTAAGTGTCTGCACACAGCAAGTCTGGACTTCATCTGTGCATCATGAATGCATCTCTGTCAAGGCTACCTTGGCCCCAGAATGGAGGTGCTGTTTACATACCTCTAGACAATCTGTGTTGTTATGCAGTCATGTTAAAAATTGATAGTGGCATTAATACACACACACAAAAATATCACCTTCCATGCTGTTGAATTTCAAAACACAGGATTTGTATTTGCTGAACCAAGAGCAAAACTTGTGCTGGTGACTGCAGCTTGTAATGTGGTACCATAACTGGTGGTGGACACCATTCCATTTAGCAGAGGGCAAAAAATGCCTGCACCTGCTTACAGACTCACGTGCACTGAACAAATCCTGCCTATAATGTTTTTTGGGAATCAAATCTTCTTTTACAATTATTAGAAATGCTGGCCTGGCAAGTTGTGGTGTATCTTTTTGGATATGATCTTCCCTCTCTCTTTCACCTTATTGATGGCTCCTGACGTAGGTGGATGTTGGTGGAATATTCAGAAATAGCATGTGTTACGAACACGTGCTTCTAATAAAGGAGTAATTACCATGCATGTTTGTCAATTGCAGACAAAAGATTCAGACTGCAATGAAGAGTTGAAATACAGTCCCTTCCAAAAGTAGTTTTGACAATCATAAGTTACATTTCTGTATTGCACTGAGCAGATTGTACAATATTCCTTTATTTTGTGTGTGAGCATGTGTTTGAGAGGATATGTATGCACTTCCAATATTTTCTCGCACCTGTTCTTGAGAAGTCACTTTTTCCTTAAGAGAGAGGGAAGAGTCTTCTGGAAATATAGACCCTAAAATTAGAATTTATTATAGCCTTTATGTACAGCTGACTTGTTTAAAAGCTGCCTTGCTGTGCGGTCACATATCAAATTAAAAATGGCAATATAAAAAGACAAAGTTAATTACTATGGTGTGAAATATGGCTATAAAACATTTGACTCATTAAAAAACAAAGAGAAAAATGGAACATTTACAGTATATTAACCCATGTTTGGTCAAAGCTACTGCTATAGAAGGAAGCACTAGGGCTTTAGCTGGCAATTGATTTCCAGTGCTACCTGCATAGCTCTATTTAATGCCTACGTTGAGGTGATTAGCTGTAATAAGGAGAGGGTAGGGATTAAAAGGGTAAAAATAACAGCTGTTATACTCTTGGAAGGAATTCTCTGAGGATGTGTGCCTGTGATTCACTTATGATTGCTTTAGTACATAATGCACTGTGAGTTTTTCAGAGCTTTGTTGGGAAAAAAGCTACTAAACATGGATGTTAAAAATAGGAAATTTTGGTGGACCTTTTTTCTCTTCACGAGTCTTATTTGTTCTTTTTAAGGCTGAGTTGTTTAATGGCCAGTTTAACTTCCTAAAAGTAGTATCTTATTACACTGTGGTGTTTTATACATATTGATAAAATTATGTATGTTTGGCAACCCTGAGTTGTAGCTTTCCTCTAAAAGAGCATTTCGGTGCAAAGGAAGGAAAAAGAAAATACGCTTTATTAATAATCCAATTAACATCATAATTTAATCATTTTGAAGATTTTAATGCTTCTACAGAAGTTTTTGCTTTTCTTTTATCTCTGTATTTAAAACTGCATGCTTGGGATATAATATTATACAAGGTTGTGTGTCATTTCAGAGGATAGCATCTAGTTGTAAATGTTTATTAAGAAATACCACAGCTTCTGTTATGCACACTGTGGTACACATTCAATCAGTACACAAAACTGAGAATATTTTACTGTTGTTGCAAGATAACTACAAGGTCTTTGTTTTGGGCAACGCTGAAGGATTCCCCTAGAGGTATCTTTCTTGTAGACTGAGAAGAGGTTGCTGTCATAAAGTTCATCTTTGTGAAGAAAGAAAGGGTAATAGGGAAATGAATAGATACTCTAATAAATTCCTTCCCTTTTCATTATTAGAAGAGGATCCAAGTATTTGTCTATCTCTGGAAACCAGGCTGTAATTGAACACAGAAGATCTACAAGGTCTGCTGTTCCTTGCTAGAAAGCAGCTCTCTTTAAAGACAGAGCAGGACTTTGAATCTTGAATGTGGTTTTTTTTTTTTTCTTTAGAGGTAGAAATTAGATTGGACCAGCTGCTATCCAAAGGAAAAGATACTGAAATCAGTACATTATACCCTGTGGAAGATGAAATAGGTACTTTATTACTCATGCTGGTGATGGACTAGCAGGATATGTATCAATGAAGATACTGAAATTGCTCTTGTGTTATCGTATTCTTTTAAATGCTCAAAGGCAAAATAAGTGAAGTTTTTTCCTAGCTGTCTCTAGATTTCTTGGTGGTATGGAATTTGGTTGTTTTTGTACTTAATAAAAGCACATTTAATCTCTATTCAGTGTCAGAGGAATGTGCGGCAGAGGAAATAATATTTCTCAAGTTTAAAATTTGATTATATCAGATATAATTAATCTTATGGTAAAAACAAAAATTATCCATATAGTTCTGCTTTCTTTATATATTTTTCAAAGGCCATTTTATCTACATTCACTAAAACAGACTACAATAAGCAGAAAGTTTAGACAGGGTTAGTAACATAAACTTTGTCTTTTCAATGTTTGTCATTAGGAAAAGGTACAAAATGGTACTGCTTCAGAAGATAAATGGTGTCTGGCATAAAAGGAAAATGAAATTAAACGTCCAAAGGAATTTTCAGTTCCTTGCATACCTATCGAAGGGTATGACAGAACTGAATTATTTAGGTAACTTACCCTATTAGAGCGTATTCTTATATGAAGTGGCTTGAATCCTAACTATAAAAAAAGTCTTTGCATATTCTAAAGACTTTGAGAATGGCCTAGAGGTAAGATTAGGTGAGTAAAGAATTGGGGGCCTAGAAAATTTTATGAACCTCAAATTGCATTATCTTAACCAGTGCCCAAGAGTTTCTTGAAGATTCATTTCTTCTTCCCATTCTGCTATTGAAAATTTTATCTCAAAACTGTATCTCACCCTGAACATGTGTAAACATCAGATCTCTTATTGTATGAGAATCAATAGTTCATATATGAATGTAACAAAAGCACAAAAACATGTATACTAGCTTTTAAATATCTGTGAATACTGTCAACCATTGTGTTAGCTAAGCAAATTTTTTTAAGCAAGCAAAGCATTATGCTGATCAGATATTCAGATCTGGCTCTTACTAAAATAAACAAGACTCGCTGATCAGGGGTCTTAGCTGTACCCAGCAGAAAAAAAAACATTTCAGGTTAACTTAGTGAGATTAACAGAGCAAATAATAGCAAATAATAGCAAGTAATAAAGGAATATTCTAAATATTGTACCTTTTAAAAGTGAAATATTGCAAAAATTCAAACAGTATTGAACATGCAGCAACGTTCTCAAGCTACTCAAACTTTCTTTAAAGGAAAAGCAATTCATGAGTTGAGTGACCTTTCTGTTAAGCTGAGAAATTATTTACAAATAAGGAACAAAAGAAGGTTAATAAAAATCTCAGAGCTGTATGAATATTTGATAGATTATCTGAATCATCTTGTTCTCCAAGTCATTATTCCTACTACCTGAATATTCCTTATGAAAGTTAGCATTGCCTCCTCCTAAAAGCGTCTCTGACGAGGGTTGTACAGATGGTCTGTTTCAGTGCTCTTGTTAAATTTCAATGTCTAATCTGAATCTCTTTTGCTGTACATTTATTACTATCTATTCTATACCCTTTGAGTACTAAAAGTGTTTTCTTGGCAGAAGACTTTGCATATATTGAAATATCTTCCTTGATAAGGCTGAAAGACTATTTTTTCCATCTTTTCACTAAATTCTTTTTATGTTTTTAATCACTTGCTGCTCTTCTCTACATTTTGTCCACTTGTTTTGCCTCTTTCCAAAGTATAGACCTGAATTTTAAAGTGTGACAAGTATAGTGTTACAATCCTGAGGAGTGAAAGGATTACCTGCTGTATGACTTAGCTGCCACGATGGCCCTTGCCTTTATCTGAAGTAGAATGACATTCTTGACATATCGGGTTTTAATCTAATGTAATCCCCAGTGTACCGCTACCTAGCCAGTTATTCTTCATCCTGTCTTGGCTTCATGATCTATCCTGTTATTGACCTATCTTAAATCATAGATTAGCTGTAGAAAATGTAACATCCTGTTCCTACTAAGTTACATCTTGTATTTTTTTGTAATCTATTGGAATCATTGTCTGGGTAAAAAAAGTGAAGAAGTGTAGCAGATTGTCTTTTAAGGTGAGAAGTCATTTTGTTTAATCTTTCCTGGGTGAATTCCATCAGGGAAGTGGATCATGCATTAGAACAGAGAGAAAAGTAGAACAGGATTGGTTTTGAATCTCTTCTAGTTCTTTGTTTTTGTAATTGTATAGTGATTTTTTCAGCAGTTTCTTTTGCAGTGAGCAAAGTCAGGAAATTGACTGAAGACAATCCTCAGTAGTGAGCCGTGGAAAATGTTGGGCTTTGTTTCTTTAAGCCCTGTCTATAAATTCTGATTCTACTGAGAAAGGTAAGTAATCTCCTTCAATTAAAAGTATGTCTGAGTGATTCACTATCATGATATAATGGTATCTTCTGATTAATATATTGGGGAAAAACCAGGGTAATACAAACAAGGAACTGCAGATTCTGTCATATGTTAAAAATGCACTAGCTTTCCTTTTCTTTTTTAGAAAGTCAGAATAATATGATTTATTTGTTAATCAGGAGCAGTATTTCTAGGAAATGTATCTCTTGCTATACCTCTGACTAATACAAGTGCGTTAAAACTGGATTTTAGCAATGGGGAAGAATAGATGGCACACGTTAAAAACCAGATAGCTATAACCTTAGTAGGATTTTATAAGCATTTCCTTAAATACATAAGGACCTAAGATAAAGGATCTGAGGAATACAAAGGTAAGATGTCCAGTAGTAGGAGAGGCCATAATTATAATTGACTTTGCAATCTAGGTGTATTTGCTGTGGAGTTTCCCTTTACCTGCATACTAATTTTTTTGTCTTTGGAGTTTTTATCTTATTAAACTCTTCATGAAAAAAATCATTGTTGTGTATACCTGTTCAGGGTTTTTTTGGGGGAAAAATGTACAAAAAAATCTAAAGTCACTGCTGTAGCCTTTTAATGTTAAATTCTATGTTATTAACATGAACAATTTAAATGGGGACAAATGTCAGTATGAGTAAGTGTTTAGCCAAATACATTAGATTAATTCTGAGGTGGGTTTTTGCTAGTGTTTATCATCTTAAAAATTTTGTAATTTTTCATAGTACATTGTGTGTTCACAAGCTTGGAAGGCCTTTTCTCCAAACATATCACTTTGCCTAATAAATGAGAATAACCTTCTCTAAGTTTTTCCAAAAGGCAGCTGGGTACCTCCAGTAGATAAACAGAGCTATGGAAAATAACAAATGTGACGTCTGAGGAAATGCAGTCCTGATACCAGTCTCTCCCAAGAAACTCAGTGCCTTTTTGTGTATGGGTGTATGGGATGTGGTTAATATTTCTTTGTGACCTCATTGCTCTGACCCTCTTAAGGGGAATACAGATTTCCTGGTTGCTCTTCATTATCTGTGGCAGATTAATTTTTCACTTGCATTGTTCTATGTTTATATGTCTCGGCTATAAATCTACACCACACATTCAGGTTACTGCAGTTTCCTTCATCCTTCAGGAAGTAATACACTTAAGATCTGTGTGTCTTATGATTACCCAACTTCTGCTCTTAGCTTATTCCAATCCTAGCTAGAGGTGTTTGTGTTCAGTTTAGAGGTGTTACATGCAGCTTTTGGAAGATAGAACAATTCTTGTCTTCTCCTCAGGAAGAAAGAGATATTACTATAGAACAAAGCTGTTCAGACAAACTCTCATGTAGCTCCTTGAAATATTGACAAGGGGAACTCCAAAGAGAAAACAGAGGATGAACGTATATCTCTAGAAACAAAGTTCATTTGAGGGCTAGGAGATAAACATAGCTTGTCCTCTTTCATTCTCTGGGAGTGCTGGAAGCTGTAAAGTAAAAACACAAAGGGGTTCTATATATGCACATCTATGAAATGGACTTGAAATAGCAATGAGAGTTACAGAGCATATGCACCTGTTTTAAATGCATTTTCAGATTACTATCACATAAAAACCCTTCTTATCTGTGGAATCAGGATTTGCTGAAAGTCTTAAAAGTAGTCTCTCTGTAACCCTCAGTGGCAATTTTCTCCTTTCAGTAAATAAAAGGGAATGGCAGCTGATATTTATGACCTGTACTCTTTAATATTCCTGGCATCTTGAGGGTTAAATGAGCCCCAATCAAAAATTCAGTTGAGGACCGTTTTTTTTCTACTTTTATTCTTAATTGTTTTGCATTGTAAATGATATTTCAAAGATGGGCAGGTGGGCAGGGAATATCCTGAGAGTAAGCAAAGCACGATCATTAATGCAGTATTAAATCTATAATAATATATACTTGGCTTCAGTAGTTTTGGGTTATTTTTAATTTATTAACATTCTAAGCTCTGTTTCAGTGAATCAGCTACATCATTATCAGGCATTCCTAGTGAAGCCTATTTATGCGTAGTTGAGAATGTGCATTCGATATTTAACTGTGGTGTTACATAGAATGGTCTGAAGTTGTAGTGAGTTTCTGCAGCTGGAATTTCTCTGTACTTGAATGATTCCTTCCATTTGAAACAGAATATGTCTTAATATTACTAGACTATTCAAGAATATAGAAAACAGGAAATTTCTTACTTCTATGTACACTAGTCTCTAGTCAAATAATGTTTTAGACTTTTTTTTTCAAGTGAACTGAAAAGGGGAAAATCTAGCTCACATTCTTTCCCAAGAATAACTTCTGCAGCCTTTTTCTCTTAGCTATTTGTCCTCAAATGCTTTTCATGCAATAACCTATTAGAAATCAATGAAAGCTTTAACTGGTATTAAATTACATATTAAATATAATTTTTCAGGTTTATGGGTGCTTCGTGATATACTCAGATAAAACCAGCAGCTATATTTCATAAGCTGCTATATCAAAGGCAGTATCTTGTGCAATTCCTTACATTTTCCTTAAATTGAAGCAAAAGCAATATCCTATTTCAACCAATGTTATAAATTACTTTTCTTTGCAGCTTGAAAATCTGTATAACCACAGTTGAACAAATAATGCCTGTACTGATACCATCTTTTCATACAGCAGTGTTTTCTTTATGACAAGTGTAAGCATTTGGGAAAAAAAAATAAAATGAGCAATTTATGTGATAACACAAGATGGAATATGTTAAAAATTCAGAAGATACAGGAAAGGAATCTGACCAGTTCTGGTTTCTCAGGTTACAATGTCATGGTTAGGAAATACTTTGGAAATTTTGTGCATGTACACCTCTATGTGAGGGAGCAGGAAAAATTATTATACTTGTATAGGATTGTATAGGATTTGTTGAAATTATTAAATTCATAGAATCATAGAATCACCAGGTTGGAAGAGACCCACTGGATCATCGAGTCCAACCGTTCCCACCAATCTCTAAACCATGCCCCTCAGTCATCCACCCACACCTTAAACAACTCCAGGGAAGGCGTTTAAGGCTACTTTTCTGGAACATGGGGACGGTTTTCTCCTGAGCTGCTAGGAGTTCCTGTTTGAAGAGTGCTCAGACCTCATGGACTCCCTTGCCCTTCAGGAGCGCCTCCCATGGGACTTTTCCGACCAGCCTTCTCAACAGTTCAAAGTCTGCTCTCTGAAAGTTGAGCACAACTGTTCTGCTAACCTCCTTCTTCATCTCACCCTGCACTGAGAACTCTATCATCTCATGATCACTTTGCCCCAGGTGTCCTCCAACCCTCACATCCCCCATAAGGCCTTCTCTGTTCAGGAACAGTAGGTCCAGCAGGGCGCCATCCCTTGTTGGTTCACTCACCAGCTGTGTGAGGAAGTTGTCTTCCACACACTCCAGAAATCTCCCGGACTGTTTCTTTTCTGCTGTGGTATACTCACAGCCGATATCTGGGAAATTGAAGTCACCCTCGAGGACCAGAGGTAGTGATCTTGAGACTACCTCAGTTCTTAAAAACTACCATAGGTTGCACTCTATGAGCAGAAATAGGCATTTATTCTAAATTGCTTCATCTCTATGAAGAGATTTGTAGTGTTTGTCTCCACCTACTCCCTTAGGATATTCTACTTGACTGATTAGATGAAGTCCTTTCCATTACTTGTGAAGACCATCTTGGATGCTTATGTCTTGTCACATTTCATCATAGGGAACTCAAGAAAATAACTGAGCACATTGCATGCCTTTGCATGACAAAACAGTGAAGAGCCAGGCAATTGTTGTGCATCTACTCTTGAGATACTACAGTGGTTGGATCTTTTAGTTTCCTCAGACATGCCCTTTTTTTATTTCCTGGAAACTCTTCTAAGATAAAGTTGAGGATTTTTCTAACTGGTCAAGGAATGTTGTATGCTGTCATACCAGTTACTCTAACTGGGCAGCAATAAATCTGGAAATGCTGAGTACATGGAGTTCATACTGCTGGTCTAAGCAGGTGCACAGCTCTGCAGTTGAAGCATCTTTGTAATGAGTTGTACAAAGACTGCTGACCATGTGCAGAGCATCTGAAAATTGAGCACACAGCAAGTACGCCACTTCTGGCAAACGGGAGTCTTACAATGCATATCTGCAGAGATTTTTTCCTCCGGAAATACAGGATATGAACATAGCAGTCATACAGCATTTGCAGAAATACTTCTAGATAAAAATAAAATCTTAAAAGGGCAGCTAATTTGTAGCTGGAGGTGTGAATTTGATCAGTCTAAATTTGAACTAAAATTGTGAGACCTCCATGAAGTTGAAGTTCCCACTAATAAATTAGCCTTTCACACTGTCTGCTCTCTCTGGTTTCATCAAAAGGCAAATTTAAACAATTCCTGTTTCTCAGGAACCAAGTAGAATGTGTTACTAGCATTTATATTGAAATATATGTTAAGAATCTAACAACAAATATTGCCTAGCACCCTGCAGTCTGTTCCCAGTTACAAATGACTTTTCATAAGTGCATGTACTTTGAGAGGTTAAGGAAATTACATTTTCTATCTCCTTCACTTTATTATCGATCCAAACTTTTCGCCCTCTAATTAATATATTGTGTGCATTTCTATCGCCTAATATATAGCAAACACTTTAAAGAATGAAGAGTGTTATTGCCACCTGGTGGGAACCTTGTGTCTATGACCTAGACATAATTATGGAGAGGATTGTGAAGATACTGAAACAGCTCAAGATGATCAAAACCATCCTGTGAGAATATAGATTAACTACATTAGGTAACATGAGAATAATAAGATGATTGCATTTACTTTGACCAAAAAAAAGCATTATTAAAGCACTGCAATCTGTCTCTCCTCTTAATATCAGGTAAAGTCACTGTTAAGGTCAGTGGATTCTGCTGCTTTCATGTTAATCAACAGGACTGGAGAATTGACATGCATAAGTAAAATCTGAAAATGCATAATGAAATACATACTAGAAATGTTGTATGTAAGATGTATGGGGAAGATAAGAACCCAAAGGACAAAAAAAAAGAGGTCTAAATCCACATTTCAGATTGATTGTACCCTCGATTATTTTATGTAATTGGCAATACTGTGAACTTTGCAAATAACAATTCTGAAATTCTATATTTAATAATGCTTTAATGTTTCACTTTCTTTTCACATTTCTGTCAATGTGCTTGTATTCAAAGCTTTAAAATAAGTGACCAGTATATTTTAGGCAGGAAGCAGTGAGATTTGGATATTTGTTGACATGAACACGATTTCAAAGGTTAATGAATAATATGACTCTATGCAGGTTTCCTGATTAAAACACTGAAAGCTGCAATATGACAGGATTTGATTTTACATGTATAGGACCAACAGCATATGTTTACTGCCAGAAATTCAATTTTTAATGTGACATTTTTGCACATTTTAAAAATTAATTACATTCTACACAATCTCTGTTATAGAATTCTTTACATTAAACATCCCTGAACCTCAGATGTAGCAACTCGGTTTTTCAGACAGCAATTTATACATAATGCTTTGTGGATATCCATGTTTACTGCTATGTAACAGATGGAATCCTGAAAAGGGATGAAGTTAATTTGTAGAAATGTTTTATAGTATCCTTAGCAAATTATTAATGCTTTGTATTTCAAGCCATGTGAAACTGACTGACAAAGATATGGTCAGTTCTGTTTATCCAGAGATGATTTCCTCTTGAAATGTGGGAAGATGCCTATAGCTTCAGTTCTTAAGTCTGGGGTTGAATTAGCTAATTCCACAGCTAAATTCACTTTAGCTGTCAAATTCCAGGTTTTAAACACTGCCAAACATCAAGCATATTCCTTGATAACTTGCTTCATAATGTTCTGCTCCACTTTCTTCTTTTCTCCTGCAATTTGGATGAAACTGAACAGAAAACTCTTTGCTTTACAGCTTTTTTTTTTTCTAATCCATTCAAATTGTTCTCTGCAAAAGCAGGGAGGAAGGTTTACCTAATATACATGGGTGGAGAAAATGTATATAATATATTGAGGTTAATTCATAACTATATTGGGGGCAATGTTTGGAGAATCTCTACAATTTACAGCAGTCCTTGCAGAAATTCATCTCTGCATTCTGATTCATATCTCTCATGCAAAGACACTATAGTGCTGTACTTCAGAAAGTAAAAGCAATCTCTGGCATTTGGGAATGCTGAGAATTACCTAAGTCACATGTTGGGTTTTTTTGATAAAGAAAAATCTAAACCAAATTCCATGGAAATCACAAAAGATTGTAAAATTATATATTTATTCAGTATAGCTGGGTGCATGTTTATGGGTTTATAGTTTCCTGTTCATGTTTTGCATGCTTGTTGAACCCATAAAGCAGTCTGTCATGTAAACAGCTGGTACACATATGTGTCCCCTTAAACAGGTACCAGTACAAACGCTTACAATGTTTTGAATGTTCTACTTTGGATTGCACCAAATAGTTTCATTCCTTCACACTAGAGGTCACTGCGAGCAAAAGATTACACTCGACTTGCAAAGGAAAGACTAATGGATCCATTTACAGGATTAAATTCATGGCATACTTTCCAGTTTGAAAGATTGATGCAAACTCATCTGCATTAAATATGTTGCTTCAGGAGGACCACGGTACTTCTTAATGCAACCTCATTTACCTTCAGACTATTTGGAAACTGCTGAGTAAGGAGCTTCTTCTATGAAGAAATCCTCAGTTCTTAAATATGCCCAGTTTAATTTTAGATTAAATTGCATCTCTGGCACAACACCAAACTGACAAGATAATAGTTCCAGATTTTGTTGATATGTGTGGCTGGAGGGGTTGTGTATAAACATTTGAGGTAATTTTCCTTCCCTTTTGGAAAATTACCCTGTTTTCTCTAGACTGTAGCAGAACAGAACAAGCACAACTTTGATTCAGGTGCAGCTTCAGGCTTTAAAGAGCCAAGTCCCATTTATATTGTTAATTAGCAATGAAATCAGTAGCTGACTCAGACTGAAGTGCAAAGAGTAAGCAAGAACAGTCAAGGAAGTATAAGAAGAGCATACTCTCCTGTACCTGTTCTTGGGAATGAATCCAGCCCAGGACTTACCTCCTGGGCTGCTGGATCAGATCTTTGCAGACTTACTTAATTATCACATGCATGAATCAGACTGTGCTAGTTTTTAAAATCTTTTCCTATTTCACACTGTATGTCCATTATTAGAAAAGATGCCTGACAAATAAGTGCAAACATGAACATCTGATGCCATGTAAACCACCTATGGCATAGATATCCGTGAAAAGGAAAGTGTTGACCCTTACCTCACAGATGAATGAGCTAATGGAAGAGTGACAGTTTTGCTTTTTTTATATAAAGTGATGATGATGAATACTACTTGCACGTGGCCATTCAAATAGTATTTGGCATAGTGACAGAAGTTAAAAGAGCAGCAGACAGGGAAAGATGCTCACATTATCCTACATACTTTAGCATGTGAAAACAGATACTTAAGCAAAAACTGTTAATACTCCAGCCCTGAGGTGACAGCAGCATATTTAATATGCAGATCTGGGAAAAGGAGTCTTTATTGACAATCATCACAAAACTCCTCAATTCCAATTTTTATCTGCCCACTTTCCTGTGTTTTCCTTTGTCTCCTCTCGCCCTGGACTTCTATTAATTCTTCCTCCCGTGTGTCCATCCCAAATGGTACTAACATCTTAGTTGTTGACTTCATATTGTTGATTCTCCATACTCTATCATTTCAGTGTGTTTAACATATTAAGATCTTTCTGAAAAAAGTACACGCAGCTTTAAATTTACACACTACTATTATAAAAAGATCTCTTTTCAGATTGATCCTTAGTCTAATGAAATAATAGTAACCAGCTGCTGACCAGGTATGCTGGAGCTTCCATTGCATTAGTTTTATGCTGATGCAGTGCTTCCATCAATTAAATTATATTGTTAAAATGGGTGTAACAGAGTAAACAGCAAAGCCTATTATTCTGAAATAACAGCTGTTCTCTTAATTGGCAAGGTGGGGCAACAAAAGAGATGATCTTTGAGATGGCTATTAATACAGGTTATTTAGCATCACTCAGATATTTTCATTTCCATAATGTACTTCCTTTCACAGCTACTGAAGTGGCACATGGCATTTCTCTATGATATCTTCAGCCATTCTTCCTCTTACAAGAGCACTGCTGGCAAGGTTTTGGTTAGGATTGACACATTTCACAAATATCCACCGTAATTACATTGTATCTGTTTCTGAGTGTACCATGGACTAAAGAAACACAGTCTTATTCAGAGGAGCTGTGACATATATGCAGGAGTTGTGACATATATTTTCATATATTCATTGAAATTCGAATAAGAATAGTTTGGGTTGGAAGGTGCGGGCATGAAAGATTTCACTGTGGCGTGCATTCTGGGACAAGCAGCCGATGCCTTGGCAAACCCATGATATTGACAGCAAGCACAGAGCAAATGGCCGGTGTTCTCATGCTTGCTAGCTTGTTGAGACCTTGGAATCTTTATTAAGACATATGAGTTAATAAGAAAAGAATGCGTTAGACAGAAAACATGAAGATAACGGGCACATCTGTGGTAAACAGTGGGTTGCACTCAATCGCTGTAACTGCGGGATTCTCACAGGTGGAAATTCACTGGGGTAGCTGCTGACTGGATACAGAAACATGATATAAGGTTTGCATCGACTCGATAAAGGTGATCTCGCTTGTTGCCTCATTGACAGGGTCCATGCCTTAATCACTACAGGAAGAGACAATAAAGATCATCCCTATCCTTCTTGTAGGGTGCCTTTCAGGTACTGGAAGGTTGCTATAAGGTCTCCTTGGAGCCTTCTCTTCTCCAGGCTGAACAACCCCAACTCTCAGAGCCTGTCCTCGTATGGGAGGTGCTACAGCCTTCTGATCATCTTTGTAGACTCCTCTGGATCCATCCCAACAGTTCCATATCCTTCTAATGCTGAAGATGCCAAAACTGGTCACAATATTCCAGATGAAGTCTCACAAGAGAGGAAGAGAAGAGCAGAATCACCTCCCTCAACCTGCTGGCCACGCTCCTTTTGAAGCAGCCCAGGACACACTTTGCTTTCTGGGCTGTGAACACACATTGCTGGCTCATCGACCAGAACTCCCAAGTCTTCCTCTGCAGGGCAGCTCTCAATCATGTCATCCCCCACTGAGTACCTTGCACTTGGCCTTGTTGAACCTCATGAGGTTCACAGAGGCCCACTTCTCCAGCTTGTCCAGGTCTCTCTGGATGACATCCCATCCTTCCAGTGTGGCAACTGCACCACTCAGCTTGGTGTCATCTGCAAACTTGCTGAGGGAGCTCTCGATGAGTGATGAAGATATTAAACAACACTGGTCCCAGTACGGACCCCTGAGGGACACCACTTGTCATGGATCTCCATGAGTCATTGACCACTACTCTCTGAATATGACCATCCAAACAGTTTCTTATCCACCAAACAGTCCACCCATCAAATCCATATGTCTCCAATTTAGAGAGAAGGATGTTGTGGCGGACCGTGTCAAAGGCTTTACATAAGTCCAGATAGATCCCGTCTGTCAGTTTACCCCTGTACACTGCTGCAGTTACCCCATCATAGAAAGCCAATAAGTTGGTCATATAGGATTTTCCAAATAATTTGTACTCGATGAAATTTGATTGTTCCTCTAGACTGCTGAAAAACTACTTGTATGCCAGGAATGCTGTAAATGTAATATGATAGGTTAAACGATTTGAATTGATAGACTGAATAACAAAATGTTGTATTTAAATGTTGCTTATCATGATCTTTCTTTTGCTCTTAGAAATTAAATTTTCTAAGAGACAAACTTTTCTTAAATTTTTCAGTATTACATGCATGCCTAGATACTGAAACTCAGATTTCAAAATAGAATGTGCAAATGTCCATTTGTATCACATGCAGTTTAACAGAGGCAACATATGAATTACTTAGATCATTAGATGTGTAAGCATATTTCTAGAACTCACTGATTATTATATGGGAAAGCAGGTAATTTCATATTATATCTCAGTACTATACCTAAGATGTTCAGACAACCATTCTTACTACATTTTATCATATCATGAATAAACATTTACAGAAATCAGCTGAAGTCAACAAACCATTCTGCAAAATTACAAAATATTTGTAAAAGGATTATTGATTCTCTAGTGCAGAAAGAAACTGGTTGAACTACAACTGTTTTTATTTTGTTCTCATTGCAATAGGATTTGTTTTTAATCTGGGCTCACAGGAACCTCACACAGTGCCACAAGGGGAAGTGTAAAGTCCTGCACTTGGGGAGGAATAACTGCAGGTACAGATAGAGGCTGTGGGCCAGCTGGAAAGCAGCTTGGCAGAAAAGGACCTAGGGGGCCTAGTAGGTACCAAGTTCAATGTGAGTCAGCACTCTTCCAACAGAGAAGGATAATGGTATCCTGGGATGCATTCGGAGTGCTGCCAGGAGAGAAGTGATCCTTCCTCTCTACTCCACGCCAGTGAGGCCACGCCTATAGTGCTGGGTCCGGTTCTGAGCTCCCCAGAAGAGACATGGGCAGACTGGAGAGAGAGTTCAACAAAGGGCTACAAAGATGGTTAAGAGACTAGAGCATCCCTCCTATGAGGAAAGGCTGAAAGCTAGGCCAGTTCAGCCTGGAGAAGAGAAGGCTCAGGGGGATTTTATCTATATCTATAAACACATGAAGGGAGGGTGCAAAGAGGATGGAGCTCTGTGATGCCCAATGACATCACTAGAGACAATGAGCACAAACTGAAAGAGAGGATGCTCTGTCTGAGCACCAGGAAACACTTTTTTAATGTGGGAGTGACAGAGAACTGGTACACATTGCCCAGAGTGGCTGTGAGGTCTCCATTCTTGGAGACACTCAAAAGCTGCCTGGACATGGTCCTGTGGAACCAGCTGTAGGTGGCCCTGCATGAGCGAAGTGGTTGGACCAGATGACCTCCAAAGTTCCCTTCAAAACTCAACCACTCTATTGATTCTATGAGGCACAGTAAAACATGTTGCAACAAATTATTACAGTGGTCTCATGTTTATTCCCTGCAGCTGTAACAACTGGCAACAGTGATAATAGCAAATGGGAACTAATAATTTATGATAAAAATGTAAGCCACTGTGAAATTAGCAGAGTTGATAATGGAAGCCATCACCATGTTTGAGATTGGTTTAGTCTCAGTAATGTTATATGTGTTTATATAATATGTACATGACTAAATACAGTGTGCATGACAGTTCATTTACTGCAAAGGTTTAGTTGACCTTCTCTTAGAAAAGGACCCGGTCAAGTTCATTAGTGACACTAATGTGCATCTTCAGTGAAAGACTGGCCATAAGCAAACACAGAATGTGCTATACATTGAGTCTCACTGCTCAGTAGGAGAGTAGTCAGTGTGGCAGTTTTAACCTTGAACTGAACTCCTCTGGCTTAGGACATGTGTGACTGCCTTGTGCTGGAAAGGAGCGGGTAAAAGCAGCAGGGGTGGCTTTATTTTATGTTTCCTTTTTAGTTACTTTTCCAGCTACCACCCTCATTTCCACCTGTTCCCTAAGCAAGTTACATACATTAAGAACACCCACTAAATAACGAATCAATTGTATAGAATAATATCTTGAAGGAAATGTGAATAGCAGGGGAGCAGATTGCAGCAGAAGTTTGTCCTATCTGAGTTAAGTTATGCTGTCAGCCTAAAGAAACAACTAAACAGATAACACAAGGCAGGCCTTGGATGTTCCTGATAAAACTATATTAGTCTCAGACTGCCAATAATCTTATCAAAAATAACTGTTTTTTTTCCAAATTTTATCTTAATTTGAAGTAATCAGAAACTTAGCTTCATGTTTGTTGACACTTATTTTAGATAAAAGGAAGAATTTTGTTATGACTTTCAAGGCAAGCAAATAGTAATAACACCGGCCACCATATTTTTGTTTGGGCATTAAAAAAACCAACATGCAGTGGCTTCAGCAAGTAAGAGCTAACTGACATTTTAAAAATAAAACATATTGTAGCTCCCCATGATCTACTGCAAACTTAGAATTTTTGAAAATAAACCTAAGTGACTAAACTACTCACATGAACAGCTGAAGTTTATATTTATTCTCCTATATTGAGTTTGTAATACTTTACAAGGTAAAGGTTTTTTTGATCAGATATTGTTCACAATACCATGTAGGGACATTAGTGTTTGATAGGAATGATTGGACTCGATGACCCAGTGGGTCTCTTCCAACCTGGTTATTCTATGATTCTATTACATTTATTTATTTATTTATTTAACCATAGCTAAAGAAAGGGAAAGTAATGATCATCTCTAAAGAGAAATAAGTTGACTACCAGTGGAACAGCAGCACTTGCAGGTAGGTTTACAGTTCACTGTCAGCCCAGGAGCTTTCCATGTGCAGGGCTGAAAGTGCAGGTGCACATAGTATTAACTTTGAGGACATTCAGGATTAACTAATTACTCAGTTAGGACCAATTTTTCCTTCTCTTAACTTTTTCTGATCTCCAAGGATGAGCACAGCATTGTGGGTGCAAGGAATTGTGACACAAGAAGTGCTTACTGTTACAAAAAACGGATTATTTTAGAGCCATATTTTATATCTTATTTAAGCTAAAGTTTTATCTAAGTAATCGTGATCTTCCAAAATTAGACAGAATGTCCCTCTGAAAGCATGTTTCCTTTAAAATGGTGTTTTCCCAGACACTGCTCAATCTTTGGAGATGATAACGTCTTGTTTTCGGTGTGGTCTGTGCTGAACAAATGTGCTTTCTGTAATCACCTGTGTGGTGTTTCTTCCCGTCTCAAATGCAAAGTCACAGAATCACTATGCTGGAAAAGACCCGCTGGATCATCGAGTCCAACCATTCCCATCAGTCTCTAAACCATGCCCCTTAGCACCTCATCCACCTGTCCTTTAAACACTTCCAGAAAACGTGAGTCAACCACCTCCCTGGGCAGTGCCCAATGACCCTCTCCGTGAAAAATTTTTTCCTAATGTCAAGCCTGAACCTACCCTGATGGAGCTTGAGGCCATTCCCTCTTGTCCTGTTCCCTCTCACTTGGGAGAAGAGCCCAGCTCCCTCCTCTCTACAACCTCCTTTCAGGTAGTTGTAGAGAGCAATGAGGTCTCCCTTCAGCCTCCTCTTCTCCAGGCTAAACACTCCCAGCTCTCTCAGACGCTCCTCGTAAGGCCTGTTCTCCGGCGCCAAATCAGCAAGTTTTGACTGTTGCGAAGTTCCTAATAACATAAAAAGTAGCAGCAGAATCTCCACCAGATTCCTGGGAAGGTTTATCCACAAGCGTGCGGGAGGGCAGGCTGCTGTGCCCCAGCCCAGCTCTCGGCGCACACGGAGCGCTCCCTCGCGCCGCCCAGGCCCGATCCCACACGGTATTTCCGGTGCCGGTTCCCCATCTCGCGGTCGGCAGGCGCCGCGGGTTCGAAGCTGTCCCCCGTCCACTCCGGGCGCGCAGCCCCCGCGGGTTCGGGGCGGGGCCGCGCCCAGCTCCGCCGCTCCCCGCGCTCCTCCCCCGGCCCGGCGGCCCCCGCGGGGGGCGGTGGCGGCGGCGCAGGGAGCTCAGCGGCCGCCCCGCCGGGCCGGGTGAGCGCTTGCGGGACGGGGCGAGCCCCGCCGACCGCTTCCAGGCTTTACTTTGCTTTTCTTTTCTCATGAAAGGTCCCGAATCTGAAAGCTCGCTGCACTCTGAGCCCGCGGGACGCTCGGGGGTGTCCGTGCGGGCGCCTTCCGATCGGGGACGGGCTGAGGGAGTCGGGCGTCCAGCCTGGGGAAGAGAAGGCTGGGGAGGGACTGTTCACAAAGGCTTGTGCTGATAGGAGTGGGGGCAAGGGGTGTAAACTGGAGAGGGGCAGGTTTAGACTAGGCACAAGGAGGAATTTCTTCATCCCGAGAGTGGTGAGGCGCTGGCACAAATTGCCCAGGGAAGTTGTAGCTGCCCCATCCCTGGAGGTACTCAGGGCCAGGTTGGAGGAGGCCTTGGGCAGCCAGACTTAGCGGGATGTCTGTTCCCGTGGCTAGGGGTGGGGATGGAACTAGGTGATCTTTAAGGTCCCTTCCAACCCTGACTGTTCTATGATTCTGTGGTTGTGAGGAAGGCAGCAGGTCTTTTGCTGGCTCACGGACACCGAGGTAAGTGCTTTCCTATTCATTCACGCGTGTTGGAAAGATGCCCGAGTTGCCTGGTTCCCTTTTGTGGGAGGGGAGTTGCCTGGTTCCCTCCCCGAGAAAGCTGGAGCCTCCCGGTGCGACGCATCCTCTGCCGGAGCCTCCGCTCCGACTCCTCTCTCCTCCGAAGCTCTAAGGTCAAGTTTAAAAGCAGATGCAAAGTAACTTTTGTGATTGTATAATCGTTAAAAATACTCATGCTGCTTTACTGGGAAAGTATTTTAATCTCTGTGTTCTCCTAGGGCTCTTTGAAGTTTGAACCGAGCTGTATTAGGTTTATTTATAACTTGATGTAGAAACATAATACAGAAATGCGTTGACTTGTATTAGTAAGATATCTTGTGGTTTAGGGAAGTTGAATTTTGGCAATAGAGTTGTCTAATTGCAAATAATATATTTAATAATAGTAATATTGCTGTTACTGCTAGAATTCTGTTGTGATTTTTGTGTTCTCTGAATAGTTCTCTAAATAGTTGTCAGCTGTGTTAGGCGTTGCATATTTGATTTTGATTGTACTGCTTTGTTGTTACACGGGCATCTTTAGGCCAGTATTCCAAACATGCAGAATTAAAAACTGTAGTTTACAGCTAGAAGACTTCCACAATATTCCTTGCGAACTGCTTAACTTCAGGGAAGTTGTTCTTAACCAGAAAAAGTTACTTCTATGTGTCACACTGTGTGTATGTACTTTACCACTTTCTGTCTTGTACAAGCCAGGCCTGCAGTAAGCATGCAGCTGGAAGCTACTGATTTGAGGTACTTTTTATTTGTAAAACAGAGATTCCCTCCGTTTAGGGGAGGGTTTGGAATGGAAATGCAAAGATCTCCTCTTCTGAGGTTTTGTAAGGCCTTCCCTCTCTGCTTACTGGTTGTTTGGGGTTTTTTGTATAGGTACTATTTTCTATAAAACTGGATAGTGGTAAATAAAGTCAGGTTATTCTGGATCATGTGTGTTTTAACTGGAAATGTTTATAAAGAGGATCTTTGGTGGTATCCCTCTTCTCCTCCTTTCCAGTGTGAGAGTTCTACACTTTCTCCTTCTTTGTCTTATTATGTTTCTTTTCTTTCTCTGTCACCTAACTAAGTGCTTTCGGTGAACCAGGCATTTGATGTAGAGTGAATTTTGCTATAATTTTTGAAATGTCAATAGTGTTCTTAAAAGTTAGTGGCTAGCCTTTGCATGTGTAAGTAGAACACTAGATTAATATTTATTTATATGTGCTATTTACAGGACTGAGTCATTAATTTTGGCATTTATCTACCCTTCACAGTCAATTCTTTTTTCATTAGGGGAAAAAGGCAGTCACTGTTCTGGCAATGCTATGTATGGTCAGTCTTATTCAACAATATCTACTCGTGCTTGGAATTATTGGAGAATGTGTAAATACATCTTGAATTTGCTGTTGGCATTCTTGCACTTTTCTAGGCTTAGTTCAACTAATACAAATATACTAATTTAAAATTTTTACTCTAGTTTTATATTGTTAACCCTTCTTTCTGATAATTATTATTCTCTTTTTCTCTAGCTAAAATGAATTCAGACCCTGATCCTCCCTCAAGTTCCTCTCACCCCCAGCTGCATCCTGGAAGGTCCCAACTAAATGCTGCTGCAGTGGACCATAGTGAGAACAGACAGAAATCTGGATCATCCTCAGGAGACAGCTCAACTTTTTCTTCTTCAGTTCCTGGCTACACCCATAGCAGGGGGAAAGCTGAAAAAAACGGTAAGTATGAAAGCTATTTTTATGCAGCATTGGTTTATGTTAAACATTGGGAGATTGTGTGTGTGTGTATTGTAAACTCTGTTTAAAGAGACACTGTAAAGTAGAAAAAATAAATTTCTCCAGTTTCCTTTGACCTGGTATTATGGAATACTTAATATATATTTAATATTAAATAGGTGAATATCTACATGGCACATATCAGATGCAGCTGAGCTCTGCACATAGTTCAGGTGAATATTGTGGCTGTGTTAGCACATCTCCTGTTTGCATCTAATTCAGAATTGACTGATGGCACCTTCTGGATTCTTTGTTACTAAAAGTTGCATTTCAGATGGACAGTTTTTTTCATACCTGAATTTCTGAGGTGCCACAGTATATCATTGCCAGCTTTGGCATCTTGCCCACCTGTAAAAGAATTCAGAGAGGATGGAGAACTTGCACTTCTAGCATTAATTACATGATTATTAATTTAGGGTCAGTGCTAACAGGTATGTTTTCTTCCTCTCTTCATTCTGCAGTTTCTTAGTATGCTTCAACGGGGATAGAATAGCAACAATATTAGGATGGATATGGTATGGAGTTATCTTGGGCTTTGTTAAAATAAGATTTGAAAGCGGAAAACGGGTTTCAGTTGTTGGTGGCCACATTCATGCAAGTTTCTGAAAATGCATAGGAGATACCGATCTAGTGGTGTTTTACAGAGAGCGTCTGTCAGATATTCTTCTGTAGCTAATTTTAAGATTTTCTTATTCTATATAAATATTGCACTTTTAAAATTGTCTTAGTTCTCTTTACAGGCCTGCACACTTACTTACAATCTCTGTGCAGTTTGGTATTAGAGGTGCTTTTGTTTATTCCCCTATAGAAGAGGACTTTGGAGCATTGATGTATTTCTTCATTTCATTTGTGACTCATTCCTGGTGATTTTAAATCTCTTCCTATGAAAATCTTCTCAGAAACTGGTGCCACTGTTGTTGCCCTTTCCATCCTTATCTTATTATGCAAGTATTTCATGCTGCAGCATGAGCTACTGTTGCCATTGTGTTGTGCTGGAGTCTTCAAGATTTTAGTGGTTTTAGATGACAAATGTGTTGAAGATCTTGTTTCTTCATCTATTGTTTTATTTGTGGTTGTTTTAGATCTGTGTCACTTGTCATAATACCATTTGTAGAACTGAAAACTTCTGTAAAAACAATGAAGCAGAGAATTTTTCTTTCATCCACAGCAGCGTTTGTTATCAGAACTTAAAAATGGGAATTTTAGTAGGGCTTCAGGTAGAAGCACAAATGGAGAGAAGTACGAATTTAGTCATGTAATTACATATGGAAAACAGTATGAAAAAAAAAGTGATGTTTTAAACACAAAATTGGCTCTTCAGTGATTTTCAAAATACTTGAACGGAAGGAGGTATATTCCTTAGCGTCACTGGAGTCTTAACCAATACATAGCATTCAAGTTGCTGATAGATCTACAAAGAGTGAAGGGTCTGAACTCTTAGCCATGGTGTGTTGTGATCTGGTTTTATGTGACAGGAAGTATGCACTGGGACAAATGTTACGGAAAGGGTTATTCCAGCTTCTTTCTCTGAAGATTAAAAAGTCAGCTGCTTTGAATAGTCACTATGTGTCACTATGATGATGACTAACTCTGAACAAAGTAAAAGAGGACAGAAAAGACCGGCACACTGCTGTAGAGAAATGTATCTTAATAACTATTAAATGCATAGAACACTTCTCTTCCATGGTGACTTAAATATCCTGCACAGAATTCTTCAAACTTACATTGATAACAGAAGTAATGTAAGTTTTAATAAATCAGCTGTGATTGCTGTTGGAGGAATGGAGATATAACAATTCCATTGCGAATATTATCTTGAAAGGCAGTTTTACCTCAAGCCTGTCTACCATATGCTCATGTGTGCTTCCTGCAAATACGATTATCCCAGTCTGCATTAGAAAAAGCATTGCCAGCAGGTGAATGGAGGTGATCCTTCTCGACTCAGCTTTTGATGAGGTTACACCAGGAATGCTGGATCCTGTTCTGACCTCTCCAGTGTGCGAGACACAGGCACACTAAGGAGAGTCCAGCAAAGTTACTCCATTAGCAGGTTTGCAGACAACACTAAGCTGGGTGGAAGTGTCAATCTGCTGGAGGGTAGGGAGGCTCTGCAAAGGAATCTAAACAAGCTGGACTGCTGGGCTGAGACCAATGGGATGAGGTTTAACAAGGCCAAATGTCGGGTCCTGCACTTGGGGCACAACAACCCTATGCAGAGCTACAGACTAGGAGAAGTCTATCTAGAAAGCTGCCTGGAGGAGAGGGACCTGGGAGTGTTGGTCAACAGCCGACTGAACATGAACCAGCAGTGTGCCCAGGTGGCCAAGAAGACCAATGGCGTCTTGGCCTGTATCAGAAACGGTGTGACCAGCAGGTCCAGGGAGGTTGAATTCTCCCTCTGTACTCAGCACTGGTAAGACCACTCCTTGAATCCTGTGTTCATTTCTGGGCCCCTCACCACAAGGAGGATGTTGAGGCTCTGGAGCGAGTCCAGAAAAGCGCAACAAAGCTGGTGAAGGGGCTGGAGAACAAGTCTTACGAGGAGCAACTGAGAGAGCTAGGGTTGTTTAGCCTGGAGAAGAGGAGGCTGAGGGGAGATCTTATTGCTCTCTACAACTACCTGAAGGGAGGTTGTGGAGAGGAGGGAGCTGGCCTCTTCTCACAAGTGACAGGGGACAGGACAAGGGGTAATGGCCTCAAGCTCCACCAGGGGAGGTTCAGGCTCGACATAAGGAAAAAATTCTTCACAGAAAGGGTCATTAGGCACTGTAATAGGCTGCCCAGGGAGGTGGTTGAGTCACCTTCCCTGGAGGTGTTTAAAATGTGGGTGGATGAGGTACTGAGGGGCATGGTTTAGAGATTGATGGGAATGGTTGGACTCAATGATCCAGGTCTCTTCCAACCTGGTGATTCTATGAAAGGGCCACAAAGATGATGAAGGAACTGGCACACCTCTCCTGTGAGGAAAGGCTGAGAGAGCTTGAACTGTTCAACCTAGAGAAAAGAAGGCTCAGGGGGATCTTATCAATGTCTATAAACATCTGAAGCGAGGATGCAGAGAGAATGAGCCAGACTCTTTCCAGTGGTTTCTGTGAGGTTCACCAAGAGACATTCTCGGAGATGCTCAAAAGACCTCTAGGCATGGTCCTGGGCAACTGGCTCTGTAAGTGCCCCTCCATAAGGCATGAGCAGGGAGGTTGGACCAGATGTGTTCTAGAGGTCCCTTCCAAATTCAACCTTTCTAGACATAAGGAAGAATTTCTCTAGGCTTAACGAAGAATTTCTTCACCATGAGGGATGAGGCACTGGAATAAGTTGCCAGGGAAGTTGTTGCTGCCCCGTCCTTGGAGGTCTTCAAGGTCAGGTTGGATAGGGCCTTGGACAGCCTGGTCTTGTGGGATGTCCACGCCCATGGCAGGGGCTTTGGAATTAGATGATCTTTAAGATCCCTTCCAACCCAAGCTATTCTATGATTCTATGACTGACTTTTTAAATATTCTTTCCAATGTATCTGCTTTTTCTTCTGTTCTCTGCTTATGTAATTGTGTTTAAGGCTATAGCATCAATGTGACCATTAAGTAATTAATTTCCTGGAAACATTCATCTCCTACCTCTGCAGCATCATCCATATCTTGCAGAATAATCCAACAAATTAGTGAATGTCTTGGCTCTGAGTCAGTAAAGCACTTAAGCATGCATATATCCTCAGCTGCAGAGGTACTTCATTTGGATCGAACGACTATGCGATAGAGTTTGTTTCTTAGCAATTTTTTAATCTGCCCTTTCCTGATGTATCATTAGGTAATGTTTTTGCAATTCTTTTTGTTATCAATTTTAAAATGGGAGATAACTGTTCTTTGATAATTTGTGTAATTCAGATGTGGATTTAATGAAAGAAACTATTGTTGAGCTTGATGATTTGTAGGTATGCTTTTTGTTTATTTAAAAAAGAATAGGATAGTATTCCTATTTCTAACCAAAGCTGTTACCTTCCCTAGTAAACTTCTAGCTATATATGTTATTGGCTTTTGTGTATGTGATATTCATGGAATGAAAGTCAGTATTTCAATTCTCATACTTAAATATTTTTTTTAACTTGTTATTTTTCCATGGATGTTTCTAGGCAGGAAATTTATTAGTGAGCAAAGCATATACACTGCTAATTAGAGTGTCTGAATTTTTACAGCCATTGAGTCACCAGTATTCATGTAAGCAAATTACAAGAGAGTTGCTAATTGCTTAAACAAAAATGTCCTGCCATGAGTATTGTGTCCAGCTCTGGAACCCTCAAGTATATCCAAGGATATAGAGCAGTTGAAACAGATCCAGAGGAGGGCTACGAAGCTGATCAGAGGAATGGAGCACCTTCCATACAAGGAAGGTCTGAGAGAGTTGAGCTTGTTCAGCCCAGAGAAGAGAACACTCTTAGGAGACCTTATAGTGACCTTCCAGTACCTGAAGGGGGACTACAAGAAAGCTGAGGAGGGACTGTTTCCAAAGACTGGTAGTGGTAGGACTAGGGGTAATGTGTATACACTGGAGAAGGGCAGATTAATACTAGACATAAGGAAGAATTTCTTCACCATGAGAGTGGCGAGATACTGAAACAGATTGATTAGGAAAGTCATGACTGCCCCATCCCTAGAGGTGTTCAAGACCAGGCTGGATGGGGCCTTGGGCAGCCTGATCTAGTGGGGTGTGTTCCTGCCTATGGCAGGGGGTTTGGAACAAGATGATCTTTTAAGTCTCTTCCAACCCCAAACTATTACATCATTCTATTTTAGTCCTCTGTGCAAAGGGGAACATGGTGTCTGCTTGCTAATGAAGTCAGGTGAAATTTTTTCAAGCTGGTCGAGTCTCAGATCTCCTGAGACACGACTATTCTTCTCAGGTACACAGGCACTTCAGTTTCTGTCCAGCTGCTACATACCCCTTTTTGGTATCTGTACTTCATCCACTCTATGCATCTTCCTTACTTCGGATAGAAAGGTGAAAGGTGGAAAGAAGTATTTCAGATGAGAGCTTTGAAGATCCCAACATCACATTCTCTAAACAGTAAGAAGATTGGTTTTAAGGTTGGTGGAACCATTTCTTTTTTGTGTACACAGAACCGAGCTTGAAATAAAGCACCTTCAAGATGTTCACTTAGTACGTGATTATCTGACTACTGGTGCTATTAACTATGTTTTTTGAAGAGACATGTAGAATCCATTCTCTAGGTAAGTGGTCTGTGTTGCTCAGCTAGAAAGTAGCTTTCTGTGGCCATGTTTGACTCTTGCTTCGGATAAAAAGAAAGCACAGTTTCTCTAAACTTCTCACAGTAGTGGAAAGGTACTTGTCTGGGATGTCTGGATTCAAGTAACAGCTACAAGTCGGCTACAATGGTAGCTTGAACTGGACTGACTTGCACCAACTGAATATCTGTTGTGTTGCAGGTTATCTGGAAGCATTACCATTTCTTGTAATGTTTAAGTATGTAAAATACTTTTGTCAAAAGTTGAGTGTCTGTCAGTCAGCAGGTAAAAGGAGAGCATCCTAGGATAACAGAGATCTCTGAGAGGCAGTGTGAAGGTGATATTTTTTTTTATATGTGGATGAAACAGATTTTCTTTAGTTTCTTACTTAAATATAAATAAATTATTAGCCATGATGGCTGGAGGGGAGGAATTGTGTAGGGATTCAAAGGTGAGTGTCTGAAGTTTTGAGAACATTCCAGAGCTAAATTGCAGTGCTGAAGAAACATCTCTTTGGTTAAGGAGCTAATTTTGGTTTAGTCCGTGTTTTTGCTCTTAAAGGAATGTGCTCAAATCTCTTCCTCTGAAAAGGAGAACATATGGGAAAGGTATTTGTACTGACAGCTTTACAGACAGAAATCGGTTTATATTTTCTTTGTAGAGTGCAGAGTTCTTGTACTTAAGAAGGTTATGAGATTCTTTTTGTATCTCTTGGAAGAGAATTGTTTTTTAAATTGTGTGATAGAACTTACCAAAAGTACAAAAAAAAATCTTCTAAACAGTTTACAGTGCATTACAACACTGTACAACAGTGTATCTCCAGAACATTGCTAGATGATAGCTAAGGACTAGGGAGCCTCTCAAATTTACAAATATTTTCCAAGCATTAGCCTCTTCCACTTAAGGTTACATAAAGCCTTTGTTTCAAAGCTCTATTTTAGCACTTTGTCTTCATTTTCTGGCAGTTTGCTTTTACAAACTAAGTTTTGAGGCAAAACAAAATGTTTGCTTAAAGCTTGAAGAAATCGCAGAAAATCTTTGATTGTTAGAAGAGGAGGATTATGCCTTCAAGTATTAATTACTTAACAATTTATCTGTCAGTTTATTAATGCCCCCTCAAGCCTTACCTGTAATTACTCAGGCTCTTTGAAAGCTTATTTGCCAGGCATTGCGGGTGGTGGGGAGGAGGATTCTATCGAAAGGTTAATGACAATTTTCAGCTAAAATTTTGGGACATAGTCATAGTCAGTACAGAACAGTGGAAAGTTACTTTTCAATTAAAGTGTTAGAGTGGTGTTAGAAGGATAGAAATGAGCAGCTATAGAAGAGCTATATCCATATTAGTAAATCATGTAATGAAATAGGAAGTAACTCTGTAAATTGTTTGTAGTTTATACATTTAAAAATTTAATCTCGCATTTTGAATATAGTCTTCCAATTTGGTTTCCTACAAAAGGAATCCAGTATGCGTGTTCTACTGTGCAAACAAAATGCATTAAATAGGAACAGTCAGGAAGTTGTACATTCCTCATCTGAACCACATATCTAATACAATCCATGTGCACTTACCAGCAGCAAGAACTGCTAATCGCTCTGCAGATATTTTGTAGTGGCTTTGGAGGAAAGCATTTGGAAGTACCAAATGTCTGTACACTCATCTTCAAATAAAACTGCAACAGATCCCTTTTAAACTACAGTAATCAAGGAGAGACTGGAAACTGTTGGGCTTTTAGGGGCCCCTTGAAGCAGCAGGAGGCCCACTGTATTGCAGAAGTTAAAAGACAACACTGGAAATAGTAAACTGGAAATAAAATCAATCCTTTGCAAAGTCAGTTATTTGTTAGAGCTGCTTACTAAGCAAGTTCTTACAGCACTGTGGACTGGGAAAACAGTTGAGGTGGGTCTTTTGTAAAGTCCACTCTATTTTGACTGTGAGCTAACAAACTGCTAGAGTCTGGGTGCTAAAGTGCCTAAAGTGCATAATTGCTGAAATTCCACTGAGCATTGTACATGTTGTTATGATAACGTTAGCTCTTCACCTACAAAAATATGTGGGCTTGGTGAGGTTTATAATTTCAACTACTTCTCACTTTGCTTTTCTGCAAAAAAAAGATGCTTTTTGATGGGAAAGGTTAATAACCATGAATTTCAACTGAGAAATGACAAAAAGCTTATTTAGTTTTAACTCTTCAGTTTTGGAACATGTTAGATTTATCCCAGCTCATAAATAAAGGATTTAATCAAAGATGCCCGCATAGAAAAAGCAGCAAGACTGTCATATTAGTTGTGTGTAAAATTATTTTAATGACATTAAATGATCATTGTACAATAATAAGTGCTAGAAAGAAATTTCTTTTAAGAGTAGTTTTCCCTCCATTTTTTAAAATTTATATTATCTATAATATCATCACTCTTAGTCATCCATTAGTTGTTTCCTTTTCAGTGTAATGGTACTTGATGACTTACCATTGTGATGGGACTAAGAATGTTATATCTACAAACGTGTTGCTGCTCTCAGAAAAAGGGGAGTTGAGTCCTACCCTTCAAGATCTCTGTAAACAGCTGTTATTCCTTTATTTCCCATCCTTGTTACTGCCTTTAAAAATAAAATGTCTGGCAATATATGCTAATATAAATAATTCAATTGTTTTGGGACCAAAACAATTTTCAAGTAGGACCATCTTAAGTGCATAAGGTAAGAATCCAGGAGACTTCTGAATGGATGACAGGACTTGATGCTTGGAGATGAGCAAATGAGAATCTAAAGCTAATAAACCCATTTATCTAAACAATGACATTTGTAAAAAATATTTCTCCCTCTCTAGTCAGTTCTTCTGTTTGTGTCCTTGTATTCTGTATGTACAAATCATGTTTATGATAAAATGCTTAATGCTTGCTTTTAAGTGGAATGTTAGTCTTTCCAGAAACTTTACTCCTACATAGGTGCTGCACACAATACTGCTAAACTTTTGGAGCTTGTGGAAAGTGAGTAGGAGGTTTTTTCTCGAGACTTGAACCAGCTCCACTGAACACTGAGAGCTCAGTAGTACAATCCAGTGACACATAAAAGCTATTAGAACCTTAATTTTTGTTACAAAATGTGCAGATCAACCCTTTTATAAGTCCGTTAATAATAGACAGTCTACCTGTGGATGAACAGTTTAAATCTCCTGAAAGAGGGAAACCAGACACTTTTCAGCTTGGAGATATGTTGACATACCATCTTCTAGCAGATAAAAGGATTTTTATTTAGTCATTAATATTTGTATGCCTTTGCTCTTAAGTGTGCTTGAAAGTCTAGGAAGCTTGTTTCGTATTAAAAAAAAAGAAGTCTGTATGAAAAACTGTGGTCTGTTCCCAAAAAGTTTTTAATTTGTTATATTTTTATAAACATACCAATGTTTGCTTACAGAAGAAACTTTTCCTGCAGAAAATCCTCTACGACACTCTGTTAGAATTACTACCATATACTTCCAAAAGGACCTGGAGGTATTATATACAGGATATGACTCTGAAAGAAATACCTTCTAGGGAGATTTTTGAACAAAACACGTACTTCTGTGTTTGTTTTGGCCAATATCCCTATAGCCTTTAATCTTTCATTTTTCATACTTGTTCCTTGACTGTTCATTGCTTTAACAAATATGTCTGCATTGTTTACTTTGTATGTGAACCTGTTCTTACTTGTTTCCTCTGCAGTGTTGTAAAATATTCAGATTTCAACATTGTAAAATTTTCTTAATACTAGCAAATGGGCTATTGCTGAGGAACTACAAGGAAATCCTATTCTGTAACTAGTGTATTTAATCTATGAACTTCTTACAGTAAATTCATTCAGTCTTCTAATATAAATTACCAGCTTCATTTTAATGACACTGTTATTTCTGATCGTTTCAGTCATGCTTTGTTTCTTGAGGTTTTTAGTAGCCCAGAAAGACCAAGTGATTACATTGCAGTCCTGTCGTAGCCTTCAACTCTGTAGCAAGACTGCTACTGACTTCTAACAGCATCTCTTTCTGACTGTAAAAAGTAAATATTGGAAGAATAGAGAACAAGACTGATGAAGGCAGAGGAGTAGGAGACAGAATTTACTTAAAGTGGTTTAGGAGTCCCATTCTGCTGGTCAGAGTTGCAAGACACCAGTGCTTCAAAGTAACAGCAAGTATAGAATTCTTGCAGCTGGGTTGTCTTTAGCAACTGGATACGTGGTTTTTAAGAAGCCCAGCAAAGCTTTTTCTCTTTCAGTTAATTTTAGTTTCATTCTACAGTACGCATTGAATCCCAGGGAACAGAGAACATTTTAGGGGGCCCTTAAATGGAAGGAAAATGAATGTTAAAAATTACTGGCTTTCAGCAAGCTGGTTTTCTTTGTGGATGCTCATGATAAGTAAGGTGATACGCACCCTTTCTGTGCACCATCCAAGCTTCCTTTGGGACAGGATTTTATACCATTTTTTGAGCTGTTACTGGCTGTTTCTTTTTCAAGCTAATCCAATGATGGCTTAAATAGTAAGAGTTTATATTAACTCCTAGTTTCCTTGATAAAATTTGTGGTATAGAGTGCATTTGTAACTCCTGACTTAATGATAGTAGAACAGTTTGACGCTGCTTGCAAGTACCACTTAGGCACTTTTATTATCTTAAAAATGTTTTACATGTTGCACTCCAGAGGTGTGTTTTTGTGGAAATCTCTAGATACAGGAGATAACAATCCAGCTTCATCTTCATCATAATGAAAGTCTTAGAAGAGGCTTTTTCAAATACAGTACCTAATCCTATATCTGTCTTTTTTGTTTGACATCTGTGTCCACCTACCTGTTTACTTGTTCATCCTCCCTGTAGAGCACAGTGGGCTGAGCGCAGTTGAACAGTGAGCATAGGTTATTATAGTAGTATCCTCTCAAACTAAAACTAAGTAATTTTCTTTGCAATTCAGGTGGTATTTCCTTTCAGATTCAATTACAGTAAAGCCTTCTTGCTAAAGCAATTAAGTGGTACATGCCTGAAGCTTCAAGGAAGTGCAGTAGTGTACAGTGTGACAAAGATCAGTTCAGACATCAGTACGCTTCATGGTATATGGAGAATTTGTTCATGTGTGGGAGAGGATGTAAAGTCAAAGAAGACATTCTTCTTTCACCACTCCCACCCCAGTGATTTAGCTGCCGGTAAGACCTGAGAATGAAAGCTTGTTCCATACTGCTTTTCATCAAACATGTAAATTACTCTTGTCAGTTAACAGCATGGAGCTGAGGGAAATGCTTGACATCCTATGACTTTCAAGTACAAAATCCATTTACTCTTAAGTAGAGATCTTGCTGGATAAGGCTAACGAAAATACAAAACACGTTTTTTCTTCTTTTGAACGCCGTTCAGCTTTTACTTCTCCTTCCTGAAGTAGCACTGAAGTGTTGATGTTTATGTGAAGATCACAGAAGTTACTATCAGTGTTCAGTATTAACAGAAAACCTCAGTTTTTCAGGTTCAAGATCCTTGTTAGCTTTTTCATTACACTTTTTCACTATTATTTGTAGTGTGTCTGTTGGAGCCAGGGAACTTTTTCTAAATGCAGTGCCAGTGCTGTGCTTATTTGATTTTATCCATGTTTTACTGAGCTGTTAAAGGTGTTCAGTGGCAGCATTTTCTTCTTCAAATGTTATTCTTTACCACCTTATAGCCTAGAGGCTACATTGATGAGTGGTGAGATCTTTGCATTGATAGTGCTTTCTAGGTTTGATAATATTTTGCTGGGTCACTTTGGTAGCAGTTTTCATCTGTTGCAACTGGCAAATCGTCTCATGAAACAGTAAGAATGTTTATATACTTTTCTAAATGTGTATTCAGTGAACTTAAAAGTGGTTGCTACTGGCTAGGACTGAACATAGCATATTGTGCATATGCTTAACTCTTCCCAACTATTTTCTGTCACTTCAGCAACACCTGCCATACTTAGGAAAAAGGAAAGCCAATCCAGAAATTGTATTGTATATTATCATCTCGGATCCTTTATTTTCCCCAACATATGGGGTTTTTTCCTGCACATCCCTCTCACTTTTTTTTTTTCTGAGCCCAAATAAGTGTATGTAGTCATGATTATATATAGTGTGTATGCCCTAAAGGTTTCCTTCATGCAATCAGTGTAGGTGTTGCTCAATGCATTAATTTTTTCTTCAGTAAAGATTCATGTGGCTTTAATATTCTCTTGTAAAATCTGTGATTTCTTTCAAAGTTATGTTTCAAATGAATACTTTTTCTTCATTATTGCTTTCTGTCTGAGGAACTGCTTTCAGTTTTTCTTTTATCCTGTTCTGATTAGATTTCCACTGCTCAATGTGTTTGGTTGTGCCTGACTTATATTTCTGTGAAAACTGATCTATTGTGCACAATAATGTAATTGTCTTGTGGCTGGCCCCCAGTAAGTGAATGAGCAAATAAGACCTTAAGCTAAGGTACTTGTGATCTTTTAAAATACCAGTTTAATGGATTTGTCTTCCTTGTCTGTGGTCTTTCACTTCCTGTTTTACCTGGACAATTTAGGTGCTGCAGCTGTGACCTAAGAAGAGCTGTGTGCCCCTAGCCAGAGGGTGTTAATAGCAGGCAAGGTGCTAAAACTTATGCGTTCTGGGTAAATCTACTCTGCTGAGAGCTTTGATGTGTTTGTGTTGGTAGGAGAGTAAATCAGCAAACAGTTTCATTATTCAGTATGCACTCCATTGACTTATTCTGCATGATAACTTGAGTGGATAGTTGATTGGTTTTTTTTTTTTTTTTTCAAAAGAAGGTAGCAATTCCTACAAGTTAGGTGATTATTTACAAAGTCAAAGTGGCTTTATTTGGTACTTGGGTGTGTGTGATCCGTTCTGTATGTAAACATAGAATTAAAAATATATCTTTACATGCACGAATCCTTATTTACGTGCCTTTTAATACTCTGCAGTTCATGAATGGAAGTCACACTGTACCTTAATTCTTTTTTGTTTAAACAATGCTTGCCTAAAGCGTGTTCAAAACATTGTGTTAAATAAGTCATCTGACACTGTGATGAGTCAGCCTAACTACAGTGATGCATATGTGATGTGTTTTGTGTTGTACATTTGGAGGACATTAGAAAGATTGGTAGTCTATTGCGTCCATCATTGATTTGTGCTAGAATACTGGGAAGGATATTATATGACAATGACACCATACTCTAGTTGTCTGTTTTGCATGAAAAAGATTTCTTACCTAGATTGTCTTAAGTACATTGTTCAAAACCTTTTATGAATTTTGAAGAATTTGTTGGTTTTTATTGCTCACTGACTGAGTCCAAAGATGGACCTTAAACTTGTTAATTAACCCATGACGGCATCTTCCCTTTGTGACTTAAAAATGTTAAGCTCTGATGTCTTGCAGTCTTATTTGAACTAAACCCTACTATACAGGCCTTGTGAGGAACGGCTGAGGGAGCTGGGGTTGTTTAGCCTGGAGAAGAGGAGGCTGAGAGGAGACCTCATTGCTCTCTATAATTACCTGAAAGGAGGTTGTAGAGAGGAGGGATCTGGCCTCTTCTCCCAAGTGACAGGTGACAGGGCAAGAGGGAATGGCCTCAAGCTCCGTCAGGGGAGATTTAGGCTAGACATTAGGAAAAATTTTTTCACAGAAAGGGTCATTGAGCACTGTGGAACAGGCTGCCCAGGGAGGTGGTTGACTTGCCTTCCCTGGAAGTGTTTAAGGCACGGGTGGATGAGGTGCTGCGGGGCATGGTTTAGTGTTTGACAGGAATGGTTGGACTCGATGATCCAATGGATCTTTTCCAAACTGGTTGTTCTATGATTGTTCTATAGATTAACTGCCTTTATCTTAATTTAATAGCTATGTTTCAGAGTTAAGAGACAATAAACACATCCTAAAACAGTATTGCATAGCATGCTTTTAAGAACTGAAATGTTTCCTATTTCTGGTGAAAACATAACAGAAACTGTAAAAATGCCCGAATATGCTGAAATCAATGCTAAATTTCCACTTAAGCCTATAGCAGAAAAGCTGAAGAGACTGAAATTTGTCATTTTACTTTATATAGTCAGTGAACAAAGTAATATATGAAGCCTGAGAAAGAAAGTGATAGTCATTGATTTTCATCAGCCCATCTACAACCTGTCTATATAAAAAGCTGTGTTTAGATTAGTGTGTGCTGAATATTTTTCTTGAGTTGTAAAATATTGTTTTTACTAGTAAACAGAAATCACTCTAGTAATATTTTCATAGTATTTTTGAAGTCTAACAGCTAATAATACATAGATTTAACTTAAATGCTGTGTGTGACTATGGAATATATACCAGCCTTTATCAAGTCCATTGTATTGAGTGTCTTTTAATGAGTGCTTTTCTTTAACATTAGTGCTTTAATAAAATAGGATTTAAGTGACATCTTTAACCTCTTAAACAAAAAGCCTGAGTTTCAAAAGTGGGTATTTTTGTAGCCACTCAGAGGGTTTAAATCCTTTCTATAATAGAAGGGCGTAAGTGCAGCAGACTCAAAAATACATCTGCTTCATCCTTTGCGGTTCACAAGTCTTTTTTGGTTTTCCCCTCTTTTTTGACTGGAACTGAGAAAATTAGAAGGATACAATAACATTTCATATCTTAGGCTTTAGACTTGATCACACAGAATAATAAAAATAAAACTTTAAGATTTGACTAATAATGTTATTATTCCATTATCAACCACATAATGTCTTGAGTGACTTGGCTCTGTGAAGACAAAGCTAACTAACTTTGTGAATGAGAAACTGAACCACAAAATAGGCTGATAACGAACTAAGGTTTGAACAGGATCTTGGTGTCAGGGTGGGAACTGCAGCCAAATATATAATACTTAGGAACCTTTAATGTCTCTCTTCTGTCTTAATGTGTTTCTTATATATATGCTACATACTATATAAAATGGGCTTTCACTTGCCTGCTTTTATTTGAATGACTCGTGAACCTTGAATAACTGGTAAGACTTCATTGGTTTATATTAATGCATCTGACACACAGCAGCTAGTGAAGTCTGTTTTAATTGTCATAAAAGATACATGAAGTGTATTGCAAGATGAATGTTCCTCTCTTCTGGAAATTTTTATATTCAAGACAGAGTAAAATTTGACATTAAATAGACATGAGTTTTTAGTAAAGCTGGAAAATAAAAGCTTCTACTGACAGCATTTCCATCACAGTACTCTCACGTGGGCGGAATACACATCAAGACATTTTCTGGCTGAAAACCACTTTAGAACAAAAGTAGTAAGTTACAGATCACCACTTTTTATGGTGGTGGTTGTTTTATGATGTTTGCATTTGTTCTTATGTAGTATTCTAGTGTTGATCTGAATTGAGAGATTGTGTTGTCCATCCTTGTTTCAAAATGCCCTGTCACTGTGTTTTGGACCTTTTGCCTTCAGAGAATGACCTGAATTCTTTGCCCCAAAGTAAATTGGTATGATAGCCACTCAACTTGAGTTGCTCATGCTTTATCTTTGTACTTATTCTCTTGCTTATCCTTTAAGCAAAGAAAAGGGGGGAAAATGCTAGTTATGGGAATACTAAGGTACTGAGCTATCCTAAACTTTGTCTCGAAAACACAACACAACCTGCTCTTCTGTTCTTGTCCAACAACTGCAGAACCACCCCATATACATAATTCTAGTTGACTGTCTTCTATTTATATTTATAGGTCAAATGGAAGTACAATAAACTGATAACTGGGTAGGAGAGATTGGACAGTAGGTTGAGAGTAACAGCAGAAGGGATTTCTCTTACTTGACAGTAAACTCTGTTAGAACAAACATTTCAACAAGTTTGCTACAATACCAGCATGTTTTGTTTTCTTTTCTCAGTGAAGGCGATAGTTGGACCTTTAGGCTACATGCTTTTTATTTTGCTTTTTTCTTTTTTTGTTTTCCATCTTCGCAAAGAATGTTATTTATGTGGTAAGCTGCAGTGTGACTACGATAAAGTAACTACATCTGTCTGGGCTGTCTGGGGACTGTTGTTCTCACTAGGTCTTCTATAAGTTTAGAAAACTGTTTTCTAGAGTTTGTTTGTGTGTGAAAAGTCTATGTAGTTATCAAACACTGACTTCGGAATGATGTATCCTGTATTGGTTTATCCAGAGTATCACAAAATATTTGTGATGGTCTCTTCTCAACATGTAGAAAGCTCTGAACTGAAAGAAATCCATAGCCAAGCTTGTTTCTGCTGAAATTTTGATGCAAAATAAGTTAATGATAGTGAAGCATGGGGAGAAACAGAAAAGTATTGCCTTGCCCAACTTTTTTCCCTTGGATGTTGTAGATGGATGAATACTGTTTCTTTCAAACAATATGATCTTTCCTGTAACTTCTTGTTAATTGTGAGCAGAAGGCCCCTGAGAGATAGCTCTTGGTGTGAATGGTGCCATCTGGAAAACAGACTTGTTTAGAGTTCAGTCCTGTTGGTTAATACATCAGGGCAAGGAGATTAAGTGGTTAATTTTGCTAGGACGGTGTTTGCCTGTTTTATAATAATATTTTTACAGCTTTCTGAAAAGACTGAGTACTAAATGAAAATTATTTTTCATTATATGCCTTGTTTAGGCAGACAACATGTTATAATCTGACATTAGTATTTTTCCAAGTGGAGCTTGGCAGGCAAAACTATGGCATGGTGAAGGAGGAAACTTAACGGTTTGCCTTTGTTAAAGTACATCCATTTTAATGAAAGCCTTGACTTGTAACCTGTTCTTGTCTGGAAATATCCCTAGTACCAGGGATGTTAAGGAATGCAAGTTGCCGTGTTCTTCAGGAGTTTATTTGGAATTTAGTTTATTTCTTCCTTCCTTCCCCCTTTTGCAAATGAGCTGATACTGAATGGCATGTCAGCTAGTGGGGGCTACATACCCGCTTCTCACATTATTGATGCCCCAATTACATAAAATCTGTAACTTGAAGTAGATGGCAGAAAGCTTCTTTCAATTGGTTCCCTGTATTTGGAAACTTTGCTTCCAAACTGTACTGTCTGGTACTTTCTGTGCCCTCAGTATGTAGCTACCAAGCGTCACAGTGTGTTTGGTGAGCTAGTGGGGTTAATGTGTACCTAATGGCAAAGATTTGGTACTTACTGTTAAGCTTGGATCTTCTTTTCTCATGATGATTTTAGATTGGCTGGTAAAGCTGTTACTCTGAATCAGTGGTCTGTTTTACACTTGCCCAACTTTAAGCTTACAAGTTGTATTGATTTTTCTCTTTAAAGTTTTTAAGAATTAATTTATGAGAAGTTAACTCATAAAAGGTAGCAGTTCTGGCCTTTGTCAGATTTTCCATTATAATTTATTCTTCATTCATCATGTAGCATGATGTTTACAAACAGTGGATGTCAGATAAAGCTCTCGAGACTGTCATTGACTGGCAGAGCAACGTAATGGTTTTGAAGAACGTCATTGCTTAAGTCTGTATGTGCACAGTCGATAGGAAGGGAAAAAAAAATATGCAAGTGTAAAGCTGGACACAAAATAGGTTTGTAATGGTGTAATCATTGTTTGTTTCTGTGTACTCCAGAGGTTGAGGAGCTGAGCTTTCAAATATTCTGGACATATTTTAAAGGCTGGTTAATTTTTCAAAACCCATTAAAAGGCTTCACTACTAAATAAAGAGGCTGTCAGGTAAGAGACTCAAGTGCTCATAAGAACAAGATTAGTAATAGTACAAAAGATGATCCATGCTGCATGTGCTTGTACTTATAGTAATGATTATTTGTCTATTTATAAATGAATCCTTTGGAAGGAAGTGAGAAACTGTAGACCATGTGTGTCAACCTGTGACAGTTAGCAAATAACGCATAATCGTAAATATCCTGAAGTACAACACTGAGATGAAGTGTAAGTATTGTAATGAATTGACTTCCACTATTTTTGCAAAACACTTGTGTTGGATATTTAATTCTTCAATCACATACAGCAATGATTTGTAAAATAGTTTCCAATATTGCTAGTAAACAAATTTCTTTATCGAATTAATTTGTAGAGGGCATGAAGGATGAACCTGAAATATGCTTTGAGGATCTGCTTGAGAGGGCTAAAGCTGGAGAGCCAAAGGCACAAACGGAGGTAATTGTATATGCTCATTGTCCAGTCTTATTTGCTCTTAATTCCAAAAATAGCCTGCTGTAGAACTATTATCTCTTTTTAGCTGAACTGTATCTGTTTTGATCTTGAGCTATTCAGAGAAAGGTGACACCAAGTGATTTCACCGCCTTGAGAAATGCTGCTCACTTGGGAGTGTTACTGGTTTCAGGTCCAACTCCTGAGCAAGACTTTAGGAAGCATATGAAAATGGAGAGAGTAGGCAGAGAGCATGGAGAAGGTACAGAACTGCTTTTACTTTTTTACTTTTCTTATAAAAACACGTGCCAAAGAGTGACTTGTGGATGTGTGCAGACAGAGGCTATTAAATGTTTTTGGTTCAGCACTACACTGTATACAAAGGTATCAGAACTCTTAGGCTGGACTGTGAAGAAGAAACTGCCATTAAGGTGCTTTAGCAAGAACAGAAGTTGGTTGATTTTTTTTTTTTTTTTTTTTTTTTTTGCTTTTATACCATTTCTCTGTTGCTTTGGTGCATTTTAGAAAAGAAACCCCTCCTTGTTTATTGAAATTAGTTAGGTTTAGTTTTGTAGTAGCAGGTATAATTGAAATAAAAGCAGTTCTGTCCCTGTATGTGTTACCGCTTCAGATGTCCCCTAAGTTTTAGAAAATTTATACCAGTTTTCTGCTGCATTCCATTGTCTGGTATTGATCTAGTAGAAATATCTTTAAATTGCTTAGAAATGTTTTAATTTCTGCTTAACTTGATTAATGTTTTGCTTGAGCATTCTTTTCAGGCTTCAGTTTGATAGCAAAAGGGAGTGGGTTTGGTGAATGCTCTTTGGTGGCTTGTGTGTTACCCCAAGGGTTGCTACTCTATTTGCAAATAAAAACAAAGGGTGGGGATGGCAAAGAAATCCTTCTAAAACTAGTGAAAACATATGGCAATGCCAGACACGCTTCCAACTCCATCTCAACGAATTTGAGGAGCAGACTGCCCTTGAAGTTGTAACCTGAGACAGTAACAAATTCCTCACCTTTGAAACAGCATTTGCTTTTGTGGAAGATCAAGCTTTAGCCTTGAAGAAAAAGCTGATGTAAAAGCCACAGTTGCCAATCTCCAGTCAAGTGGAACTTCCCCAGTCAGCCAGGACTGCTGGTAGATGATGGAAAAAGTTTGGCAAGCACCTCCCCCAGCTCCCTTAATACCCTCAGGTGGATCCCATCTGGTTCCATAGTAATGCTGTTGTGCTCTTTGCTAATAATTATGAAGTCAAACACAAGAAATCACTCGATTCACTGGTTTGTAGTCATTACTACGACTTTATTCACAAATAACCCTGAAATGACTGTGGAAATAAATGCACTCTGAACAGCTGTCAACCTGTATTACTGTAGCATTATGTAGTTTCTTTACTGAGAAATAACTGTATAGCAATTACATGAATGAGACACTCACTGCTGGAATTCTGTAATGGAGAAAAGGCAGCTTTATGTCATTAAGCAGAGGATTTTTGGAAGGGGACTGCTTCGAATAAGTGTCTTGGTTAGCAAAACCCACAGATGAGAGCAACATTTGGAGAAGTGCAGTATGTTTTCCTTTTATCTGTGAAATGATAATACAGGCAGCTGCTCCATGATTTCTGTAATCTTAAATAGGAGGGGGTTTTTATGGGTTATGTTGCTGATTGTTTGATGCTTAAGTGGTAGTAGTTTTATTCCATTTGTTGATTAATCATGAGTTTGCCTTGGCCTTCAGTTGCTAAACTGCTGAGTCAGGCATCTCACTGCTGAAGCCTTCTTCCATGTCAAAGCCCTTTGTTAATAGCTTAACATCATCTGAATTTCTGAATGTCACTGGCACCAGGTTATTATACTTAATTTTTGTATTTTAAAAGAAAGACTAGTAGTATTGTCTAACCATTGTTCCAGGAGGAGAAGAATACAGGAAAAGATGACTTTAATACTACTTTCAATGCTAGGAGCTTTACCTGATCCTATTAGTTGCCCAAAGACCAGTAGCAATTAAATCATTGACCTGGCTGAATGTGTTGAGATTCCGTTTTGCTTCCAGTTCTGGAAACGGATCCTTTCCTGCAGAAGATCAACTTACAGCTGTGTTCTTTACGGCTAGAAGCAAATGATTTGACCTTCTGTTCAGAGCAAATTTATTCTAGCCAAGTTTCAGAGGTGGGAACAGAGAGAGGGTGTGAGAGGGACTAGAGTATTAAGTTACTGAAGGAATTCCATTTCCCACTTATTCTAGGTGGGGAAACACTTCTTAAGGTTGGCAGAAGAGGAAGATGAAGAACTTAACAATTGTAGCGCAGTTGACTGGTTCATCCTTGCTGCTAAGCAAGGCCGAAGAGAAGCTGTCAAACTGTTGCGTAGATGCCTGGCAGACAGAAGAGGTATGGGCTCACACCTTTTGCATCCATTTACTACTCTACCAGAAATAATGCTGTATTCACTTTAACCATGAAAAAAAGAGCATGTTCGTGGCAAAACTATGTGAATACTTGCTGACAGCATGTTCAAACGGGTAATTTAAAACTGCATTAATAACTGATACCACTCCTAAAAGCCTTTATATTTGCTTGAATTTCTTCATGGGATTCATGCTTATTCATCCTCTCTCCACTACTCATTGAAGCTTCTTTTCTTTGCCCATGAAAATCACATATAAACACATACCATCTGCATATCTGCTGTTGTTCTGTTCCATTACTCCTTCCCAACCTCTTTCCTAATTGGTCTCTCTCACTGTCTTCTCCCACTTTGATTCTCATCTTACTTGATGCTACTTACCGTGCTTGGAATGGTTTTGTCTTGTCTGCCAACAATTTGAACTCTGAATTAAAACTAAAAAAAAATTAAAAAAAAAAAACAATCCAAAAACTTCAGTTAAAATCTTGCTTCCTTTTACACATCATCCATACATATCTGCACCACCTTTTGCATAAACTACTGTACTTCAAAAGTTGAAGCAAAACATAAAAATAATGCGTGACTTGCACCATTTAAGTAGTGTGATTAGTATTTGGTAAGCTAAGGGCACAGAAAGGCATTTGAGCAATTTACTTAGGTGGTCAAGATGTGAATGAAACCTGAAGTTTCAGACTAAACTGAGAAAAATAAATTATGGCAAAATATGTCTTTTTTGTGTGGGTGTGGGATATTAGTGTCTAATGTATTTTTCCTTTTCTTGAGGCATCACTTCTGAGAATGAACAGGAGGTGAAAAAATTAACATCTGAGACTGACTTGGAGAGAGCTGTGAGAAAAGCTGCTTTAGTCATGTATTGGAAATTAAATCCAAAAAAGAAGAAGCAATTAGCAGTTTCTGAACTACTGGAAAACGTTGGGCAAGTTGACGATGAAGGTTTGTTTTTTTAGCTGATTTATGGCATTAATAAAGTGCATGCTTACAGGCAGAAAACAGCTAGAAATCTAAAGGGCTTTATAAACCGTCAACCATAAGATAAGTAATAAGCACATGACGTACTTAAGAAAAAGTAAGTGTTAACAACTCTCCCTTTTAATAACTGCCCTCTAAACCAATAAAGTTCATTTGTTAAAGCCTGCCAACTCTTGCTGTAGCTTGTGATTCAGGTAAGCACTCACACAAGTAACCAAATATTAAAAATATATTCACTTGATACTTTCTGTCCTTGGGAAATAAATATGTAATGGCTTTGCTGTGTTTGATTCTGTCCCGACACCCCCACCCCCAGCTGTCCTCCTAGTGGTATCTTACTAGATATTTCAACTACAAACTCAGTCTTCCGGACATCTGGCTTACCTTGCTGTTAAGGCAATATTTGTTAGCCATACGAATGCTGTTCCCTTTGCTAGTGTGGCAACAGGATTATAGAAAACTACATAGCAACTTGTTACCTATTCATATGTATGTCTCTTCCTGACCTTGAGGAAATCCCATTTTCCAGATATTGCAATTTGAAGAACATTCCAGTTATTGATCATTTTAATTGACTGCTTTGACTTTCCATTAACTTTATCATTGAACCAGATGGTGAGAAGCAACCTGGCCCAGTCCCAAAGTCAGTGCAGAAGCAGAGAAGAATGCTGGAGCGATTAGTAAGCAGTGAATGTGAGTGCATGATACTTCTTTCAATCTGTGACTGTAGTTTTGGTTTCTCTTTTGTTTTGAGAAGCAATTTTATGCTTCCAGAATGAAAATGTGTAGCAAGTCTGGATTGCTATAAACTGGTAGTGTCAATATATTATGTGTGCAAGGTAAATAACCAATCTGCATGTGAAGTCATAGAAGACATCACTGTTACAGTCAGCTTGTCAGTGATTAGAATATTAAGAGGAGTTTGTCACTTGTTATTTTTATATTTTTACCCTTTCAGGACTTAAAAGTCTATTCAGTAAAAAACACTTTGCAATTTCATTTTTTTGACTCTAAACTGTAGTAAGATTTCTGATTACAATAGGGCAATTAATTATGCAACCGTTTAGCGCAGACATCCTTCCTTCAGTTTGCATTGCTTCTGTTTGCTATTCCCTTATAATTAGTGTTTGTCTTTTCCTGTTTGTTCAAGAGTTAATATAGGAAAGATGCACCAAGAGATTCCTTTCATAACTTAGAGGCAGCTTATTTCATGTAGTGGGGAGAACTAAACCGCTCAGCACATGCAGGATCGGACGTATAGGCGCAGATCTTTGAGTTTTGTAAGGTATAGTGGGGGTTCTACTTTAAGTAATGGTTTTCCCTAGCCCTGCATACATAAGAAATGCTGCTATGCTGCTGGGCTTCCAGGAAGAAAGTCAGTTGGTTTACATATAATTAATTTTCTTAATTTATGTAGCACATGTCATTTTTCAAGAACATTATGTTAGATAAGGTTTGATTAGTTATTGTCAGGAAATCTCATTTTCTTGAAATGCCGTAGGTCATATGAAATAGTTCATGTGCAATCCAGATCAGTACTTGAAGAGCACTTTTAAATGTTGCAATGCATATTGTTACTCATGCATCTACAGTTGAGAATATGTGCAACAAAAGCATCATATGGGAATTTGTGATCCATATCTGAGAGTCTGCAAGTTTAAACTCCTTGAAGGATTAGATTTAGATTCCACTAGGTCTGTTTGGCCTTTACCTTCAAAGACTGCATTCATTATGCAGGTGAGTTCTGGAAGTAAGTTTCCTACAAAGGGTGGAGTATTTCAGTTTCATGTAAACTTTTGTGGAAGTAAAAGGAGGAAGGATGTGTGTCTGGGTATATGAGTGAAGGAGTAGGTCGTGGGAGAAATGGTATTTTGGAGACCAAGCTTCCGGTCCTATCAAAACTTCTGTGAGAACAGGTCAGCTGTTCTTGTGACTAGTGTGCTGCTTTTGGAAAGCTAGAAATAGTCTTTCAAGGATAAGACTATTTTGTTACATGGTCTCTTCATTCTATAGAAACAGAGGTGTATTTGGTTTCTTTGGCACTACGTGGCATCAGTGTGTAGTGGACCACACTTAGTGTTCTTTCCATTCCTTAGCTGAACTGGCACATGCTGATAGACCATGTGTACAAAGCAAGTCATTTTGTTCTGAATTCTTCAGTAATTCAAAGATTGTCAGCAAAGGAGCTGGCAGCTTGTTTGGTTTTTGGTTTTTTTTGAAGACTTAAGTGGCAGATAAAATAACAGGAGAGTAAATGAACCTACATGTAAGCGTAGGCAGAAATTCATGTGCATTTTTTTTTCTCTCTGATGGATGGGGGAGGCAGGAGAATTCGTCATAACCAAATTGAAGGAAAAAAAAGAGTCTATGAATAATAAAGTAGAATCTACAACATACACTTTTTATATCAATTTAAGAGACACTTTGGGTGACAAAATACCAGTAACATTTAAAAACGAAAAGTTTTCATCAAACATTGGAACTAGAGTTAAGCTGTTACCTCTTTTTCTAGAGAGCTTTTATCTTTTCATGGGTGAATAAGACAGGTGTTACTCTCTAGCATTTACCTCTCTGATCTGCTGAGTTTCTCCATTTATCCTGCTAGCAGGAGATCCTTCCTTCAGTTTTAATACATTGACAATATCTGGAAGATAATTTTTAAGCCAGATATGTGTTTGTGAGTATGTGATATGAGGTATCCTTAATGGAGACGTAAACAGAAGATCAGAGTTGACATTGTCAGTGGACAGTTGTTGCATGCTTGTGGGTATTACATGTCATTACATTTGATAGGCTGTCTATACATAGTAAGCTAATGCCTCCTTCCCTCTCAGAATAACTCGTGGTCCTGTAAATGTTCTGTTAAGAAATTTTTGTGAGGTCCTGACTGCATCTGCTTGCTAATTCTATACCAAAAACATTATCTTACCATTGCATAATTTGTCCCAATAGGACAATAAATTTAGATGTCACATTTGGTATTACAATTGATCTGAACCCCACCAAAGACAGCTAAAAAGTCGTGCTTATTTTCCATGCAAACCATGATGCCTTACAGCCTATGAATGATAAGAATAGTTAGCAAAAATAAATCCTTTCTTGTTTCTTGGGTGGCATGCCAGATGGTGTTTTGTGGGGCATACGGTTGCATGCGACGAGGCAGGGGGAGTTGGGGGGCGAAGTAGCAGGTCCAAGCAAAATGCAACATACATGTGTTGAAATTTAAGTAAAAGATGGTTTGTGAACTGTTGTTTTTCTATTGAACTTAAACACCCATCTTCCCGTAGCAGATGTCTTAACAGAAATACTTTATTTGGTTCTGTCTCTACAATGCTTTTAATATAAAATACTGATATATTTATATGTAACTTCTAGAAATGTAGCATTTTTTAATTAAAAATTTAATAGTCTCAAACCCACTAATCCTCTGATTTTAAATTTAGTGAAATAGTTCAGTTTTATGCCTCTTTGTATTAAACAGTTTTCATATCTTTGTATCAGCTGACTAACTAAATTTATTGTGTAGGAGGCATGTTACAGATTTCCGTCATTCAGAAGTCTTTTATATCTAAGAAAAATGTGATTTTTCGTTAGTATATGGAAAAACAATCGCTGTTAATTATCCTTTTTTACAAACTACATCAAGCTCGTCTAATGTAAGGAACTGGCTGTGAAAATAGTTTGAAGCAGTGTATAAATCATGTTCTGTCTTGCAGCATCCCTAGAGTTTTCGGAAGTAACCTCTTGCCTTGTTTTTACTCACGAGAGTGGATAAGGATCTTCCAGGGCACAGTGATAAATTTTATCTCCGTATGATTAAGCAGAGCATATTTAGTTACTGGCTATCTCTTTTTAGATCACAGTTGATATATTTTGGGAGAGGCCTTTTGTATAGCTGTGTAATACATTAAGTATATGCTGTAAGTAATTATATGTAGTCTTGTAGCTATTAATGATTGGGTGTTTCTCATAATTGTCTGTAACTTCTTAACTCAGAAAAATATCTGTTAAATACCTAGTGAAAGTCTGTATTACGGTTAATGATGTACAGGTAATACATTCGTGTTCCTGTACAATTCTTACAATTCAGCGTGGCTCCTAAATTAAAGTTTTCTCTCCAGAAGTTTCCAAAGATATAATAATAACTTATGATTTAAAACTGTGTGACCTAATTCAGTAGTCTTTTTTGGTTTGTGGGTGGGTTTTTTTGTTTCTTTTTTTTTTTTCCTTCCTCTTTGAATACTTGCGTGTAAACTACATTCATTCACTTTGTTCTCTTTACCTACTGATGAACTTACCTACTGATCTGGTAGGATTTAGAGTAGCCATATATTGCTGCCACATACAGTTTGTTTTCAGTGCAGACCTCAGAAGAAGTTGCAAGGTTTTACCGGTAGTTAAGTCTTTGAAGCCCAGACTAGATCTTCTTTAATACTAAGAAAGAAAACTAATACTCCAGCTCATAGTCAGTACAGTGTTATAGTGATACTATTTACTCAGTCTTCATTTTATTTTTTAGCCAAAAAATTTATTGCTTTGGATGACTTTGTTGAAATTACCAAGAAGTACGCAAAGGGAATCATCCCATCTAACTTGATTATGCACGAAGAGGAAGATGATGAACTGGCAGGGAAGAGTCCTGAAGAGTTACCCCTGCGTCTGAAGGTAAAAAGGCAATATTGAACAGATTACATTGAAGGACTCTTAACTTAGGTGTTTCAAACAAGAAGAGTTACTATTGTGAAGTTAAAAGAATCCCTAAACTTGTAGTAGTTGTAGTTAAAGATATTAATGCTCCTTACAGGCCAGATGTTGACAACTGCATCCCTAGATGCTTGGGAAGCATTGTTTTAAAAATAAGCCACGGATGTGATGACTTCCTGTAGCGTATGTGCATTTCAGAATGTATAGTATAATCCTTGAAGAATAGTGTCAGGTTTAAGTGCTTTAACGCTACCACACTCACAGCTCAGATAATCACCAGAGATTGTGCAGGACTGCAGCCATATAGTTTATCTTCAGTATAAAGTTAGCAGAGCAGAATATTTGACTAGGAAACCATTTAATTATATGTGTCAAAGGTAATGAAATACACCTTTACCAAAATCAAAATCGCCTCTGAGCTTCATCTGACTGATTTAATCAAAATAGAGCTAATAATCTCCGACTAAGTAATCTCATTTTATTGGCAACATTCATCTGAAATATAAATCTTTTCATATCAGCTGAGGTTGCAGAACTGACTGCTTCAGCTAAGAATATCTGTGTAAAGAAAGGAAACTGCTCCTAAATAAAATACTTTTTCTCTCTTTCCAGGTTGTAAAATATCCACTTCATGCCATTATGGAAATCAAAGAGTACCTTATAGATATGGCATCAAAGGCAGGAATGCATTGGCTGTCTACCATTATTCCAACACACCATATCAATGCTCTTATCTTTTTCTTCATCATCAGTAATCTGACAATTGATTTTTTTGCCTTTATTATTCCATTAGTCATATTCTATTTGTCCTTCATTTCTATGGTGATTTGCACACTGAAAGTTTTTCAGGACAGTAAGGCTTGGGAAAACTTCCGCACTTTGACTGACTTACTGCTTCGTTTTGAACCAAACCTAGATGTTGAGCAAGCTGAGGTGAACTTTGGGTGGAATCACTTAGAGCCATACATTTATTTTTTACTCTCAGTATTCTTTGTTATTTTTTCCTTCCCTATAGCAAGCAAAGACTGTATACCATGCTCAGAGTTAGCTACTATCTCAGTGTTCTTCACAGTGACAAGTTACATGAGTTTAAGCACATGTGCAGAACCTTACACACGAAGAGCGTTAATGACCGAGATGGCAGCAGGTTGCTTATCCTTATTGCAGGTATTACCTGGGAATTTTGGCTACTTGAAGTTCTTAGGTAAAACCTTCTTTACTCTTCCTGTAGGCCATTTCTTTGTGATAAATGTTAGCATCCCATGCCTTCTGTTTTTGTACTTGTTCTATCTTTTCTTTAGAATGGCACAACTACGGAATTTTAAAGGTACTTACTGCTATCTGGTCCCATATCTGGTCTGCTTTATGTGGTGTGAACTCGCTATGGTCATTCTGCGGGAGTCCTCTGGCATTGGACTCGTTCGTGCATCAATTGGTTATTTTCTGTTTCTCTTTGCTCTTCCAGTGCTAGGTGTAGGCGTTGTACTGATGTGTCTTATCCATTTCGTTAAGTGGTTTTTATCTCTGGAGCTCATGAAAATTGTAGTGACTCTGGTTTTGTGTACTGTTCCTTTGCTTTTCCGATGGTGGACAAAGGTTAATTTCTCTGTAGTTGAAATGGTTAAATCCCTCACTCGAAGCTCAATTGTGAAACTCATTCTGGTATGGATTACAGCTGTAGTGTTGTTCTGCTGGTTCTATGTATATCGATCAGAGGGAATGAAAGTTTACAACTCTACCTTGACATGGAATCAGTATGCTTTCCTCTGTGGTCCCCGGTCATGGAAGGAGACTAACATGGCACGTACTCAGATTTTATGTAGTCACCTGGAAGGGCACAGAGTGACATGGACTGGGCGGTTCAAATACGTGCGTGTGACAGAAATTGACAATAGTGCAGAATCGGCAATAAATATGCTTCCGCTTTTTATTGGCGATTGGATGAGATGCTTGTATGGTGAAACCTACCCTCTTTGTGACCCTAAAAATGTTACACTGGAGGAGGAGGAATTGTGTCGTCTCAAGTATTTGACAAAGCATAACTGCCACATGAAAATGTTTGATCGGTACAAATTTGAAATAACTGTGGGAATGCCTTTCAGTAACAAAAATGGAACCAAGTCTATAGAGGAAGATGATATAACCAAAGATATTGTGCTGAAGGCGAGCAATGAGTTTAAAAAAGTGTTGTTGAACCTGAGGCAAGGAAGTATAATTGAATTCAGCACAATTCTGGAGGGTCGTCTTGGCAGTAAATGGCCTGTCTTTGAACTGAAAGCAATCACTTGCTTGAATTGCATGTCTAAACTCTTACCTGCAGGGAGGCATGTGAAAATAGAGCAGGACTGGAGGAGCACAGTGCATAAAGCCATTAAATTTGCTTTTGATTTTTTCTTCTTCCCATTCCTGTCAGCTGCATAATGAATGTTCATATTGGTTCAGTGGTATCTTCAGTGTACACTGGATTTACACTACCAAATGTTTGGCTTTTTAAAAGATAAAAAAAAAATCCCAAAACAGAACTATAAAACCCCCCACCTTTTTGTAGAAATTCCTGCAATGTATGATAATGTAGAGAGCAGTTCTTGAGTTTTTAAAGTGTACACACTTTCAACCCCGTATGAGCGAAGTAGTATATACCAGATTAATACTAAAATAAATGCAGGGGATTGCTGCTGACTAATTGCATGGAGACTGTTTTGTCCAAAATGGGTATGTATTTGCCTGTGGTGTGACACTAGATGCATTCACTCGCTCAATGTTAAAAGCACTTTACTCTTCATATATTCACAACGTGCCCATTTCTATTTTCATAGGTATGATTTAGAATCAGTAGCTGACAACAGCTTACGTTGCATATATTGCTTGTATTTATTTGGTGTTTCTAGAAAAATGTGGTCTTTTAGTCAGTACCTGCTGGTGATATCTGCATACAGAACACAGTGATTCACTATTTCTTCTAGAATATAGTAACTTAAATAATTTTTGAAAGGGTACACTGTTTCACACCCCAGCAAGGTTATAAAAAGTCCTCAAGCTTACATTTTGCATTAAATATTCTGTACAAAATGCTCTGTTTGTTCTGATTGGTTGTGATAGCTACATATATGACACCAAGTTATAATCCATGCTGGTGTGTGAAGGACAAATACCAGAGAGTAAGGATGGTATTGAGATGTAATGGACAAGCCAAAGCAACTGAAAGTAGTACCTATAAGTCTACAGTGGAAACTGAAATAGAATGTTTGGTTAATTATTTGTATTGTGCAAATAAACATAAAATACAAACTTGAATTAAATGGGTATAACGTTTGTTCATTATGCTTTGACACTGTCAGCAGTTGTTTATGTTGCTCTGATAACAACTTTCACTGAAAAATACAATTTGGAATGTTCAGAATGTTCCAGTGTTAGATACTTGAAGTTGTACTTCAAGTTATTTAAAACTGTCAGTATAATCTGAGTCCACCAGCTGAAGTTTTTGTAGCTGTGATGTCTAGGTGGATTGCTTAACCCTGCTTTCATTGTGACTTATCACCGTTTTTGACCACTGGATGACTGAATTTCACAGATACATCTCGTTATTACCTTGACTACTTCACTGATTCTGCATTATATTCTTTCTTCTTTGCTTTTACATACCAGTCATTTCTAGAGGTGAGAAGCATTATTAGTGAAAACTCATGACAGAGAAGGGGATAATTCTGGGGGAAAGAAGGAATGGTCCAGCTACCCTTTTGAACATCATGTGAGCTGCAGTTTGGAAGAAGCCCAAAGTGCCTACAGGCTTGCTGCCCAGTTCCCAGGCAGTGAGGCATACTTGTGTTGAAGAGCAGAAGCCTCCACCATCCGAAGCCATGTAGTTGTGTTTGAGTCCATTGGAAAACTGGTGAGGTAGAATTATATATTCCAGGTGCTTCTAGTTTTGAAGACTGTCAACCAACTGTTTCCCACCTGGGAAAAGAAATGGTGTAAGGCGGCAGGGTAAATGCAAAATTTGACATAGTTTTACTTGCCTGGTACTATTTCAGGTGGAAACAAGCTGAACTTGGCCCTTTCTTCTCTTTCCATTACAACATCTATAGGCTCTTCTTAGAAATTTAAGCATTCTTCCTGGCTTTGAAATTTAAGCACAAAAGATGCAGATTTCTTACTTTCCCCCCCCCCCTTATATACATGTAATTGTGAAACTTCTGTTCACATGTTTGTTGGGAGAAAAAAGGCAACAGTCTTTGTATTCAGAACTAATGTAAAAAATTCCTCTCTTTTTAGCTTTTGTTCTGTAAGTATGTCAATTCACTGACTTACTGGAATGCGTTGCCTCTCGTTCTTATGGGAGACTTCAATCTTCCTGGTATCTGCTGGAAGTACAATACAGCAGAAAGGAAGCAGTCTAGGAGGTTCCTGGAGTGCGTGGAAGACGACTTCCTTGCACAGCGGGTGAATGAACCAAGAAGGGAAGGTGCCCTCCTGGACTTGCTGTTTGTGAATAAAAGAGGTCTGGTGGGGGATGTGACCGTAGGGGGTCGCCTAGGACTAAGCGATCATGAGATGATAGGGTTTTCATTCTAGGCGAAGTGAGGAGGGTGCTTAGCAGGACAGTAGCATTAAATTTCCAGAGGGCAGACTTTGAACTCTTCAGAAGGCTGGTTGGCAAAGTCTCCTGGGAGACAGTACTTGAGGGCAAGGGAGCCCATGAGGGCTGGTTGCTCTTCAAGCAGGAGATCCTAGCAACTCAGGAGAAAGCCATCCCCATGTTCTGGAAAAAAGGCTGCGGGGAAAAAAACAACTTGGTTGAGCAGAGAGATCTTGAGTGATATCAAGAAGAAGAGAAATGTTGATGGGCTCTGGAAGAGGGGACAGGCCTCTTGGGTGGACTACAGGAGGGAACTGAGATTGTGTAGAGAAAAAATCGGAGGGGTTAAGGCTCAACTAGCCAAACTGATTTCTAAGTATGAAAGATAACAAAAAATCCTTCTATAAATATATAAATAATAAAAGGAGGACTAGGGAGACCATACAGTCCCTATTAGATGCAAAGGGAACAACAGTGACAGGGGATGAGGAGAAGGCCGAGGTACTTAATGTCTTCTTTGCCTCAGTCTTTAATTGTAAAGTAAGTTGCTCCCCCTGTGTACAAACCCCGGAACTAGAGGAGCAAAACGAGGCTCCTGTGGTCCAAGAGGAGGTGGTCAGAGCCTTACTTGCCCAACTAGACACCCACAAGTCTATAGGGCCAGAAGGGTGTCACCCAAGGGTATTGAGGAAGCTGGTGGATGTGCTGACCAAAGCCCTTTCCATCATCTTCCAACCCTCCTGGAAGACTGTGGAAGTTCCACTGCTGATGTTGTGCCCATCTACAAGAAGGGTCGCAGGGAGGATCTGGGGGACTACAGACCAGTCAGTCTGACCTCAGTGCCAGGGAAAGTCATGGAACAGGTGATCTTGAGTGCTATCATGGAGCACATGCAAGAAAACCGGGTGATCAGGCCCAGTCAGCATGGGTTCACAAAAGGCAGGTCTTGCCAAACAAACCTGATCGCCTTCTATGACAAAGTGACTCGGCTGTTGGATGAGGCAAAGGCTGTGGATGTGGTCTTCCTGGACTTCAGTAAAGCCTTTGACACAGTTTCTCACAGCATTCTGCTATGGAAACTGTCAGTCTCTGGCCTGGACAGACGCACACTCTCCTGGGTAGAAAACTGGTTGGCTGGCCGGGCCCAGAGAGTGGTGGTAAATGGTGTTAAATCCAGCTGGAGGCCAGTGACAAGTGGGGTTCCCCAGGGCTCAGTGCTGGGTCCAGCCCTGTTCAATGTCTTCATCAATGACCTGGATGAAGGCATTGAGTGCTCCCTTAGCAAGTTTGCAGATGACACAAAGCTGTGTGCAAGTGTGGATCTGCTGGAGTGTAGGGAGGCTCTGCAAAGGAATCTAAACAGGCTGAATACAATGGGATGAGGTTTAACAAGACAAATGCCAGATGCTACACTTGGGGCACAACAACCCTATGCAGAGTTACAGACTAGGAGAATCTAGAAAACTACCTGGAGGAGAGGGACCTGGGGGTGTTGGTCGACAGCCGACTGAACATGAGCCAGCAGTGTGCCCAGGGGGGCAAGAAGGCCAATGGCATCCTGGCTTGTATCAGAAATGGTGTGACCAGCAGGTCCAGGGAGGTGATTCTCCCTCTGTACTCAGCACTGGTGAGACCGCTCCTTGAATCCTGTGTTCAGTTCTGGGCCCCTCACCACAAGGAGGATGTTGAGGCTCTGGAGTGAGTCCAGAGAAGAGCAATAAAGCTGGTGAATGGGCTGGAGAACAGGCCCTATAAGGAGCGGCTGAGAGAGCTAGGGGTGTTTAGCCTAGAGAAGAGGAGGCTGAGAGGAGACCTCATTGCTGTCTATAACTACCTGTTGTAGAGAGGAGGGAGCTGGGCTCTTCTTGCAAGTGACAGGGTACAGGACAAGAGGGAATGGTCTCAAGCTCCACCAGGGGAGGTTCAGGCTGGACGTTAGGAAAAAATTCTTCACAGAAAGGGTCATTGGGCATTGGAACAGGCTGCCCAGGGAGGTGGTTGACTCACCTTCCCTGGAGGTGTTTAAGGCATGGGTGGATGAGGTCCTGAGGGACATGGTTTAGTGTTTGATAAGAGTGATTGGACTTGATGATCCGATGGGTCTCTTCCAACCTGACTGTTCTATGATTCCAGGTTTTTGGAAACATTGTTATATGTGGAAAGGACAAAGCACTGAAGTGGGAAGGTTTGCAAGAAGAGGGGAGAGTACTTTATTGATTTCTTTGGAAAGTGTTGCTTTTTAAGTTAAGGAAAATGGGTTAATCCAGCTACCTTAGTTCCCATTTGTATTGTAGTATTGTTATGAGACTTAACTCCAACAACTCTGATAGACTTCTAGTTCAGCCTTTTCTGAGGAGATTATCAGGGTGTTTTGGCATATAATTGTTATTAGATTTGCAGACTTAGAAATATTGGCTAAAACTCTCTAGTTCCTTGGAGTAGGGGAGCTCCCTCAAGGATATCAATACTGATGTTGATCAGACTCCTAATTTATACAATTCCCCTTTATGCACTTAGTAGAAAAACAACCCCTGGATTGGCTATATCCTGGGAGGATAAAAAATCACATGCTCTGTAGTGACAGGTTGATGGAGACTGCTCAACTTGTCAGAGGCTTCTTTCCAACAGAGGTATACACTCTAGCGCCTAGGAGGTCATTTTCCATATTTTTTCAGCTTTTCTGTGTATCCGCAGGGGAAAAAAGAGGTAAATTTGACTTCAAAACCTTTAAATAATGCCTTTTAATGCTAGTTCTCAAGTGTTCCTTCTTGATGCTTTTATATTTCTATGGAAAAAGAGGTTACATTAACCGTAACATGATGGATAGGTACTCCATTTTCTTGTCGATCTAGTGTTTAGTTTTCTGAAGCCTTTAGCAAATCTTTTCTTTCTAAATTGCGTCTTAGCTGAGAAGCACAAAATTGCTAATACCTAATAAGCAATTGCAGTTCCAGGCAAGGTGATTTTGCAAAGGGTGATTATATCTACTTCACATTTTGCAAGCAAACAACACAAAATACCTTTGTTCCACTCATGTGTGCTCCCTCTCTATATTCAAAACCAGTCCATCTTCTAGACTGGAAAGGAGAGACACAGTGTGGCAGCTGCTGTTAATTATTCAATTAATCCTACATTTATTATTTTCTTACTTGTTTTGAAGATGTGATGAATTATAAATAGTTCCAAAAATAGATGTCCTTTCTCTGGGTGGATAATTAAATCTTTTTGATTAATATTAATTAACTGAAAAGGAGGAGGAGGAAGATGGCTATTGACATGTATTATGTTCAGCTGTTATTCTGTAAACTCAGCTTTAGCATTTAGAATATACATAATTTTAGGGTAAACATTCATTATTTGAATTTTGTCCTCAAAGTAACACAGAAAAGTACTGCTTGTTCTTCAAACTCTTACATTCTTCTATAAGCACAGAAAAACCACAAAACACATATAGAAATTCTGAATAATTTTGAGAGCCGACTCTGTAATGACTAACAGCCTCTTGCAGTAGGCAAGAATGCAAAGAGTTTGTATTTTGTCCAGTTCTTCCAGGGAATGGGTTTAGTAGATCTCTAGGAACAGCATATAGCTTCATTTCCCAGAACTAACTGGTCTTGTCTTAACTAACACAAAATAGCTGTTATTACAAAAAAAAAAAAAAAAAAAAAAAAAAAAAAACAACCCAAGAAAATTTAGAATTACGATACAGTAATTAAGGTTACCAGTGAGGTAGCACAATGTTTGCTTGTTTGCTTACATTTCCTACACAGCTGGTGAACTTGAGCTTTTGATGTAAAATAACTTGCCACCTTTCAGAGCACATCCACATCTGTTTGCCTCGTGGTGTCTCTCTTTCCACAGAAAAATGCAAAAGTAGTTCAAGATTGTTAATTTGAAATCCCTTCCAGCATTTCAGGGTAAGGGTCACATTCGGGTTAAAAGAGACTGTAGTCTGATCTCAGCTTCACAGCTATAATTGTTTTAATAGTGGGTAGATTCCTGGAAACCAAACAAGCAAATCTGTTTATATGCATTCACGAAGATGGTTAATTTGATTTCATATTATTACTCAAAAGATTTAATTAGTTTTTATTCTGAGAGGGGAAAAATCATTATCAACCTGCAACATCCTCTTATAAATTATTGCCTGCTGTGGAAAGGATGACAGTCACCTTCCCATGAAGGAGGGATGTTCAGCACTGAGAAAACTTACATTTTCATCACCTCTAATAAAGCTGAAATTCAGGGTTTGAAACAGAAGAAGAACATGGAAATTCTGCTTGGAACTATCCTTTACAAAATATTTTATGTAAGTATTGAAGGAAATGCATAGGATATATATATTCCCACAGACAGCTACAGGAAGCAGCTTCTGTAAGGCTGCAGCTTCACAGTAATAATTTCAGCATTTTCATCTCACAAAAAAATTCATTTAAACATGTGCAGTAAGTGATGTGTTTCACTGCACGTTCTGATTTGAGTACTGAGTTACTTGGGCTTTTCACTCTGTAGGGCTGCAACTGATGATTATGATGAAACCAAGGATCTTCAAAGTCTTACTGAAAAAGTGTGTTTGTGCTACCTGTTTGATGATAGTTCACCTAGCTTCATGTGAACTGTGGCAGAAACCATGTCCCCTGTGGTGGATCTGGGAGGATAACCTGCCCAAACACATTTATAGTCTTCTGTATCCTCCTCCCTTCTGCAGATTCCCACTACCAAAAGAACAGAGAGGGATCTACACAAAGGTTTTTGTCTGTTCCTAATGTGACAGGGGGTATATTTACCAAGGGAGGCTGTATTCAGTTAGTTTTGAACTTGCCTAGCTGCCACCAGTAATAAAAATTTGGCCAGGTCACATGCTGAGGTGCCTCCTCCAGTGCCACAGTGTGCTGACATCTCCATTATCCTGAACCTAGTCCTGACAGGACCTCTCTGCTAGCAGATGATATGTCTTTGGATGGCACCTTGTGGGTGGGATTCCAGCTATGAAAGTCAAGTCTCAGTGCTGAAAAGGCCCCTCGTGTAGCCACAATAAGGTGACAGCAGCTTCTGCCCGGACCACAAAGTGCTTTAATGATGCAGAGCTATTTGGGGGGCTCCCTAATGCCCAGGGAAGCTGTTGGGCTACACTGCACCTCTTGGAGGTCTTTGATCCTGGCCAGGAGCCTGCTGCTCCTGTGAGCAGAAGGAGGGAGTTAGCATAGACCTTTCCTGCTCACAGGCAGGGTAGGAGTCTTGCTCCTGGAAAAATTTTCCTCTTGCAACATTTGCACTAATCACACTATCCTTTTTTAAGGTGCTGGTATATTCCCGTTACTCTCTAGATAATGAGATTGTTTCGCTTATATTTTTTTCTGTGGCTATTTGGAGAGGAAAACTCTCAGATGGCATGCATCACCCCCAAAACAGCGTGCCCTGTTCTACAGACTGTATAGATGGGGTCTTAATTTAGGATGTTCCATGGTGCCTGGAATTAGTCAACGAGAATACTCTTCTTGATACTTAATTTTATTGCTTGAGTGGTATGAATGTTTTAAATATGTGAAACAGAAGCATCACACCTCCAAAACCATTTTAGTCCAGGCACAACACAAGTTTGGGAACTAGAAAGAGCATGGCTGAAAAACAGGTAAGCAAGCAAACACTTTGCAATAGGAGAAATTTAAAAGCACAGGGTATGGTATGGCTTTTGGGAAGCTCCAATTTGATAGCATGACACGTGGCACTGATTTAATGTAAGGTTTTTTGCAGCTTTTGGTGCCTTTTGAGGTCAGACTGCAAGGTGTACTTGACTTGGACAGGAAAGGAATTGAAATGTTTACACTATGAAGAATAATTTGAAATAGATTTGCACGTAACTTTTTATCGGGATATATCATGGTTGGAATGCTATCATTTTAAAAACTACTATCCTGCATCCTAATATAACTGGGAATTGGAGTTTTTAATCTTTGCGATGATATAATTCACATTTTTCTAGAATTTATGTTTCAGCATGAGATTGCATATCCGCTACTGTTCTGTAGATAAACATGAAGCAGCCTCTAACTTTAGATCAGTGCTCTCTCAGACCACATGAGGTTCACAAAGCCAAGGTCAGGGAGGGAAGCTTTTGTGTGGGGTCTGGCAACGTGCCCCAGCTGGAGACTTAGATCACACTGTGAGCTCTTGCTGTGCATAGCGTGGAGTGCCAGGGTGCACCCTCTTTTCTGCCACAGAACGCTTCCTTTGCATCTGTCTGGGGCACAAGGCAGCTTGTGACACAGCTGCTGCATTTCCAGTTGAGCTCCTGTGATGTTGCAAATTCATCTGATTTTATTCCCACTTTTATAACTGGTGATATTTCTTTAAGCTCTGGTCCTGAATCTTATATATACACAGTAGCGTATGTTTTGGGAAATTAAATTAGTTCTAAGTGAAAGTACACTCTGTGGGCTAAAATCTAAGCTTATCTTAAAATCCTTTCATTTTATCTCCAAAAATTTGGAACTTTATTTTGGTTCACGTTTTATTAATTATGAGGCTGGGTTGGTCAGTGTTTGTGACACCTGCATTGGCTTTGTGGAGACATTAGTAAATGACATAAAAAGGTAATAAACAATTCAACTTTGCTGTCTTAACTATCGGCAGAGATTTAGTTCTCATCTGCAATTTGGTGTAGGATGACAAAATCAATGCAGTGCAAATCATCTCCCAACTGCTGATGAATTGTACTTCTTCAATATGTGTTCTTTTAAAGTCAGAAAATGTGGTCCTAAGGAGTATAGCTAATGGGCAGGACAAGAGGGAATGGCCTCCAGCTCCACCAGGGGAGGTTCAGGCTCAACATAAGGAAAAAATTCTTCACAGAAAGGGTCGTTAGGCACTGGAGGTGCTTGACTGCCCAGGGAGGTCGTTGACTCGCCTTCCCTGGAGGTATTTAAGGTGTGGGTGGATGAGGTGCTGAGGGGCATGGTTTAGAGATTGGTGGGAATGGTCGGACTCAATGATCCAGTGGGTCTCTTCCAACCTGGTGATTCTATGATTCTATGATTCTATTTAGGGGTAGTGCCTAGCAGTTATAGATGCTTTATTACCCTTCAGAGAGAGAATATTCGTGTCTGGAGCCTCTGTGTACTTGTTTGCTTTATCCATTGAGTACTTACAGCAAGAAAATTATACTTTCCAGTTTTGCACAGGGTACGTAGCCTTTCCCTGGTTAACACATCTCCTGTGTGATTTACCTTTTGTGCCATCAGATGGCACTCCAGGTTCACTCTGCATTTTCTCTCTACTGCTGTTTCCAGAGGGCACCGCCAAGGAACAAAAGAATCAGGTTCTGGGTTTACTCCATTTCAGAGTAAATGCCATTCGAAAAATCTTTTATGAAAAGTAATCATTTCTCAGCTCCACCTCCAGTTAAAAACAATGTTGCACGATAGACTGGCAAAGTCATTGGTGCAGAATGTATCTATAATGCACGACTGTGGGGAAAAAACAGACACCTATTTTAACTCATGATAAAATACCAGGTAATTGTAGACCAATAGTATATGAATGGTATATGGTAAACTTGTGAAATGTGGAGTCTGGCTTCTTTGCAGCCCAGCAGCATTTTGAGATACTGTAGCATAAATCTGACAGTGTTGATCTGCACAGTTTGCTTCTTGTTATAACATGGGGGGTGAAAACACACAGTCCAGATGTCCCTTTGGTGTGGATATATGGTGGCTTAAATCTTTTTATTAACTTTATGTTATATGAACTATAAGAAAGAGAGAAAAATCTGTGACACAGTTTAATTAAAACTTAGGTACAAGACATAATGCTTTAAGTGAAATTCTAGCTGCAGCTTTTGCTTGAGATCTCCATGCACTCTAAATTAATGCATAGACTTTAAGAAAGTAGAAAGGTTGTGTAAAGATCACACACCCACTAAAGGCTGATAGGAGAAACTCTGAAAGACTGAATTCTCATCTTTTACAAGGCAGAGACCTGACAAAGGGTTGTTACATAGTTTTTATTGTATTTCTTAAGATGGCAGGATTTTTCTGCAATAGCAGCAAGTTTGGCATCAGAAAGAGCCTTGCAAATGTTGCTGTTATCCACCAAAGACAACTGTGTTTGGCAGTAGGAGCTGTGTCACTCTAAATAAGAAAAGGATTGAATCAAGCTCAGAGATCACCTTAATATCTCAGAACTCAGTCTGTGTTGATCTCTGTATAGCCTGTCTTTATCTGATAATTTCTTCTCTTTAAGGAGTGAGGTAAGTCAACAAAGCATCTCTTCTATAGTTTGGTTTCTCATTCCCCTCTCCCTGCTCAGCGCTGGTGAGAGCGGAGATGTTTCCACGACAACAAGCCATGCTGTTGCCTCAGGTGACAAACCATAACTTCAATAAATAATCACTGAAAATAGCTTCAAACAATTAATTAGTTAATGGAAATGTTATTTTAATAGGGCTTAGATGCTCTGGAAATTCTGATCAACAACCTGTCTACAATCAAAGCTGACACTGCTGTCTGAAGTTCAGGATGGATTTTTATTGCCTGAATGCTGTAAGAACTCTCTATTTTTTAAAAAAAAACAACAACCTTCAAGTTCAAAACATATTTAATCAAAAGGATGCAATGCAGAGCAAGTTTATTTTCTTTTGGTACTAAACTTCATTCAAAGCGCATAGTGACAGGAAATAGGTTCAAGGAACTTATTGACTTCATCACCAAAAGCAGTCCATGCTTACGGCCCTGCATTGGCATGAGAGATAGATGATGTGCCCAACAAATGGGTTTGCAATAAACAGATTTTTCAGTTTTCCCTTTACAGAAGATGGTTTCCTAGAGTTATAAATGGATGATTCATAAATCTCTCCTAATGCTGCTTCTAGTAACAGTTCAATTGATCTTTAATCATTGTTTAAAAAGTGAATCTCCATGGAAGTGTTTCAGTCCTATAGCCTGAAATTTCTCTAGTCCTGGGCAGCTCTTCTTTCTGGCAGCTTAGAAATAACAATAAAGATCTTTAAGCACAGATGGGCACTTTGACTACATGCACATGCTTTATAATACAGTTCTCGTATAGCATGGATATTCTTTGGAGCCAGTAGTTGTCCTGGCAGACTTTCTTTTTTCCTTTAATTTTGCTTTAATTATTATATTAAGTTTCTGCAAAATATTGTATCTGAGAGGCAAGAGCAAGAAGGACAGTGACTGCCACCTTTCTCTGTCCTGTTAAGTCTGTGGGTGATGTGAACACCTGCCTTTGCAATGCCAGACACGCTTCTACTTGCTGCAGAGTCTGGTTAGGGATCGTGACTACAGGTTAAGCCCTATATTTCTGTGCAAAGAAGAATTTCAGTCTGTGGAGGAGGGACCCTGTGCTGCTCCTGCTGAGTGTTCTCAAGAAGTTCTCTTTGACTCTGACCTTCCTCTTCTAAAAATAGATACCCTTTTACAATAAGCTGGGGTTCATGCTGCTGCTGCCACTGCATAAGGGATGAAGTAGCTGAGAATCATGTAAAATACAACATAATGTGCACTAAAAGATGGGGAGACTTCTTTTACAGGAAGGTTTTGAGGTAGAAAATGGTGATTTATCTAAACTAAGTTTAGCAGAAACCCTGTTGGGTTTGGTGTAACTGTCAGGTCAGGGATGAAAATCAGATTTGTTGGAGACATGGTAGGAAAACCTCACAAGAGTTGTTGTTTGGGGTGTTCACATAATGCAGAGAGAGTCCTGGCTCTGGTCTGTTGTCTGGCCCAAACCTGTGGAGCAAGAGAATTAAATGAAAGATGTATCAGAAGACTGATAACAAAGATATTATTCTGGAAGGGAAAAAGATTCCATTTCTAAGCTGTACACAGCCTTGTACCTACTTGACTCTGAGTTTAGGGTGTGGGACTTCCTTATTTCATAGAATCATAGAATGATTCGGGTTGTAAGGGACCTTAAAGATCATCTAGTTCCAACCCCCCTGCCATGGGCAGGGTCACCTCCCAGAAGATCAGGCTGCCCAAGGCCCCATCCAACCTGGACCTGAGCACCTCCAGGGATGGGGCATCCACAGCTTCCCTAGGCAACTTGTGCCAGTGCCTCACCACTCTCATAGTGAAGAATTTCTTCCTAAAGTCTAGTCTAAATCATCCCCCCTCTGATTTATAGCCCCTCCCCCTCATCCTATCACTACATGTCCCTGTAAAAAGTCCCTTCCCAGCTTTCTTTATGTCCCTTTACCTTGTTTTTTGCTTCTATGGGGATGAGACTAGTATACAAATCTCGTGGTTTCTCTGCAAAAAGATGCCTTTTCTCCATTTCACTTTCTGCAAGAGGGCAAACAATGTAGATACAGGGCCATAACAGCACCCAACTCATGTATGTTGAGAAGGAAAAAGATTCATGAAGGGTCACCTTGGCAGGTGGATGTGCATAAGGCAGCTGTGCCCATCCTGGTGAATCACTGGAAGGTCTTTGTGTCTTGTACATGACAGTTGCTGCTTCATGATGGATTTTTTAATTGCAGGTTTAAATGGTTGAACCGCTTTCTTAATGCATTGGTGGTTGCTAAGCTACAATTTCTCCGATTCTGTAAATCTTCCACTTGAAAAATATTGGTAAATGGAACTTTCCTCTCTGACAGCTTGGGAGATGGGGAGATCACAGGGCACTTACCATTTTGCTGATAAGGAACTGCTTCTGCAACCTTTAAGAGATTGCTGTGGTTAGTCCAGTGGCTTCCGGCCACTAGTTGTGTCCCAAGGAAGAGACTAAGGGGAGAACGTGGAGAATCATGGGATGAGGTGGAAAGAAAGGCAACACAGGGAGAACAGGCAGCTGGGCAGGGTAGGGGGATAAGACTGGTGATGGAACATGCAGAGGGATCAAGGGAAATCTTTCTGTTTCCCCACTTTAGATAGCTTCAGCCTGCATTTGTCCCTTTTGAGCAAAAAAAGCACCTTCTCTGCTCTTTTATAATGAAGGGTAGCTCTCAGAAGAGTCTGGGACAGGTTTGACAGGATAGACTTTCCTTGGGGATAAACTATTCAAGGAAAGATTTCTGGCAGCTTCACAAAGGGAGTAGGAGATACCAGATTTAAAAGTAGCACTAGATCCTGTGGATGTTCATTGGCAATATCAAAATAGCAGCTCAAAATAGCCACATTTTTTTTAAAAGAAGTCTCCCTGAGCACTACTTGTTCACAAAATATGTGGAGAAAAGTGGTATGAAGTAGTATGAAATAAGAGAGAAGTTGAACTAAAGTAAGTCTTCAGCTGCTAAGGTTGCAGAGAATATTTTTAACATGTTGACAAAGTGCAATTGATGCAGAAACATCTATTTGGGTTTACAGATCAATAGCTGTGAGAAATAGAGAGTGCAGCTATTCATCTCAGAGAGGTGTTAGCGGAGATGTCAGAGGTTGATAACTGAACTGACAACATTTTTCTCCCCACCTCTTCTGCGAGACAATCCAAGATGTGCATAAATTTACTGAGAGCATCATCTCCTCCATTACAAACAGATCACAATGACAATATGTCTCCGACCTGAGGGAAACCTCTGCTTCCTTCTGCATCTTCCCTCTAAAGTGAGAAGTAGACTGGTCCAGGGCACCTAGCAGAGCTGATGGGAGTGTTCAAAAACTCACTAAGGAGAAATGAAAGCGTCTGTTGGAGCTGGGACAACAGCACAAGCTGAGAGTTTTTATAGCTGAGAGAACTGAGAAGTCTGCTCCATCAGGTGCTTCACATGAAATGTTTTGTATGATGGGCTAGATCTAGGATCTCTAAGTGCCTAAAGAGTTGTTCTCACTTCTATGTGAATAAAAGTTTGATCCTCACCCAACTCCAGGAAAAGTAAAATCACTTCTAAGAAAAGCTTCCTTGTGGTGCATTCTGAAAGCAAAACTATCCAATGTGCTTGGCAAACTGTACTGTGAATAACCAGACCATTTCATGGCTTCACAAAACCAAAGAAACATCCCTGTCCAAGCACCTTGTAAAGATAGGCCCAAGATTTTGAACTTCACCCACTCCAGCAATCATGAGACCTTCTGAGGTTCTACCATATGAGCAAGGTAACTGAATTGATACTTTAATTTTAGATGTAAGGCAATTTGCTGGGAAGACTGCAAATGGAAAAGGATTACTGTTGGGAGTGGGAGCAAACTGATCATATTAATATTACTGAAAACTAGACATAGCAGGCAAACAATCCTTTTAATTTCCCTCTCATCAAGGACTAATAACCACAGTGTTGGAAGGCTCCGAAGGACTTAACTCTGCATGAAAGCAAGATGACTTGCTGGCTGTAAACAGAAGAAGCAGGTGGCTGATGCCAATATCTGCCCTCAAACCCATAAAGAGTTAAATTGCTGCATGCAGCTATTAAGTATGCGTGTGAAAATTTCAAAAACACGAGAGTTCACCATCTGGCTCCTGTTTCTACTGGGTATTTAGGGATGAAAAGGGAAACTAGAAAGGTAAATAGTGTACTGCTTGATGTGTTGATTTTCAGCCGAGATTTATTTCTTTAGTGCCTAGTCATATTTGTCCATCTAAATGAGCGGAATTGACTTTGTCTTCCCAAAAAGATGGGGGAAAAAATTATCGTGTAAGCTCTAGGAGAGCTGTGCAAAGCAACACGCTGCCTAATCTAACAGCTGAGGCAAATTTATTCTGGGCTGCATCCAGAAAAAGGACTTAGCCTTTCAGTCTCTAACTCATATGCTGATGGCCAGGCGGTTTCTCACACCCCCAGGCTCTGTGTAGAACAAGTGGCCAGGGTTAGCTGCCTTAGAATGAGATTCTAAAGAAGAGCCCCAGATCTGGGACAAGTATCACAATAACCAGAGAGGGTCAAGCATCAGTTTGCACGGGGCAGTAAATGCTTTCCTAGCTGTAAGTGCATTGACCAAGCCAGCATTTTCCTCTTCTCTTTTTGTTTTTCTTTTATTTTTCTTTTTTTTTTTTTAATAGTTTTCCCATGAGTAGAGGTAGACAGGGAGCAGTGGAGGGGAAAGAGGGATGCTGATTTGATGGTAGGCCCCTGATTTGCCAGTTGGGCCAATGTTTTGTCTCATTTGGGAAGCCAGGCTTCTCTACCTGCCACAACACTTCAGGTTCACGTAGAAGTTTGACCTGTGAGTCCTGATCCCTGTGACTCTCCCTTCTTTGTAAAAGGAGTTAAACAAATCTTTCACGTCTAGCTTAAAAATAAGCTGTGCCTTGAAGTCATCTATTGCTGCCTTTTTGGTTGTAGTTTTATTGAAAATGCTGGTATTAACATATTTATATTTTTATTCAACAACAGTTAGCTAATTTGTGCAACACAAAGAATGCAGCCATGAACAACAGCTTTCAAAACAATCAGATTTACCAACTTTACCATCACTTACTCTACACCACTGAAAGCTCAAACTAAAAAGAGAAAGAAAGTTGGAAACGTTCACAATGATGATGTTAACTTTCTATACATTCAAGAAACCAGGAAACCAATCTGTAGTAGTGATGTCAAATACAGGAATGGAATACTGGTCTTTGGAAGGTTTCTATTTGTTTCCTCTATAATCACTTCATGGTGTTTTGGTTGGGTATTTCATTAGTTTCATAAAGCTCCAAAGATATATTTCTTCATTTAATTTTAACACGTTCTTTTTGGTACCCAAAGCTGTAGCACAGTAAGGTACTTCAAATTATAAACAAAAAATTGTTGTACTAAGATCTGCTTTATAATAAGTTATCTATAGAATCTCACTTGAAAATGTTAAAAGCTAAATATATGTTTTACAGTATTTCTAGCTGTAAATGCCAATACAAGCTGATAGCAATTTTTTTTTGAGCTGCAAAGGTTAATGGAGGAGGCCAAAAGTCAAAGAAATTGTATGACACCCTTGAAGCAGTAGGTTGGCATTAACAAGTTTTCTATACAATTTACCACATTCTTAAACCTTTTTACAAGGAAAAAAAAAAAGAAAAGCAATTTTGTTAAATTTCCTTAGAATAAATATGTACATATACTGTCCATGCTTGCTACAGCAAACAGTATTTTATAAACAAACATTCCTCATTCCCTTTAAAATTAACCTACACGTTTCATACTGTTTGTGTTTAGAGTGGCTGGTAACTGATGCACATGCGTTTGTGCTTCTACACACATAATATACAGTGTTGATCTAGAAAACTTCAAAAGTACAGATTTTCATGTGTCATGCTAAGTTGTCATATAAAAGCTGTAGACTTTGTTTCTTAGTTCTTGTAAGCAGATTTTCACTCACCCTTTCTCCCAAACCAAAATATAAAAGTGTGCAGATCCCTTCATCAGTACATTCTCCACTTACAAAGAAATCAGTGCATAATGGCTTAAAGACCTTTTTTCTCTGAGGAGTTTTAATATGGGCAAATTAACAGGTCATCTGAGTTGTGCTCCTTTGTTCATGGTCTGAGGAGAAATCCTTTGGGATATTAATTTTTCTGCTCGAGCTATTAGGAATGCAGCAGAACTTTCTTTTCCTAGATTAAGAGGATTCCCTGCCCACTGCACCATTCCTGAATAATTCCTACATGTGATTGTGTGTACCTTCATTTTCCATGTACCTCACTATTCATTTGAAAACAGAGATTGATCTAAAGGCATTTATGTGGAAGAAGCTTTTTGTTGCTCATATTTCTCCAGGAACAATTCTGTTGCCTAGCAGTGGACTTATTTAAAACATTAGAATTGTCTTAGCAGTGCTACATCTCCCATTCTTTTATGGTTACAGACACAGTGGCATTGTCTGTTTTCCTCCAATGCCAGGACAAAAATAACCATGCTGCAGTAAGCAAACAAGGGACTTTCCAAAGTCTCTAGCAGTGATGTAATTGTGTTCCCGCTGAAGTCGACCATTACCTTTAAGGACAGCACTTCTAGACAAGATTTCCAGAACTCCAACCCCCAAACAGTAGGACAGGTTAGTGTGTTAACTGCCAGGCTGTGTCTGACCAGCCAGTCCCTCAGGAGTGGCACTACCAAGTTTTTTAATAGTCCTCCATGTGATGAAGATACTAGTTATTGTTTTAAACAGAGCAGAGAGATCTATGGAGAATGAACTTCTTAAAATAAGCTGGTTGAGTAAATATACCAGTCTGTCACTTATTCACTCAGGAAGTGGAAGGACAAAGTTAGTGATGCAGATAAATAAATAAGAGGGTGTTGTAAGGAAAGGGTAGGGACGGGTGATACAGGGCAGCTTTTCACCAGCAGGGATTCTGCATCCAGTTCTAACTAAGGCCCCTCTGATGTGCCACATGCTTTAAAGGAATGTGGCTATTCATTCACTCAAACAGGCTCAGCTTCATTGAAAGACAGGAAAATGTTACTGGGAAAAAAAAAAGTCAGGAGATTGAGGCAAAAAAGCTCTAACAATGTGGTAAATGCTGTACGCTGCAAAAGTAGGCAGTGCACCAGAACAGCACGGTCCTGTGAACCACTGAAACCCTCAAACAGACTGCTGGGAGCTGAGAAGTCTCAGCCCTCCTCAGGAACATTGCCAAGGTGCATAAATACCCCTGTTTGTATAAAGGAACCAATACAGACCACAGTACTGGATTAGCAGTCGTGCCTTTTACTCATACAGTTGCAGTGATGGAAAATAGTTGGCTTGCCACCAATAATGATACAGGCTGAGGGATGAAAGGATGCAACCTACAAATCCCACCACAGAAGCCACAATTTTTGCGAAGATCACATCCTTCTACAACTTTCAAGAGGCTGGTTTGTAAATATAGAGGGATATTGATAAATCTAGTGCATTTCCGAGTTCACTTTATCCTGAAATATGTACAGATTGTTTGTCGCTGCTATAGCAATGATGTTCTCAGTTGGGTGCCACGCTGTGTGCAAGATCTTCTTAGTAAAGTCCAAACTGTCAACACTGATGTCATCTTTCCTCCGTTTGCCTCCAACGCAGACTCTCCGGGGCTTAAGAATAGCTCGTGGTTTACTGCTCTCTCGGGATGCCTCCAAGGTAACATCCCGCTTGGTATTTCGGTCAAACATTCGAAAAAAATTGTTATATGCACCTGTCATTATCACACTGTAGAGAAAAATAAAGAGAGAAAACAAGGACTGTTACACAGTAGCTTATGGGAAGTCCACTAACATGACTGGATCGGGACAGCTGAGCTTTAACCTTAGGATGTCTTATGGTTTCAGCTAGGAAAGAATATAAACCAGGATTTTTGCCAGTATTCCCCAGAACAAATAGTTTTCTTTTACCAATGTCTTCCCCTTCCCTAATTTACCCCAAATCTCTCATCTTGAAGCATGCACAAATGTCAGCGAGCTGACATCATGAGCTCCCTCTCACAAGACAAGAAACATAGTATGTTTTAATAAGTCATTTTTAATTACCCTCCAGCATTTTTATGACCGTTTAAGTATCATTTATTTCAGGTTTTAATTTCTTTCTCCAGAGCCTTACCTTTTCTGACAGCTGAGATCTACCATGATCCCAGAAACAGCCTTTAAAAAAAAATTTCCAGTGTTTCCAAACTTTTGATACAATAGTAAGATTAAGTACATAATTATGTATTTGAATAAATATTTTTAGAAAGGTGTTTTGAAAGGTGCTAAAAAATCACAATGAGTTGCACAAATAAATGTTTTCCAGAATAAACTCTTCCCACCCCTGTAGCCATTGACCTTCCAAGTCGAGACACCATAAAAATTTGTATCTACAATATTTCTTAAAGACATAAATAAACAGGTTTCAGTCATCTCTTGTATGAAGTTTGAATGAGGCTTCAAGTCAGGATATATTTCTCGGTCTGGGGAAAAGGGACAGAAAACATACCTCAATCTGTATAAAAATTACTCCATTAATCAGCTTGTAGTTTGAAATAATGGATTGCCAGTTGCCTCATTCCCCCAGTCCCTAGGGGAGGATATTTTGTCACTAACTTTAATGAATTCAGGATTTCATCCATGGCCCTTAGGTTACTGGATTAGCATAATCATGGATTTCAGAGCCCTGTTTAAAAGCTGTGAACTTTTTCAGTATCTGAAGCCAGGGCCACATTCTGCTCCCCTGTCTTAGCACAAATAGGGTGTTTTTCTGAATTTCCATTCTAGAAGAGGAATCCACCCCTAACATTCCTGTCTCCACAGGACAAGCTCAGGTAATCACAAACTATTTGCCTTTCTAGCACAACCTGACAGAAGGTATTTCCTGTGCTTGGCACATAATAAACTAACCTCCATCTCCAGTGACAGTTGTTGCTTTAGCCCTTTGCTGGTTTCCCCCACTTAGGGGAATCTATGCCGAGGAGCACACTGGTCAGGAGACCATGGCATATGCAACCACGGGAGAATAAGTCATAAACTATACTCTCTGTTGTACAGACACTCACTAGCTGATTAGATTAGATGCTCCTGGATTCAGGAGCTGGCTTACACTATATGCACAGCCTCCAGTCAGTGTTGCCTTGATCTCATTAGGGGCCATTTGGAGCTACTGTAATAGAAATGAATAATATACTGGAAAACGCACAAATGGGAGCTATGTAACTAACTGCTTTTGCACTACAGCTACTGACTGACAGCAGCTTTGCTCACTGCAGAGCCACTGTAAGGTAACTAGAGCAGGAGAGCTGTATTTCTACATTGTGAATCACTAGCAAGTCTGTCAGCTCCATCCTGCTTCCCTGTTTGCTGGTGGCATACTGGAGTTCCATGACAGCTGGTTTTACACTGAGCTTTTTGAAGACTCCTGAAGTGCTAAAGGAGACTGCTGCAAACGAGATAGGTGTAGCACAGAGACACAGCTTGCACTGCCTTCAGCAGCAGTTCACCTGCAGCCTTCACCTGGCTAAGGGGCTCATTTCTTAAAGTCTACAGGCAGCACAGCACTGGCTGCACCACTTCTCTGCTGCTGAATTTGGGAACGGGCAACAGAAGCAGTTGTCCACACGCAACTGCAGCCAGGTCTGGTAGGGAGCTGCCTCACTGCTCTCCAGAAGCAGTACCTGCCCTTGGGTTGTATGCAGGGAGGTTTCCCTAACCTTCCCCATCCACAAAGATCTGGCACAATTCTGCTTAGTAAGGTACAAGGTAGTAATCTCACAAGCTAAAAAACCAAAAGAGTCAGAATGACAGCTAGATAAAACATCCCAGAAGCTTCAGAATGCCTACTGATGAAGATTAGTGTCCACTTCAGAAACTGAATCAACAGCAATAAATCTAACGTTTGACTCCTTTCAAATCACCATGTTTTGTCATTAGGTCTCCTGCTAGAACAGTTATTCACAATTGGAAAAAGTTGAGGTTATTTCATATCTCAGCATTAACATATACAACTTGTCATGCAAAGAGCTCAGCACAGTACTGTGGTTTCTGTCACTGCCCATGCCACCCTACAGGCAAAAGTTTGAAACAGGTCGATAATGCCGGGGCACCCTGTACCACGGGCTGCAGAGCTGTGGTTCCCAGGGGAATGAGGAACATCCCTGCAGATGAAGGCAGGAACTGTCAGGAGAGCAGTTTTCATGCAGGCAGAGTACCAGTGCAACAAATACACAGAGATGTATGTCAAGAATCTCATTTTAGGAGGTTCTGCTTGCAATAAAACTGCCTTGACAGTTCATTTGCTTTTTCATTTCTTGAACTCTCACATATTTTTAGAAGTCTGCTTTTTTTGGTTGGATTTATTGCAGTTATTTTTTTTAACATATGTAGGTGACTACTTCTCATGCTAACCCTGTTTTTCTGCAGTTTAATGGCTCAGTAAAAAATAGCATTATGTAAATGAGAAAGTGCCCAATCTTGTTCAAGGTCACAAACACAGATGGATTATAACCTTACCTGCTACTTAAAATAACAATAAAAGAGAGTGAGAACTAGATGTAACTGTGCGATTTATTCCCATTCAGGAAAATATAATTTACAATAATGGAATGTATGTGATGTGGAGAATTTTTTTTAACCTATGTATATGAATTAAAAATGTAGTTGAACATAGGAAAAGTCTGTTCTGTATTTCCAGACTGTCTGCCCTGCACAGCAGTGTTATGATAAGTGCTTACACAACACCTTTCCAAGAGAGGCTAGTTCAAGAAACCAAGCAAAGTACCCTCTAAAACATTTCCCATGTTAATTGATAAGTGTGTAAGGGAGCAGCCCTGAAAAGCTCTGTCTAACCACCTTGAATTTTGCTCACAAAAGAGGTTTGCAAGTTGTGCCACCCACAGTCAGAGGTACCATCATCCCATCCACTCAGGATGCAGAACATGCACCAGTGCACCCTGAGGAGCACTGTACTGATAGCTTGGCCTGGAGCTGGTGGCCTGGACCCAGCTCAAACCACTACAGCTACAGGTAGCACAATTTACAAAAAAAATTTTTTTAAAAAGCAGAAAAAAAGCAGTGATATGGCTTCTGCTACCTACATTTCATACACTGGCAACATCCTGTATCTGTAGGGCCCCAAATGCATTTGCACAGCTCCTTGCTAACCCTCCTGTGATGCCCCACAAGGAGAACACGGTTTTCCTCTTTGCACAGCACTGCTCTACAGAGCGCAGGAGAGCACTCTGTGCTTCCTCCTTTAGAGCTTATCCAAGTGAGGTCTGAGGGTTTCTGACAATTCTTTAAATGTGCATGTTTTGAGCGGCAACACAAAATGCTACTAATTTCTCCAGCCTGTATGGACACTGGAGCATTCTCACTTCTTTATGTGGTCCAAAGTAGTATCCATATTTTTTCCTTTACACGGAGGGAAAATGTATTCTTGCAGAAGGTAAAAGGGAAAGGGAAAACCCCAGCTCTACTTCCATTACATTGACTTTTCTTCTTAATCCCTCCCTATTTGCCAAGCTGTTCTTTTTCTCTTTCTTCCCCTACAACCTTGACTCCTCCCCACCCCCACTCCCTTTTTCCATTTTCCTCTATCCTACTCAACAACGTTTAATAAATGCTTTATCTGCTTCTCTCTCCTGCCAGTGAAGTGTCCTCTCTAGCTTCATCCTCTTCCCTCCTCTATCTTGTCTCTTTTGCTTCGCTCTCTCGTTTCCCTTTCCAGCTCAGCCCTCAAGGGCCTTGGGTTTCCATCCTTGCCTTCTCCTTTGGGCTGAACATGACAACAAGTAGTGCCCCAAAATATAATTTAGGGCCAGAGTTGTAAGGTTTACAACATTACTCTAACAACTACTGATGGCTTCACCATTTTTAAGCATCTTTAATACCTTAAAACATCTATTTTTTTCTTATTTTGCTTTTGGTAATGACTCGCTGCTAAATGAAGTGCTTTTGTACATGGCTTCCCCCTCTAAAGATCACTCTCTGTTTGAGGTCAGCAAATTCCCTACTTCACTAGCCTCAAGGGCATCTGAAAAGGACTTCATAACTTATACTAAACAGAAATGAGATCTTCCATAATATTTTTTTAGGCACTGAGATTCCATCAAACATGTCAGTTGCAAAGAATTGGTACATCATGGTTTTCTCACGTCTGTTATTCCCATATTTCATTCAGATTTCATTATTGCAAGTTGAACTCTTAAATGTCATCCATGATGCAGCCATCTTTGAATGCAACAGTTTTTATCAAAATTCCATTCCATTCAGCTGCCTTCCTGGATGTCTGGGTTTGCCCTGAAACTCTGGGAACGCAAGCTGGAATTAAGGCTTGCTTAAAAAACAAACCATACTTGTTTCACACCATTTTGTGTTGGGCTTGCTGTTGTTTTGTTGTTGTTGCGGTTTTGGGTTTTTTTTAAAGTCTCTTTTATAATAATTTTGAGGCCAACTCTGGCCCAGATTAATTTTCCTACACGCCCAGAAATTTTTATTCATCTGCAGATTTCTATTGTCCAGAGATATTCAGTTCATTTTATAGTTCCCCTCCTTCACCGTTGCTCTAAAGACCGTGGAAGCCGTGGGATGGTGTGGTAGGACTAAGTCTGGGCAGTGTTTCAAGGACTTGTACACATTAGGCTTAGGGATAACAGAGAAAGTAAAACAGACCAGCTAACCTGCCTCTTACTGCAAATGCAGCAGCAGAACATCATTCCTGGAGACAAAAGAGCCAGGACATCAAATTCATGCAGGTGCAAGGGGAGGGGGCTCAGAGAGCAGCTTCCACCACAGCCTGCCTCCAGACTTGTAAATCTCTATAAAGGAATCCCTCAAGGCATCCAGCAGGGAAAGGGACCATTTCTTTGATCTGAAACCATCTCCTTAATTACATTTTGAGTCCCTAAATTTGCAAGATTACATTATCACATGTACTAGTGCAGAACGATCTCCTGGGGTTGACATGCAAGGTTTGCCAGATCTGGTTTCCTAACAAGGTGACCTTATGAGAAGAAAAGGTTGGTTCCGGGAAAACTCTTCAAAAACTTATTTCATAGGAATGAAAAATGAGAAATGAGACACAACAAAGGGAATGGAGGAAGCACTGTTGCAAGCACTGGCAGCTTGCCGGCATACTGGGGAATTTTCGTTTACACTGCACAGTGTGAAGCAATTGACTGTCCATCACAAAGAAGGAACATCTTTAAAGAACCGATGAAAAAGTTTGAGACACCAGATTCAGGGTTGTGGCACTCTGATGCAGCTGTCTCGGATAAGACTGGGAATAAGAATCGAGGATTCCCTTGTCCTAACAGGTTAATATTTGACATGCTGAACCTTGAGAACAAACTGATGTCTTCAAGTTCTCCATGACGGACCACACTGCCAGACAGGAATAGACTTGTTACCATCTGGGATCCACAGTTCCACCTGATTAGAGTAAAGGTTGATGGATATTTAGTGGGATAAATGACAGTTCATAGGAAAGGACTGACTGAATATTTGTATTTGACTTCACTCATCTGCTTATAGCATATCACTTGTCATGATGGTATTCAGAAGTCTCCCTGGAAAGGTTCCTGTACACCTACTCATTTGAAATCTCAAAAAAAAAAAAAAAAAAAAAAAAAAAAAGAATACTAATTAAGGTATTCACTTATTACCATGTAGAATTACCATTCTGTTTTTTTTAATAAATAACTCACAAAGAGAGAGCTAACTCTTAAAGTAAAACTGAAATAACAAAATGGGTATCCTTGACACAGAGAAGAAGACAGTGTCTTGCAGGTTTTTATTAAAAGACCTGACTTTGGAAGTGAATGGAAAAACTAAATTAAATCAGTGTATGGAGATCCCATTTTCCACACAGTCATGTAATGATGTATACATAATAAAGATGGCATGATTTTAGTGTAATATACTCAACTACAGATATCATGTGCTCATCTGGTTGAATTACTGTAAGACCCCTGCTTGACTCCCTCCTCTGACCACTGTTCTTGCCAAAGTACATAGTGATTAATGCATCCTTCAGCAAACGAGATTGGGTCTGCCTGATCATATTAGTTCCTCTTCATTGGAGTAACTGAACATCAATCACGTTCTAATCAGAGCTCACGTACATTGATTTTTTTTGTAAACAGCCTCATCATCAGGTTCTATCATCGCCTAGATTAACCCCATAGTAATGACAAAAATTAATGAAAAGTATTTTCACCTAAATAATAAATATGTTTTCATTTTTAACTGAATATTCTTGTCACTATAGACTGTCATTGTAGCTTTAACATCTGTAAAAGATAAAAATGACATGTCCAGAACTGCAATTAATATTGTTATGCACATCTATTAATAACATTAATAATGTTCTGCAGCATTTCTTAAAAGTGCCATTGTTAACAGGCATTGCTCACCTTTAGCAGTATACCTTTTAAAAAAAACATATACAAAAATAATTAAATTAAGTAACCTTACTATTCAAATACACCTTTGAGAGTTACTGGCATTCAAATATAATTTAAATTACGATACATTAAAAAAATTCTTGTAGTGTGTAGCAAAACAATACAACATTTGTAATACGCAGAAGCAAGAAGCTCAGAAGACTGACCATTCATCAAAAGATGAACATCAGTGCTGATGAATTTGACTCTTAAAAAGAAACAACTAAATTAAAGCAAATCCTTGTCTTTTGTCAAACTTTGCCAGCAACTGTAGTCAATGGTTTCTTTCAATCAAGAGCAGTGTATTGTGTTTAGTGACATATTTGGTAATTGTGCACAACTAACAACACCCCAGTGTCTGGGCATTACAATACATGAAGCCCTCACAGTCTAATGTTCCCACTTGATAATTACTCACTGCATTGATCTTTCTGATCTGTCCTACAGGAATGAAAATATTACACTCACTTTAAATCCTGACATTGAATAATATTTGTATTATAACTATCCAGAGAGTGGTCTTGTTGCATTAATGAGGAAAGCAGCACTTTATTTGGCTCAAAAAGACACTGGGCTTAGGAACATGTTGCTGTCCATCCTGTGCAGCACACTGGGAATTCTCATCAAGGATAAGCAAAATGCTTTGAAAGGATTTGAAAAGCTCTGAATCTTTCTCAAAGTTTCAAAATAGATGAATGATTTGATTGTATGGTTCTTCTGTACCAGATGTAGGCATGGATCAGCACCACATACATTTCCAAAAAAGGCTTTTATTTTGGTCTTTCAAGTAGGACCAAACTCAAGCAGCAACCAGTCTACTGAGACAACCTTCTGCTAAAATATCCATTCATGCATGGGTTTGGGAGGTACACTGAAAAGCCCCAAAACCTGGATCTTCACCTAGAACTTGTGTGGGTCATTCCCACTTTCAGATCATATGAAAACCATTTCCACAGCAGCTTGTGCATAAACTGCAGTCTGGGAAGGATTTTGCCCGCTGTGGTCCAGCTCTGTCATTGTAAATGGCCAGCAGTTTGTATCACAGAGGATATTCAGTGCCAAATTAATCCTTGACTGAAAATACATTACCCTGGCATGCAAACATGCAGAGATAATGGAAGTGCATGGTTTCATTTGTACAATAAACAATACAAAGTAAAAAAATCTATTTCTTAGTGAAGACAAAACCTCTACACGGGGCAGGTACAGGTACTGTGCAAAGGGAAGTAACCCAAAGAGAATATGTCCCTTGCACAGTGTACAGCATTACACTTCATCTGCATTTGTGAAACATGGGCCTGGAAGAGACCTTGTTCTGCACTTCCAAGTTCAGACACTTATCATTTTAACCACTGTCTCATATAACTGCTATCACAAATTTTCTCAGCACCGTAATCAAAATAGGTGGGCTTCTTAAATCTCCACTGCTCAGGACAGGGAGACTGCTCCACGCTGTCACTGACTGAACAGCTAAAAACTAACTCTAATTTCCAAGCTATAACTACCTTTTGTCACTCAATACCTATTTGCTGCTGTGTCATTATCATTCACATTTAGCTTAGCTAAATCCTTTTCCCCCCTATGGATACCTCCTTGACACATTTACTATAAACAAGTATAATCTTGGCTTCCTTTTTGCTAAGCTGATCAAACCCAAACTCGTGTCTGCTCCTCTCTTTAGAGCAGTCATCCATTTGCCCAATTAGTTCATCCACCTTGGAGGTTAGGGACAAGAAATGTGTAATTGCAGTTCAAAGGTCTTTGAATAAGACCCTAACATAATGTCACCGCTGCTCCTCTCTCTGCTGGGTACCCCAGCATTGCCCACTCAAGGATCATATTTGCCTTTCACACAGCTGCCCTACACTCTGTTTCATTGTCCCTGCCCAGTCCAGGAAGGCAGGTTTGCTTCGAATATGATGAGACGGACTGGTTTTCTCTTTTCCAAACAGGAGGCTAAGTGAGTTGAAGGCACAGTTCCAGACTCTGAGCAAGTGCCAAGCTTTTGCATCTTAGCTCTACTGAGCCAGGAAGTACCGTGTGCCATTCAGAATTGGCTCCTGTGCTCTCTTTCACATGCATTTGCAGACTGCTAATCCCTTCGATAGTCACTCAGTGTATGAATGTCCATACCAGTTGTTTCCAATTGATATGATGAAGGTTTATGTTCTCTTTTAAATAAAACCCTCAGCTTGCACTATTCTCTTGCATTTAATAATTTTTTTTATTTTCCTGTACAACAATCCTACTCCCTGAAGTACTGCCACCATTTGCTAACATTATGGCATTAGCACACTGCATCCTTGCTTGGACTCTCTGACTTGTGCCAGTACTAATCATGAAAATATTCAACAAGATATTATGTCCAAGATAAAACCCAGAACCTCTCCTTCAATGCACAGGGAAAGGCACTGTTCTGATGGGGGCTAAGTATAAGAAGAAACTGTCATTTTTGTCAGTGGGAAGGTTGCAGCAGTTCATAGACGATCAGGGAGTGTCTGTGACTGCCTTTCCCTGCTCCCTATTTCCAGCAAATAAAACAGATTTCTGAGGCAGGTCACATCTAAATACAGGACTACGTAAGCTTCCTTAGTGTGTTGGAGACTGTGTAAGTAGGCAGCATGGTTTCTAACATTTGCAGTCTACTTGTGGTGAAAACAGACAAAATTTGAAGCTTTTTGCCTTAAGGCATAAGTGAACATTGACAAGTACCATGTCTAAGGAGGTCAGAGAAACAACTGCACGAATATCCAAACATCTTTTATCAATGTGAACACTGGTACGTGAAGACATAACTTGATGAGGGAAAAAAACACATGTAACATTTTACTTTCTGATTGCTCCCCATCACGTGGAAGCTCTTTTGGTAAATAAGGACAGAGATGGACACAAGGATGGGTTACCTGTCTGATCCATTCCATGCACACTCAAACTTGTCAAAGATGCAGTCATTTTCATAGAGGGAACACAACTTGCTTCTAAGGTAATCATGGACCTGTTTAAAAGAAAATAACTGTTGTTATTCTTTAAACAAAAGAAAATACATAACTCCAAAATCAGCCCCCCACTCTCTGCCTTATCTCCCACTTTCACTCTAAAAATATGTTGCACAGATTGGTAGCTTTGCAGGAGATACTCTGTTTAAACTCTAAAGAAGCTATCTGTATTTTTGCACAGTCTAATTAAGCAGGTGCTGCACAATTATTGTTGCAGGAAGGCATGAAGCACACCTCCCTCAGCAGGCTGCAGACCACCCCTCTTCAACATATTTGTTTCCTGCTTGGGTGATTTTCTCAGCACTAGTCTAATTCCCAAAGACATTTCACCAGCTGATACCCTAGATGTACTAATTAATGTGCAAGAAATCTAAGCTAAACAGTAACCAAAATGTCATATTCCAAGATTAGTGGCTCTAGTAAAATAACCTGTACTGTATGGTATTACATACATTTTGGTAAAGTATTTATTTCAGAAGCCAAGCACAGTGCAAAGCTGCAGTTGCACAGACTGCAAATTAGAACACTAATTTAGCCTAAGGGTATTTCCTATTCAGTTGAGACTTAAAAATAACATTACAAATTCTCACTTACATTCTTGAAAAGTGGGGCTAACCAGCAGAAGACCTCTTATATGGGCCACACACTGATATTACACAAGAATTACCATAAAAAGTCAGTTCTCATGCAAACTGTTTCAATCCATTGGTGAATTTGATTAGTTTTCTTTCTGGACGACTGGTTTCATTCCACAAGGAAATAATGAACTAAAAATCCCTGCCTAGACAAATTTACTAATGCACTTTCACTCCCGATGTTTTCTTCTGGTTATTGTAGCAACTGTAAAACAAAGACGTGTGGATGACCTTGCAGAGCACACAAACCAACCCAACATCTGAGGGGCATAAACTAGCTCTAGCATATAGAGGTACCAGTTCTTGCAAGTCCAGGAAGAATGTTCTGTTCATGGATGCTCAACAACATTGCCTATTTCTTCCAGCAAGATTACTTCTGTGAAGATGACATGAGGGACAACAATCTTTAACTTACACTTTCTTTAAACTAACCCATTTGCAATAGACAAATTGTACAGCATCCTAAAACAGGTTATTAAGGACTACAAATTTCAGTCATGGATCAATTTTCATTAGTAGATGAGTGAACATTGAGCTGTATATCAACAGGTAATTTATTATAGCGCAAGTAACAGGCAAATAGTAGACGCAGATAAAACCTGTCACAATTAAATGCATTTACCCTCATGGTGAGTAATAGGTCAGAACACTTTTAGTACTGATGCAGCTTCTTGCATCCTCCGCAACTAAATCCTTCCATTTTCTCTTTACTTAAAGCCTTTTTGTGTTAGCAGTGTAATTTGTTACAGAACTGGAGTTCTTTCTTTTATTATCTTTAAGAGCTCCAACACTTGGAAGAAATAGTAAAGGTTGGGTAAGGCAGGTGAAAGAAGCAGATTGCATTTGTCTCATTGACTATCATTTCCACATCTTCCTCTTGTTACCATTTCCAGCTGCCATCTGTCACGGCCACTGTCATGTATATGCTCTTTGTGAAGTGTGTCCAACCCTGCAACTTGGATCTGTGCCTTTCTATCAACTCTGTTGAAAAGCATTTTGCAGTTCCCCTCTCAGATTTCTTACTGATCTCTTCAAGGTCTCAGCTCCTTTTTCTTGACTGACTCTGTCTGCAGATTTGCATTACTGTCCTGGACAACCAGCTTGCTCTTCATGTGGATCCTCCGATTACCACACGTGACCACCTTCAGACCTTGAGAATCACTAGAAAACTAACTGGAAAAAATACCTAATTTTCACCTTGTTTGCATGTTCATCTGCCACTACTGACTAAGGATAAAATCAGATTTGCCTTGTCTGTACGTACTGTTCTTACCACATATGAACAGCACTTGAATCCCAAGTAATTACAAAAGGCACTCTCCATTTCTTCATTGTATTGTTTTAGGTCAGACCATCATGGAATGATTACCTAGTAATTCCATGTTCCAGACTAACACAGAAACATGACTACATAGGGAGCTATTTCATTGGGACTGCTAAATAGTCACAATCAGGAACTGCACTGGTAAGTGACACATTACCCCATTCCCTCAGCAACAGACCGTACCAAAGTGAACCGAGCTATTATCAGTCATGAACAGGTTCACCTCTATTTGCTGACTGGTATGGCTCTGCTAGGTTAATTCACCAGGCAGCATCAGAAGAGCAACCCACTAGGCATGGCTCCCTTGCAACTTTTGAGCAAAGGCCACTCCATCGTATTGCTCTTTTAGGGTTTCCCAGTGCACCATACTCTGTCCATTTTTCTTTTATGTGAAGCATAAACAAGACGTAGCCACATTTAATCAGTCAGCAGACAGACAAGGTGTTTCAGCAAGGCTGCTCTATGTAATAGCATTTTTTTAGCCACAGCATTGATAAAGAAAAGGAGAAGAAAATTCCTTGCATAAGGAATTTGATTATTTTTGTAATACTAAAATTGTAACCTGATAAAGAAGCAGTACAGTTATGGACTTTGCTCTTTCTTACAACCCCATGGGGAAACCTCCTGCTGTGACTCTCTTCATAAATCTCTCAGCCAGACAATGGCTACGTGGCTACCATGCAGTGGATGAAATGAGAAATTCAACCTTAAAAGGTTGATATACATGCCATCAAAATTATGTGGATACATAACTGAAGATCATAGAATCACCAGGTTGGAAGAGACCCATCAGATCACTGAGTCAAACCATTCCTATTAAACACTAAATCATGTCCCGCAGCACCTTATCCACCCGTGCCTTAAACACCTCCAGGGAAGGTGAATCAACCACCTCCATGGGCAGCCAATTCCAATGCCCAATTACCCTTTCTGTGAAAAACTTCCTCCTAATCTCTAGCCTAAATCTCCCCTGGTGGAGCTTGAGGCCCTCTTGTCCTGTCCTCTGTCACTTGGGAGAAGAGGCCAGCTCCCTCCTCTCCACAACCTCCTTTCAGGAAGTTGTAGAGAGCAATGTGGTCTCCTCTCAGTCTCCTCTTCTCCAGGATAAACAACCCCAGCTCTCTCAGCCACTCCTCACAGGTTCTGTTCTCCAGCCCCTTCACCAGCTTTGTCACTCTTCTCTGGACTCACTCCAGAGCCTCAACATCCTTCTTGTGGAGAGGGGCTGAACACAGGATTCAAGGAGCAGTTTCACCAGTGCTGAGTACAGAGGGAGAATAACCTCCCTGGACCTGCTGGTCACACTGTTTCTGATACAAGCCATGATGCCATTGGCCTTCTTGGCCACCTGGGCACACTGCTGGCTCATGTTCAGTTGGCTGTCTACCAACACTCTCAGGTCTCTCTCCTCCTGGCAGCTTTCCAGCCAGCCTTCTCCTAGTCTGTAGCTCTGCACAGGGTGGTTGTGCCCCAAGTGCAGGACCCAGCATTTGGTCTTGTTAAACCTCATGTCATTGGACTCAGCCCAGCAGTCCAGCCTATTCAGATCCCTTTGTAGAGCCTACCTACACTCCAGCAGATCAACACTTCCACCCGGCTTAGTGTCATCTGCAAACTTGCTAAGGGCACACTCGATGCCTTCATCCCAGGTCATTGATGAAGACATTTAACAGGGCTGGACCACCATTTACCACCACTCTCTGGGCCTGGCCAGCCAACCAGTTTTTTACCCAGGACAGTGTGCGCCTGTCCAGTCCAGAGGCTGACAGTTTCCGTAGCAGAATGCTGTGAGAAACTGTGTCAAAGGCTTTGCTGAAGTCCAGGAAGACCACATCCACAGCCTTTCCCTCATCCAGCAGCTGAGTCACTTTGTCATAGAAGGCGATCAGGTTAGTTTGGCAAGAAGATGTTTGGTTTATTTATTGCCTTTGGGTGATCTATCCCAAAAAACTTCTTGAGAGATTTCCAAGTTTATATATGAAATTTGCATATGTGAGAGACAGATACCTCTAAGGCCAATTATTTAAAAGAGTAATTTAAACCACTTTTTCTTAAAAACAAAATTCTCTACACTCAGAATCTGAAAAACATGAAAGGTTGCCCAGAACAGCTGGACCATGTGAACCTTATACAGTCTTGTGCTATTGGCTTTCTATGACCCCTGCGATCCAGATTCTCCTTTAGTCTACTGCAATGTTCAGCAATGCATCTGTATTCTCTTTACAAGGTACTGGATAAGTATTTAAAAATGAAACATAACCCACAGGTTAAAGTAAGGAAGAACACTGTTATATTCACAGGGGTTTTTTTGGGGTCTCTTTTTTTTTAAGCTTCTAATTGCAATACTCAATACTGAAAATTTTACATTATGCTCATTTTTCCCGAATCTGCCTGGAAAAATATAATGTTTTAATTGGCTCTATTTTTAGATGGCCAGCTTGTATCACAGATACCTACATAAAGAAGTAGGAGTAGATGTCAAAGTCAAGACAAAGAGGTTGGCTTGACCAGCTATCCCTCTCCAAGATCAAGGTCACCTATGCCATTAGCAAAAGCATGAAATAATACATTACCTAAGTTCCTAAAATCTGAGATGTGATTATGTAATACAAAACACAGTCTCGCCCTTATCTTCCCACTCCATTTTCACAGCATATCAACATTTTAAACATATTTAGCATTACAAGTATTGCCATTTTCAGAACAAAGCTGATTCTATGGTTTTAAAGGTATACAGGCTCAGACTTTCCAATATTAATAGGAGACACACTGAAATATAATGGGCACATTGGGAAACACTGGAGCCCACTTTATGTACTAAACACTAGCTAATAAATACCTCCAGCATTACTGATGTAAAATTTCAGTTGTTCTGACAAGTCATGCTACCAAATTCTCATTATGTGTAATTTTATAACCAATATTAGTTATAGTTACTGTGAACTACTGTACCCCATCTGTCATAATACAGAAAAGAAGGGATTGTTCCAGCACTGTCGTCAGACTGTCCCTACGTAAGCTGTATGAGCTGGATAAATGACACCTTTCCTACTTTGCATACCCTTCTGTCGGTAGCCTAACAGCTTTTTTTCTCACTGCATTTTCATAACAAGCATTTTCTGCGTCAGACATATTTTCATTCTTTAAGACAGAGTAAAAATAAACGTAAGCGCAGTCCTCTATTGCCAAACAGAACAGATGTCAGAGTACAAACTCAGTGTTGGCTGAAGCCACCAGCATTTTGTCTGGATAACATCACAACAAATTCAGGCAACCAGATGTGTCAGTCTGGCATTCACGAACTGCTGCGTCGGTGGTGATGTTGGGGTTTAAAAATGATTGCCTCTAGAATGAGGCACAAGGGAGAAACACACAGATGAAGTTTCAGAAAAAACTTTTGAAATGACACAGGTGTAAACTTTAAGCAGTCCCAGTGAGAGTAGAATGCTGGGAAACTCACAAAGTTGTTTCCTTAGTTTATTTTAAATGTTAATAGTGAAACATATAATTTGAAAACAGATGCCACAGTGAAGAGATGATTTCCCTTGTTAGAAGCATCTTTTTTTTCAAGAGCACAATCCACAGTAAGTGTTATTCTGACTCCCCAGGCATTACGCTTCCTTTCTGATGCTGAAATTGCTCTTTTCCAACTGCAAGGATGCCACTATAATGATTTTAGTCACTTTTCTTCGCAGCTCTCTTAGCTAGCTGCTTCTCAGACCAAGCAACTAGAAGTTTAGGAAAACATACAGGTTTTGAACAGTGAGGTGCTTTTATATTGTTACATTCCTAGACGTAGAAGATACCTACCTGGTATGTTTCTACAGGCTTTGTTTCCATGTTCAGATCCCAAACCTTGACAGTGAGGTAATCTCTTGTTAGCATGTATCTACCACTGTGACTGAATTTGACATCTGACACTGAAGAGATAATTTCTGAAAAAAATGACCTGTTACTGGGGTCTTCTGGTTCTTCATAAACTATTCAAAGAAAACAAAACAAGACAGAAATTAGAATGCCATAAAAAACATTCTGTTGCATAATCTGTACAATGGAATTCATTGTACTAATGAATGTGATATAGAATTAATTATGTGACCAGCACTTAATTAATTCTTCTATCTTTACATAAAAATACAAACTGTCAGCTTTAAATACTACAATGAGTAACCATAGAGCTTTGGGTCCAAAGCATCACTTCAGGAAAACATGTAAATACTATCAGTCAGTTGACTACAGTTACCTATAGCAGGGCAGTTCAACTATAGTCACTCTTCCCGGGTCGTCTTGTTTCCCAACACATAACCAAAATTGAGGTGTCCTTATCACATAGAAGGTGTACATGTGGTCTCATGATGGTCTTGGCATTTCTGGGAAGGGTGGTTACTCAAAACCTGCCCTGGTTGCCAGAACCAGCTGGTCAGTCCGCAGGGTACTCACTGAGCATGTCTGAAGGCATCTGAGACTAAACCCAAGAATTTTGAAAAGCAATTGCAAACAGCAATTACCTCTTCCTGACTGGTGAGCAGAAAATAGACAGTGATTTACCACGTGGATACATGAACTAATTAGTTGATATACAATTGCTGACAGTATTGGAAAGCATTAAACTCACTGTAGATGCTGGTTAGCTGTTCTATGCACTGTACGATCCAACAAGGCATGGAATCATGAAATATTGCTTATGGTACTTCCATACAGGGAAATTATAGAATCGGGATACCAGATTGTAAGGGATCTCAAGGATCACCTGGTTCAGCCTTTCTTGGCAAAAGTAAGGTCTAGACAATATGGCCCAGCACCCTATCCAGCTGAATCTTAAACCTGTCCAATGTTGGAAAGTCCACCACTTCCCTGGGGAGATTATTCCAACGGCTGATTTTTCTCATTGTTAACAATGTTCCTCGTGTCCAACTGGAATCCCCCCAAGAGTAAGTTGTACCCACTACTTCTCAACTTTTTCCTCATAAAAAGGGCGTTTCCATATTCTTTGTATCTACCCTTTAAATAATGGAACATGGTGATAAGATTTCCCCCAAGCACTTTTTTCCTCAAAGCTGAACAAACCCAGTTCTCTCAGCCTTTCCCCACATGGCAGGTTTCCCAGTCCTATGATCATCTTTGTGGCCCTTCACTGGACCCTCTCCAGTCTGTCCTCATATTTTTTGAACAGCAGGGAGCAAACTCAAACGTAGTATTTCAGGTGTGGCCTGACAAGCACTAGTAGAATAGGGTAATGAATTCTTTATCTCTGATTGTAATATCCTTATTGACGTAACCCAGCATTCTGTTGGCTTTCTTTGATGGAGCAGCATGCTGTTCACCAGTACTGAACATTTTGTACACTAGGATTCACAAGTCACTTTCTGTGGCATACTGAGGCACAGACTCTGAGTCTTGATCGAAGACCTTTATTAAGCAAAAGCAATCCCTTTTACAACTCTGCCTAGTTGAGGCAGTGCTTTTCCACCTGCCCAAAGAGCTCAGTTATGCTTTCTTGTTTTCCAACCTTGCAAAGTCTGTTTTTAGGACAATTATCTACAGCTCTTCACAACAACCAGGCGCCTGTGGTCTTCTCTTTTCTGTATCCCACAATCTCTTGCCTACCAAGGCAATAATATCTTTATTGGTTTTGGTTAACAAATCACCACCTGGCCCCACAATTTTCCACAGAGCCCCTCCCCAGCCAGATAGATCCCAGCATCTGCTGTACTCCTGGATTACATTTTCCCAGGGGCAAGACCTTACATTTGTCCTTAGAATCATAGAATCACAAGGTTGAAAAAGACCTCTTAGATCATCAAGTTCAAACATTCCTATGTGCCACTAATCCATGTCCCTGAGCACCTTGTCTATCCATTTTTTAAGCACCTCCAGGGATGGTGACTCAACTACCTCCCTGGGCAGCCTCTGCTAGTGCCCAATGACCCTTTCTGTGAAAAATTTCTTTCTGATATCTAGTCTGAACCTCCCTTGACCGAGGTTGAGGCCATTCCCCCTTGTCCTATCCCCTGTCACTTGGAAGAGGAGGCCAGCTCCCTCCTCTCCACAACCTCCTTTCAGGTAGTTGTAGAGAGCAATAAGGTCTCCCCTAAGCCACCTCTTCTCAAGGCTAAACAACCCCAGCTCTCTTAGCCACTCCTCATAAGACTTGTTCTCCAGTTCCTTGTTGAACTTCCTAAATTTCTTGTTAGCCCGCACTTGCAGCTTATCCAGGTCTTGCAGCAAGGTGGCTATCCCTTCTGAAGTGTCCACTTCCCCACTCAGTTTGGTATCATCAGCAAACTTCATCAGGCTACACTTGATCACATCATCCAGATCACTTATCACAACGTTGGACCCAATATTGATCCCTGAGGGACCCTACTAGTTGCCAGTTGGAAAAGGAGCTATTTACCACCACCCTCTGGGTGGAGGCTGTCACTTAGTTTCCCCCACACTGCAAAGACCGCTTTTCTAGATCATAATGCATTGATTTGTCTAGGAAGAGGCTGTGGGAAACTGAATCAAAAGCCTTAAGACAGACAACGTCTACTGCTTGCCCTGTATCAACCAAGGTCTCAGCTGGTCTAAAAAAGTCATCAGCTTTGTCAAGCATGATTTGTCCTTAATGAATCTGTGCTGGCTTTTCCCAATAACATGCTTTATTTGGTTTTCGATAGCCCTAAAAAGGATTTGTTCCATAACTTTCCCAGGGACTGATATTTGCCTTCTTCCATTTTTCTGGGACATCCCCTAATCTCCACAACTTCACAGTGATTATGGATAGTGGCCTCACAATGACATCAGTTAGTTCTCTTAGCACCCTTGTGTGGATATTGTCAGGGACCATTGATTTGTAGGGGTTAATTCCTGTAATAATTCACATACCAACACTTCATTCACCAACAGTGGGTCTGTGCTTGCATTAACCTGGGGGTTTGTCCCAGGGCCTTGGCCCAATAGTGCTGGTAAAGACAGAGGAGAACATTATGTTATATGAACATATATGCTGAAAACATCAGCCTTCAGCTCCTATACCAAAGAGATTTGTCATCCCCGCTCATGCATAGATAATCACGATACTGAATATCTCACATTGAACTGCAGGAACATGAAACAACTGCTATTAGCAGGCTCTACTTCATCTGCTACAAGTCTACTACTCATAAAGGTCTCTTCATCCTTCTGCCCAAAAATCTGCACTAACTGTAGCCCAACCCACAAATGTGCCTAGAGTAACTCTGTAGCCTTTCTGCAGGTATCTGTGGCCCTGTGATTCAAATGACCTCACATGGTGAATTTTAGTAGAAAGGAAGGCTTTCGGGGTCTTTCACTTCTCAGAAAAAATCAGTAGGGTTTTGGCACCTATGTCCAGAATATTCTTTGAAAATCGGCAGTTTGGTGAGTGCCATTTTCAGGTTTCAAAAGCAGGTGAAGAAAAGCCATGTGATGTGACATGAAAACATGTTGAAACTAGAATAACTTTTTACTGTCAGTCAAAACAGTTATTTTGTGTAGTCCACTGGAACACTTCTCTCTCAATTAATTTATCTATGACTATGACTCAGACTGTTAAAAGCAACAAGGTTACCATTTCCATGGGGTTAAATAATGTTCTGCTGAAAGATAAGAGTGAGTACGTGGGCAAAGTATGTGGGGTAATACAAAAAAATTATGGGCAATTTTCTTTGGGGGTGGGCAGCGGAATGCAGCCAGTCGTGCACATGAGAACAAGGTCTATATTTGATCACGTACCATATACCTAAATGATAATGAACTTCAGAAAAGGGGAAAAACTTTTCTTTTCAGACAGACTGTAAATGAACAACTTTAAATAGCTCTTTAAAAATTTGCCTAGACGTTCTGTAAAGCAGGTATTTTGTAATCATCTTGTCAGATTTTCAATAGAAGTCTGATGAGCACAAAGCAATTATCATTTCTCATACCTCTTCTCTCTAATCTGTCCAAACTATGTACTTGGCTGGGAGAAATTTCATCTTCCTAATTAAGACACAAAGTTGCTATTAAAATCAGAAAAGGAAAAAAACCCATACCCCAGACTAACTGAACTACACCTTCATTTACAGCTGAGAAATATTATCTTGGCTCTATGTGTCTCATCCAACTCCCAGAGATTAGAAGAGGAGTAATATTTATACCTGTATATTCTGTACTTTGTTAATGAGATTAAACCATTTCATCCCTTATCTGCACTGTTTATTGCTTTCTATCCTTACTACAGTAAGTATTAGAAAGACTTAGATTAATTAAGTGCAGAAACTAATGCAGACATGAAAGCCTCGTATCACCACAGAAAGAAAGATTGCAGTAGAAATTTTAGTAGCAGTTATTCTTTGCAGATAGTTTCTATGGTCAGCATAACCAAGCCAGGAAAATTGTTACAGGAAAATAAGTAGCAGCTCCCAGCATTACAGAGAAAGCTGAGCAACTAACAGCACATGCCTGAGTAACCAGAACAAGACATTGTCCTCAGAAAATGAAGGTGAGAAACGTCCTTGGGTCTCAGCTATTTCTGGTTTAGCATTACCATAAGGTTATGCATACACTGCAAAAAAAGAAAAAAAAGCATTGTCTTCAATAAGTTTGGCTAATACAAGTTGAGTAATTGGAAACAGGACAGCAGTGACAGCCAAGCAACTTGGAACTTCACTGCAGGCAAGCAATTCAAATTCAGCCCTAGCCTTTTCAAGCTGCTAGGAGAAAACATGGTGTTAGCCCATCATTTGCAAAATCAGTTTTGCCAGCCTGCACTGGAAGTATATTTTCTGATCATTACAGTTTAGACTTATTTTTTGGAGGTCACTCTGATGCCAAGGGGCAATCAGCACCCAAAGCACAAGACTTTAAATCTAGCTTACTAATCTATATCTAAATAAATATTTTTACACTAAGACTTATTATCAGAACTTTATTGAGATTCAATTACAAATTCCATAATACTCCTCAATCAATTTTTTTATTAACTTCTTAACAACTAACTTTTGCCATGAAAAGGGGCATTTAATTTTAATTAATATTGTTTCTGAAAACCTTCATGGTGCTAATTATATGAAAGACACAAAGCTACCTGTCTAGTTGCAAGCTACTGAATATTGGAATCAGAAATGGTGCAGTGTGCCGAGCTTTCACATGACACTGCTCAGACTTAAATATGACCTTGATGGCAGGACCGTGGATTAATAAAATATCATGTAATTACAGAGGGAAGCTAAACATATCTCCAAGTACAGTCAGTGTTGGAGTGAGTCTCCAAAGAAGATGCCATTCCTGGCCCTTAGTCCACTGGTAGACACATAGGTAAACTGGGAAGCCTGCTTAGGGAAATAAAAATGTTCAACCCCTTTCTGCACAACTTCATGCTCATAAGATAAATAGCAGGGCAGGTTTTCACAGAAATAAGTCCAGTCTTTGGAGGGAAGGACAGGTTGGGCAAAAGATACTTTCCAAAGCACTGTTTTCCCAAATCCTGAAGAAAATCTTCAGCATAAAAATATGCTACTCGAAAGAAATGGCAATCTACTGAAAAGCAAACTCTCATGTTTCTTAGAAATTCTTTGTGTTCCCTGAACTTCTCAGATGTAATGCACACATGGAGACTACCCTTAGAATCAGTGGATAGGAAGGGCATCTCTAAGGTCTGCATTTATTATGCTGAAATAGATGCAGATGTCTAAAGTGAAAAAAAAAAAACCCAAAAAAACTCAACCAGGAACAGCTTGAGTGAGTGGGACAGTTCATTACACTCACTTTCCCTTCCAGACACTGGCCAAAAGAAAGCAGATGTCTCAGGCAGTACCTACAAAGAGTGTGGTGCTCAGACATGTCCCACTAACATCGCTGTGGCTCTCATCAGCAAGTTGCAGTGTGGGTGTTGCATGTGCTGCCACTGCAACTTCTCACATATTTTAATTTGGGCCCTATATCACAAACTTGAAATCTAACACATTTTTGGACAAGATTTATCCAATAAAGAAAAAAAACCCAAAATCCCAAACTAATCCTCATGTTTGATTCTAAACAAGAATTAATGGCTGACAAAAAACAGGGCTATGTATGTGAATGTAACCTTCCTCATATATCTTGTTTCTTAGTTTTACATTATTTGCCAAAAATGTCTGATAATGTGCAGACTTAAATGTTTCACTTCACTCAACACACACCATAAAAAATGCAAGGGCCATGAGATGTGAGTGCTTGGTTTGAAATTCCACTATCAGTCTCTGAAGAGACTCGGTAGTCACCAATGCTACCTTCCTCTTCAGTCTTGCTAGCTGTCTTTTGCAGCTGTATGATACTTCAGTTTCCCAAATATGTCACTGAAAGAGGGTTATCAAACAGCTAGGAACAAAGGAAAGTAATAAATCAAATAGTACTACCGTGCACACTCCACTGAAACATAATGAGCGAATTGTAACTGAACTATACAGAATCACACATAATCGTTAGGTTGGAAAAGATCCACAGGATCATCAAGTCCAACCATTCCTATCAACCACTAAACCATGCCGCTCAACACCTCATCCACTTATCTTTTTAACGCCTCCAGGGAAGGTGAATCAACTACCTCCCTGGGCAGACTGTTCCAATGCCCAATGACCCTTTCTGTGAAATTTTTTTTCTGATGTCCAGCTTGAACATCCCCTGGCGGAGCTTGAGGCCATTTCCCCTTGTCCTGTCCCCTGGCACTTGGGAAAAGAGGCCAGCTCCCTCCTCTCTACAACCTCCTTTCAGGTAGTTGTAGAGAGCAATAATGTACCCTGTCAGCCTCCTATCTCTAGGTTAAACAACCACAGCTCCCTCAGCCTCCTCTTCTCCAGGCTAAGCACCCCTAGCGCTCTCAGCCGTTCCTCATAAGGCCTGTTCTCCAGCCCCTTCACCAGCTTTGTTGCTCTTCTCTGGACTCACTCCAGAGCCTCAACATCCTTCTTGTGGTGAGGGGCCCAGAACTCAACATAGTACTTTAGGACTCAACCACACATTGTCCCAACAACAATCAAAAATAACTTAGCCCGAGAAACTATAAAACTTCATGTTCTCATAAAAGGTTTTTCTGTATGTTTCCCCCTTTTCCGAACTTTCACATCATCATTGGAGTCACTAGCATTCTCCAGACTCCAGCGCCACTGAAAATTTATACGTTGTTTGCTGTGCAGAGCTCAAATCATTGCAGAGTGCAAATTCTAGCATATGTGAACTTTAAAAAAATAACAATAATGCTAGAAATGGTGAGTGCAGTGTCAGAATCCAATATAGCATACAAAATCCTGCATTCCTCCTCAAGATCTTTGTAACAAAGAGTACTCATAGTTCTCTACATTATACTATAGGATTTTGGGTAATGCTCCTGCTGAATTTTCAACATTTCTTCCACTTATCCTTTTCCTCCTACCATCCTTCTTTTGTCTAAATAAAAACCAAAACAAAAACACAAGCACTCACAGCACTGCTGTAAGGCAGACAGTTCCAAAATCAAGTATAAATAATGTTTTTAAAACCACAAAGAATGATATGTTTAAAAGGAAAGCAATAACACTCTCTTAGATAATATAGGGCAGAGGTTAGAAAAGCTATCTATCTAATATAATAAAAGTTTATCTGAATATACTTTTTATATTTGATCTTAATTTAAAAGTGCATAATGGATTGATGGGATAAAAGAAATGTCAACTGTATTCAGTTAAACAAATCTTTCATTGCATTTAAAAAGAGAGAAACACAGAGTATAAGTTTTGATAAAATTTTGCTACCGTGGCCTAAGAACTTAATGATGACTGCAAGGGTTTACCATGAAATATCAGTAAACAAACAAAAGACAAGCTGAGAACTAGAAAAGGAGAAGACACTTGATGATGATAATGTTGTGTACTCCTTAAGGCATAAGAAATGAACCTTGAAAATTTCTGTTACTGTCAACCAAAAGCAGAACTACAGATAAAACCAACTTTATGCTGTTACAGACCTAAATATATTTAAAAAGAAAAGCAAAGATGAATCATGCTCACATATACTGCATAACATGTGATTATCTGCGGGAGGAACAAAAACAAAACCAGGGAAAACTTGAATATGAAAGCTTACCAGTTCTACATATTTGGTTAGAAATTTCATCATTCATAGGATAAAATTATAAGCAGCCTTTAAAAGTCATTCCCTATAGCAGAAAAACAAAGCTCCTTCTGAAGCTATTTTCTTTCTACTCACAACGAGCAACCTATTAAAGCTTTTT